>OX387649.1:25866071-26488509 GCA_947568875.1 Fissipunctia ypsillon
ATTCGGCGGCGCTCTATTGAATTACTGTAGTGTTTTGCGGCTCGAATAAAATGTAAATGAAACGATCGCAATCCTGTTACCGACGGATCGATGCGAACGACGACTTGCCGGTTGCGGGTGCGAGGGCAGGCACAGACGAACATACACATAGATATGAGATGGTTAATGTGTATGTGTGTGTGCGGTTGCTTAGCATTTTGTGGACAGTTTAGAGTTTCTTTTGAAGACGGAGAAGTCCAATTTTTTTTGGAAAATAATTTAAGCAATGTCTGAAATGAGAATTATTTTGTAAGACCTCGCACTACAAAATTGAATGGGTACCTATTGTGTAAAAAAATCATATCATAGATTAACGTTGAAATTGATAGGATTTCTATGTTATTAGCCACATCGCGTTTTGACCAAAAGATAACTTCCCCGTTTACCTTATTAGTCTTTATAACTTGCGTTAGCGAATGCAAAGTAGTAATAAGTAGGTACTGCCCGCGGTTTTGTTTACCAGCGCAACGGTATCTTTGTTTAAATATCTTTACATCAATCTTACCAAAAAAGTATTTTGCAACCGGCGCCAACGCACCAACACCATAGAATGGTTTACGGCGACCAAACTCGTTTGTATCGAAGACATTAATATTCTAACGAGTTGATGAGCATCAATCAACCTTCTTTAATAACATCAGTTAAAAGTGTTGTATTTACACTCAAACCATAAAGTTTTTATACTGAAATCGAAAATAGTATCTTAATGACGGACTTTATCCACATTAAATTAAAAATATTTTTTTGTGTTATCTGTGGTGGAGGCTTCTGTGGACCATACCCCCACAGAACACTATTGCTTCTGTGGAGCGTACCCCCCACAGAACACTATTGCTTCTGTGGAGCGTACCCCCCACAGAACACTATTGCTTCTGTGGAGCGTACCCCCCACAGAACACTATTGCTCCTCGCGGGTACCCCTGCGCAGGAATGTTCGATTTGGGCGTAATATTTACGACGTCAAAGTTAAATCATTTATTTCAAATAGGCACATAAATGATAAAGGCACTTTTGAACGTCAAAATTTACAGAAATAAATAGAATTGTTTCTAGGTGCCCTTTCCAAAAGGTAGTTTCGTATGGAGAAGAATGGGCATGAAACTCCACCGTTACTCTTTTAAAATGTTTTACAATATTTTGTATACATTAATTATAATTTATGTGAAGACGATGCACCTAGATACCACAATAGGTAAAAATAATTAAAAATGGAGCAATGACAATATGATAGATACATGCTGGTCATACAGTGGCGCAGCTACAATTATCATTAGAGGCAAGCCGAAGAACAAATTGTCCAGTTCTTATAAACTCAGACAAAAATCTGTAGGTTTTTAATCTTATGATGTAATAAACTGGTATTAAATATAATTATGTAAAGTGATATCATACACAGCTATACATGTAGGTATACCATATAATTTGGCAATAGTAGACATTAAGAAGAGTGGTTGTTCCGTAGGGAAGCGGATAGGAATCGGGTAGTATGAAGGCTACGCCCCTGATGCTCAAATATTTACGAACATTGTAAAAGTATACGATTTTACTAAAATTTTGACAAGTAATAAGTCAGTGTGCGAGTTAAAGTAATCACAGAATGTAAAATCCATGTCATCAAAATTATACAATTAAACAATTATATTAGCAACCAGTTTGATTTTGTCTAGACTCTAGATTGTCCTATGGATCAGGTTTAGCATGCTTCCAAGCATTCTTGTCTTGAATATAATCCTCTAATGTGTAAGCTTGTTTAAAAAGTTCACTTTAAATATAAGTTTTAAATTGTCTTTCATTTAATTGTAATACATATATCTTAAGGTATTTTATTGTAACATTTAACACAGTACCCCTTAATAGATGTTACGTTAGATAATCCGAAAAATAGTTGATCTATTTTATCTTTATTTCTAGTACCTATTAAAATTATGTATATCACTTATTTTATTAAAAACTAGCTGTGTCTCGCGACTTCATTCGCGTAGAAGTCGTAAGATTCACAATATACTAAAATACCAGCCACATTTTAATAAAACGCCCTCGTCCCCCGACCCGCCGCGTTGCACCGCCCGCGCCCGCCCGCGTTATTACTTCGTTTTCGCTTAGTATTCTTTCTGACTTTTTTTCTTTTTGCTCGGCTCCTAAGAGTCGTAACGTGATATTAAATAGCCTATAGCTATCTTCGAGAATCGGCCTACCAAATGCAAAAAAAAAAATCAAATCCGACTTTTTCTCCACAATTTTATGGGTTTTAATTTTTTTCCGCGGAACTGTAATTATTTTTCTCAAATAAAAGTAGCCTAAGTTACTCCCCGTAACATCAGCTATTTGCCAGTGAAAGTCCCGTCAAAATTGGTCCAGCTGTTTCGGAGATTAGCCGGAACAAACAGACAGACAGACAAAAATGTTAAAAATTGCTTTTGTGTTATAAGTACCGTTTATACTTTCATATGCATTTTGTAAAAAGTTGTTATTTTGACATAAAAAAGACACTTCAATTTTATCCATTTGTGTAGATATGTAGATTTTTTCTTACTTAATATTTCCATAAATAAATTGGCAAGATACCCTCATAACATTAATAACATTAATCTTTGTAAATAGTTCCCTGGGAGATTCGCGGCGACATAGATTATAAATGGCTATGACAACTTAAGCAAAATAAAGATGGATTCCATGTCAGCAAACCGACTCCACAGTAAAATGCTATACAATATAATGCTGTGGAAGTAACTGAAATAGTGTACGACTAAACGCCGACAGACTGAACTCCGACAAGACTTTACTTCGACGGGACTCTGCGCCGACAGGACACTTCGCCGACAGGCACCCTGAGGTTCGATTTGGTTTTGGATTTGATTAGGTTCCTTTAAACCCTGCACACAGAAATAGGAGCCCCGCTCAGCGGGGCTCCATCGACCTGCTATCGGACATAAGGTATTAATGTACCTAGATTATGTACCTATGTATATTATATTATGCCCTGCCGGCGAAGAGTCCCGTCGAAGTAAAGTCTAGTCGGTTTTCAGGCTGTCGGCGTTTAGTCGTACACTCGAAATAGACAAATCGCGCGGTTTCTACATCTGTTAACTGTCTTATCTTTCTAACAGCATAAGCGACTGAGCTCAGCCACCCCGCAAGAGATGTTATAGTACAAGTTGTGGGCGGCTTAGCTTGGTCGCTTATGATTATGAGGTCCCCAGTCTCATTTCTCGTCTAGCGTGATTCCTAGAAAAACCGTTTGAATAATAAATTAAAATTTTTCTCCATTGAATATGACGTCACATTCGCTACTTCTAACATTAGGTAATTTAAATCTAATGGATTTGTTTTTTTTTTATTTAGTACCAAATTATTGACCGTAAACCAATCTTGAACCTGAAGAATAGAGTTATTCACGTCGTCAAGATTTTGTGAGCGTCGTCGATTTGGTGTGTCATTTGCAAATAACACCATCTTCTGTTGATTTTGAAGTAATTAGGGTAAATAATTAATGTAAACTAAAATTTATTAAAAAATTATAATATAAAAAATAAAAAAGTATACGATATTATTGATAGTGTTTTTGATGAAATTGCATGAGTTAGTTAAAATAGTGTTTGTAACTACCCATAACTAGGTACTAAAACATAACTGTTTCAATAACCCCTGTGTGACAGTTTCATAAACTACTATATTAGTGATCCAATGCTTTTGATGACTACTCGAACTTTTACGATCGGTCAACTCTATGTTAGTAGTATTTTATAGTATTTGGTCATGAGTGTCACTAATTCATTGGTACTTTGTAGGTTCCTCATTTAAACCACCCAATAAACCTTTATAACGTTTAACTGAGGTACCTATACGCCTTAGCAGAGACACCCAGAGAAAGATTAATATATTTATTCATTTTTTGTAGTGTTTATTTAATTTTTTTTCTTTCATAAATATTACTCCTCCACTTAACAGAAATATTGGCGATTTTAATTTATTTTGTTATTGACTTGATAAATGATCGCCTCTGCTACAATTTAAATCTTTGGGAATTACACAAGTAACACTTTTATATGAAACGTTATAAAATGTACTAAATTACCATAATACTAAAGAGATTACAATAAATCGTTCTATCACATTACTTAACACATACACGAGCGTATAGCGGCCCCCGTTACGTCGCATAACTAATTAGTTCATATCTCCTATATGCTAATGAACGCCTGGTACCTCCGCTGCAGCGCTGGCTGACGTTAAGTACACTTACCAAGACGATTATAGCCGCTGACAATCTTTTTTTAAGTATAATATGACCTTGATTGACGGTCGTTACGTAAAATAAGTTCTAAATTCATAAAACAAAGTTTATTTTTAAGGCAAAAAGTGTTATGAACTAACCCAAATCGTTAACTATCTAAATTGGAAAACTAACAAAGAACTCGTAATCAAGACGATGCTATGTCATACTAATCACGTTTTCTTGATCATTTTCAAAACTGTTAGATGTATGTACGAGCAGACAGAGCTAACAGTTTAGTTAGATGTATGTACGAGCAGACAGAGCTAACAGTTTACTTAGATGTACATATGTACGAGCAGACAGAGCTAACAGTTTAGTTAGATGTATGTACGAGCAGACAGAGCTAACAGTTTAGTTAGATGTATGTACGAGCAGACAGAGCTAACAGTTTAGTTAGATGTATGTACGAGCAGACAGAGCTAACAGTTTAGTTAGATGTATGTACGAGCAGACAGAGCTAACAGTTTAGTTAGATGTATGTACGAGCAGACAGAGCTAACAGTTTAGTTAGATGTATGTACGAGCAGACAGAGCTAACAGTTTAGTTAGATGTACATATGTACGAGCAGACAGAGCTAACAGTTTAGTTAGATGTATGTACGAGCAGACAGAGCTAACAGTTTAGTTAGATGTATGTACGAGCAGACAGAGCTAACAGTTTAGTTAGATGTATGTACGAGCAGACAGAGCTAACAGTTTAGTTAGATGTACATATGTACGAGCAGACAGAGCTAACAGTTTAGTTAGATGTATGTACGAGCAGACAGAGCTAACAGTTTAGTTAGATGTATGTACGAGCAGACAGAGCTAACAGTTTAGTTAGATGTATGTACGAGCAGACAGAGCTAACAGTTTAGTTAGATGTATGTACGAGCAGACAGAGCTAACAGTTTAGTTAGATGTACATATGTACGAGCAGACAGAGCTAACAGTTTAGTTAGATGTATGTACGAGCAGACAGAGCTAACAGTTTAGTTAGATGTACATATGTACGAGCAGACAGAGCTAACAGTTTAGTTAGATGTATGTACGAGCAGACAGAGCTAACAGTTTAGTTAGATGTACATATGTACGAGCAGACAGAGCTAACAGTTTAGTTAGATGTACATATGTACGAGCAGACAGAGCTAACAGTTTAGTTAGATGTATGTACGAGCAGACAGAGCTAACAGTTTAGTTAGATGTACATATGTACGAGCAGACAGAGCTAACAGTTTAGTTAGATGTACATATGTACGAGCAGACAGAGCTAACAGTTTAGTTAGATGTATGTACGAGCAGACAGAGCTAACAGTTTAGTTAGATGTATGTACGAGCAGACAGAGCTAACAGTTTAGTTAGATGTATGTACGAGCAGACAGAGCTAACAGTTTAGTTAGATGTATGTACGAGCAGACAGAGCTAACAGTTTAGTTAGATGTACATATGTACGAGCAGACAGAGCTAATAGTTTAGTTAGATGTACATATGTACGAGCAGACAGAGCTAACAGTTTAGTTAGATGTACATATGTACGAGCAGACAGAGCTAACAGTTTAGTTAGATGTACATATGTACGAGCAGACAGAGCTAACAGTTTAGTTAGATGTACATATGTACGAGCAGACAGAGCTAACAGTTTAGTTAGATGTACATATGTACGAGCAGACAGAGCTAACAGTTTAGTTAGATGTACATATGTACGAGCAGACAGAGCTAACAGTTTAGTTAGATGTACATATGTACGAGCAGACAGAGCTAACAGTTTAGTTAGATGTACATATGTACGAGCAGACAGAGCTAACAGTTTAGTTAGATGTACATATGTACGAGCAGACAGAGCTAACAGTTTAGTTAGATGTATGTACGAGCAGACAGAGCTAACAGTTTAGTTAGATGTACATATGTACGAGCAGACAGAGCTAACAGTTTAGTTAGATGTATGTACGAGCAGACAGAGCTAACAGTTTAGTTAGATGTATGTACGAGCAGACAGAGCTAACAGTTTAGTTAGATGTATGTACGAGCAGACAGAGCTAACAGTTTAGTTAGATGTATGTACGAGCAGACAGAGCTAACAGTTTAGTTAGATGTATGTACGAGCAGACAGAGCTAACAGTTTAGTTAGATGTATGTACGAGCAGACAGAGCTAACAGTTTAGTTAGATGTATGTACGAGCAGACAGAGCTAACAGTTTAGTTAGATGTACATATGTACGAGCAGACAGAGCTAACAGTTTACTTAGATGTACATATGTACGAGCAGACAGAGCTAACAGTTTAGTTAGATGTATGTACGAGCAGACAGAGCTAACAGTTTAGTTAGATGTATGTACGAGCAGACAGAGCTAACAGTTTAGTTAGATGTACATATGTACGAGCAGACAGAGCTAACAGTTTAGTTAGATGTATGTACGAGCAGACAGAGCTAACAGTTTAGTTAGATGTATGTACGAGCAGACAGAGCTAACAGTTTAGTTAGATGTATGTACGAGCAGACAGAGCTAACAGTTTAGTTAGATGTATGTACGAGCAGACAGAGCTAACAGTTTAGTTAGATGTATGTACGAGCAGACAGAGCTAACAGTTTAGTTAGATGTATGTACGAGCAGACAGAGCTAACAGTTTAGTTAGATGTATGTACGAGCAGACAGAGCTAACAGTTTAGTTAGATGTACATATGTACGAGCAGACAGAGCTAACAGTTTACTTAGATGTACATATGTACGAGCAGACAGAGCTAACAGTTTAGTTAGATGTATGTACGAGCAGACAGAGCTAACAGTTTAGTTAGATGTATGTACGAGCAGACAGAGCTAACAGTTTAGTTAGATGTATGTACGAGCAGACAGAGCTAACAGTTTAGTTAGATGTATGTACGAGCAGACAGAGCTAACAGTTTAGTTAGATGTATGTACGAGCAGACAGAGCTAACAGTTTAGTTAGATGTATGTACGAGCAGACAGAGCTAACAGTTTAGTTAGATGTATGTACGAGCAGACAGAGCTAACAGTTTAGTTAGATGTATGTACGAGCAGACAGAGCTAACAGTTTAGTTAGATGTATGTACGAGCAGACAGAGCTAACAGTTTAGTTAGATGTATGTACGAGCAGACAGAGCTAACAGTTTAGTTAGATGTATGTACGAGCAGACAGAGCTAACAGTTTAGTTAGATGTATGTACGAGCAGACAGAGCTAACAGTTTAGTTAGATGTATGTACGAGCAGACAGAGCTAACAGTTTAGTTAGATGTACATATGTACGAGCAGACAGAGCTAACAGTTTAGTTAGATGTATGTACGAGCAGACAGAGCTAACAGTTTAGTTAGATGTATGTACGAGCAGACAGAGCTAACAGTTTAGTTAGATGTATGTACGAGCAGACAGAGCTAACAGTTTAGTTAGATGTACATATGTACGAGCAGACAGAGCTAACAGTTTAGTTAGATGTATGTACGAGCAGACAGAGCTAACAGTTTAGTTAGATGTACATATGTACGAGCAGACAGAGCTAACAGTTTAGTTAGATGTATGTACGAGCAGACAGAGCTAACAGTTTAGTTAGATGTACATATGTACGAGCAGACAGAGCTAACAGTTTAGTTAGATGTATGTACGAGCAGACAGAGCTAACAGTTTAGTTAGATGTACATATGTACGAGCAGACAGAGCTAACAGTTTAGTTAGATGTATGTACGAGCAGACAGAGCTAACAGTTTAGTTAGATGTATGTACGAGCAGACAGAGCTAACAGTTTAGTTAGATGTATGTACGAGCAGACAGAGCTAACAGTTTAGTTAGATGTATGTACGAGCAGACAGAGCTAACAGTTTAGTTAGATGTATGTACGAGCAGACAGAGCTAACAGTTTAGTTAGATGTACATATGTACGAGCAGACAGAGCTAACAGTTTAGTTAGATGTATGTACGAGCAGACAGAGCTAACAGTTTAGTTAGATGTACATATGTACGAGCAGACAGAGCTAACAGTTTAGTTAGATGTATGTACGAGCAGACAGAGCTAACAGTTTAGTTAGATGTACATATGTACGAGCAGACAGAGCTAACAGTTTAGTTAGATGTATGTACGAGCAGACAGAGCTAACAGTTTAGTTAGATGTATGTACGAGCAGACAGAGCTAACAGTTTAGTTAGATGTATGTACGAGCAGACAGAGCTAACAGTTTAGTTAGATGTATGTACGAGCAGACAGAGCTAACAGTTTAGTTAGATGTATGTACGAGCAGACAGAGCTAACAGTTTAGTTAGATGTATGTACGAGCAGACAGAGCTAACAGTTTAGTTAGATGTATGTACGAGCAGACAGAGCTAACAGTTTAGTTAGATGTATGTACGAGCAGACAGAGCTAACAGTTTAGTTAGATGTATGTACGAGCAGACAGAGCTAACAGTTTAGTTAGATGTACATATGTACGAGCAGACAGAGCTAACAGTTTAGTTAGATGTATGTACGAGCAGACAGAGCTAACAGTTTAGTTAGATGTATGTACGAGCAGACAGAGCTAACAGTTTAGTTAGATGTATGTACGAGCAGACAGAGCTAACAGTTTAGTTAGATGTATGTACGAGCAGACAGAGCTAACAGTTTAGTTAGATGTACATATGTACGAGCAGACAGAGCTAACAGTTTAGTTAGATGTATGTACGAGCAGACAGAGCTAACAGTTTAGTTAGATGTATGTACGAGCAGACAGAGCTAACAGTTTAGTTAGATGTATGTACGAGCAGACAGAGCTAACAGTTTAGTTAGATGTACATATGTACGAGCAGACAGAGCTAACAGTTTAGTTAGATGTATGTACGAGCAGACAGAGCTAACAGTTTAGTTAGATGTATGTACGAGCAGACAGAGCTAACAGTTTAGTTAGATGTATGTACGAGCAGACAGAGCTAACAGTTTAGTTAGATGTATGTACGAGCAGACAGAGCTAACAGTTTAGTTAGATGTATGTACGAGCAGACAGAGCTAACAGTTTAGTTAGATGTATGTACGAGCAGACAGAGCTAACAGTTTAGTTAGATGTATGTACGAGCAGACAGAGCTAACAGTTTAGTTAGATGTACATATGTACGAGCAGACAGAGCTAACAGTTTAGTTAGATGTACATATGTACGAGCAGACAGAGCTAACAGTTTAGTTAGATGTACATATGTACGAGCAGACAGAGCTAACAGTTTAGTTAGATGTACATATGTACGAGCAGACAGAGCTAACAGTTTAGTTAGATGTACATATGTACGAGCAGACAGAGCTAACAGTTTAGTTAGATGTACATATGTACGAGCAGACAGAGCTAACAGTTTAGTTAGATGTACATATGTACGAGCAGACAGAGCTAACAGTTTAGTTAGATGTACATATGTACGAGCAGACAGAGCTAACAGTTTAGTTAGATGTACATATGTACGAGCAGACAGAGCTAACAGTTTAGTTAGATGTACATATGTACGAGCAGACAGAGCTAACAGTTTAGTTAGATGTACATATGTACGAGCAGACAGAGCTAACAGTTTAGTTAGATGTATGTACGAGCAGACAGAGCTAACAGTTTAGTTAGATGTATGTACGAGCAGACAGAGCTAACAGTTTAGTTAGATGTATGTACGAGCAGACAGAGCTAACAGTTTAGTTAGATGTATGTACGAGCAGACAGAGCTAACAGTTTAGTTAGATGTACATATGTACGAGCAGACAGAGCTAACAGTTTAGTTAGATGTATGTACGAGCAGACAGAGCTAACAGTTTAGTTAGATGTAATGTACGAGCAGACAGAGCTAACAGTTTAGTTAGATGTATGTACGAGCAGACAGAGCTAACAGTTTAGTTAGATGTATGTACGAGCAGACAGAGCTAACAGTTTAGTTAGATGTATGTACGAGCAGACAGAGCTAACAGTTTAGTTAGATGTATGTACGAGCAGACAGAGCTAACAGTTTAGTTAGATGTATGTACGAGCAGACAGAGCTAACAGTTTAGTTAGATGTATGTACGAGCAGACAGAGCTAACAGTTTAGTTAGATGTATGTACGAGCAGACAGAGCTAACAGTTTAGTTAGATGTATGTACGAGCAGACAGAGCTAACAGTTTAGTTAGATGTATGTACGAGCAGACAGAGCTAACAGTTTAGTTAGATGTATGTACGAGCAGACAGAGCTAACAGTTTAGTTAGATGTATGTACGAGCAGACAGAGCTAACAGTTTAGTTAGATGTATGTACGAGCAGACAGAGCTAACAGTTTAGTTAGATGTATGTACGAGCAGACAGAGCTAACAGTTTAGTTAGATGTATGTACGAGCAGACAGAGCTAACAGTTTAGTTAGATGTATGTACGAGCAGACAGAGCTAACAGTTTAGTTAGATGTACATATGTACGAGCAGACAGAGCTAACAGTTTAGTTAGATGTATGTACGAGCAGACAGAGCTAACAGTTTAGTTAGATGTATGTACGAGCAGACAGAGCTAACAGTTTAGTTAGATGTATGTACGAGCAGACAGAGCTAACAGTTTAGTTAGATGTACATATGTACGAGCAGACAGAGCTAACAGTTTAGTTAGATGTATGTACGAGCAGACAGAGCTAACAGTTTAGTTAGATGTATGTACGAGCAGACAGAGCTAACAGTTTAGTTAGATGTACATATGTACGAGCAGACAGAGCTAACAGTTTAGTTAGATGTATGTACGAGCAGACAGAGCTAACAGTTTAGTTAGATGTATGTACGAGCAGACAGAGCTAACAGTTTAGTTAGATGTATGTACGAGCAGACAGAGCTAACAGTTTAGTTAGATGTACATATGTACGAGCAGACAGAGCTAACAGTTTAGTTAGATGTATGTACGAGCAGACAGAGCTAACAGTTTAGTTAGATGTATGTACGAGCAGACAGAGCTAACAGTTTAGTTAGATGTATGTACGAGCAGACAGAGCTAACAGTTTAGTTAGATGTATGTACGAGCAGACAGAGCTAACAGTTTAGTTAGATGTATGTACGAGCAGACAGAGCTAACAGTTTAGTTAGATGTACATATGTACGAGCAGACAGAGCTAACAGTTTAGTTAGATGTATGTACGAGCAGACAGAGCTAACAGTTTAGTTAGATGTACATATGTACGAGCAGACAGAGCTAACAGTTTAGTTAGATGTATGTACGAGCAGACAGAGCTAACAGTTTAGTTAGATGTATGTACGAGCAGACAGAGCTAACAGTTTAGTTAGATGTACATATGTACGAGCAGACAGAGCTAACAGTTTAGTTAGATGTACATATGTACGAGCAGACAGAGCTAACAGTTTAGTTAGATGTATGTACGAGCAGACAGAGCTAACAGTTTAGTTAGATGTATGTACGAGCAGACAGAGCTAACAGTTTAGTTAGATGTATGTACGAGCAGACAGAGCTAACAGTTTAGTTAGATGTATGTACGAGCAGACAGAGCTAACAGTTTAGTTAGATGTACATATGTACGAGCAGACAGAGCTAACAGTTTAGTTAGATGTACATATGTACGAGCAGACAGAGCTAACAGTTTAGTTAGATGTACATATGTACGAGCAGACAGAGCTAACAGTTTAGTTAGATGTACATATGTACGAGCAGACAGAGCTAACAGTTTAGTTAGATGTACATATGTACGAGCAGACAGAGCTAACAGTTTAGTTAGATGTACATATGTACGAGCAGACAGAGCTAACAGTTTAGTTAGATGTACATATGTACGAGCAGACAGAGCTAACAGTTTAGTTAGATGTACATATGTACGAGCAGACAGAGCTAACAGTTTAGTTAGATGTACATATGTACGAGCAGACAGAGCTAACAGTTTAGTTAGATGTACATATGTACGAGCAGACAGAGCTAACAGTTTAGTTAGATGTATGTACGAGCAGACAGAGCTAACAGTTTAGTTAGATGTACATATGTACGAGCAGACAGAGCTAACAGTTTAGTTAGATGTATGTACGAGCAGACAGAGCTAACAGTTTAGTTAGATGTATGTACGAGCAGACAGAGCTAACAGTTTAGTTAGATGTATGTACGAGCAGACAGAGCTAACAGTTTAGTTAGATGTATGTACGAGCAGACAGAGCTAACAGTTTAGTTAGATGTACATATGTACGAGCAGACAGAGCTAACAGTTTAGTTAGATGTATGTACGAGCAGACAGAGCTAACAGTTTAGTTAGATGTATGTACGAGCAGACAGAGCTAACAGTTTAGTTAGATGTATGTACGAGCAGACAGAGCTAACAGTTTAGTTAGATGTATGTACGAGCAGACAGAGCTAACAGTTTAGTTAGATGTATGTACGAGCAGACAGAGCTAACAGTTTAGTTAGATGTACATATGTACGAGCAGACAGAGCTAACAGTTTACTTAGATGTACATATGTACGAGCAGACAGAGCTAACAGTTTAGTTAGATGTATGTACGAGCAGACAGAGCTAACAGTTTAGTTAGATGTATGTACGAGCAGACAGAGCTAACAGTTTAGTTAGATGTACATATGTACGAGCAGACAGAGCTAACAGTTTAGTTAGATGTATGTACGAGCAGACAGAGCTAACAGTTTAGTTAGATGTACATATGTACGAGCAGACAGAGCTAACAGTTTAGTTAGATGTATGTACGAGCAGACAGAGCTAACAGTTTAGTTAGATGTATGTACGAGCAGACAGAGCTAACAGTTTAGTTAGATGTACATATGTACGAGCAGACAGAGCTAACAGTTTAGTTAGATGTACATATGTACGAGCAGACAGAGCTAACAGTTTAGTTAGATGTATGTACGAGCAGACAGAGCTAACAGTTTAGTTAGATGTATGTACGAGCAGACAGAGCTAACAGTTTAGTTAGATGTATGTACGAGCAGACAGAGCTAACAGTTTAGTTAGATGTATGTACGAGCAGACAGAGCTAACAGTTTAGTTAGATGTATGTACGAGCAGACAGAGCTAACAGTTTAGTTAGATGTATGTACGAGCAGACAGAGCTAACAGTTTAGTTAGATGTACATATGTACGAGCAGACAGAGCTAACAGTTTACTTAGATGTACATATGTACGAGCAGACAGAGCTAACAGTTTAGTTAGATGTATGTACGAGCAGACAGAGCTAACAGTTTAGTTAGATGTATGTACGAGCAGACAGAGCTAACAGTTTAGTTAGATGTATGTACGAGCAGACAGAGCTAACAGTTTAGTTAGATGTATGTACGAGCAGACAGAGCTAACAGTTTAGTTAGATGTACATATGTACGAGCAGACAGAGCTAACAGTTTAGTTAGATGTATGTACGAGCAGACAGAGCTAACAGTTTAGTTAGATGTATGTACGAGCAGACAGAGCTAACAGTTTAGTTAGATGTATGTACGAGCAGACAGAGCTAACAGTTTAGTTAGATGTATGTACGAGCAGACAGAGCTAACAGTTTAGTTAGATGTATGTACGAGCAGACAGAGCTAACAGTTTAGTTAGATGTATGTACGAGCAGACAGAGCTAACAGTTTAGTTAGATGTACATATGTACGAGCAGACAGAGCTAACAGTTTAGTTAGATGTACATATGTACGAGCAGACAGAGCTAACAGTTTAGTTAGATGTACATATGTACGAGCAGACAGAGCTAACAGTTTAGTTAGATGTACATATGTACGAGCAGACAGAGCTAACAGTTTAGTTAGATGTATGTACGAGCAGACAGAGCTAACAGTTTAGTTAGATGTATGTACGAGCAGACAGAGCTAACAGTTTAGTTAGATGTACATATGTACGAGCAGACAGAGCTAACAGTTTAGTTAGATGTACATATGTACGAGCAGACAGAGCTAACAGTTTAGTTAGATGTACATATGTACGAGCAGACAGAGCTAACAGTTTAGTTAGATGTATGTACGAGCAGACAGAGCTAACAGTTTAGTTAGATGTATGTACGAGCAGACAGAGCTAACAGTTTAGTTAGATGTACATATGTACGAGCAGACAGAGCTAACAGTTTAGTTAGATGTATGTACGAGCAGACAGAGCTAACAGTTTAGTTAGATGTACATATGTACGAGCAGACAGAGCTAACAGTTTAGTTAGATGTATGTACGAGCAGACAGAGCTAACAGTTTAGTTAGATGTACATATGTACGAGCAGACAGAGCTAACAGTTTAGTTAGATGTATGTACGAGCAGACAGAGCTAACAGTTTAGTTAGATGTACATATGTACGAGCAGACAGAGCTAACAGTTTAGTTAGATGTATGTACGAGCAGACAGAGCTAACAGTTTAGTTAGATGTATGTACGAGCAGACAGAGCTAACAGTTTAGTTAGATGTATGTACGAGCAGACAGAGCTAACAGTTTAGTTAGATGTATGTACGAGCAGACAGAGCTAACAGTTTAGTTAGATGTATGTACGAGCAGACAGAGCTAACAGTTTAGTTAGATGTACATATGTACGAGCAGACAGAGCTAACAGTTTAGTTAGATGTATGTACGAGCAGACAGAGCTAACAGTTTAGTTAGATGTACATATGTACGAGCAGACAGAGCTAACAGTTTAGTTAGATGTATGTACGAGCAGACAGAGCTAACAGTTTAGTTAGATGTACATATGTACGAGCAGACAGAGCTAACAGTTTAGTTAGATGTATGTACGAGCAGACAGAGCTAACAGTTTAGTTAGATGTATGTACGAGCAGACAGAGCTAACAGTTTAGTTAGATGTATGTACGAGCAGACAGAGCTAACAGTTTAGTTAGATGTATGTACGAGCAGACAGAGCTAACAGTTTAGTTAGATGTATGTACGAGCAGACAGAGCTAACAGTTTAGTTAGATGTATGTACGAGCAGACAGAGCTAACAGTTTAGTTAGATGTATGTACGAGCAGACAGAGCTAACAGTTTAGTTAGATGTATGTACGAGCAGACAGAGCTAACAGTTTAGTTAGATGTACATATGTACGAGCAGACAGAGCTAACAGTTTAGTTAGATGTATGTACGAGCAGACAGAGCTAACAGTTTAGTTAGATGTATGTACGAGCAGACAGAGCTAACAGTTTAGTTAGATGTATGTACGAGCAGACAGAGCTAACAGTTTAGTTAGATGTACATATGTACGAGCAGACAGAGCTAACAGTTTAGTTAGATGTATGTACGAGCAGACAGAGCTAACAGTTTAGTTAGATGTATGTACGAGCAGACAGAGCTAACAGTTTAGTTAGATGTATGTACGAGCAGACAGAGCTAACAGTTTAGTTAGATGTACATATGTACGAGCAGACAGAGCTAACAGTTTAGTTAGATGTATGTACGAGCAGACAGAGCTAACAGTTTAGTTAGATGTATGTACGAGCAGACAGAGCTAACAGTTTAGTTAGATGTATGTACGAGCAGACAGAGCTAACAGTTTAGTTAGATGTATGTACGAGCAGACAGAGCTAACAGTTTAGTTAGATGTATGTACGAGCAGACAGAGCTAACAGTTTAGTTAGATGTATGTACGAGCAGACAGAGCTAACAGTTTACTTAGATGTACATATGTACGAGCAGACAGAGCTAACAGTTTAGTTAGATGTATGTACGAGCAGACAGAGCTAACAGTTTAGTTAGATGTATGTACGAGCAGACAGAGCTAACAGTTTACTTAGATGTACATATGTACGAGCAGACAGAGCTAACAGTTTAGTTAGATGTATGTACGAGCAGACAGAGCTAACAGTTTAGTTAGATGTATGTACGAGCAGACAGAGCTAACAGTTTAGTTAGATGTACATATGTACGAGCAGACAGAGCTAACAGTTTAGTTAGATGTACATATGTACGAGCAGACAGAGCTAACAGTTTAGTTAGATGTACATATGTACGAGCAGACAGAGCTAACAGTTTAGTTAGATGTACATATGTACGAGCAGACAGAGCTAACAGTTTAGTTAGATGTACATATGTACGAGCAGACAGAGCTAACAGTTTAGTTAGATGTACATATGTACGAGCAGACAGAGCTAACAGTTTAGTTAGATGTACATATGTACGAGCAGACAGAGCTAACAGTTTAGTTAGATGTACATATGTACGAGCAGACAGAGCTAACAGTTTAGTTAGATGTACATATGTACGAGCAGACAGAGCTAACAGTTTAGTTAGATGTACATATGTACGAGCAGACAGAGCTAACAGTTTAGTTAGATGTACATATGTACGAGCAGACAGAGCTAACAGTTTAGTTAGATGTATGTACGAGCAGACAGAGCTAACAGTTTAGTTAGATGTATGTACGAGCAGACAGAGCTAACAGTTTAGTTAGATGTATGTACGAGCAGACAGAGCTAACAGTTTAGTTAGATGTATGTACGAGCAGACAGAGCTAACAGTTTAGTTAGATGTACATATGTACGAGCAGACAGAGCTAACAGTTTAGTTAGATGTATGTACGAGCAGACAGAGCTAACAGTTTAGTTAGATGTACATATGTACGAGCAGACAGAGCTAACAGTTTAGTTAGATGTATGTACGAGCAGACAGAGCTAACAGTTTAGTTAGATGTACATATGTACGAGCAGACAGAGCTAACAGTTTAGTTAGATGTATGTACGAGCAGACAGAGCTAACAGTTTAGTTAGATGTATGTACGAGCAGACAGAGCTAACAGTTTAGTTAGATGTATGTACGAGCAGACAGAGCTAACAGTTTAGTTAGATGTATGTACGAGCAGACAGAGCTAACAGTTTAGTTAGATGTATGTACGAGCAGACAGAGCTAACAGTTTAGTTAGATGTACATATGTACGAGCAGACAGAGCTAACAGTTTAGTTAGATGTATGTACGAGCAGACAGAGCTAACAGTTTAGTTAGATGTATGTACGAGCAGACAGAGCTAACAGTTTAGTTAGATGTATGTACGAGCAGACAGAGCTAACAGTTTAGTTAGATGTACATATGTACGAGCAGACAGAGCTAACAGTTTAGTTAGATGTATGTACGAGCAGACAGAGCTAACAGTTTAGTTAGATGTATGTACGAGCAGACAGAGCTAACAGTTTAGTTAGATGTATGTACGAGCAGACAGAGCTAACAGTTTAGTTAGATGTACATATGTACGAGCAGACAGAGCTAACAGTTTAGTTAGATGTATGTACGAGCAGACAGAGCTAACAGTTTAGTTAGATGTATGTACGAGCAGACAGAGCTAACAGTTTAGTTAGATGTATGTACGAGCAGACAGAGCTAACAGTTTAGTTAGATGTATGTACGAGCAGACAGAGCTAACAGTTTAGTTAGATGTATGTACGAGCAGACAGAGCTAACAGTTTAGTTAGATGTATGTACGAGCAGACAGAGCTAACAGTTTAGTTAGATGTACATATGTACGAGCAGACAGAGCTAACAGTTTAGTTAGATGTATGTACGAGCAGACAGAGCTAACAGTTTAGTTAGATGTACATATGTACGAGCAGACAGAGCTAACAGTTTAGTTAGATGTACATATGTACGAGCAGACAGAGCTAACAGTTTAGTTAGATGTACATATGTACGAGCAGACAGAGCTAACAGTTTAGTTAGATGTACATATGTACGAGCAGACAGAGCTAACAGTTTAGTTAGATGTACATATGTACGAGCAGACAGAGCTAACAGTTTAGTTAGATGTACATATGTACGAGCAGACAGAGCTAACAGTTTAGTTAGATGTACATATGTACGAGCAGACAGAGCTAACAGTTTAGTTAGATGTACATATGTACGAGCAGACAGAGCTAACAGTTTAGTTAGATGTATGTACGAGCAGACAGAGCTAACAGTTTAGTTAGATGTACATATGTACGAGCAGACAGAGCTAACAGTTTAGTTAGATGTACATATGTACGAGCAGACAGAGCTAACAGTTTAGTTAGATGTATGTACGAGCAGACAGAGCTAACAGTTTAGTTAGATGTATGTACGAGCAGACAGAGCTAACAGTTTAGTTAGATGTATGTACGAGCAGACAGAGCTAACAGTTTAGTTAGATGTATGTACGAGCAGACAGAGCTAACAGTTTAGTTAGATGTATGTACGAGCAGACAGAGCTAACAGTTTAGTTAGATGTATGTACGAGCAGACAGAGCTAACAGTTTAGTTAGATGTACATATGTACGAGCAGACAGAGCTAACAGTTTAGTTAGATGTATGTACGAGCAGACAGAGCTAACAGTTTAGTTAGATGTATGTACGAGCAGACAGAGCTAACAGTTTAGTTAGATGTATGTACGAGCAGACAGAGCTAACAGTTTAGTTAGATGTACATATGTACGAGCAGACAGAGCTAACAGTTTAGTTAGATGTACATATGTACGAGCAGACAGAGCTAACAGTTTAGTTAGATGTACATATGTACGAGCAGACAGAGCTAACAGTTTAGTTAGATGTACATATGTACGAGCAGACAGAGCTAACAGTTTAGTTAGATGTACATATGTACGAGCAGACAGAGCTAACAGTTTAGTTAGATGTACATATGTACGAGCAGACAGAGCTAACAGTTTAGTTAGATGTACATATGTACGAGCAGACAGAGCTAACAGTTTAGTTAGATGTACATATGTACGAGCAGACAGAGCTAACAGTTTAGTTAGATGTACATATGTACGAGCAGACAGAGCTAACAGTTTAGTTAGATGTACATATGTACGAGCAGACAGAGCTAACAGTTTAGTTAGATGTACATATGTACGAGCAGACAGAGCTAACAGTTTAGTTAGATGTATGTACGAGCAGACAGAGCTAACAGTTTAGTTAGATGTATGTACGAGCAGACAGAGCTAACAGTTTAGTTAGATGTACATATGTACGAGCAGACAGAGCTAACAGTTTAGTTAGATGTACATATGTACGAGCAGACAGAGCTAACAGTTTAGTTAGATGTACATATGTACGAGCAGACAGAGCTAACAGTTTAGTTAGATGTACATATGTACGAGCAGACAGAGCTAACAGTTTAGTTAGATGTACATATGTACGAGCAGACAGAGCTAACAGTTTAGTTAGATGTACATATGTACGAGCAGACAGAGCTAACAGTTTAGTTAGATGTACATATGTACGAGCAGACAGAGCTAACAGTTTAGTTAGATGTACATATGTACGAGCAGACAGAGCTAACAGTTTAGTTAGATGTACATATGTACGAGCAGACAGAGCTAACAGTTTAGTTAGATGTACATATGTACGAGCAGACAGAGCTAACAGTTTAGTTAGATGTACATATGTACGAGCAGACAGAGCTAACAGTTTAGTTAGATGTACATATGTACGAGCAGACAGAGCTAACAGTTTAGTTAGATGTACATATGTACGAGCAGACAGAGCTAACAGTTTAGTTAGATGTATGTACGAGCAGACAGAGCTAACAGTTTAGTTAGATGTATGTACGAGCAGACAGAGCTAACAGTTTAGTTAGATGTATGTACGAGCAGACAGAGCTAACAGTTTAGTTAGATGTACATATGTACGAGCAGACAGAGCTAACAGTTTAGTTAGATGTATGTACGAGCAGACAGAGCTAACAGTTTAGTTAGATGTATGTACGAGCAGACAGAGCTAACAGTTTAGTTAGATGTACATATGTACGAGCAGACAGAGCTAACAGTTTAGTTAGATGTACATATGTACGAGCAGACAGAGCTAACAGTTTAGTTAGATGTACATATGTACGAGCAGACAGAGCTAACAGTTTAGTTAGATGTACATATGTACGAGCAGACAGAGCTAACAGTTTAGTTAGATGTACATATGTACGAGCAGACAGAGCTAACAGTTTAGTTAGATGTACATATGTACGAGCAGACAGAGCTAACAGTTTAGTTAGATGTACATATGTACGAGCAGACAGAGCTAACAGTTTAGTTAGATGTACATATGTACGAGCAGACAGAGCTAACAGTTTACTTAGATGTACATATGTACGAGCAGACAGAGCTAACAGTTTAGTTAGATGTATGTACGAGCAGACACACCTAACAGTTTAGAAGTTGCAGCTGCTGTTGATAGAGTGTCTACAATCTAGTTTGGGTAAGAATAATAACAGCTGATAAAGAGAAAAATACTATTTGTATTTCCCGGCTAATAAAAACTCGAAACTCTGCAAAGAAACTGGAGCAGGGTCATAAACTTAATGGTCCCGTGTATCCCGGCAAAGTCGTGACGTTTGACAAGAGATATAATGATAAACCCTTCAGCAGTTGCCCTACATCAGTATCTTCTAACTTTCTTGACAAAGCATAAGCAACCTCCGCACCTCGAACGCTTCACACGTCTTATAGTTTAGGAGTTTAACTACAGTTTCAAACCGTTGGGAAACTATTTCACTATGTACCATATCGAGTTTGTGGTCGTTATCAATTAGGCGCTGACCGTGAGTGTGATTTTATGAGCCTTCACTCTTTTAAAACATTTTAAAAGAGTAACGGTGGAGTTTCATGCCCATTCTTCTCCATACGAAACTACCTTTTGGAAAGGGCACCTAGAAACAATTCTATTTATTTCTGTAAATTTTGACGTTCAAAAGTGCCTTTATCATTTATGTGCCTATTTGAAATAAATGATTTAACTTTGACGTCGTAAATATTACGCCCAAATCGAACATTCCTGCGCAGGGGTACCCGCGAGGAGCAATAGTGTTCTGTGGGGGGTACGCTCCACAGAAGCAATAGTGTTCTGTGGGGGGTACGCTCCACAGAAGCAATAGTGTTCTGTGGGGGGTACGCTCCACAGAAGCAATAGTGTTCTGTGGGGGTATGGTCCACAGAAGCCTCCACCACAGATAACACAAAAAAATATTTTTAATTTAATGTGGATAAAGTCCGTCATTAAGATACTATTTTCGATTTCAGTATAAAAACTTTATGGTTTGAGTGTAAATACAACACTTTTAACTGATGTTATTAAAGAAGGTTGATTGATGCTCATCAACTCGTTAGAATATTAATGTCTTCGATACAAACGAGTTTGGTCGCCGTAAACCATTCTATGGTGTTGGTGCGTTGGCGCCGGTTGCAAAATACTTTTTTGGTAAGATTGATGTAAAGATATTTAAACAAAGATACCGTTGCGCTGGTAAACAAAACCGCGGGCAGTACCTACTTATTACTACTTTGCATTCGCTAACGCAAGTTATAAAGACTAATAAGGTAAACGGGGAAGTTATCTTTTGGTCAAAACGCGATGTGGCTAATAACATAGAAATCCTATCAATTTCAACGTTAATCTATGATATGATTTTTTTACACAATAGGTACCCATTCAATTTTGTAGTGCGAGGTCTTACAAAATAATTCTCATTTCAGACATTGCTTAAATTATTTTCCAAAAAAAATTGGACTTCTCCGTCTTCAAAAGAAACTCTAAACTGTCCACAAAATGCTAAGCAACCGCACACACACATACACATTAACCATCTCATATCTATGTGTATGTTCGTCTGTGCCTGCCCTCGCACCCGCAACCGGCAAGTCGTCGTTCGCATCGATCCGTCGGTAACAGGATTGCGATCGTTTCATTTACATTTTATTCGAGCCGCAAAACACTACAGTAATTCAATAGAGCGCCGCCGAATGCGTGCGAATTGATAGCGAGTGATGTGCGGGGGGCCTCGAGTAGCGGTGAGGGGGGCCTCGAGTAGCGGTGAGGGAAGCGAAGTGATCACTCGTACTACTATCAGCATGACAAGTTGAATATAGAAATCTTCTCTATTCATTTGTTTGTATGCTTTTTCTTTTGAACCGTTTTTCTGGCGTCAAGAAACTGCCATGTTTTTCCGTACAATAGTTGCAATACTGACAAAGGCTCGTATTTAAATTAAGTTACAAAATTCTTTGATATTTGCCCTACCTAAGTATCAGTACTCAGGGCACTGCTATCTGATTGAGTAAAAATAAAAAAAATCACAACATTCTCTCTTTATTTTCATTACCAACACTTAAAGTAAATATATTAGGCAAAATCAAATTTTGAGATTGAGATTCAGAATCAAATAATTATGTTTTGTTTTTTATTTTGTATTGTAGTCGCTAACACTAGCACCACGCATTAAAACCTTAGATTCTTGCGTGTATCGGTATTTGTTTACAAAAGCTAGGGGAAACCAGACTCGGTGCGAATCGGCACTATTCGGTACACGACGCGACTCGACGCGACTCGACACGACCATTGTGCGGAATCTAGTGGCATGGCTCCGGTTTTTTACTAAGAAAACAAGACTAAGTAGACAATCTTATGATCACTGTTCAGAATTCACGCCATTTCGATGAAAAACATTCCTGTTCATCAGGAAGTTTTAATTCGCATGCATTTTCAAGTTTTACAAAAAATATTGTACCGTTGAGACATGATCTCTACATAGTATAAAATAAAGTCGCTTTCCGCGTCTGTCTGTCTGTATATTCGCTAACTCCTCCTAAACCACGCAACGGATTTTGATGCGGTTTTCACAATCAGTTAAATAAGTTTTCACGAAAGGTTTATATGTATAACTAGCTGTGCCCCGCAACTTCGTTCGCGTGGAAGTAGTAGTGTAGTGAAGTACAATATGGGTACTAAAATAACAGCCACATTTTAATAAAACTCCGTCGTCCCCCGACCCGTCGCGTTACATCGCCCGCCCGTGCTGTTACTTCGTTTTTGCTTATACTTCTGATTTTTTTCTTTTTGCTCGGCTCTTAAGGGTCGTAGCGTGATGTTTAATAGTGTATAACTATCCTCGAGAATTGGGCTACCAAATGCAAAAAGAATTTTTCAAATCCGACTTTTCACAATTTCATGGATTTTAATTTTTTGTGCGGGACTCTTATTATTTTTTTGATAGCCTAAGTAACTTAAGTTGCTTCCCATAATATTAGCTATCTGCCAGTGAAAGTCCCGTCAAAATCGGTCCAGCCGTTTCTGAGATTAGCCGGAACAATCAGACAGAGAGACAGACAGAAAAAATGTTAAAAATTACTTTTTTGTTATAAGTACCGTTTATACTTTCTCATGCATTTAGTAAAAAGTTGTTATTTTGACATTAAAAACATACACTTCAATTTTATTTATTTCTACAGAATAATCCTCATCAAATGTATTTTACAGTATATAATTCTAATGAAAACTTTAGAAGATATCAAAGTTTAAAGCAACCGAAACAACTTTTCCCACGGACAGCTATTATACGAAGCTTTTTCACTTCCAAACAAAATTTGTTCGTATTGTGTAACGAAAAGTCAGCTGCAAACATTGTTTATATAAAAATTCTATAATCAAAGGCCTTTACATACACACTTTACATTTATCACCTCATTTTTTTCTAAATTACACCCGCGCGAATCCGGAGTGGGCTTAGTTGAGCAATAAAAAGAGATAATTGTCTGAACTTAACTTTGTACATAAACTACATACCTACATACTTTTTTCATGTCGCGAGTTTTCATGACGAACAAGATAACTCTCAGGTGGAATAAAAAAATAGAATATCTTTTAACTTCAGACATTCTCGCTGAACAAGTTTAAATTACAATTACCAGTCCAGGTCAAAGCTGAATTTGCGGGATGTTCGAAAGAGTTATCGTGGCCCCGGCACAGGCAACAGAAGGAACACGGGTGGGTTTTAGTCAGTAAAAGTCTGACACGCCCTCCCGCTCCGCCCAGAGCGGGAGAAGTCATTTGATGATTTCCCATCCAAAACAAAAGGTCAAAGCTGAATGAACTTCGTTCAATTACAAAAGATCTTAGAGTTCAAAAAATTAAGTTACAACTTGACTTTTTTTCAGCGGAGGAATCAAATTAAGTTACATAGTTTGTTGGCAGTGAAAACATACCTAAATTAATAATTTTAATTAAACTAAAACACAGTATTCGCGTTACTAATACACCTTCCTCGTCGCGATCGGGAGAAGCACTTGTACGTAATCAAAGAGTAAACGTGATCTTACCCTTAGTTAGTTCCACAGCTTCCACAAAGGAAGAACCAACAAAGAATCACAATAAAAGTGAGGCCAGATGCTCTCAACTTGATGAATGTTGCGCGCACTTGATGTCTGAGAGTACGCGCGTTCGGTCAATTTGTGCGAGGGCTACATCTCGTAACATTAGGAGGGGATCTGCTGGCTTTATGGGATTCCTATGGCAACCATGACCCTTTCTGTTAGCGGCCAGATTCGACAGGGACGTCCCAAACTGTAGCAGTGGATGCGAATTATTCGATATCAGTCTAAAATCGTCCAAAAAATCAGAGGATTATCATGTATTGCTGCATTTTTATCTTTGCCCTACAGGTTCCTGTACTGTGGGTTCGTTTATAGACATAAATCTACAATGCTTACACACGCTGACCCGGAACAAGTAAGAGTAGCTCATACAAATATTTGTTTCGTACGGGATTCGAAGCAATCGGGTTATCCGTTACGCAAGTCGTCTCGAATATTGTTAGTAGGTACATGAGATTCTTTGGGAATTCTAACCAAAATATGAAAACGGAAAATTCATTTTACAAGTTCTTATAAAATGTTCCAGTGGAGAGTTTTTGCCATCCATTGTTTTGTGTCCCTACGAAACAAAGACTTCGCGGATTGCATATCTGCGTTCGGGCGCCGGGCGCTGTGACATAGAAACAACAATACATACAAACATGCTGCGCTCTGAAACATTCTGTAGGCCATCAGTGTTTATTTTATATTATTATTTATTTTTTGTAAATATATATGTATAGGTACTCGTATATATACAGGGTGTCCGGTAAAGAATGGATAACCTTGAAATCGCATATAACAGACCTTATGGCTGTTCTAAAAAAATACAAAAAAAAAATATATCCCAAGTAATAACTAAGATTTTTTTGAAAAAGAATACTAACTTTTTTTACATTTTTCATCACCACAACCACAAATGAATGAATTCCATCGGTTATCTGTTGTTATAATATTGTACGTTGACTATGCCGCTGACAGAGAGGCAATAAATAATGTGACTAGAAATTACACAGAATTTTTTTCTAAAAAAGATATATCTTAGGTAGGTACTTACTACTTGGGATATACATTTTTTTTGTATTTTTTTTAGAACGGCCATAGGGTCTATTATGTATATGCTACCGCAAGGTTATCCATTAATTACCGGACACCCTGTATATTCTGCCCATAGTAAATTAAGAACATGTCATACGACTAACAACGTCTAATCATTCAATCACAAATAATATTATACATAGACGCCTACCTAATAAACAATAACCTTTACCTATAGGTATACAATAGTATCCAGCAAAATGAAAAAGGCTAGACAATCTGAGTTCAGAACCATCCATTCGCTAAGAATTGATGACTCGCAGTCACGATACGCACAAATCACATTACCCAAAACAAAAATGTGGTCAATCGAAATGGAAAAAGAAAAAATCTAGAACAACAGACTGCTTCAATTTAGCTCTAAATCGTACCGACATTGAGCAGACGAGTTCCAGGCACGATACTGCTGAGGTCACGTTATGCAATAGCGACCTACCCAAGACAATTGACTATCCCAGTATTTTTGTTTACAACAAAAGTAGCTTTTCCCCGCGGCTTCGCCGGCATGATATCGGAAAATATTCCAAGGGAACGTACTACCGGGATTAAATAAGTGTTAATCCATGTTATAAACTATATGTGTGCCAAATGTCAACCAAATCCGTTTAGCCGTTTTAACGCCAATCCGCACCCTAATTGCGACACACACTATCAATTGGAATCTGAATCATTTTGAAGCAAATTGCTAATCCATTGCTTGATAAGTTCGAAAAATTCGTCTGCACGACACGTAAATAATGCAATGAATGTTGTTGAACTGACAAAATGAAACCCATTCCGATTGATAATATGTTACGCAATTGCCCCGCCGGAAGATACATCCGACAAACGGACAACAATTCTAAAAACTATATTTTCGGCGTCTGAATCGTTCCCACACCTCGCAGCAATTACTTTTTTTCAAAAATATTCAATGCGCAGTTTTGACTTCGTTACTGTTTTATTATAATTTATGAATACATAAAAGAATCACCAATTATCTCATCAATTCGTTTCCCTGTCTCTACTTACATACATCGACACAATAATTTCCAAAGTTAACTATACAATCTCAAAACAGATTGATTCAAAGTCGATATACTTATTATTTTAATTGGCGCGTCCCAGCCCTGAGCCCTCGCTTGTAGCGGGCGCCCGGCGCTACCTGAGCACGTGCTCCCGCACGACACGTCTGTTTCTTGTCCAGAGCACGTGCACACAGCAGAAGATTTAGTCAGCACTTTACATAGAACACTAGCTTTTACCCGCGGCTTCGCCGGCGTGGATGTCGGGAATTATCCCACGGGATCCTGCTACCGGGATAAAACGTCCCTTATGTCCTTACCCAAGTCATGGTCTATCCTCGTGCCTAATTTCATCCAAACCCGTCCTGCCATTTAGGCGTGATTAGGTCTCAGACACAGACAGACAAAGCTTCTTTCGCATTTGTAATATTGGTATGGATGACAAAGGGGACTAGGTATCTTGCTGCTACAGGAACGGTTAACCAACAACTTTCCAATCTTAATTACCATTCATTTCTGACTGTACCACTTGTCCACCATACCATCCATACATTGTGTTTTAACTTGGCTCCTCTAGCTAGTAATATGACGCGGCGCTTCTGTCTGTTTATTTGGTAATCAATAGATCTGCCATGAGCTGCACTTGAAAGGTGATACGTCACACTTCATACTATAAGATTTATGGGTGCATTTGTTAATAATTATAATTGAAATTATCCGGGATGGACCAGTTAATAATAATAATTATATGCTTTACGGAGTAAAAACATATTGAAAATCATAAGTATACCTACTGAAAGTGAATCTTTTATCATTGCATGGTTGCAATAATACCGACACCATCTTTTTATACTCGCAAAGGTAAATCTTTTATTATTATTCATACATTTAGCACGAAAACCATTCTAAAATAATAATTCACAATAAAACTTATTACAAGCATGAAGCAGCTCATCTACTGTATTCATTAATGTTCTGCTTGCATTATAAATATCTTCTAAACACAATTTATTTCTGTTGCAAGCCATGTGTTACATGTTTACGAGCGAGTGCATGCTTTGCGTGAATGGTGCATCGACTATTGCGAACGAAGAACCGATGCGCCAACTATTGCGAAC
The DNA here is from genome assembly GCA_947568875.1 of Fissipunctia ypsillon. Taxonomy (NCBI): domain Eukaryota; kingdom Metazoa; phylum Arthropoda; class Insecta; order Lepidoptera; family Noctuidae; genus Fissipunctia; species Fissipunctia ypsillon. The sequence continues at coordinate 25,893,574 of OX387649.1, forward strand.
GAAGAACCGATGCGCCAACTATTGCGAACGAAGAACCGATGCGCCAACTATTGCGAACGAAGAACCGATGCGCCAACTATTGCGAACGAAGAACCGATGCGCCAACTATTGCGAACGAAGAACCGATGCGCCAACTATTGCGAACGAAGAACCGATGCGCCAACTATTGCGAACGAAGAACCGATGCGCCAACTATTGCGAACGAAGAACCGATGCGCCAACTATTGCGAACGAAGAACCGATGCGCCAACTATTGCGAACGAAGAACCGATGCGCCAACTATTGCGAACGAAGAACCGATGCGCCAACTATTGCGAACGAAGAACCGATGCGCCAACTATTGCAAACTCCACAATATTTTGGTATTGACTGGCGTAGAAGTAATAATATGCTGCTGAGAAATATATCGCGTCACTTGTCTTCTGAATAGTTTTGAACTTAATTTCTCTAATCGAGTGTGATGCTTAGTAAGTAAGTTATAGGAGGCTGTGACGCCTGTAGCCGAATCAATCGATATGACAGTGAACAATCATATGAACAAAACAAATAATTAATAAACGATTTTGATTTCATTTGATTTGATTATTATTTTTTACCAAACCCATCGTATATTATTATTATCACAAAATGAAAGCTACTTTAAAAGTTTCTAAATCCACGATTTACGCTTAAAAGCTCATAAACATACCTATTTAATTCCAATAAAATTAAAATTGTAAGAAGCTAAATTGCAGGAAACCTCGTAACGCTTAAGTTACGGGAAACAGTCAAAGTTGGGACTAAGTTGGTACGAATCTGACCCAGCGTTGTTTGAAGACGGGAAATAACGGGCAGTAAATCTCTCCGCACGCAAACTGAGTTATACGCTATGAGCTATGAGACGTTACGAGTATTTGAACGATTAGGAACTGGTGTTGTACTTTTAGAGACGGTTGGGTGTGGTGTGTGGTGTGTGGTGTGTGGTGTGTGGTGTGTGGTGTGTGGTGTGGTGGAGCTTCACACTGAAATATTAGGTATTGCGCAATATTGGTTATTGTTGTCGTAATTATATGATGATGTCACACATTTTTGGATCCTTACGAACAATGATCTAATCACAAAAAATATGAATGCCTAATTGCCATCCGATATGGTGGAATGATACCCATAAATTATGCGATATAATATGACTCGATGTAGATACTTCTCTAGAAGTAAGAAATGCAAAAAAAAAATGTTCAAATAAACCAACCAACTCATAGTTCCATACACCACAGCCTCGTAAAAATCTGCATGAATTCAAAACTCAAAACCCACAAGAGACTTTGAATCGAGGACATATCGGTACCGGCGAGTTCGAAGAATCCCGGGGACACGGCCGGGGCACCAGAGAGGTAACGTCATATATTATGGAGGGCCTGGGCGCCCGCGCGTGACCGAGCCAAGCGCCCCGCGCCCGCCACGTGAGACCCACGGACGCAAAAATGCTGCACATTTTGACATTATAAAGGATTTAATATTATGACATCGATGTGCATTTTAGAGGCCCTACTGAAGTTCAAGTTTATAGGGGTCACGATAAAAGAAAATGCATTCTTCTATCGCATATTTGTAAGACAATCGTATAAATATTACAAGTGACTCTTCTGACAGCTCAGCGACAGGGTTGGTCAACCAGCACGCCAGTGGCGTCGTTAGTCTAGCTAGAGACAGTCACATCAAGACCCGTCAAAATCAGAAGGGAATTACTTGGTTGTCGCGAGGTTAAAGACATTTTTGGGTTAATACAATTTTGCACTCTTGCATCTTGTACGAGTATTGCGTTTAAAAGCTCGAGCCGCTAAATTAAAAGAAACTTCAAGTTTAAAGCTTCCTTGAGATCTTGTTTCAAACGTTTGAATGTTAATAAAAGCTGTGAAGTATGCTGTAAAACTCGCTATGACTCCAGTGTTGTACAATCGATCGCTTGAAATCTTGTTATAAAAACTCCTAGTTGGTAGCTACTTCAAGTGGAGTTTTAAGTCCAAGATGGTTGTCAGCGCTTCGTTACTTTTAACGGTAAGATCGCAGCGCATCGCTTACGAGTTATTCAATTTGACAGCATCAGTTTTATCACTATCATTACAATCTGTTCCATCTGACTTTTTGTGCTTCTACTTATTAATTTCTCCATTTCCGCTTTAAATGACAGTTTTCATGCTTGCATTTTGCTGTTTTGTTGCATCAAAGAACTATTTATCACGCTTGATTTAGCTTCTCAGCTCTTGCTTCCGATTAACGTAAGCATAAAACATCCCGCAATTCTGCATTTTCATGTTGACAGATCTCTGGAAGGTGTCAAAATAAGCATATATAATGTTTGCGAATCAATGAAATCGTCTATAAAGTGCATGAATATATCAACAGATGCGTTTTAAACTTGACGACTCCAACTCCGGACGCGCACGCGCAGTAACTCACGCCTAGTAGTGACTGAGTATCGCCGTGTGTTTACTGTTTACATGGCAGTAAACGTTATTTTTACCCGACGACGGACGGAAACACTTTGATCTGCGGCGAATGTTCTGTGACCAACTTTATTGATCTCTTCCGCTTAGAAATTGTTGGCTTTATCACTTTTATCTTTATGTCACGAGCCTGGGAGGCGGTGACGTTTGTGACGGGAATTAATGACTGAAATTAATTAATTAAAAGCTTCTTTAACTTTGAGTGCATTATTTATTAAGTGCATTTCTCCCGTCAAGTTTGAATGGTTACCTTCTCCTTTGTTAGTCTGGTATCTAGTTATCAAAGTCTAGTTTCTTCTGAAATTGAGGGGACAAGCTATAGTTTTATAGCTCTAATAAAACTGAATGTTTGTGTGTGTGGCTTCTGTATAAAGTTCTGATATGAAGCACCTGCTCTGTTAAGCGATCTGAACTATAAAGACAAAGTGACCACCGGAGTGCAGTTTGAGTGACGTTCAATCAAATGGTATTGGCTAAAAAACAGACTGTAAGTGAATTAGTTTCTTCACGAAGTGCTTACTTTGACCTTTCCTTCTTGATCAAATACTGTTGACCAAATTGTCGATCAAAAGGTTGATAGTCAAGTATAAATATGTTAATCGAGGGTAAAGCCCTATTTACACAATGAACGTTTCTTGCCTGTTGTATACAATTAAATTGAAGCAACAAATGTGTTACATCGTCTAAACGTTGTTCAAACGGTGCAACTTGTATTGTCGCTTCAACTTATGTACTTATGCCGCAAATAATTAAATCGCACCGTGTCAATCAAGTTTTATTATATCCACTCATATTATAACTACTTCAAATAGTTGAACATGATTCTCCAAACGACGATGACATGAAGATCATTAATTGATGTATTTAACTCCTCTCATTCAGACTACTGAATGAGAGGAATGTCTCCTGCGATATATTCGACGCACATCCAGGCCAGTACTTAAAGTCGTCAAACGCCATTAAAGTTAATAAAACGAATAAATGACGTCACCAGTACATGGGCTTATTGACTGTTTTACGATCTTGTACGGTTTTAAAGACTTGTGAAATGTGGGCTTTGGTACGAGTTCCGGTTTAAATCCGGTCATTATGTTTTTATAGCTGTCGTTATTTGTTATCTGAATTATGCTTTTGTAAGTAATCTTATAGCCGTATCGAATGCCACAGGTTAGGCATCATGTCTAACTACAATTATATTATAACTAGGTACTATTATACATACCTACATTGAGTAATGTGAAATTCACATTGCAAATTGGTTCACAAATGCATATGTTGCAATCCTTGACAAGACCAACTTTAAATAGCCGTAACTTCTGTGTATATTCTTATCCCATCGACATTATATTCTTGTACCTACATACATATATAGCCGAGCACGATCATGCACCGTAGAATAAAAATTACTTTTGTCAGTACAAAATACAAAGACTACCCCTCCACACACCGCTGTGCCCTCGCCCCCCGCCGCCCGCCGCCCGCCGTGAGAGCTCGCCCCAGTGTTACCTGTTTATGTACACAACACCACGTGGTGTTTGATCTTCACCAACATACGAGCTACTATCTCAGTATATTTCACGAAAAGATACTTCTTATTTTACTTATCTTTCAGTTGTAAGTCAACGAAAGAGTTTGTAATGTAGGTAAGAATAACACCTAACATAACATCACGCCTTGTTTCCCCGAAGGGTTGGGCAGAGGTGTACCTGTAGCAACACCGACGACGACGTGTAGGTAAGATGACGAGTAAACCTAACTTTGCAGTGCACAGTTACGTTTTATTGAGTAACTAGCTGTGCTGTGCCCCGCGACTTCGTTCGCGTGGAAGTCGTAAGATACAAATATTATTTATTTATTTACATAACATAACATCACGCCTTGTTTCCCCGAAGGGTTAGGCATAGGTGTACCTATTATAGTACATCCACATTTCGCCAGTTATGTTAAAGTTCCATGTAATGGGGGGGGGGGTGATTATTTATTTATTTAGATAACATGGGAGACTTACAGCTATAACAAACAGATCAAGGACAGTACATTAGTCTGAAAGCCAATTACACTAAACTATTATTAAAATACTATTATTAGGTATACTAAAATAACAGCCACAATTTAATAAAACTCCCTCGTCCCCCGACCCGCCGCGTTGCGTCGCCCGCCCGCGCTGTTACTTTGTTTTCGCTTAGGCCCACTTGCACGTTCATGGGTTATCCTAAATAACTCGGAGTTAATACCTAACTTAGGGTTAATCTCATTAGATTAACCCTGAATTAGCTGTTAACTCCGAGTTATTTGAACGTGCAAGAAGGCCTTAGTGTTCTTTCTGACTTTTCTCTTTTTGATAGGCTCCTAAGAGTCGTAGCATGTGTTAAATAGCCTATAACTATCCTCGAGAATTGGGCTTCCAAAAGTAAAAATAATTTTTCAAATCCGACTTTCTGTTCACAATTTCATGGGATTTAAATTTTTTTGCGCGGAATCTTAATTATTTTTCTAAAATAAAAGTAGTCTGAGTTACTTTCCGTGACATCAGCTTTCTGCCAGTGAAAGTCCTGTCAAAATCGGTCAAGCCATTTCGGAGATTAGCCGGAACAAACAGACAGACAGATAGACTGACAGACAGAGACAAACAATTTAAAAATTGCTTTTTTGTTATAAGTACCGTATATACTTTGTTATGCATTTAGTAAAAAGTTGTTATTTTGACATTATAAACAGACCTTTCAATTTTATTTATTCGTATAGATGTTGTAATTTTTTTTATCGTGAGTTCTCCGCACAAATTCAAGTAGTAGAGGAAAGTGACCAAATATGGGATAGTATCCCTAATATGGAATACCCCCATTTCTCTCAAATGCAAACTCACACACACAATAAGCAGTGATTTTCTGTCTCTTTCTACTCCCGTTTACGCGTACAAGTTGTAGCATGTCAGTCGAGCGAGCGCCTTCGTCGTTGTGACAGTGTTTTGTTTTGTCGCTACCGCATAACTTTCTAAGGTATGTAAAAAATACGTATTTTTCGTACAGAAAGTTCACACAGTATTGATTTTATAGCTTTTAGAGATCGGTTAGATGTTCTTTTGTATGTTTTAGCGGTATTAGATGGTATTACTTTCTTAAATATAAAAATGTGAATGTCAGTTTGAAATCGTTGGAAAATCCAAATATGGACGGATCACAGTATCCAATTATGGACTATTCCATAATTGGTTCTCTGAAGTATCAGCTGACTTGATGAATTTGTTAATTATATTTTTTTCATGTTTTACCAGAATGGCCAACTCGAAAACAAAGCGTAAAGAATTGAATTCAGAGCATATGGCGGAAGCTATAAAATTAGTAAGAGAGAAAAATATGGGTTATTTGAGAGCTGCAAAACACTTTGATGTGCCAAGATCTACCTTGTTTTGATTATGTCAGAAAAACGAATTTTCTCCAGAAGAAGCCGCAGATACTACACTCGGAAGGAAAACTGTCTTAGGGACAACCCTTGAAAATCTTTTGGAAGACTACATTTTGACGATGGAGAGCAAATTTCATGGCTTGACGAGAAATGATGTTCGAAGAATGGCGTACATGTTAGCAAATCGTAATCAGTTGAAAAATCCATTTGGTGAGACTGGCATGGCTGGAAAAAAATGGCTTAAATTATTTCTTAAACGCCATAAGGACAAGCTATCAATGAGAAGACCAACTGGCACGTCTTTTGGATTCAGCAAAGAAAAAGTAGACTCATTCTTTGATCTCCTCGAAGACGTCTATGCTCAAGGAAACTATAGTCCAAGTCGCATATATAACGTTTTGTAAATAATTTGTGTTCCTTTCTATATTATACCAAAGTTTCCAAAGAATCTCTTGTAAGTTAAGGTTAATTTTTAATAGTGTTTATAGTATTCCATATTTGGGGTACCTATTCCATATATAGGTACCTTCATCGTTATTTAGTTTCTGAAAATTTTTCTTACCTCAAACTAATCAATATAACCTAAACTTGTTACAAATTTAAGTGCAAATATATGATTGTTAATAATTACCACAAAAAGTTTTTTATTTATAACATTTGTGCAAATTATGCCTAAAAATCAAAATGGTATTCCATATTTGGTCACTCTCCTCTACCTAATAGTTTGGAACAAGAACATTCAAACGATAAAGTCCTATCTAGGAAGCACAAGCACACCATTAGACAATATGCTAAGTTGTACCTAGCTGCATACTATCTAGGAAGCACAAGCACACCATTAGACAATATGCTAAGTTGTACCTAGCTGCATACTATCTAGGAAGCACAAGCACACCATTAGACAATATGCTAAGTTGTACCTAGCTGCATACTATCTAGGAAGCACAAGCACACCATTAGACAATATGCTAAGTTGTACCTAGCTGCATACTATCTAGGAAGCACAAGCACACCATTAGACAATATGCTAAGTTGTACCTAGCTGCATACTATCTAGGAAGCACAAGCACACCATTAGACAATATGCTAAGCTGTACCTAGCTGCATACTATCTAGGAAGCACAAGCACACCATTAGACAATATGCTAAGTTGTACCTAGCTGCGTACTATCTAGGAAGCACAAGCACACCATTAGACAATATGCTAAGTTGTACCTAGCTGCATACTATCTAGGAAGCACAAGCACACCATTAGACAATATGCTAAGTTGTACCTAGCTGCGTACTATCTAGGAAGCACAAGCACACCATTAGACAATATGCTAAGTTGTACCTAGCTGCATACTATCTAGGAAGCACAAGCACACCATTAGACAATATGCTAAGTTGTACCTAGCTGCATACTATCTAGGAAGCACAAGCACACCATTAGACAATATGCTAAGTTGTACCTAGCTGCATACTATATAGGAAGCACAAGCACACCATTAGACAATATGCTAAGTTGTACCTAGCTGCATACTATCTAGGAAGCACAAGCACACCATTAGACAATATGCTAAGTTGTACCTAGCTGCATACTATCTAGGAAGCACAAGCACACCATTAGACAATATGCTAAGTTGTACCTAGCTGCATACTATCTAGGAAGCACAAGCACACCATTAGACAATATGCTAAGCTGTACCTAGCTGCATACTATCTAGGAAGCACAAACACACCATTAGACAATATGCTAAGTTGTACCTAGCTGCGTACTATCTAGGAAGCACAAGCACACCATTAGACAATATGCTAAGTTGTACCTAGCTGCATACTATCTAGGAAGCACAAGCACACCATTAGACAATATGCTAAGTTGTACCTAGCTGTGTACTATCTAGGAAGCACAAGCACACCATTAGACAATATGCTAAGTTGTACCTAGCTGCATACTATCTAGGAAGCACAAGCACACCATTAGACAATATGCTAAGTTGTACCTAGCTGCATACATGATACTTACACAATATTTTAAGTTATACTAGCTGCATACATGGTACTTGTCACTTTTCTTAATATTTAAGCGGTTTCCCCTAATCCCTAACCTAATTGACTGTTCGTGGCAGCATTCGTCAACACCATATATGCATCAGTCTCAATATTCAGAAATATAAAACAATGTAATATTGTAGCAGAAATATAAAACAATATAATATTGTAGCAGAAATATAAAACAATGTAATATTGTAGCAAAAATATAAAACAATGTAATATTGTAGCAGAAATATAAAACAATGTAATATTGTAGCAGAAATATAAAACAATGTAATATTGTAGCAGAAATATAAAACAATGTAATATTGTAGCAGAAACTCAACTGGGTTGTAGGAAACTTGTTATAATGTTATTTGCTCAAAGCATGAGATGTTGTGTGACGTAATGAGGAAACAGAAGATTGAAAAGAGGAAATCATAGTGATCTCATTATCATTGTTTATTTATTTATTTATTTATTTATTTATTTAAGCAGTATGGAAGACTTACAGCTAAAACAAACAGGCCAAGTTCAGTAAATAAGACTGTCAGCCAATTACAAGTCTTCACTTATAAAAAATAGAAAAAGTAAGTAATTTCTATGGACATTGACACCAAGTTATTCAGTAATATAACAATACTATATATAAAGTTGCTCGCACTGCAAAACGATCACTATAACTATCAACAATGTTTAACAACTTATAGGAAAAAGTTTCGGCTTAAGCACCTCCTGGCTGAGGACACACTAGTTGTGAAGGGATCCAAATCGTGCTGCTTGCAAAGCTTGTTTAAATTTTTGCTTGCACGCACGATGTATGAGTTCTGCCTATATTTTGTTGAGGCAAATGGCACACGTAAAGGTGGATTATATCGTTTAGACCTCCTGGGAGTGTTGAAATAGAATTTTGACAAAATATCGGAGCAGTTAATGTGATTGTTAAAGATTTTCAAAAGCAGAACACAGTCAGAAATCTCGCGGCGGATGGCTAGAGGAAGAATATGATATTTTTTGCAGAGATTAAGATAGTTTTCTGAGTGATACGGAATTTTCTGGTGGTAACATAAATATCTTATAAATCTTTTTTGGATGCTCTCAATTCGGTTAATATATTTGTGGTAACATGGGTTCCATATTTCTGACGCATACTCCAAATGGTTTCTCACATAGGTACAGTATAGGATCTTTAAAGTCTTGGCTTGAGAGAAGCACTTGGATAGTCGCATAATGAAACCCAATGATTTAGATGCCTTAGCGACTATTGCATCTATATGTACTTCGAAACTGAGCTTGGAATCGTGATGAACCCCCAGATCGCGGATGGAGTTTGATCTAGGTAGAATTTGATGATCTAGGGTATAAGATCCGGCAATGATTGAGCGCTTCCGAGAATACGTCACAACCGAGCATTTAGCGGGATTCAGATCTAGCTTGTTCCTTTGACAGTAGTCCTCTAGACGACACAAATCATTTTGGAGTGCCGTTACATCCATTTGCGACGATACTTTGACATAGATTTTCATGTCGTCTGCAAAACACAATAGTTTGGATGAAGTCAAACAAGAGTCAATGTCGTTGATATAGATTATAAAAAGCAGTGGGGCGAGCAATGAACCCTGCGGGACTCCACTAGGTATAGGTACCCAGCTTGACATATAGTTGTTGAGAACTACTGCTTGGGACCTATTCACAAGGTAAGACGAGAACCATCTGAATAGATCGCCGCGGATTCCGATGCCATTTAACTTAGACAAGAGGATGCTATGATCTATACGGTCGAAAGCCTTGCTATAGTCCGTATAAACAACATCAACCTGCTCACCGGTGTCCATGGCCTCAGTTATAAATTCATTAAGGAGAATCAGGTTCGTGACAATGGACCTCCCTTTCAGAAAACCATGTTGGAACGAGCTAAGTGAAGTTTTTTTTGTTAATATCAATCAGCCTCACTAACTGAGAGGAAGTAGATAGAACATTAATGAATATATCCCGTCATACAGAAATGCTTTTACTGCATTCTGGTATATTAACCATCCCATTACTTATAATGATTTATTCAACTAATGTTAATAACATCAAATGTATTTGCTTTTACCAATTATAAATACAAATCCCTTCATCTGTTGAACCACACAAATAATTAAACATATTTGTTTGTGGTAGCAGATTACATGCGAAGTTACAGTTTATTGCGCAACCTTCATGTCCTTTCAACTGTATAAGCAAAGTTATTAATTTTAATTCTGTTAATATTCATACCCTTCACACAGGTTCGGAACAAAATCTCTACACAGTTCTGTAACCAATATTCTTTCGGTAAAATCCTTCGTTTACTATAAACCTACTTAATTTCAGTTGTTAACTACATTCAATTTCCCTCTAAACGACTGCGGCTCGGTTTTCAATAGATTTCAATTCAATGATATTCATGTGGAAGTGTTCTTACACCTGTTTTATGAATATCCTTTAAAATAGAATTTGAAATGTATGAAAAATCCAACAGAACTCTACGACCCGGATCAAATAACTAATAGAAAAGTCGAGGCTTTCTATATTTTTGTGTTAACCTACCTACCGACAAGTAAAGAGGATAAAATATTTGCAAAATATACTGGAATGTTTTTTCAGGTCAAGTCCTTTGAGTAGGTAGTGGAAGTATAAGCTTGGCCAAATAGATTTTGCCCCAATTTCTAATAACTTAACTCACAGGTGTATAATACAGCTTTATAGTTGGAGCACCTAACAATAACACGCTTAGGATTTTGTGCGCGGAATTAAAGAAAGCCGATACCAAAACTAAAGTTATTAATTCTAGGAAGAATGGAGTCGAAAACATTCGAAAAGTCGAACCTGAACACATTTGCGCAATGTAAACTGGAAAATATATAGATTTTAGAATAATCAAAAATAGCGTCATAAATGATAATGCAATAACAGTAACTAATTAGGTTCGGTTATCTGGTGCGGCATGGCCGGCGGCTGCCGACGGGGCTATTATTTAATTTGTAGCTCCCAACGGCCGACATCTGTCTAGTGTAGAATTTATAATTAATGCCGGATACCGACCAATCAGCGACGATTACATTCTTCGGAAACAATTAATTGTCTTCTGTTTTGGGTGTTTTGATTTCGGTATTTTCTAGAGATGAGATTTTGAGGGTGGTACAAAGTCGTATTTTAAAAGGATTTTAATTACAACAAATTCGTTTTAGGTAATGACTACAAATACCTGAATAGGATTAATACTATAATAATTAATGTGTACAATCGGTGCGAGATTACAAAATTATGATTGAAGGTACAAAGTTAAACTTTCTCATACTTTTTGGACCACGTTCGTCACAAATCTTACAAAACACAGCACGCAAGGCAAAAAATATATGCAAAAATATCAAACCGAAGTATTACGATCTCTACCGGAGCAAAGGTTCCCAGAATTCGGCGGTTTTTCGGCGTGTTATCAAGTTACGCCATATTAAACGGTTAATTAACCGAGATTGTCTTACAAGAGGTATAACTTTGTTCATGTATTTCCAAGTACCTAAAACTTAATAAAGTGGGCATCAGATTAAAGTTGGTGAAGAAAATCCACCCAGCTACATTTTCTCCATAGTGTTCTTCATTATTATAATTATATGCTTCTAAACTAAATCTATGACATTGCAGTATAATGTGGAGATACCTGCTTTTATAGCTAAAGTATTCTTCCTTATAAAAATGTCTGTAGCGGCATCATTTGCCAGATTGCAATTTATTACGTCAGAATTATTAATATCCACGAGAATATATAAAATAACTTGAGTTCATTGGGAGGTGTGAACGCATATAAATCTGTCACTGAAGTGGAACAGGATGTGAATACTTTTATAAACAGACTTTAGTTACGATGGCTGAAGCACGAACAAGCTTCACATTAAGTGTTTCCTCTCCAGTTTTTTCTTCGACAATTTAGTTGGATTTAAAATGATACTAATGTTGATACGTTGAAGTCATCAACAGATAAGCTCTAAACAAAGTTAGACCGTATTTGATAATTGGACATCGACGACATAGCAACCGAGTGCCGCAAGGGTCAATTTTAGGACCTATTTATTTATTATTATATTTATATTTTTTTTAGGGTCTATTTATATATTATTTTTACAAATGAGTTACTAAACTGCATGGATAAAACTCAGCCCAACGAGAAACTTGTTGTTTTCGCAGATGACACAAATATAATAATTGGGCAAAAAAGATAGAATAATTGACATTAAATACAAATATAATTATAGAAAAAAATTGCGAAATGTTTACAGCCAATAACTTATTACTAAATATAAATAAAACCAACCTCATATTATTTAAGACTACGACTCGTAATAATGACAGCTTAGATATACGAATAAATAAAGACAAGATTGAATCAGTGGACAAGGTTAAATTCTTAAGGATTAACATAGATTCGAATTTGAATTGGAAACCGGAGCTTGCCTGATTGATTCATCCATATCGACAGCATATTACGCACTTAGGAGCCTAAGGGATGAATTGAATATAGAACAGTTAAAGGCTGTATATTATGCCCTGGTCGAGTCTAATATAAGGTATCGCATCGCGCTCTGAGGAAATAGTTATAGTTATAACTGGCAGAGAGCATTCATCTTACAGAAACGAGCCATTACGACAACAGTCGGAGTTTCACAACGTGTCTCATACAGGGATTACTTTATAACATTGGGAACATAAGCGGTACCTAGTCGAGAGAGCACGCGGAGAAAACTTTTAAACCACTTATAGCACCTAAAGCAAAGTTAAAAGCCTTTTTATTAGAAACATGTCTCTTATCATATATCGGAACTAACGTCACACAATAAGAAATGAATTACATCTGTTAGACATTATATTTTAAACTATTTGACGTTGTATTCGAAACTGTTTGGCACTAGGTATATTTAAATTTATTGGAATGTTAACTAATAATTCGTAGTTCTTTGTAGTTGTATGTTAATTGAATGTGTATATATTCAACAAAATGTAAATTGTTTATGAATAAATGAAATGATTCCTCTATTGACAAGAACACAGAATCTAAAACAATGGAACCCTTTAAATTCCAAGGTATTTAGCATGAACTTCCGCAAACAATAACTGGACATTCAATAAAGTCGGGTACAATGGAAGTAAAACAATGACGAGCATCACAACAGATGAGCAGTAACCGGGACGAATGAGCTTGAACCGGCGTGTGACGCGTCGTAAAAACAAGAAATATACGAGCTCCGGTGGTGAGCCCAAACTTTGCGGACGTAGTACATAAATATGACGATGTTGATGTATGGTTGGCTCACGCTGTACAGTTTCTGGTGGACGTGGTTGTAGGTATGCAGTTATTGAAAATGGCAACATTTTGTCTTCAGAGGAAGAGTGGTTTGTCTGAAATGTTGAGTAAAATTGTGTAATGTATGGAAATGAATGTCACCCGCAGTAGATCGGATAAATGTATGTCACCCGTAGTAGATCGGGTAAATGAATGTCACCCGTAGTAGATCGGGTAAATGAATGTCACCCGTAGTAGATCGGATAAATTCGATCCAAACGAGTGGTCTGTGTCTACAGGTTTAAATCACTGGCAAAAGTTTCTCATAAGATAATAACAGCTTTTGTTCTAGGCTCCAAATTAAGCATTTCATTTTCATCACAAAGGTGCTGCAGAGAAAAGGAGGTTTAATTTTTGATATTAATAGTTACCTCAAATTATGATTAGTGTACAATACAGCCTGTCAAAGGAACAAAAGGGGAATATACAATAGCTGCTAAACAAAACGCTGTCTGGACACAAAGGGAGCTGTAATTAAAAGATCAGGTAGACAGTGCAGTGGCAGTGAACACAAATGACCACCCGCCTCACTATTGTGACACTTTTTATGCTGCCAGCAAAAACATTGGACATAAACACAGTATTGAAGCTATTTTTAGCGATAAAGAAGTGGAATTTCTTGCTAAACCTACTAACTACACATCCTAACTAGATGCTGCAATCGAAGATAAAGCTGAGTACAAAGGTGCTTAACAGGACAACAGAAGAATTTCTCCACACAGCTATACAAAAGCATACAGTTGCATACCAGAGGAAAGCTCCCACGATTTGTTACGAACAATAAAGTCGAACTATTCACAGGTCAATCACACCTCACTACACGCCGGGTAACACCACAGACACGCAGTGATCAAACAATCAATCACCACGACGACATCACTCAACGACACGCGCGTTATTATATTAGTGCTCGGAGGCGCTACGTGCGTGCTGCTCGCGAGCTGGAACGCGACTGAGCTCGGAGATCGGAGAGATGCTAACAAACTCGTTCTGAGCTCTACTAAAACCTTCATGGTAAGTGGCGCAGGCACAATGGGAAACGCGAGCGCCTGCGCACCTGTGTCGTATACTCCTTTTTCTTTTTAATTTTATAAGTCGTCGAACTTTTCTGCGAGCGGACGAACGGTTGATGACCCTGAGCAGAAGTCCCTAATGATAATATTTATTGGGCCCTCAACCGCCATCGATCGAACAATTCACATTCAATGTTAATAGTTATTCATTTGGCGAGCAATCAGCGGCGGGTTTATTTGAGACAAAGTTACATAGCAGAATGGTCGGTAATTCATCAGGAGCTTTTTTTCGTCCGTTGTCGGTGCGCGGAGGGACGTATGAATGGACAGCTAGATGAAGCTGATGATAGCGGACGTTTGTGAAACTGCAGTGTTTACTATTTGGGAGGCGGTTGTGAGGAATGCGGCCCCGCGTGCACCCCCCTCCCCCGGAGTGCGTCGTGCAAGGTCGTGCGCGGAGGAATGCGCGGCGCGCGCGCACTGTACAGCTGCCCAAACGAAATGAAAGCACAAAAGGCTCACTGCAGACGAAGTGCAATACGAAGCTTTCACGCAAATGTTCGCCAAAATTCATGAAATAAGCGAGACGAACAGTGATAAAAGTTTTCTCACTTGTGGATTAGGCTACGTTCATCTAACCTCTATCTTTACTTGCATAAGTTACCGCGTAGCTTGGAGCATCTGATCCGCCTGCTCCACAGAACAACTATGAGTCGTACCCAAACATCTCAACACCAGATCAGAGCATCAGATCGATGACAGTCACGACTCGCGACTAAAGGATTACAATGAACCGAAAATTTACAATCTGTCAGGGGGAGTGAGGATCGATTGCTCTCAAAATAATCATGCCGACGTTAATCCGATTACAGAAATAAAGACAACTAAATCTTAACACGACAAGATTGTCCGGACGATACAATAAGACAAGTTAAGTATTGATGGCCCATTCACGTGTTTATTATCGTTGTGAGCTTACTCTCGACGTTTGAATCTTTCGACAATAAATTAACTGACGGAGTCACATGCGACTGTAGCCCAAGTACTCGGACGTTGACAGATCGAGTGTTTATTGATCTTTAGGAGCTTTCCCCGTTCATTGATTGTGAAAGCTTCAGCTTTACCATACCGTTTATTTCAAACACATCAAGCTACACATTTACGTACAAGTGGATCCACGGGCTATCCCCAATGCAAATAGTAATACTAGATTCTATAGTTTCTCCAAACCTAATATTTGAAATAACATTGATCAAAACATACTTAAACATGTTGCTATTTAAATATCCCAAGAATGAGCTTCGGCAGTGTGTGTGTGTGTGTGTGAGTGCTCCTCCACGTTGGCAGTGTGTGCTCCTCCACGTTGGCAGTGTGTGCTCCTCCACGTTGCCAGTGTGTGCTCCTCCACGTTGGCAGTGTGTGCTCCTCCACGTTGGCAGTGTGTGCTCCTCCACGTTGGCAGTGTGTGCTCCTCCACGTTGGCAGTGTGTGCTCCTCCACGTTGGCAGTGTGTGCTCCTCCACGTTGGCAGTGTGTGCTCCTCCACGTTGGCAGTGTGTACTCCTCCACGTTGGCAGTGTGTGCTCCTCCACGTTGGCAGTATGTGCTCCTCCACGTTGGCAGTGTGTGCTCCTCCACGTTGTATTTCAAGTGTCTAACACATTTTTCAGTTCGGGTCAACCTTCTGTACCTATCTGCTCCTCACACATAGTGCCCACGCAAAACATTCACTCCCTTCAGCTCGCTCGGGAGATTAAAAAACTGATACACTCAATTTCGTTCACTCTCGTATAATATTCAATTCAACACATTCAAATGAACTGCTTGTCTGAAGATAGTCTGATATTATTGTATGCTGCCAGGACTAATGGAACAATTTTATTCCTGAAATAGGTAAGGCGGAGTCATGTTTATTGCAGAGACAGTATTCACAACAATTTCTGGAATAATTAGGTATGGGTAATACTACAGCCTCGTTGGTCTAGTGGTCGCAAGCGCTACTGCTGAGCATAAGGTCTTCGGTTCGATTCCCAGGACGGGCAAAGTAATATTGCGTTTGTCCATCAGGAAGTTCTCAATAACAGCCCGGAGTCTGTATTTGTGCCTAGTTGATGGCAATAGGCTCGTCACCTATTACATTGAACTTAGACATTACTAGCAAAATGCGGATGCAAGTACTATAGGCACACCTCTGCCTAACCCTTCACGTATTGCAGGCTTGATGTTAGGTTACTTAACTGTTTTAAGTAACATAACATCACGCCTGTAATCCCATTAAATTATCCTGACAGAGGTTATGACTAGACTATATTGTTGACACTTGCAATGCAATACGAGTCGATTAATTCACGAAACATAATTATAGATGTACCAATTCACTGGCGTTTGTTGGTGGTAATCACAATAATACATTCCTCATTAGTTTCGAAAATTCTGTAAGTAAGAACTAGCTTATTACCCGTAGAAAGAATTCAGTTAAAAACGCAAGAATACAACCTGCTTAACTCGGAGATGAATTCGATGACGTAGAGCGACAGATGACTCGACAGTGCTGTAAAGTCATGACGTAGAGCGACAGATGACTCGACAGTGCTGTAAAGTCGTGACGTGGAGCGACAGATGACTCGACAGTGCTGTAAAGTCGTGACGTAGAGCGACAGATGACTCGACAGTGCTGTAAAGTCGTGACGTAGAGCGACAGATGACTCGACAGTGCTGTAAAGTCGTGACGTAGAGCGACAGATGACTCGACAGTGCTGTAAAGTCGTGACGTAGAGCGACAGATGACTCGACAGTGCTGTAAAGTCGTGACGAATGCGACCGTGCCAATCTGTCAGTCATCGTTACTAGCTGGGTTTGTGTAACAGCGACCACTTGTCAAACAGTCGATAGGCAATTAATTCTAGTGGTAATCTGATAAGGAGATTAACGGCGATAGTAAATGATTAGTAGGTACTGTAGAGGATTTAATCGAGCCTGCCTTCAGCATGAAACCTTCACCGGAATTATGGCTGGCTGTTAAGACAGGTAGTGAGGTTTTCGATTAGAATAGCTTTGAATAATGACATAGTAATTTTGTTTTATATCGAGTTATTCCTAGTTTTAGGTTCATATTGTAACAAGCTTTCTATAAGTTATTAAATAATAATACGGTGCTCTTGTGTCTCTGATTTATACGTTCACCAAATACACCTCATAACGAGTCAGCACACACATGCACGTAGTGGTCTGCCGTGGTATCCCAGCAGATCATTACAGTACTTACCTGCTGTTTTTTTTTCATAAAAGTAAAGGGTTGTTATTACTTTGACTTGAAATAAAACAAACATAACATAACATCACGCCTTGTTTCCCAGAGGTGTACCTACCCTATAGTAGAAAATAAAACAAAACGTAAATGAAACTCGAAGTGTCAGCAGTACAAAGTATCGCGACACTTTTACCTACTCTTTAAGGGTCTATACTACCTCAAATGGCTTAGCATGATCCTCCGTTATGTCGAAAATACTGCAACATTAATTTTGAAATAAATTTAAGGTAAAGTTGAGGATTTATGTTAAGTACTACATATGTTAGGCAAAAACACGTCGATTCCATAAAATTTTCTCGATAGAAAAAAAATCCAAAGTTACCTCCATACCGCACAATAAAGCGCTGGTATTCAAAAAATACTTCAAATTAAAGCATGAAACTTTGCATACTAACTGAACTAACTATAAGTCAGGTCTTATGTTTTTTTTTAATTACCATTATTTTCACCGTAAAAAGCAATTAGCTAAACTATCGGCGTTTCCTGCCGCCCGCAGCACCGCACTCAGTCCCGCTCTCACTCAGTCCGCGCGCAGTATCGTGCGAGCGAGATAAAGAGTGAATTTTAGCTGAGGTAGTATAGGCTCTTAATGCCGATGATACAAACAAAATAAAAAAACACGCGAACCACGCGCGACGCTTTGACATTTTTTTTTTTTTAAAGCTTAGAATAAGCGACACTAGAAACATTTATTGAATTCTACATAAATAAATATAACTAGCTGTGCCCCGCGAATCAGTTCGCGTGGAAGTCGTAAGATACACGACATAATAAAATAACAGCCACATTTTAATACGAGGTCGCGTTGCATCGCCCTCCCGCGTTATTACTTCATTTTCGCTTAGTGCTCTTTCTGACTTTTTCTTTTTGCTCGGCTCTTAAGGGTCGTAGCGTGATGATAAATAGCCTATAACTATACTAGATAATTGGGCTACCAAATGCAATTTTTTTTTCTAATCTGACTTTTTGGTTCACAGTTTCATGGGTTTTTTTTTTGCGCGGAAGCCTTAATATTTTTCTAAAATAAAAGTAATCTGAATTACTCCTCGTAACATCAGCTATCTGCCAGCGAAAGTCCCGTCAAAATCGGTCTTGCCGTTCCGGAGATTAGTCGAAACAAACAGACAGACGGACAGAGAAAAATATTTAAAATTGTTTTTTTGTTATAAGTACCGTATATACTTTCATATGCATTTAGTAAAAAGTTGTTATTTTGACATTACAAACAGCCACTTCAATTTTATTTATTTGTATAAATTACTTGTCCCCGACTGACTCACCAACGTACCGCTGACTCACCAACGCACCGCTGACTCACCAACGCACCGCTGACTCACCAACGCACCGCTGACTCACCAACGCACCGCTGACTCACCAACGTACCGCTGACTCACCAACGCACCGCTGACTCACCAACGCACCGCTGACTCACCAACGCACCGCTGACTCACCAACGCACCGCTGACTCACCAACGCACCGCTGACTCACCAACGCACCGCTGACTCACCAACGCACCGCTGACTCACCAACGCACCGCTGACTCACCAACGCACCGCTGCGGCTACTAACTTGACATTTTGGCAGTTGATGTCTTATATAGCGTGACTGGTAATTAGTGACCGATACTTAAACACATGATTGTACTCATGATAACAAACAACTTTTACTATGGGATCAAACCTGAAATCGTGAAAAAAAAATCAGCTGCTCCCTAAATGTATGCTTGCATAATTCGTTAAAATGTAGGGACCAGCTGATTTTTTTTTCACGATTTCAGGTTTTGTCCCATAGTAAAAGTTGTTTGTTATCATGAGTACAATCATGTGTTTAAGTATCGGTCACTAATTACCAGTCATCCTATATATTGTAAGCTAAGGAAGGATTTTTGGAAGTTCGAGCTTAAAAGGGGTGAAAAGGGAGGATTTTGTTTGTATGAAAAATCTTATTCCTTGAGTTAATAAACTTGAAACTTGTCACGAATACTTATCAAAGTAAATTATGAAGTTTGATATTTTTTGTTTTTCTGAACTACTCCTTAAAGGGGGTTTTGGGGGTGTTAAAGTTTGTATGAAAGAATTTTAACGCGCGGTCCGACTAACTCGAAACTCAGTATTTATACATAAGAACGAAAATAAAGAATCATCAGGTATAAGAGTTTTTGAACATCTACTCCTAGCGGGGTACTAAAGTACAAAATCTAAGTCTAAAGTAATCTAGTATGAGATAAATAACGAAGAAAATTGTAGAAAGTTAAACGTCCATTTGAACGCGAATATATATCTCGTATTAGATGATCAGCAAGAACCCTAATTGTACGTTATTGGTAGCGATACTGGCGGCTAAGTGCGTTTATCTGTTAGTGGGGACTTGTCCGCTCTGAATCAGTTGCGGGGGACGGTCGTTGCGGAATTATCGGTGAACTACTTTATGTACGTGACGATGCTTGATGACTTTACCTCGATAGTATTAAAATGAGGAAATAATATTAGGCGTAAATGCATATGCAATATTTCACATTATAGTTACTAGTACGTACAAACAGAAACGAAGTTACAAGGACTGCTCGAATAAACATTGTGAACGAACCAACTGTATTCAAGATTTTGTTCTTTTTTTTCTATTTTGTAAACTAAACTCATAATATAATGTTGGTCGGGAGTTTAGTTTACAAAATAGAACAAAAGCTTTCCCTGGTGCCTCTGCCCGCTCAAAATAAGGTTTATCATAACGGAAAGTACATAATGTTTATCGACAAAATAATCATCTATTTAACACACTTTGATCTCACACAAAATTATATTCTAACTGCTGCAACACACAAAAGTTTATTCAAAGTAGCTACAAGATGAAGGAACAAACAAACAGCATTCTCTATATCGGCTAGGCTTAGCACCAGTTCTTAAACCACAACTCAGTGCAACTTACAGACGAAGTTGCAGCGACAGACTGCTTGCTACAACTTGGTCCGCTCCTTCTAAGTGCACAGCGGCTCAGCCACAGCTCAACAGCCACTTCAGCACAGATGCCGCGATTTCTTGCGCCACTGAGCTACATTGTAACTTTGAAAGAAAAAGGTTTCTTTAAAAGATAAATATGTTTAATTCAGATTCCAGATGCGTTCGTATCGTGGGCATGTTACAGAAAATGTTGAATCGATTTTCTTTGGTTGTTACTTAGAATACTTACATCGACACAGTTTGTTCGTCGCTTGAAGCTTGATAGCACAAAACATTTCATACAGGCAGGATACTATAATAAATATGTAGAATACATTCGAAAACCTGACCAAATTGTATAATTATTTTGCGCTACCGAAAGCAAATAAAATGACTTATCTTTACGTGTAGGTTTAAGCGACTATCCCAATTAACTGTTGCTATTTTTTGTTAAGAAACAAATAAACAATCAATGTAAACAGTGTAATGAAAACATACCGAGATCCAGTAAGTACCCACATTTAACATTAAATACAGAACAAAGAATCTACTCGACACGTATCTTATCCGCTCTGCACGGTTCATTTGTTTCTCTCGGCGGTTTCATCGGAGCTGCAAACCGTTTAGGTCTTTTTTATTTCATTTTCAGCTCAACAAGATCGTTTTACATGTAACTTATAAAAGCAAATGATGAACAATTTATTGTGGAGCGTTTTCTCGATCCTTGAAATATGAAATAGTATGGAGCTCTAAAAAGTTGACACTTCTTTGAAGCATTTGATAAATAGATCGAAATAGATGCATCAAAATATGTTTGGAGGCAAATATTTGATATAATCTGGATAACATATCTGTAAGCCGTATTTATTTTTATAAAGTAGAGAAACTCAGCGGAGCCGAGGCTCTGAAGGTAACCTTTCATATATAAAAGTGTAGATATGGACATGGCTGCCGCAGCTCTGTTAGCTCGCGACGAATTTAAGTGAAGTCTATATTATGGGAAGAGCTGAAGTGCAATTTCCTTCCTTACCTTGCGCGTTTGTGAGATGATAACGTTACCACACAAAGGCACTATCGATATGTTTCGATAACAGCAATATCAGTAAAGCTGGTGACGCTGAAATTGGTAGTTTTAGTAAAGGACTCTGCTGCTGTAAGATTGCCAGGTAAAGAACATCCCTGGGTGGATGTCGGTAACAATTAAAGGAATCTACCAATAGGATATGCTTATGCATTTTCCACTGTAATTTTATCACCAAGTAATTTTCATTTCAAAGAAGGAAAAAGTAAAAAGGCAATCCAATAGACGTAGCAATAGTGAATAAAAAACTACATTATGTATCTACTTACAGTACATCAGACATAATGATGCTCTTAACAAGAATAATAATTAAGTCTGTCCTTAAACATGACAATGGTGCTACAAATAACGTTACAAATATCTAAACTTCAGTCTATGATAAATCAGGCACATTAATGTGAGGACACGTTTTACAATAAAACTTCGTGTCTTGTTATTCAATATTCATGTCTGAGACGAGTAACATGTCATGTGCTAGACCTAGCAAGGAGTGTGGAATACTAAGGGTGAGAGAGACGAGCGTACGATGTTTAATGAGTCTCATGCCATTTGAGATTGTTAGCGAAAATGTTAATCACAGTTTTGCAAAGGTATAGGTTAAAGTCAAACTCGAAGAGCCATAAAGAAGTCGTGATGTCTAACCATCTCTTCAACTAAGTTAGATGAATTTACAAGAACTTAGAAAGTTTAGGAAGATCGCCACCGACACATTTAATATGTATCACTTTCGCACATACGACATGAACCACTAAAATTCCAAAGCCGGCCGTTCTGGCACACGACTTCTCCGTAAGCCGCCACCACGTCTGTGTTGTACACGGCAACGGCTCATGCCATCAGTTATTCATATCCTCACTATATTATTATTCATTGAGAGCGTCTTTTATTTGTCGAAGCTCGGTGAACGCAGCTTATCTCATGTGACCTCGACCTTGACGCGAGACGTAAATACTTGCAAGTCGTGCGTTCAAACTTTCTCCGCAACCAAGTATTGACTACCTACTGTGGAAACTTTTTGCGCATAACTACTCGTATAATTATCTGATTGACGTGACTCTGTGGTGAAATTATTGGCAACGGGTTTTTTGTATATCAATGCAACTGCTGGTAAAATACGGGCGCTGAGCACAGTTTGTAAAATTAAGTTGAACAAATCTGAAATTTATCATCCTTAACATTGATGTACCATTCTAACAATGATGTTGCGTTGTTACTGCATCATGAGGACAAAAAAAAAAGATAGGCACAACAAAGGAAAAACTAGTTACAAATCATCGCACAATCCACTAGAAAAGAAGAGACAATATTCATAAACCAAACTAAAACTTAAGCACAGCTTACAAACGATACAAGATTATACATTCATGAGCTGGCTTATGAGCTCCTCTCGTTCCCACAACAGGATCACAACAACGAACCATGTCGCACTCGACTTGCGACGAGCCACGGGTTAAGATTCAAAGCTGAAAGCCATCAGCCTGTTAAGGTATGACGTGTGACGCAGAAAGTGTCGCGTTAGCCAAAGCCGGGGCAATAAGTTTACCGTGCTTCGATAACGTGGGATCGAATTTGCATACACAAGGAAATGCTTAACTCCTTTGTCTTTGAACTAGAGATATTAGATTATTTTATCGAAGGTTTATGAAATTAATGAGTACGTGTAGCAGTGCTGCATCGTATGGAGAAATACTCCAAACAATTTTTTTCTTACCTCAAACGCCACAGTTTTTTTACCTCCAACGCCATAGTTTTCTTACCTCCAACGCCACAGTTTTCTTACCTCCAACGCCACAGTTTTCTTACCCCCAACGCCACACTTTTCTTACCTCCAACGCCACAGTTTTCTTACCCCCAACGCCACAGTTTTCGCCTTAAGCCGGCCGCACACATTCGGAATTCCAATTCAGAATTCTGTTTCGAAAGCAGCAAATCCATTCTTAATCAACTACTACCACTAAATGACTACAAGACTTTACTAGATTATAAATGGATTTGCTGCTTTCGAAACAGAATTAAGAATGTGTGTGGCCGGTCTTATATCGGTGTTAGTGTTTTCACATACCAGTAAAATCCGGTAGTTTTGTCAGAAAACTTTGATCACTAGATTTAGGAGTTTAGTTAATTTTATAACGTTGCGAATGGTTTCGTAGAATATTCTACTTTCTCTGACCCTTGGTAGACTTTCAACCAGCGCCGTACATTATACAGGCTGTTTTTACTGACTGGTTGTAATATACAGAGTGTTTCGTAGTGAACTGTTTTACTATATGTACAGGTGTTTGTGCATACCTGTTCGGGCGTGTCGGTCTGGAAGGCGTGGCAGAAGTGGTGCGGCGGCTCGGAGCGCGGCTCGCGCGCCACCAGCGCGAACAGCGCGCGCGTCGCCTCACACGTCGCGTACGAGATGCGCCGGAGCGCGTGACACATGCGCACGCTCTGGAACAAGCGTGAGGTTTAGTGTTGGTTATTTTATTGAGAACAAACATTGTATTCAAGAACCTGAAACGGCGGGGAGCGAAAAGTTTCGTATTTACAAAGTTTTTTTCATTCAATGACTAGTAGAAATCAATTTTTAATGTGCCCGCATGCGGCCGCCGCAGTGCTAGCATAGAAGCGACGGGGAAAACAACAAAGTTAAATAAATTAGTGCAGTGTTACCTGATCGTCGGGGTCGCATACTTTGACCCCTGAGAGCGCGACCACCAGCAGCACTGGCACCGCACGCCCGTTCTCCTGTAGAAGAATAAAAATAAAATGGTTAAAAATAATAGTTAGTAATACCTATCGGTACTACTTAACTAGATACTAAGTAATTAAATAAACCTGGCTTTAGGGGATTGGTGTTCCACTGTTCAACCTGCAGGAATGACAGCCCACCTCCCTTTGATTATGTTCCACTAAGAGTACTTCGAGTCCGTACAATGTAACATCTTCATGGGATTATTCATAAATAAGCCTCCAACGTTGTTATGGGCCACAGCCTGTAATATTATAATATTTAGTGACTAAAAAACGATTTCTAGTAGAAGCAAATTGTTCACTACAAAAATACTTCAAGTTGGAGAAAACTGAATTATTTTTTCAACATTAAAATTATATACATAATTGGGCACTTTATTTTAATTAATAAAACATTAGTTCTGTCCACAGTAAGTGCGGTGCTTACGGGGGCTAATATTATCAACTAACTTAATAAATTATCACTAAAAGTCGTAATGACGAACATTATGGCTGCCACCAGAGGAACCATTACAGGGAATTTGGATAATCTACGATAGAAAGTGTTTTTCCTGCGGCAGTGAAATTGAAATAATTATTAAGTATTCTTGAACAGTAGGTATTTTAAATTGTCAGAAATTGGATCAGAAGAATACATTAAATACGAATTTGTGGAAAACGAATTCTCGTAGCATTGCAATCCAGTAAAAATAAATAGCATTTGAGCTATTTTTAACAAATTGTGGTTGTGATGACTTACAGTGGTCTCCACAAATTTGTACTTGTATGACTATAGAAAACGATTCTAAAAATAACATTAAATAACTATATATTTAGAACTATAGAATTGAACGTAACGACTTCTAGTAATGTAACAACATGTCGGACGAGCTTCGTGTAGAAGTAATGTAACAATACGTCGGACGAGCTTCGTGTAGAAGTAATGTAACAATACGTCGGACGAGCTTCGTGTAGAAGTAATGTAACAACACGTCGGACGAGCTTCGTGTAGAAGTAATGTAACAATACGTCGGACGAGCTTCGTGTAGAAGTAATGTAACATCACGTCGGACGAGCTTCGTGTAGAAGTAATGTAACAACATGTCGGACGAGCTTCGTGTAGAAGTAATGTAACAATACGTCGGACGAGCTTCGTGTAGAAGTAATGTAACATCACGTCGGACGAGCTTCGTGTAGAAGTAATGTAACAACACGTCGGACGAGCTTCGTGTAGAAGTAATGTAACAATACGTCGGACGAGCTTCGTGTAGAAGTAATGTAACAACACGTCGGACGAGCTTCGTGTAGAAGTAATGTAACAATACGTCGGACGAGCTTCGTGTAGAAGTAATGTAACAATACGTCGGACGAGCTTCGTGTAGAAGTAATAGAGCACATTTCCGACTGACGAGTTTTATTGGTCGCAGCGGATGAGAAACAACTGATGCCTTTAATAACTAGCTGTTGTGTTAGAAATAACTGTTTAACGAGTAATGTAATTAACAAAATAATACTAACTGCTGTCTTCAGAATTAAAAAAGATCATGCCTGCTAGTATATTTTTACCATTACAAGCCTAGTGTACTGTCACCGCGGGCTATGGCGCAAGAATCTAGCCGCTAAAGAATCTAGCCGCTAAAGAAACACCATCAATTTTTCTTTAATTCATTTCTTCCAGACCTGCCACTTCATATTAATACACCAATTTTCTAATCTTCATCCTAAAAGAGTTTCAACATTAATTAAAGCCCTGGCTACCTCGGAGGCATATTATCCTTGATTTTGTAGACGCATGTTAACTCAACAGTTGCGGAACGAGTTGATTTACGAAACAACATTTGTTAGTACGAGGGCGTACCCTAGTAGCTATGGTGATTGTGTGAGAGGGGGCGGGGGCGGGGTGCGGGGTGCGAAGTGCGGGGAAGGCTGTCCCGGCGGCTCTCATTAGGCATTTTAATTAAGACGGGCGGCCGCAAGCCGTAACGGCCACTATCTACCTGCTACACACTACATCTTTGTCAACTAATATTAAATTCTGGCGCAAATTCTTGACCTGATTTCGTGTACAGAATCAGTGTAATGAAAATCACGAAACAGCCTGAGTGACCCCCGACGTGCTGATGAATTAAAAGGCATCACGAAAGGATATATCACAGTGAACAGGAAAATGCAATTTCAGAGGAACCAGAAGTGAACTGAATAAGCCGAGGTGATTATTTGTAGGAAGAATATTAGAGAAAACAATTAAGCTGGTAGCTGTTCTACTACAGAGTAATATCAATGAAAAGGAATCGACAAAAGTGCACCAGTACTGAAACATTTCACTAGAAATATTGAGCTTCTTCAGTATTTAAAAGGTTTGGGTAATTTCGGTAGTCATAAAGAAATGTTTAAAGTCTTTTCAAAAAAGTTTTTCTCTGTGAACACGAGAATACACTAAAGAAACTAAAAACGTTAGTCTTATCAGTCCATGGTCGCAACTCGCCAGTAGTGGGTGTTCGTACACTTTAACGGGAGCCACTAGTGTGTAGTCTGAAGTTTTAATGCGAACTCAGAACAGTTCTCACTGTGCTAATAACAGTTACACTAACGAACTTCAAGCACACTTGTTTAAAATTTCAATCTGGCAACACTATGGTTTGAGAAAACACAAGGGAATCAAGATGGGGTCGTAGGTACTGTATTTATAGTGACAAGACATCAGCGCAACTTTCTGAAACATTGTCCTTGCACCCCTGCTTCTCAAGGGACCTATTTATAGGTCAAATAGCCCTATGAAGATGCGAAAGCCTAAAATTACTGAAATTGAAACAGTGTATTGGGTCATTTTTCTTGTCTGCGTCAAACGTTTCCGCATTACGATTTATGATATGATTTGTGTATGTTTATTTCTTTGACATACATTTGTATCGGCCAGGATCTATAAATATAGATCCTGGCCGATACAAATGGCCGATTTTGGCCACAGCGACTTGGATCTGCCTATTGATGACATCGCTGGTGTGCCCTCAGGTGACTGATATAACCAATTTTTGCCGCGAAAGTGCGTCCACATTCACGGCAAGTCAGCACCCCTCCGATGTAATTATATTGGATGGCCGCGGGTGGTCGGGCCTTGAGCTCATCCCGTTTAGCATCGAGCTCCTCTTTACGTCGCCTTTCAAATGCAAACACCTTAGTGCTCACGGTATGCCTCCACAGTGACCGGTCTGCTGCCATTGCCTCCCATTGTGACGTCTCTAGATCACACCGCTTCATGTGGCGCTTAAGCACATCTTTGTACCGAAGGAGTTAGCCGCCTTGTCTCCGCTTGCCATACCACAGTTCTGAGTAGAAGATGCGCTTCGCCACTCTGTCGTCAGACATTCGGGAGACATGGCCAGCCCACCGCACCTGCCGCCGCATTACATAAGCCTCTATTCCACCGACGTTAGCTCGTCGTAGTACTTCCGTGTTACGAACACGGTCCGACCAATGGATGTTCATAATGTCTCGTAGGCATTTCAGATGGAATCTATCTAATGTGCGAACGTGCTTGCGGTATAGACACCATGTTTCGGAGGCATATAAGAGATTTGGCAGAACTATTGCCATGTACACAGCTATTTTCGTATGGCGCTTTATGTCATGCGAGCGGAACACCTTGGCATACAAACAGCTTATAACATAAGTAAAGCAGCATAAAGTTATAGGACTCTTGTTGAACAATTACTGACGCGGTTGGATAACGCAGCCTCGCGCCTGAGTCACACTGACGGCTGCAACCTCCTGCCTTAGGGAAACCGAGCTCAGAGCTGCCTTCCGTGTAGTGTACTTATGGCTTGGCTGTTCTAATGATACCATGTGAAAATTAATAACAAAGTACAACAAAAGCACAAAAAGCCCTAAATTTTGTAATTAGAACACAGATCAACAAGTCATGTGGACATTGTACCTTAGTTCTTGCCGAAAATATTGAAAAGAAAAAGCAACTTGGAAAAATGTATAAAATATTCTCCTTCCATCATCATTTTGTGATAAACATGCGCTCTTTCCCTCTTCACACGCAAAATACATTTGAAGCTTCTTTATTAAATATTCTTTGATGGCAGTTTGTCGGGCGCAGCTGTGACCTCCCTACATTCTCCACTAACACACTTTCCTGCTGACAAAGCAAATGAGCGATATCGCCAGGTAAAGGCTCTCACTTTACCGTAGCGAGATATCATCTACTTTTTATTCACGGTCGTTTTTAATCAGGCCGGAATTTTTATATTCAACGCCAACGAGCGATGTAAAGGGTCCCAAGTGAAGTATCGCGCTCGGTGGCATATGATGGCGGGGTGGCGGCAGTTTGTATGTAAATGGTGAATTATTCGTGGTGCGGCTTATTGCGACCTTGGTGCTACGTTTTAGTGTCGCGCTCATCATGACTGCGAAATGTATAGCTACAGAAAATCAACCCCTAACAAAACGTGATAAGAAACTTACATGCGTTACTGTACAGGTAAACTGGAGCAGTCCCAAATCCACCTCGTAGCTCAAGCGATATATTCTTTTCTTTTCAAGTTAACAAGTTTCACGTGGAACTTCTGAGTCTTTCTATTTCGTTTCTTTACTGTCTTTACTGTGTTTTCCTGATGACGTCCTTGTGAGTTCGCTCCAAAGAGCACGTGGACTTGATTGTTCCGACAATAACACAGAACGATTCACTGTTTCCTGCGATTTCTTACGATTGACAGCTCCAAGCCTTTGACATTTACTTCGGCTCTGACTGATGGGTGAAAGGAACGCTTTTGTTGTATGTAGGTTATTTTCTTTGTTACTCAAGAAAATACCATGTTGATAATGGAAATGTATCAAGTTTAAAAGCAGAAAGCTTTTAAATAATTCTGACACCAATAATTAACAGTCCAACTAAATAGCAGATACCAACTGTTTTTGTAATATACCTAGTCACTAAACTCTTCTAAACTGTTCTTTTTAACAACGAAATCGTTTCCCCAGAGCTTCACGCACGGGACAATAATTTATCGACGTAAGCAATAGTGCACATGTGCGTAATGTGACGGTTGTGGTCGTCACGTGTGGGAGCTGTCGCGACCGGTCAGCGCTCGCCGGGGGACGCCGCATACGAGCGCCAATGACGTTTGTGGCCACAGCACCGACCCTATCGTCACCCAACCTTTATTGGCTATTTCATTCGAAGATCATACCACATACCGACATTTTTATGTTAACATCGGCATATGAATTTTCTGTTGGGACTGTGCAAGTGTGCGTGGAATATTTTTTTGCAAAATATGAAGTGTTCACTTCACTGTGATCAATAATATTTTGCTCACATAAACAAGATAAGTTCCAACTGTCATTTAAAATCATCAGTAATTATGTAATATAATACAAAACCTAAACATAGAACATTTAGCAAATTAATATCTATATTTGGGTCACAATCACAACACAATTTTATTTGTATATGAATTTCCGTGGATCATGCGAAAGGAACCGATTTCATAGCTATTTAATGTCCTGAAAACAAGAAATAATTTAAAATAATTTCAAGAACGTTCAGCTTTCTGAAACCAGCTTACAATAACGCCACACGATTAGACAAAATATAATGGCTCAGGTTCGTGTTCCTCATTCAACTAACTTCTGCCGGCAAGGTTAATACCGTGATTTAGTACACGTCTGTGGGGACTGTGGGGGTGAGCGGGGTGGGGAGTATGACAATCATCCCGCACACAACGGACTGAACTGAAGAGCGCAATTACCAGGATTGCAGGCACACAGACGATGTTATGATCGCCTCATTACGTTCGCTGACAATTTTTCTACACAATTGTCTGATATCTGTCGTGTAACGTGTCAACTGTTATGGCCTTCTAGTATCTAGCGGACTTTTTATGAGGCCTTAAAATGTAAGAGTCTCGTGTGTATGAACGATAGTAAAGCTATCGTTCACTTTATTTAGGTTAATGTGGGGCAGATATTTTCCCAAAAAATAGATTGTAGGTACTTTTGTTTGTTGAAACATTTCATCTAGAATTCTAGATATTAGAAGCTTTGGAATTTTGTTTTAACATAGCAATACAAAACCTAATTAATCCCTGGCTCCAGAGCTTCATTGAAAGTAAAGTGAAATATTTACATAGCTGCTAAGACGCGGCGCGGGGAGTGCGGCGGACGTAGAGGACGCACAACTGTGGCTCACTTACTGCCAGCCTCTGCACAGTAACAGCTTTCGCGAGCGGAGTTACAGCAGGCGCGAGCCGTGAGGCGTGTGCGGAGTGTTTAGTTTAATTGTCGTTCCTGCGACTATTTGCTTCACAGGTTCAATGAGTTTCATTGATATCTCTGTTCGTTAAGTGGTCATTGAGTTGTGTATATTGTAAAGGTGATTACGGAATAGAGATGCATCTAGCTTGACTACATCTCTTGAACATTTACTGGCTACTTTTAATATAATTTTTCAAGAGAACAGATTCGAATAGTCCGTTTTTCGATTAATGAAAAGGTCTTAATTTGGACAAATACTAACTTTGACCAAAAGCGAAGCCAGTAGATTAACGATAAAGTTTCTTTGATTATTATTATGCTCTGAAGCCAAAATTTCCTACAAACAGAAAAACAGGTCAACGGCATCCTTTTTTATCTAATAAAACACTTATATATTCCTCGCTGCTCGCTCCAACCTGACGCGTGCCTATAATAGTGCAGATCCATTAGCGCGGAGCTAGCAGTCGAGTACCGACACAAGTTTACGAGTTGCCACTACCCAGCAGGCCCGCGCCCAGTAGTACACACAGAATACAAATAAAAAAGAAAAACCAAGAAAAAAAAATCGAAGTATGTATAAATAATAATTAGACCAAGTCAATGCCATGAGGAACTAACAAAACAAGGAATCCTATCACTTGTAACAAAATTAAAAATTAAAGTTCTTTTCGCCACTTGAAATACGTATAAATTTGATTAAAGAAATAAAAAAATACACCGAAATTTAAAAAAAAGATATTAAAACTAAAAAAGGGTATTCGACGATTTAAGCGTTATAAAAATCCTGTATACAAGGTAGAGGTAGGTTAGGTTTTAAATATGACACGAGAAAAACTTCGACGCCTCCTGTGGATAAATATTTTTAAGTAATTCTTTTGGTTCATGACCTGACGAAATTTAGCTGCAACCGCATTTCTTTAGGTACACGCACGCAAAATATAAACTCCTTACAAGATATAGTATTTCAAAGATAGCGCTAAGTTAGACCGTGGTTAGACGCAGTTCTGATTTAGATAAATTATCGACTTTAAATTATATTGTGAGTTAAAATGATTAATAAGTACGATTGGCTACGGTATAGCTTAGATAAACATAAAAAATATGAATATCTGGATTAGCTTCGAAGTGTCGTGCGCCGTCGAGACGAGTCCGCGAAGTGTAGTGGCACGGCCTCGCTGGAGGTCAAATGATTGGTGGAGTTTGAAGACGACGTGCGTTTAGCTGAATGTTCCTAAGGAAAATAGGATATAATATCAATGGAACGGGGCTGAACTTTCAATAATCAAATCTAATAACGTATACCATACCGACCACTGAGCACAATAATTAAGTACACAATCACTATTAAAGCTCGTAGGTATACTAAGTAAGACTTGCACATTGGACAGTTGCGGTGTGATCTTTCAAAAATAAATAATTAAACCTTTCAGTCTCAAGGAGAAATCTGCCGTGAACCGTCTGCCAAATAAAAAATTATGACGTATCAAACGCAAAAATTCGAAATTTCAAATATTCAAAGATAAAATCGATTGCCGATCCAGTCAGCTTTAAAAATAGGTTAAATACGTTTTTAACTAAGGAGAAATAATCCGAAGAATTTCAATGCAGGAGATAATACTGCACACAGCAAACTGCAGTCCTACGATGATGGCTCAAAGCAGCACCACTTTGTAATCATTTCAGACACCAACCTACATGGTCTTCACATGATCTGACCAAAATTATGTCTGGACTTTAAAAGAGACTGTGACCTCTGAGTTTGTTTCGGCCTTTCTTCTCAGAGTAGTCAGATAGGAAACGCCGGCCTCATCTAGTTTAAAAAAAAATGTTTGACGTGTAAAAGTGTTTGTATAAACCT
The DNA here is from genome assembly GCA_947568875.1 of Fissipunctia ypsillon. Taxonomy (NCBI): domain Eukaryota; kingdom Metazoa; phylum Arthropoda; class Insecta; order Lepidoptera; family Noctuidae; genus Fissipunctia; species Fissipunctia ypsillon. The sequence goes on from OX387649.1 coordinate 25,926,018, forward strand.
ACTTACAGAAATAAAATCATTTATCATTTATCAATCGCTGGTAGCGGCAGGAGCTCTACAAGAATAGCTCATTTTGGGAAAATGGTAGCCAGTCAACTAAGTGGTATGTGCCGTTCATTCGAGGAGGCCATTGTTTGCATATTATTACTCGTATTTAGTGCCTGAACGTCGGCACTACTGAACTCAAGTTAAGAAATGTCTGGTACTGATGAAATTGTAAAAGGGGGATTACAACTACCAGCTTAAACACATTAAGCAACACTCTTATTCCATTAACAATTTTCCTATTGTTAATCACAGTGGACCTTCTTCCGTTGCGCAGTACCAGCTTACACACATTTACAGCTCAGCTAATTACTGACCTATTGCTCCAAGGGTTCACTGTCCAGGAGTTAGGACCGTTTCCTCTGTAACAATGCGCAATTGAAGATGCAATACACTACGATCTGGGTCTTTCTAATTACTAAGATTTTAGTGTCGTTGGTATCACCTGCCGCCTGCCGGGAAGTAGAGTCGCAAGTGGGCAAGGAACCTGCACAGCCACGTCACCAGCGAATAGTAGTCTGTCAGCTGGTTAATCATTGAAATGAAGGAGGAGGAATAATATTTATTTTTAAATTTCTTTTTATCCTCGGGGAAAAACACTGAATTCAGAAAAAAAACAGGCCAAGTGCGTATCGGATCACGCACAATAAAGGGTTCCAAATTTATCCTAAAAACAAACTTAGCATTGTAGTTGAAAAACATGTTCTCCCATACATCGGTGCATGTATGTACGTCACGGTCAATTCTCCAACTACAATTGTAAGTTTGTAATCGCAATTTTTTATGTGATAAAACTACAAATGAATGATTTTCGGACTTTTTCTTTTACGTATTTTGTGAGACTTTGCTTCTTACCAAATTTCAAATTTGCGAGTATCAAACTATGTCGCATAAATGGCCGTATTTTTTTATTGCGTCGACTTATAAGCTTGGTTTTCTTAGAGCTCCAAGGGATCGTACACTTACGTAGTTGATATTAATTTCAACTTAATACCTCCAGCCGTTCCTGAGAAAAAGGGACTTGAAAGACTGAAAGACGGACAGACAGACAGACTGACAACGAAGTGATCCTATAAGGGTTCCCTTTTTTTCCTTTTAAGGTACGGAACCCTAAAAACAACATACATTTGCATAAGAAAGATATGATAATTGAAAAAAGTATTGGCTCTCGCTATTATTGCCTGCCGGATTTGTTGATACAAATTGTTAGTCATCTATATCTTAGCATCTCAGATCAACAAAAAAAGGAAGATGGCGCGCTGCGAACAACAAAAGTGAAGCCACAAAACCGTGCTCCTGCAAGTAAAATACACGCTCACGCACACACATACAACTAAAACCATGCTCACCGCTCTTAGAACGTGATGAGTCGTCGTCTAGTTAACATAGTTTAAAAAAATAGAATTATGCCTTTCTGTGTACTGAAAAGTTGTAAAAACAATAGTAAATCACATAAAAAGTCTCACGGAATCACTTTTCACTTGTAAGTACTTGAAATAACATGTTTTTTTATTTTTTATTAAATAAACTATAGGTTTTACGTTACTTTGAACAACAAAAGCCAGTGAACGAACGCAGTGACATCAAGTGCGAGGGTTGCCATAATATGATTTTTTTTCCCCATTCGAAATGTGATTTCTTACGTCGCGTTTTATTCCTATTTTCTTATTTTTATGTATCTAACATTTTAGCTTTCCTATTAATACTGAAACAAAAAGTAAATGGATAGTAGCTATAAGAAATAGTCGAAATGATCCCGAATGGCTACCATCGAAAACCAGCGTGGTTTGTTCCGATCATTTTGATAATAACGACCTTTATACAACTAATAATCATGGACTTCACCGTGTGACCAAAAGTGGATATCCTAAAAATTTATGTACAATTAAAAAAAAGCATAATAAATCTATACAATAATTAAACACAGGCTGTATTTTTCTGATTTGATTTAGTTTCGCAGCTTAGACTAACTACTCCCAAAATTTTATTTTTATATTTTAGATGTCACTTCCATCGTCCGTGATTGCTGAAAACTCAAAAAAAATTGTTTATTTTTCTGGAATAGAAGTCCTTCTAAACAATTGAGGTACAATATATATATAATATAATATATATAATACTAAGCAATATGTTACAATATTATCTTACCCATACATTATTACTCCCCAAATTATAAGGAAAAAATTTAACAAATGGCAACCCTTCGATACAAACATAGATAAAAAGGTGGCGTCACTTTTGATGTTCGCGGCGCTCCATCTTCCACTTTTGATGTTCGCGGCGCTCCATCTTCCACTTTTGATGTTCGCGGCGCTCCATCTTCCATTTTTTGTTGATCTGAGCTTAGCATGTAATAAAATCGTAGCGAAGTCAAACCTGTACTTACATTGAAAATTTTGGAAAAAAAATTGCTACGAGGCCTGGGAACGATTCTCATGCCGAAAATATAGTTTTTAGAATTTTCGTCTGTTTGTCTGTTTATCTGAATATATGTTCCAGCATTACGCAAATACTACCGGATAAATTTTGTTAAAATTTTGCATAATAAGTATTCCCTACAAGTCTGGTCAGTCTACAGGATATACGGGGGATGAGCAATATTGCAATTTGTTCGTATTATTCTATAGTTTACCGCAAATTGTAAAAAGACGAACCAAAAGGTTAGAATATTTCAGATAGTTACAGATTTAACCTGAAAAAAATGATTATCATCACGCTAAATAATCTTTATGAAGCTAAGCAGTCAATCATGAGTTATACAGTTATACAGGGTGGATTCTTGCCATGGGGCAATAGAGGCAAGTAACTTAACCGTGGCCGCTACAAGAAAACACTCTTAGAAATCTGTCCTTAACTTTTTGAAATATTTTGATCTGCATTCACGGATTTTGAAAAAATTGTACAGTCAGCAAGAATTTTTTTTTTTTTTTTTTGAAGAAATGAAATGAAATTGTTTATTCTATAAATATGATATCGGAATCACTTTTACACGTCATATTATTTTTTTTAAGCTAGATAGAGTCGACATTTCCTATCTGACTACCCCTGAGAAGAAATGGCGAAACAAACTCAGGGTCAAACTCTCTTTTAAAGTCCAGACATAATCTTGGTCAAATCGTGTGAGGACTATGTAGATCCGTATCTGAAATTAATGGTCTTTTGAGGAAAGAACCACATAAAGAGTGGACCTGTCCAGTCAGCGCAAGCATTTGTCAGTAGGTAATCGTGTAGCTCAACTCAGGACTTAGGAGCTCCACAACTCGACGAATAATACCACAGAAAAGACATTTGGATAGGCCGCATAAAGTACTCAAAATACCAGACCATCGATAAAACGAAAGAAAAAAAAAATAGATGACCCACCTAGTGCTCACATTCACAATAATTAAAGTAATATAATACTTTTCAAAGTAAATATTCATGTCATTTTATATATAATATTCAACAATGCCATTAAGGTATATAAAATGGTACCTATATAATGATGATTTTGCATATTAATTAAAATGTCAAGTTTTACGGTTTTATCACAAGGTTTAGCAGAACGAGCAGCTCAATCCCAAGCTTGTAGATGCCAATCGATCCTACTTCTTAAAGAGATCAAAAAATTTCTGTTGGACCAACTGAGATTTGAGTAAAAAAGTCAAAAATCCCAAACAACTTCCAATACATTTCAAATAGCTGTTCTTATATTATTACTAGCTGTACCCCGCGACTTCGTTCGCGTGGATGTGGTAAGATACACAATATACTAAAATAACAGCTACATTTTAATAAAACTCCCTCGTCCTCCGACCTGCCGCGATGCATCGCCTTTTTTTTTTTTTTTTGTGGATGGGAAATCATCAAATGACTTCTCCCGCTCTGGGCGGAGCGGGAGGGCGTGTCAGACTTTTACTGATTAAAACCCACCCGTGTTCCTTCTGTTGCCTGTGCCGGGGCCACGGTAACTCTTTCGAACATCCCGCAACCCTAGCTGGCATGGGCCCTAGCGGACCCCGTCAATAGTGCTGACATCTCTTTGAGGCGCGCGTGGAACACGACGCGCCGTCGACTCGGGCTTGGTCCTTACCGGACGGCGAGCTACCCATTGCTCGCCGTCCGCAAGCCCGCGCCTACGGTGGCCGGGAATCGGCTGCCAATTCCCGACGCCCAGGGCGTCTCCTGCGGCGACTAGGGGCGTGAGGGCGCAAAGCTTGCCTCTCCCTCACGCGTCCCGCCTCCTCCTTCACGAGCATTACTGCTTCGCAGAAGGAGGTAATGGCTTCCCATGCACTCTCGCTCCGTACCATGGCCTGGACCAGGGCCGAACGCGAGAGATCGCCGCCGCCGATCGCTTCCGCGAGGACACGGCGGTGCTCCGCCCAAGCCGGGCAGACCTCCACCGTATGCTCCACCGTGTCCTCCGGGCGATCCACACAGTGGTGACACCCGGGATGCATCGCCTGCCGCGCTATTACTTCGCTTTCGCTTTGCGTTCTTATTGATTTTCTCCTTTTGCTCGGCTCCTAAAGATCGTTGCGTGATGTTAAATAGCCTATAACCATCATCGAGAATTGGGCTACCAAATGCAAAAAGAAATTTTCAAATCTGTTTTTTTTTTGTTCATAATTTCATGAGTTTTACTCTTATTGCGCGGAATCCTAATTATTTTTCTAAAATAATATTAGCCCTCCTACTCCTTGTAATATCAGCTATCGGCCATTGAAAGTCCGGTCTAAATCAGTCTAGCCGTTTCGGAGAATAGCCGGAAAAAACAGACAGACACAAAAAAAAATTTAATTGTTTTTTTGTTTTAAATACCGTGCATATTTTTATAAGCATTTAGTAAAATTCAAATTTATTTATATGTATTTATTTATATGCATGTAATAATAACAACGGCTTTTAATTTCAGTTAACTTTCAACAAAGCTAACCAATAGAATAATCCGTAAGAACGCATCAGTTGGTCATGGGAAACTGCTACTGCAGGCTACGGGTGTCGACATCAAGACGAGCTGCGTTTTAACCGACCTCAAAAAAGGACGCGGTACTGAGTTCGTCGGAATCTTTTTTTCTTATGTGTGTTCCCCGGTTACTTGAAGACGGTGGACTGATTTGGAAAATTCTTTTTTTTTTATAAGATATACTTTCCAGGTGGTCCCATTGTCAAGATCTGATGATAGGGTCCAGGAGAAATCGAGAGAACTCTTCAAATATTATAGACACTTATAGCGATTTGGGTATTTTTTATATTAAATTGTGCATTGGCTCTCTAAAAGCACCGTTTGGTGAAGTAGAACAGTGGTGCTATTCTGTAAAGATCCCACCATGAAAATGTAGGTGAAGTGAGCGTGATGTGAACAGTCATCCCACCTTACTCTACTACGGATTGAGCTCCCTTCAAACTCACTTCTCCTAAGTGCTCACGGTGTGATGTTTACAGAATAGATCGGCTGATGATGAAGACCACAGATGGTCACCGGAACCACTCAATAATAAGTAAGATTACTTTTAAACGGTTGCTAAGCAATATAAGCTCGTCACAATGCTTAAAGCTGAAGTGGAGCTGATGGTGCAGTACCAGGAGAACTCCTCAACAACTAACCTCCCTGCATCGGGAAAAGCAATATTTTGTAAAAGCTGATGAGCAGTTGACATTTGGGTATTTTAACTCAGATAAATTAAAAAACGGACCCACTAAAAAACGAAAAATAAAAAACTCTTAAGCAAAAAAAAAACAACCGACTTCCAAAAAAACCACTACAAAGTAAAAAATAACTTTAATTTCGGAAGTTGTTGGTGGTAAAAAACTAAAATACAGATCCAAAGACACCGATTTCCGAAATTAAAGTTATTTTTCACTTTGTAGTGTTCTTTTTAGAAGTCGGTTGTTTCTTTTTTTGCAAAAAAGTTTTTTTCACACGGATGACTGTACGTCGTATGCTCCCGCGTCACCAGTCCTGACTCTCTTCATATTTTCTCACGGATGACTGTACGTCGCTTGCTCCCGCGTCACCAGTCCTGACTCTCTTCATATTTTCACACGGATGACTGTACGTCGCATGCTCCCGCGTCACCAGTCCTGACTCTCTTCATATTTTCTCACGGATGACTGTACGTCGCATGCTCCCGCGTCACCAGTCCTGACTCTATTCATATTTTCACACGGATGACTGTACGTCGCTTGCTCCCGCGTCACCAGTCCTGACTCTCTTCATATTTTCTTACGGATGACTGTACGTCGCTTGCTCCCGCGTCACCAGTCCTGACTCTCTTCATATTTTCACACGGATGACTGTACGTCGCTTGCTCCCGCGTCACCAGTCCTGACTCTCTTCATATTTTCACACGGATGACTGTACGTCGCTTGCTTCCGCGTCACCAGTCCTGACTCTCTTCATATTTTCTCACGGATGACTGTACGTCGCTTGCTCCCGCGTCACCAGTCCTGACTCTCTTCATATTTTCACACGGATGACTGTACGTCGCATGCTCCCGCGTCACCAGTCCTGACTCTCTTCATATTTTCACACGGATGACTGTACGTCGCTTGCTCCCGCGTCACCAGTCCTGACTCTCTTCATATTTTCACATGGATGACTGTACGTCGCATGCTCCCGCGTCACCAGTCCTGACTCTCTTCATATTTTCTCACGGATGACTGTACGTCGCATGCTCCCGCGTCACCAGTCCTGACTCTCTTCATATTTTCTCACGGATGACTGTACGTCGCTTGCTCCCGCGTCACCAGTCCTGACTCTCTTCATATTTTCACACGGATGACTGTACGTCGCTTGCTCCCGCGTCACCAGTCCTGACTCTCTTCATATTGTCACACGGATGACTGTACGTCGCTTGCTCCCGCGTCACCAGTCCTGACTCTCTTCATATTTTCTCACGGATGACTGTACGTCGCTTGCTCCCGCGTCACCAGTCCTGACTCTCTTCATATTTTCACACGGATGACTGTACGTCGCATGCTCCCGCGTCACCAGTCCTGACTCTCTTCATATTTTCACACGGATGACTGTACGTCGCTTGCTCCCGCGTCACCAGTCCTGACTCTCTTCATATTTTCTCACGGATGACTGTACGTCGCTTGCTCCCGCGTCACCAGTCCTGACTCTCTTCATATTTTCACACGGATGACTGTACGTCGCATGCTCCCGCGTCACCAGTCCTGACTCTCTTCATATTTTCACACGGATGACTGTACGTCGCTTGCTCCCGCGTCACCAGTCCTGACTCTCTTCATATTTTCTCACGGATGACTGTACGTCGCTTGCTCCCGCGTTACCAGTCCTGACTCTCTTCATATTTTAGCTGCTGAGAATAAAACTACAAATGTAGTAAACAGGGAAGCTTTTTATATAATATATGTGGCTGTTATTTTAATATATTGTGGCGTCTTACAACTTCCACGCGAACAAAGTCGTGGGCAGAAGCTAATATTATAATAACATATATATTTATTACTTTACATTCTTAGTCAAGTATTTATTGATTCTTTTTTAAAAACTACTCAAAATAGTGCCAATAAATCACAACTTATAAGGGCTTTATTGTTTTGATAAGAATAATATTTACATCATTTAAAAACCAACAGTCTTTAAATAATAATATGTACAAGTATATAAAAAAGGAGTGGAAATAACCAGAGGGCATCAAAAAATTCGTCCGCATCGCTGTCACCAGGAAAAGTGCCCAAAAGGCTGGCAGCATTGACACGTCGTATGGCAATGCTGATTTTTTGGCCAAAAAATAGGCCAGCCCCCTGGTAACGTGTACTTATAAGGGTACCTAAATTGTATTTATGTAGTACCAATGATCCTGCACATCGATCACTCGAGTCCCTCGCCTACACATCGGGACGCGGCGCAGCTCTCGCTCGCTACGTATTTGCTCACAGTCAAGTGCAACAATTGATGCTGAACGGATCGCAGTCTAATGGTAATGACGCATTGATCGCGTATTTTATTACGAGTACGCCAAAGTGCACTACGCTGTACGCTCGTTTATAGTGCGTTTCGCGTAGTCGACGACTATTTTCCATTGTATTATGAACGATCAGTCTCAATACCTGTAAACTATTGAGGGATTCTTTTTGTATGTAGTTTTTAAGGTTCCGTGCATCCGAATGAAAAACGGAACCTTTATAGGCTCACTCGTATGTCTGTCCGTCTGTCACAACCAATTGACTCCGAATGTACAGAACCGATTATGTTGAAGTTTTGTACACATATGATTTTTGTGACCCTATCGCGGACGTGAAATAAATGAATTTTGAATAAGGGAGTCACTTTTGGGGGAAAAATTAGAAAATTAAAAATAATAACATTTTGCCAACTGTACAATAATGCGACCAGTCAAATTAAAGGACTTGTCGTGAGGGCTCAATTTCAGTTTGTTTTTTTATTTTTTTTTTTTATAATTTTAAAATAAATATTTTTAGTTATTTAAGAAAATAGACGAAAATTTCCCATACTCTCCCTTATCTCCGAAACTAATGAGCCTAAATTAAAAAAAAAATACGGAATAGTAGATTGTTTGCCAAGGGAGCAAACAACTATTTTAAAGGCGAATGTTTCTTTGAAACCCTCCTCACCCACCCTCCCTCACCTTCGCTGCGCTCTGGATTCAAAGTACGTCACTCGAGCTTAAAATAGTGTTGCTACCGAGGTGGACACCCTACTTTGTATCACTCTATATGAGAAAATAAGTGCAACTTATGAATAAGAATAGTACGTTTATTTACTGACATACAATTAGGAACAATAAGACATTTCATATAAATATTTTTTTTAGAAAAAAATATGTAAAATCCAAATTAAGTAAACAATTACACACTTTTTTTTATTTTTTCACAAACTTTTTATTTTTTTTAATTTGGCTCGCGCGCGGTTTACTTTATCAAACAGCCTGTTACTGTTCATACAAAGTTCGTGATTGAGCTCTTTGGTGATTGGAACTTTTACTAACAATATCCATCTTCCAAATTCAAATCACTTTTAGCGCCTAGGGATTAAAGAGCTATTTTAGCCTCTGTTTACGAAGAATAAATTAGCTCTTTTTGAACAGATGTGATACAAATAGGTTTTTGATTATAGATTATAGGAAAACCTATAAGAAGTATATGCTCTTAAAATAACGGTAAATCTCACAATATAGTGCGTACATTTGTAGTTGCAATGTATTGGAGAACATGTTTTTCAACTACAGTCTTAAGTTTGTCCTTGGATAAATTCATCCCAACTACGGAACCCTTCATTGTGCGTGGTCCGACACGCACTTGGCGGGTTTTTTATTAAGGTGGAGTAGGTACATACGTGTGGGATGGAAGACGATAGACGATAGACGTAACTAACTTACTCTGTGGAACAGTACTGTACACACAAGATATGTTTGTAGACAAATCTGGGTCGGACACTTTATTATAACAATAGAACTACCTGTTACATACAAACAGTTTCCGTAACAGAGTGTTTGATAGCAGGTGACCTATTCGAATACAAATATGGGACACCTTAGTCAGGCATTCGGTTTCCTTCATAAAGTCACGAAAAGTGAAAAGCTCAAAAGATACAAAAAAGGCCCGACGGCGGTAAAAGTGCCGATGACAAAGAGGGAGAGAAAGGTTATTTTTCTTAAATTACTTTAAGAGAAAAGTACAACATTGAGTTGTGTCGTTCTGTACCCGAGCTAATTACTCGAGATGACAGGTTGAGATGTAAGGGGAAACAGGGGGTGTGGTAACCAGGCGGGGGGAGAGGATGCTCTAGTGACACGTTACAATGGGAAAAGTTACGCAATAACAGACTAACTTTCGGCTCTACACTGTTATCACTGCGGGCCCGCCGCTCAAATATAGCCCTTGGGAATACGACATAAAGTCCTTGATGAATACTTATGTAATTTAGTGAAGTCCTCCGTCTTTTATTCGTCCGTCAGGCGAACGAGATTTATGTGAATAAAACACGAGTTCGTGTTATGCTTTATGGCGGTGAACGTTCTAATCCAACGGCAACACGGAAATATGGGATACACGTTATGGGAACTTATGAGATACACGTTATGGGAACTTCGCTGAAAATAACTTTGTTGGCTTTGAGTTGCGTCATAAGTATAAACCTTGTTGATGTTCAGGATGTCGACAGTATTTTATTTAAAAAAAACTCTGAATTATTTTTTTATTGTATAGATATTAAGCTAGCATGTGCTACTATAGACATAGATGTCACTATGTAACACGTCCTGGAATTAATGTACAACCTCTTAAGGGGTCGTTGTACTCATCATTATGAACAATTTTTACTATGGGACCGAACCTGAAATTGCGAAAAACAAATTAGCCTTTCCCTACATTTATGTTCCCATACCTCGTCAAAATGTATGGAGCAGCTGATTTTTCTTTCGCGATTTAAGGTTGATTAATTTACATTGGTTTTAATGTAACTTAATCTTATTGATTGGGTCAAATTATTTTGTAAATGTTTTATTTAATTAATTGAGACTTTCTGCAACCGACTACCGGTGCCGTCTCCGGTTCGTGAACGGAAGTCTTTTGCCATTTCGATCAAAATTATATTTGATATTTGTATTTCCGGAAGTTGCTTGGCACGCCACCTTTTTGCAGTTTTTAGACGTAGAAAGATATAAAAGCACATGTCAGTGCATTTTAAAGTCAGTTCCGTGTAGAATAAACAGCTATAACTTTACGCTGCTCGTTTTCTTGTCCCAATCCGTTCTGGTTTCTTATATAAATACACCTCAATAATAGAATACAAACTATAAACTGTAACTAGATTATTTTACCCAGCAATTTACTAATGAAAACATTTTGTTTGATTAAATTCTTTGATTTACCGGAAAATATTGTCAAATACAATTTATTGAAGTTGTAAAAAATATTGAAGCTACTAATTTAACTGTAATGTCAAAAAAATCACATTTGTGAATGTTGGCGTTGTTTAATGATGAATTAATTAACTGTTAGGCATTTTAGCATCGTTTGTAAGTTTTTTTGAACTAACTACGAATAAGTAATAAAGTTCAGCACTTTGACAGACGCACGTGCGCTCTGCGCGGCAGCGTCGCGTCGCGTCGCGTCGCGTCGGGAGGTACAAATAATTCGTGTGTATTGTACAACAAACAAGTGAAGCAAGTGAATTAATAACAAAAGCTTGTAAAAACTGTGTCGAGCCAGAGTTAGTGCCTGATTCAACTTCCTGCTACCTGCTTATAGTGCTCAAGTTAGACACAGATCGCGGAGACGGGCTACCCGCGTGTCATGTTGGTAAGTTCTACATACAGTGTATTTATTGCGCTTTCGTATTCGTCCGGTAGTTTGAGCTCCAATCAAGACTGGCATTCGTATTCAGTCATTTGCTGTAAACGTGGCGCTGTTAATAAAAGCTCAAAATCGTATTTTATTGGTCACCGATATACTATATTAATCAGAGTTTCGATCAAGCTATACCGACATACAATCTAATAATGATTGTAGTTTGTATGTATTGTTTTAAATCATAACAAAGCACATTCATTAGCTTCTTTATAAAATCGAATTTCAACTTATTTCTTTGCAGTCACAACAAAGAAACAGCTTCATATTAATAACTATTTTAATAAAATGTTATGTAATAGACAAACATTGATCCTCAAAAGGGTAAAAAAGGACAACATCTACAGCCCCCGATAACGACAGAAGGGTCCAAGCCGATAGGACGAGAGGCCATCACAATTTATTGGAACAAATTCCAATCCCGAACTGTAACTGAAAAAATATGTAACAGAAAAACGTAATTGCACTTTTCCCCGGAAATGTGACTCTTTGGGAAGGAACCGGCTCGGTCTGGGATTTAGTGGCAGAAGAACAATGTGGATACAATATTTTCTACGGTTTTCAAATTGGCTGGTATTACTTTCATGGCGATCATTCTACATGAAAGAAAGTTTTTAAACGTTCTTATGTTATTTGAAAAATTCCTAACTGTCTACAATGTTTGTATCCACAATGTGTAGCCACATTTAATTACCACATCTATACAAATAATAATAATAATAATAATAACGCGGCAACACTAACGTCAACACGTCACGAAATTTATTCTCAATAATTTTCATAGTTTTATTCATTTTAGACGCAGTTTTGTATTATACCAGAAACTCAAAAGAAACCCAAAGGCAACCTAAACCAACCATTTTAAAGGCAACCATTTTATATCAATTTTAAACTACAATAGAAGAAAATGAACACTACAATATAAAATACCGAATCGGAGGTGACATCTGTCATGTCACCTCTGATAAAACCAGATAAACATAATCAATGAATAAATAATAATGTTGACGAGATCAGCTGCACGAGCACGCCCACCACCTCCGGACTCTTCGCTCAGCTCCGCCTCGCCGCCGCCGGTATCCAGCCCCACCGTGAGCGCTGTGATGACACCAGCTGCGGTAGTTGCGTCGAGCTCGAGCGACGAGTATTTTTCCCCGCCGACGTCGCCAACACCTGTACGTCGACAGGGGAGAGGCCGGCCACCGAGGAGCTTGGGACTTAGGGGCCAACCGGCCCCGAGCCGGGTCCCCGCTGCCGGTGGTTGTGTGCAGCGCATGAGATGGACTCAGTCTATAAACGAGAACGTCATGCGCGCATATTACGGGTCTACAGAGGGGGGAACTAACCTCACTGCGTACCGTGTTAGAATGCTGTCTCTGTTTCAGGAACTAGAGCCAACCGTCAACGTCTCGGCCCAACGACTGTCGGATCAGGTGCGGGTCATCCAACGCAATCATAGGCTGGGCGATGCCGCACTTGATAGGCTGCGCTCAGAAGTATTGAGCAACCATATCGTCTCAACTCCGGCACAAACCGCGGTACAAGTCTCAACTATTGATTCAATCCCGCCGCGGTCTAATTATGGTGTTGTAGAGGAGGATGATAGGGTTGCCACAGTAAGTAGCCAGTGCAACGCCCGATTGAGGAGCGCACTGGAGGATGCGTTTCTCGAGTATAGGTCCACTCCGACCGAACTTAGGCCCCGATTACCACACTTGCCTATGCATAAGAAAAATAGGGCGCTGGTGTGTGCTTTGGACTCGCAGCTCAAGAATTTTTTCGAGAGCAGCGAGGATCTCATTGATACACATTCGATCCTGTATTGCGCGGCTGTTGCGGCATGTCGTTTAGCTAACGTCAAGTTTCCAAACTGTGACGGAGCTACTCGACCAAAACCAGCCGTACCAGCCTGGCAGTGCAGGATCGAACGTCGTATCGATGGGACCAGGGTACTCATCGGCAAACTATACTGCTTCAGGGAGGGCAATACACGACCACGAGTGATGCGCTTTGTAAGGCGGGCATTCTCGGGGACTGGAATCAGCCCTCGAGAATACATGTCCTGTGTCACAGAGCGCATCGACTTCCTGAAGCAGAAAGTTTGTGCATGGGCGAGCCGTATTCGGCGGTATAAGCGGCGGGTCGATCGATACACGCAGAATCGCATGTTCCAGAGCGATGAGAGGCGGGTATATAGAGCTTGGGAGCGACCTGAAAAAATTGTGGCGGACGTGCGCCGCCCAGATGATGCCACCACGAGTACATTCTGGCGCAGCATCTGGTCGGTGCCCGTCTGTCACGCTGAGGCTGGCTGGATGCAGGATGTCGAGCGAGTGTGTGGAACTATACCAGAAATGGAAAAGATCTTAATAACGCCATTAGACGTAGCCAAAGCAGTCCGCCCGTTGCCAAATTGGAAATCACCGGGACCGGACGGACTGCACAACTTTTGGCTAAAATGGCTAATTAGTTCACACACTCGCCTGGCATCTCAATTCCAGTCATCCTTAGAGTCTGGGTCGCTACCGCAGTTTCTAACAACAGGCGTTACCCACCTGCTCCATAAGTCAGGAAGTCCCGCGGAACCCAAGAATTATAGACCGATCACGTGTTTGCCGACGATCTATAAACTTCTAACATCCATTTTGAGAGTGAAAATAAATACGCACATTGAGAGTAACTCAATTATGTCTTCCTCTCAAAATGGATGTAGGAACGGGTCCCGCGGTACTAAGGAGCTACTCCTCATCGACATGGCCATTAGCCAACAGGTTCGTCGATCCCGCAAAGATCTGTCGACATGCTGGATAGATTATAAGAAGGCCTACGACTCGGTGCCACATACATGGCTCATGAGGGTGCTTGAGTTGTACAAGATAGATGCAATTCTACGCACCTTCCTTGAGTCATGTATGGGGCAATGGAGGACGGTCCTTCGCTATCCAGGGTGTCGACAGATCCAGGGGAATGATGAACCTGTATGGATTAAACGGGGAATATTTCAGGGCGACAGTTTGAGTCCACTTTGGTTCTGCTTAGCCCTGAATCCTCTAAGCACACTGCTGGAGGATTCAGGTCTAGGCTATCGGTTGAAGAGAGGTGGTCAGGTCATATCTCACCTCCTCTACATGGACGACTTGAAACTCTTTGCCCCCAACAAATTGCGACTGGTGGAACTACTGAAGGTAACTGAAACTTTCAGTAACGCCATCAGGATGGAATTTGGTGTGGACAAATGTGCAGTCATGCATGTAAAGCGAGGCGAGATTATGGAATCCGAGGGGATTCAACTCTCGGATTCCATAAACCTTAGAGCCCTCTCCGCAACTGAAACCTATAAGTATTTGGGTATGTCGGAAGCGTTGGGCATTAATGCTGCTGACATGAAGCAATCGTTGAAGGAGCGCTTCTTTGGTCGCCTGAAGAAGGTATTAATTAGTCTTCTTTCGGGCGGAAACAAGGTGCGCGCCTTCAACGGTTGGGTCATGCCGGTTTTGGTGTACTCTTTCGGTATACTCAAATGGACTCAGACCGAACTAGACGCCCTGGATAGGAGGGTCCGTACACTACTGACCGCAAACCGGATGCATCACCCACGATCATCGGTGATGAGACTGTACATCCCGCGGAAGTGCGGGGGTCGAGGTTTTTTAAATGCGAAGACCCTCCACAACCGCGAGGTGTGCAACCTCAGGGAATATTTTCTAAACGCCGACGTGGGTATGCACCGTGATGTGGTCGCAGTGGACAACGGGTTCACCCCGCTCTCCATGGCTAAAGAGAACTGGCGCAAACCTGTAGTACGTACTACAGATGACCGCAAGGCGGTATGGCAAAGCAAGGAGCTTCACGGACGCTTCTATCGGGCTCTACACGAGCCCGGTGTAGATTTCTTAGCGTCCGTATCCTGGCTACGTTTCGGTGACCTCTTTGGGGAAACTGAAGGTTTTGTTTGTGCAATTATGGACGAAGTTATTTTGACGAATAACTACCGGAGACATATTATGAAGGACGGGACGGTTGACGTGTGTCGGGCATGCCACCGTCCGGGTGAGTCCATCAGACATATTATCTCTGGTTGTTCTCGTCTGGCTAACGGCGAGTACTTGCACAGGCAGAACCAAGTGGCCAGGATTATTCACCAGCAACTTGCTTTGAAATACAAACTTGTGGACTCTGAGGTACCGTATTACAAGTATGTGCCCGACCCAGTTCTTGAAAATGACCATGTCACGTTGTACTGGGATCGGTCTATCATCACTGACAGGACTATTGTCGCCAATAAGCCTGATATAGTGGTGATAGATCGATTAGCGCGCCGCGCAATGATAATCGATGTTACCATTCCGCATGACGAAAACCTCGTGAAAGCTGAGAAAGAGAAACAAATAAAATATCTCGACTTAGCACACGAGGTTGTTGACATGTGGAATGTGACCTCGGCTGTCATTGTGCCGATTGTCGTAACGGCCAATGGCCTGATGGCCGAAAGCCTCGACCAACATCTCTCGAGGCTGTCGTTAGGCGGTTGGATCAAGAGCCTGATCCAGAAGGCAGTACTCCTCGATACGGCTCGTATTGTGAGGAGGTTCCTGTCTCTGCAGCCCTAACCACCGGTAGCTTGGACCCTGCTCCCGATACCGGTGGAATTCTATTTTTTATATTTTTAAATGTTTTTTTTTATATTTTGTATTTTAAGAAATATTTAAAAATGTAATTATATAAGAAACAAAAATTAATAAACGAAATAATAATAATAATATGGACTGTCAAGCTGACGGCCGAAAAAATTTAGTCCGTGTAATTTTTTTAGTATTTTTAAACTTTAAACATGCAACAATGTTGTGTTGTGAGTGTCTACACCATTTATAGAGATGTTTTTTTGAGCCTGATTTTATAACAGGCTCACAAAGTAAAAAACGACTTAAGACGGAGAGCGAAATGTTACACGGACAATAGTACAATGCTAACAAGAAGTCGGGCACGACAATTGACCCTAAACACACACCCAACATCTTCGGGTTCGTCGCTCAGCTCCGCCTCGCAGTTACCGGAACCTGCTCCAGATGTGAGTCCAGTAATATCGGCCGCTGCAGTTGCGTCGAGCTCGAGCGACGAATACTTCTCGCCGCCGACGACACCACCACCAGTACGTCGGCGTGGAAGAGGCCGACCACCGGCCAGCTTAGGACTCCGAGGCCCATCGGCCTCTGATAGGGTCCCCGCTTCCGGTGGAAGTGTGCAGCGCATGAGATGGACACAAACAATCAACGAAAATGTCATGCGCGCATACTTTGGGGCTACTGAGGGGGGAAGTAACTTGACTGCGTACCGTGGTCGAATGCTCTCTCTGTTTCAGGTGCTTGAGCCAGCTGTCAACGTGTCGGCGCAACGACTGTCGGATCAGGTGCGGGTCATCCAGCGTAACCATATGCTGGATGACGTCGTGCTTGATCGACTACGTCTCGAATCACGGAATAGCCATGTTACACCTGCTTTGCCACCGGTCGCGGTGCAACTGCAAAATCTCCCCAGTGCTTCACCGCGACCCGACCGCGTTGGTGAAGTGGATGATGACGGGGCTATATCCGTGAATTCCCAATGCAATGTACGACTGAGGAGCGCTTTGGAGGATGCTTTCCGGGAGTACCGCTCCACTCCGCCGGGACTTAGACCACGTTTACCTCGTTTGCCCATGCACAAGAAAAACAGGGCGCTGGTGTGTGCTCTAGACTCGCAGCTGTCAAATTGTTTTGACGGCAGCAAAGACCTCGCCGACACCCACTCAATCTTGTACTGTGCAGCTGTAGCGGCATGTCGTGTAGCTCAAGTTAAATTTCCTAACAGTGACAGAGCTCCACGACCAAAACCAACTATGCCAGCTTGGCAGTGCAGGATTGAGCGACGTATCGGTGAGGCTAGAGCACTCATCGGCAAGCTAATCTCTTTCAGGCAGGGCAACACTCGCCCTAGAGTGATGCGCTTTGTGAGGCGGGCGTTCTCGGGGACGGATATTAGTTCTCGAGATTATTTGAGCCGCGTCACAGAGCGTATCGACCTCCTGAAGCAGAAGATCTGTGCATGGGCAAACCGTATTCGTCGATACAGGCGGAGAATGGAGCGGTACACTCAGAATCGCACATTCCAGAGCGATGAAAGGTGGGTCTATAGGGCTTGGGAGCAATCGAACCAAGGTGTGACTGACACGCGCCTACCGGATGATGACGCCATGTGTTCCTTCTGGCGAAGCATCTGGTCGGTGCCTGTCAGTCACACCGAAGGTGATTGGACTGGGGGGCTCGAGCGAGCATGCGATCAAATATCAGAAATGGGGGCACTAACCATCAGCCCCCAAGATGTAGCTCGTGCAGTCCGTCCGTTGCCCAACTGGAAATCTCCAGGGCCGGACGGGCTACACAACTTTTGGATAAAGTGGCTGCAAAGGTCGCACGCCCGCTTGGCATCCCAGTTCCAGTCAGCCTTAGAATCAGGATCGCTGCCCCAGTTCCTAACGACAGGAATAACCCACCTGCTCCACAAATCAGGTAGTACTGCGGAACCTAAAAATTATAGACCGATCACTTGTCTACCAACGGTCTATAAAGTTTTTACATCCATTTTGAGAGCTAAAATTAACAAACATATAGACACTAACTCCATCATGTCTGCCTCTCAAAATGGATGTAGGAACGGATCCCGCGGTACTAAGGAGCTGCTCCTCATCGACATGGCCATTAGCCAACAGGTTCGTCGATCCCGCAAGGATCTGTCGACATGCTGGATAGATTATAAGAAGGCCTACGACTCAGTGCCACATACATGGCTCATGAGGGTGCTGGAGTTGTACAAGATTGATGCAACTCTACGCACCTTCCTTGAGTCGTGTATGGGGCAATGGAGGACGGTTCTCCGTTATCCAGGATGTCGACATATCCAGAGGAATAGCGAACCAATAAGGATCGAGCGAGGTATTTTTCAGGGTGATAGTTTGAGTCCACTTTGGTTCTGCCTAGCCTTGAATCCTCTAAGTACACTGCTGGAGAATTCAGGTCTAGGTTACCGATTGAAGAGAGGTGGTCAGGTCATATCCCACCTCCTTTACATGGATGACTTGAAACTTTTTGCCCCCAACAATTTGCAACTGCTGGAGCTACTGAAGGTAACCGAAACTTTCAGTAGCGCCATCAGGATGGAATTTGGTGTGGACAAATGTGCGGTCATGCATGTAAAGCGAGGCAGGATTATGGAATCCGTGGGAACGCAACTCTCGGATTCCATAAACCTTAGAGCCCTCTCCACAACCGAAACCTATAAGTATTTGGGTATGTCGGAAGCGTTGGGCATTAATGCTGCTGACATGAAGCAATCGTTGAAGGAGCGCTTCTTTGGCCGCCTGAATAAAGTATTAAACAGTCTTTTATCAGGCGGAAATAAGACGCGAGCCTTCAACGATTGGGTCATGCCGGTTTTGATGTACTCTTTCGGCATACTCAAATGGACTCAGACGGAACTAGACGCCCTGGATAGGAGGGTCCGTACACTGCTGACCGCAAACCGGATGCATCACCCACGGTCATCGGTGATGAGACTGTATATCCCGCGGAAGTGCGGAGGTCGAGGTTTTTTAAATGCTAAGACCCTGCACAATCGTGAAGTATGCAGTCTCAGGGAATACTTCCTAGAAGCCGACGTGGGGATGCACCGAGATGTGGTCTCAGTGGACAAGGGCCTCACCCCGCTCTCCTTGGCTAACGAGAACTGGCGCCAACCTATAGTATTAGATACTAATGACCGCAGGGAGGTATGGCAGAGTAAAGAGCTTCACGGGCGCTTTTACCGGGTCCTACATGGGCCCGATGTAGACCTCTTAGCGTCCGTATCCTGGTTGCGATTCGGAGACCTCTTTGGGGAAACCGAAGGTTTTGTCTTTGCGATTATGGACGAAGTTATGATGACGAACAACTACCGGAAATATATTGTGAAGGACGGCACGGTTGACATCTGTCGGGCATGCCACCGTCCCGGGGAATCAATCCGACACATTATTTCTGGCTGTTCTCATCTGGCTAACGGAGACTACTTGCATAGGCATAACCTTGTAGCCAGGATTATCCACCAGCAACTTGCTCTGAAATACAGCCTTGCGGAATCGGAAGTACCGTACTATAGGTATGTGCCCGACCCAGTTCTCGAAAATGACAATATTACGTTGTATTGGGATCGATCTATCATCACTGACAGGACTATTGTTGCCAATCAGCCAGACATAGTGGTGATAGATCGAATAGAGCGTCGCACAATGATTATTGATATAGCGGTTCCGCATGACGAGAACCTCGTGAAAGCTGAAAAAGATAAGCAGATTAAGTATCTTGACCTGGCTCGCGAGGTTGTCGACATGTGGGATGTGGATACAGCAGTCATTGTGCCGATAGTCGTATCAGCCAATGGCTTAATTGCCAAGAGTCTCGACCAACATCTGAGGAGGCTCTCGTTAGGCAGCTGGATCAAGGGCTTGATCCAGAAAGCGGTACTTCTCGATACGGCACGTATCGTCAGGAGGTTCCTCTCTCAGGAGCCCTGACCACCGGTAGCTTGGATCCTATTCCCGATATCGGTGGGCTACTATTTTTTATATTTTTAAATGTTTTTTTTTTATGTTTTTATAAAAATATTTAAAAATGTAAGATATATGTATAAAAATGGAATAAAGGAAATAATAATATCAAGTATCTTGACTTGGCCCGCGAGGTTGTCGACATGTGGGATGTGGACTCAGCGATAATTGTGCCGATAGTCGTTACAGCCAATGGCTTAATTGCCAAGAGCCTCGACCAACACCTAAGGAGGCTCTCGTTGGGCAGCTGGATTAAGGGCTTGATTCAGAAAGCGGTACTTCTGGACACGGCTCGCATTGTTAGGAGGTTCCTCTCTCTAGAGCCCTGACCGCCGGTAGCTTGGACCCTGTTCCCGATACCGGTGGGCTACTATTTTTTATATTTTTAAATGTTTTTTTATAATCTTTATATTCTAATATTTAAAAATATAATTTATATGTATTTAGTTTAATAAAGGAAATAATAATAATAATGTTTATTTCCAGTAAAATGATTACAAGGTTACACGTACAGTGATATGATACAACATAAAGCGCATTAAGTATTATATCCTGGCACCCAAACTAGGTTTATAGCCTGTGACTTGGGGACCAGTGATTCCATAGGGTAGACAGTTGAGCAAAAAGTTATAATAAAACTGTTTTCACCAGTAACATGGTTAACATAACAATATAATTATTATTTATGTGTATAGAAAGAGGAAAAAGTAAAAATAATTAATAATAAAACTAATTGTAAATGTTTGAGTGAGGGTGAGTTGCTCGTAGTAAGTGTAGTAGGTGTGTTGTGTATGTGTGAGTAATGTGACGGTGCGGTTTGTGCATGGTGGGAATGTGTCCTGGTAGGTGTCGAAATGGTGGATGTGTGAAATAAATAAAATTGGAGTGTCTGTTTGTAATGTCAAAATAAATATTTTCACTATATACATATGACAGTATATAAAAAAATACTTATAAAAAAAAGCAATTTTAAAAATTTTTGTGTGTCTGTCTGTTTGTTCCGGCTAATCTCCGAAACGACGGGACCGATTTTGACGGGACTTTCACTGGCAGATAGCTGATGTTATAAGGAGTAACTTAGGGCATTTTTGTTTTAGAAAAATAATTAGGGTTCCGCGCAAAAATAAACCCCATGAAATTCAAAATGGCTGGACTGATTTTGACGGCACTTTCATTGGAAGATAGCTGATGTTATAAGGAGTAACTAAGGGTACTAATATTTTAGAAAAATAATTAGGATTCCGCGCAAAAAAATTAAAACCCATGAAATTGTCAACAAAATCCGATTCAAATAGAAATATTAACATCCACGCGGGCGAAGCTGCGCGCAACAACTAGTGTGTAATACGTTTTGTCTTACACGCTGGGTAATTTACAATATTATGGAACACAAATTGCAGATAATCAAAATATGAATTCTTGTCGATGTCATATTTTTGAGGTTGATTACAAAAATAATTTTTATACAAAACAAGTAAAAATTAAAATTATAATATCTTTCTGTTGTTGAAACATCAAAATATTTTAAAATAATTAACTAGTCAAATGTTACTGTTCCAACTGATAACTTACCAATAAAAAGTCTCCGAAGTAATATAACCAACGTCCTAAACCGTCATTCAGTGTTTACGAACTTCGTGTTGTTCCGAACTTTTCCGAAGTTACAAGTACGTCCGAGTGCGTTCGGGCGGAGGCGACGACGCGTGGTGCCCAGGCGGCTCGCGACGCTCGACTGCCGCCCTAGCCGCCCGCCCTAGCGGCCCGCCCTAGCGCGACATACGGCGGGCCGCAGGTAATTGTTTTTTTTATATGAAACATTACTGTCAAGGTTATTATTTTATTTTGTAAAGTCACGTTCCATAGTAATAGTAATGTTGCGTTCATAATGTCCAAGTTTACTGTTTTTTAAACTTTTTTACGAATGCTAGGAATATACGGGTAGACATCATTCTGAAAATAATTTAATTTACTATTTAATATGTTTTGTTAAGTAATTAATGAAGACAATGCCTAGAAATAAACACATGATCGCTCTGGATTTGATATATCTACAAGCCTTGTTATTTTGGGATAATTGGTTCAATAAAATAAACTTTTTTCACTTTGCGTTCTTTAAATTTCTTTTAATTTGTTGAATTTGTTTGACGAAGTTCTTAAAAGATTTATAACAGAAACCAGTGAATCAAAAGAGAAGTCGAAATCTCAAAACAAGACATGCCACTGGCCACACCGACATACGAACATCTACTTTACACCAGCCAGCATCTCACTAGTGAAGGGACCGTTCTAAAGACGCAGGATTTACACAGACGCGGGATAAGAACACGATTTATTCCGCACCGCTACACAACGCGAGCCATAAAACAAAAACGAAAGCCGCACCAACCAATCACACTCCAGCAGGAGCCGAACCCACCAATCACACATAAAGGCTCGAGCAAGACAAAGGGCCACGGAGGGACATCGATCATCGTTTGGACGGAACTGCAAAAACTCGCGGCCATAGCTTTGTGTTGACATTTGACATACATCATTTATTGTAATATTAATACTGGGGTGATACGACTGTCAGGCTTATTGGTATGAATCTGACTTTTGTGTTCAGTATACTAATAATGTTTTATAGAAGAATCAGATAGTAGCCATAAATCATGATCAGTTAGTTTTTTAGAAATTAAATGAGACCAGGGCTGCAACTTGGGCCACCAGGCAGAATTTTTCGTCGCTTAAAATGTCTGAATAACCATCCAATTACGTCAAATCAGTAAGTAGTTTTGTGTGTTATATTATCTAAGACGAATGAGCTCCTTGTCGATGAATACATGAAAGTTTAAAAGTGCGTGAAAGTCGGAAGCTAGTACAACAGTCGCTACATGCCCCCGTCACACCAACTGAACATTCAGCCACAGATCTGTTATTTGTTCTACAATTTATCTTTTACAGAATGCAATATTACGTAGTTTCCAGAAACGGTTAACTCCACATTTCTCTAATTTATGGCACAACAAAAATAGTACCCTTCAAGCATTTCCGACCTAACTTATGTATATCCTGGGCAATTGGTCCCAGCGGTAAATTACAATATCACATTTACCGCTAGCAATGAAGGATCTCTAGAAAGCCTATAGAAGACATCCAGAGCCATCTGTTTAACATATAAATAACATAATATTTGTGGGAGGCGCGACTTTATGCATTATTCAAGCGAATGCCGCAATCAATGCCAACCCTTAATTAAACAACTGAAGAAGTTCTGAACATTTATTTCAAAATGAAATCTTATTAACATTGTAACGCCTAGTTTTCTTTTTAATGCATAGGAGTACTTTCTCGTTTCATAAAACTTTATAAATATAGCTGCAGGCTTAGGGTATGTGGCATCCGACGTTTGGCTCCCAGACTGGAGCGGGCCGGGGCTGCCTTGGGGCGGCTCCTGCCCAATCTGGGGGGTCCAAACGCCTCCTGCCGGAGGCTCTACGCGGGGGTCGTGCGGTCCATGGCCCTTTACGGAGCTCCGGTGTGGGCGCGTTCCGTGAGGCGGCGACCGGTCCGTCGGTTGAACGCGTCCCAGAGGGTCATGGCCATCCGGTTAGCCCGGGGATACCGCACGGTCTCCGGGGAGGCGGCGAACCTCCTTGCCGGATTACCGCCATGGGATCTGGAGGCAAAAGTCCTCGCGCACATCTGGGAGTGGCGCGAGGAGGCAGGACGCCGGGGCGTAACTCCGTTGCCGCGAGAAATCGCGGCACGGCGGACAGAGCTCCGGCAGGATCTCATGGCGGCATGGAGAGTGCGATTGTCGCAACCCAGCGCTGGGCACGCCACAATTGCGGCGATAAGTCCCCTCTTTGAGGAGTGGCTGGAGAGGCGCCACGGCGTCCTCACCTTCCGCCTGACGCAGGTCCTCACCGGACACGGGTGCTTCGGGAGGTACCTGTTCCGGATAAGGCGGGAGGAAACGCCCGGGTGTCACCACTGTGTGGATCGCCCGGAGGACACGGTGGAGCATACGGTGGAAGTCTGCCCGGCTTGGGCGGGGCACCGCCGTGTCCTCGCGGAAGCGATCGGCGGCGGCGATCTCTCGCGTCCGGCCCTGGTCCAGGCCATGGTACGGAGCGAGAGTGCATGGGAAGCCATTACCTCCTTCTGCGAAGCAGTAATGCTCGTGAAGGAGGAGGCGGGACGCGTGAGGGAGAGGCAAGCTTTGCACCCTCACGCCCCTAGTCGCCGCAGGAGACGCCCTGGGCGTCGGGAATCGGCAGCCGATTCCCGGCCACCGTAGGCGCGGGCTTGCGGACGGCGAGCAATGGGTAGCTCGCCGTCCGGTAAGGACCAGACCCGAGTCGACGGCGCGTCGTGTTCCACGCGCGCCTCAAAGAGATGTCAGCACTATTGACGGGGTCCGCTAGGGCCGATGCCAGCTAGGGTTGCGGGATGTTCGAAAGAGTTACCGTGGCCCCGGCACAGGCAACAGAAGGAACACGGGTGGGTTTAAGTCAGTAAAAGTCTGACACGCCCTCCCGCTCCGCCCAGAGCGGGAGAAGTCATTTGATGATTTCCCATCCACAAAAAAAAAAAAAAAAAAAAGGTTATGTGGCAGAAAGGAGACGGGGAGTTTTGGGCCTGATTGTAATACGTTGAGTTAGGGTTTAAAAAGGGTTATTTTTTCTATTTCAAAATGTGAAAAACCAACCCAATTTACCATCAGGAAAATGAGAAATCCAAATATTAAGTTAAGGTTATGAACAAAATGGAATATCGATTTTATAATCGATTAACGTAAACGACCTTCCTAATAATATTAATGAGCCATGTGTCCTGTTTGCGGATGACATGTCTAAACTTACCTCAAGCGAAAATAACACCAATTTAAATGATAAATTAGATTCTTCGCGCCGTGCAATGATTGTTGATATCGCTGTCCCCCATGACGAGAATCTCGTGAAAGCTGAGAAAGATAAAAAAATCAAGTATCTTGACTTAGCACACGAGGTTGTCGACATGTGGGACGTGGACTCTGCAATCATTGTACCGATAATCGTTACGGTTAATGGCCTAATAGCGGAGAGCCTCGACCAACACCTCAGGAGGCTCTCATTGCGCGGCTGGGTCAAGGGCTTGATCCAGAAAGCAGTACTCCTGGACACGGCACGCATAGTGAGGAGGTTCCTTTCTCTAGAGCCCTGACCGCTGGCACCTTGGACCCTGTTCCTGATGCCGATGGGCCACTATTTTTTATATTTTTAAATGTTTTTTTTTGTTTTTATAAAAATATTTAAAAATTTAAATAATATGTATAGAAAATGAAATAAAAAAAGTCAATAAAAAAAGTAAATAAAATAATAATGAATATTTAAATAAATAAACTGTTTTTAAAATGTTACTAAATAAATAAATGTATTTAAGTTAAAAATAATTATTATAATTCTTAAATTCAATTATCTATCTATATATATAAAAGGAGAAACTGACTGACTGACTGACTGGCATATCAACGCACAGCCGAAACTGCCGGGACTAGGAACGTGAAATGCACACGGCTTCCTTTTATAACGTAGGGGAGCACTAAGAAGGGGTTTTTGGAAATTCGACCTTTAAGGGGGTGAAAAGGGGGGATTTCGTTTGTATGAAAAATCTTATTCCTTGAGTTAATAAACTTGAAAGTTGGCACGAATACTTATCTAAGTAAATTATGAACTTTGTAATTTTTTGTTTTTCTAAACTACCCCAAGAGTAGGGTTGCGGGGTGTCAAAGTTTATATGGAAGAATTTTAACGCGCAGTCCGATTAATTTGAAACTCAGTATTTATACTTAAGACCAAAAATAAAGAATAACCTGTATCAGGGTTTTTCGAAATCTACCCCTGATACTGATGGGGTGAAATTTACAGGGGAGGATTTTACTGCGTGGCTTGATTAACCCGAAAATTGGTATAAACAATTTTTGAGTCAAGTTTTGGAAGTATCCTAAACATTTTTTTAAATTCTACCTCTGTGGGGGTGAAAAGAGGGAATACAGTTTATATGAAAAATCTTATTAATTTTGTTAATAAACTTGAAACTTAGCAGGAATATTTGCATAATTAAGCGATACAGTTTCTCACTATTAGTTTTTGATAACTACCCCTCAAAGGGGAGTTTAAGGGTGTTAAAGTTTGTATGGAAGAATTTTAACGCGCTGTTCGGTTACCTCGAATAAATTAATACTTTTGACAAAAAAGATAGACATAGTTTTTGGGATTTTCGAAAATCGACCAGCAAAAGGGGGTAATTTATTTTTCGAGGAGGATTTCACTGCGTATCTAGATTAAGTCAAAAGTAATGTAAACATTAAATGACGGAAACCATGATTGAAGATGTTATTTAAATCAACCGCTTTCGGGTTGAAAAGGGAGGAACAGTTGATATGAAAATTTAATTTTTCCTTTGATCAATAAATTAAATAATAGGTCTATAAATAAATCAATAATTCCTTACATATAATATTATAAAAAAAGTCCCCCGCCACGTCTGTCTGTCTGTGTGAATGCGATAAACTCAAAAATTACCAAACGGATTTCCAAACGGTTTTCCAAACGGTTTTTACCAATGGACGGGGTGATTCATGAGGAAGGTTTAAGTGAAGGTTTTCAAGGTTTAATTAATTAAAGTTTTGTGTAAATTGGCTGATATTGTAGAAGAAGTCGGATAAAATTATGCCGCTCCTTTACTGGCATGCGCCGTGTAAACCGCAAAAGATACATTAAATTTATGAATATTCTAAAGGATTGTACAGACGCCAGCAGGTCAAGCTACCCGAAACTGTCAAATTTTCCCAATCAATCTTGAACCTAATACTATAGCAATAAAGTTGAAAATCTATTAAAGAAATTTGACATATTGTAGTAGCTCGATGTGCTGCCGTCCATACATCTAAAAAAATGGTGGCGGCATATCTACATCGCCACAAAAGAACGCGTCACACTGACGTCACGCAAAATCCTGCATCGCGCAATCAGAGTTTACCGCGCGACTAGCATACATATATACAACATCCCGACATCAACCGTCGGGCAGTAGCCCACCAGACACAACACCCGTCTGGTCGGAGGCTCCTCCCTTTTCTATGGAGGATGAGTGAACTTTACATCCTGTTCCTCATCCCTCTATAAAATCAACAAAAAATCCGCAATAGCATATATGTATACGTCTGTCTTCTTAGGATGACCCACAGTAACCATTTTTATCTTTCAGAATTTGATAAAAACTTCATTGTTATTTCCGATTGCTTCGCTTCCTTTTAATCCAGGTAGTACGTTCCCGTGGGATATTTTCCGAAATTTTGTTCAGTGATTGTTTGATAATAAAGTAGCTATCAATTGACCCCAATTTCATCTTTCGACATTCAGGCCCAAGATTGTATGAAAGCGTATCCGTCTCCTTTCATTTACTGCTTTGGCAGTATAAACAGTAACGATAACATCGTGAACATAAATTCTAATTCTGTTTTATCTCGGTGTGTATCACTGCCGAGCGCTTACTTTTAATTACACCTACTAATAACACTTTCTCTAAGGTCTTGTGTGTGACTAAGACTAATATCATAGTCTCAACTTTTCTCCTCTCCTCTAGCCTTTAGAATTGCCGCCTGACGAAAAGCTCACACTTGATCTTAATATTTAGGCACAAGTTTATAACTGTTTATAACTGTAAGTTAACAACTGTTCATAACTTTTAAAAGTAACGAGCTATTAAAACATCTCGTTTGCGCGGCAGACTGTGGTGGAGTTGACAATAACCGGTTGGGGCCTGAAAGTGCAATTCTGAGAACAAGCGCGGAGCGACGACGTCGCCCGAGTCCCGCGCGGCGCGCTGCGCGGTAACTGGGAATATGTCTTCGTTACGTACGCGACACACGAGCCGCTCGAGTGTTTACATTATGTTGTGTTGGATACAATTTCAGTACCTACCGTGTAAATTTGGAAGAAATGGATAATTATTCCATAATTCTATAAGGGCTGATTGTTTCTGGGGAATACATATTGCGGTATGAGAGCTTTCGTGCAGAAAATAATTTTGTCAAACTGTCACATCTATTCTCCAGATAAAAGTTTTTTCACTTTTGCAAAATCAGGCTTAAAACGTTATTGTTATACAAACATAAGATAAAGCAGTGAACTCGGATACAAGCGGAGGTAAAGCAATGTCGCAAGACCATGTTGCACTATTTGGTGACACGTATGAGAGTATTCAGTAACTGACTAATAAAAGATTATTTGTAACTTCTGCAATGATAAAAACGCCACATTTAATATTCTTTCCGTCAACAAACACCTTCTACTTTTCCCTTATGTTTATAAAATTCCGTCAGTTTAAACGCTCGTATGTCCTCAGTTGAGAAAGTATTTCAGGTGTACTTAGCGCCTCCGGTGCGCAGCCGGCTCGCGATCGACGACGCGAACGTCTCGCGTCTATGACGGGAGGATATTATTATTATTGAGTAAAGTCTAGGGTTCAGCTCAACAGCGGGGAGGATAATAGGGAGGGTAGGGTTGAGTGACACAAACGTAAAAAAACTTTTGTTGAATTTATATGATGCACACAGTAAAGAGTATCCTAATCTAATTATACATTCCTATGATTCATTATTTTGATAAAGATTGACAAAAAATGTTTCGCTGTCGCCGACATTTGTTTTAAAACCTAGAGCCCTTTTCGGAACATGAGCCGTATATCCTTATCATAAATTGCGATCCCAGATCTTTCCCAGTCAGAAGACTCAGCTAATAGACTGTTGTCTTGTTTAACATCGCTTCAGTGGGAAAGTATTTCTATTGATAAAAATCAAAGAGCACAGACATCCGTAGTGTGATGTAGTCGAGGCAAAACGAACTACCGTTTATCTCGTTACGACAAGCTCCACCAGGCGCGGCGCGAGAGCGTCCCGGAGCTGCCTCGCGTCGTGCAATGTTAACGTGCTCTCTGTTTATTTCGTTTGTAACGTGAAATGGTGACGAGCGAGCAATTTAATTTACATAAATTATGTCCCATCAAGACAAACATGAACTGTTACAAACCTTTTAGAATAGGCGCGTGTACATTGTTATGCCAGTTTTTCTTTATTTAGCAACGAATTATCAATCGGTTTGAATCGATAGTCTTGACGTGTTACTGGAGTTCAAAATGTTAATACTCACATCAGCAACAAAGCAAATACATTGCCTATTAGCCCAAACTAAACTACTTTTCCACCCATTAAAACCGACGAGCTCAGAATATCTGTGAAAGAACAGTCAGCTTCGAATCACGAACTCAGTGGAACAGCAAACACTGCTGGATGGGTTTAAAACTGCTCATGTAATGGTCGACACTCGTCTCTCTACAGCAAAACGGTTCGTTCGTTGCGAAGTATCGCTTAACCCCGGGACATACAACAGGAGGGTGCAGAAGGTTCAGGCCATGTGTCGCTTAACCATCTTGGGACGGTCGGAATAGTTTATAAAGTTCCTTAGAATAGCGACTGACTGAGGGGTTCAACGGTCAACCACAATGGCAGTAGACATAACCATTCTCCAAAATGATTCGGAAGGACTCTGCCCACTACACCGCATGATACCATGACCGTGACAGCAACGTGTCAGGCAAACAAAATATTGTTTGTGTTGTGTGTGTACGAGACCATCCCACTAGACCGATCCGTCACCGACCAACACCGCCACGTGCCATGCATGGAGCGTCAAGAACTAATCGCCGGCGAGAATATTTTGGTGGTGCTGATACGCTCCGTGTTCGGCACGCAACGTTGCCCAACCGGTGTGCGCAGGCGGCGAAACGAGTTATAACGGGTTATAACCGCGTATGATGACCGTTCTAAACCTGCTAAAAACGGAAATTTTTCTAATAGCCATCGTATGGGTTTAGAAAATAATTTTCTCAACAAAAATATTCACTCGTGTTTCCTGACGCGTTTGCTTCACGCGAAAATACAGGTGAACTACTACAACCCAGAGAATGAGACCCTACGGATATGACATGCGGATGCTACGGTCACTAAAACCGCTATTTATTTTATTTTATTTACGGATATGTTCAAGTGGACATAGAAGTCCGTGTCATGTTTCTATCCGTGTCTGATACGTTCATTATTATTATTATTTATTTACTTCAGATACAGTGATCCATATTTTTGTTAGTATACTTACGAATTATGTTAGTAGCAAGATTCAAATACACACCACAATCATACTATTATCATACTATTATAATTAAAATTAAAAACATTGCATTGGGTACTCACATAAATAAAATTACAATTACCTTTAAATTCATTAAAATGCTTAAAATCATCAATATTATTTAAAATCAAGAAATTAACTAAACTCTTTAAATTAATTAAAAATCATATAACAACAAAACAAATAAATAAATAAAATCATTTCATCAGTTGCTGCTTAAAATTACAATTATCTTTAAATTCATTAAAATGTTTAAAATCATCAATATTATTTAAAGTCAAAAATAATAGCACGGTAATAGCACGGTCATGGTATGTTACGGTGTAGTGGGCAGAGAGCTCGAGAGTGCTGATTTCCCAGCCTCAAGGTATGGTGTATATTAGAATATAACCAAAACGCAGGGCTGGAGTAAGCAATGTCTATTGTGTGCTTGAATAAATGCAGGCTTACAGATTATACTATTCCTAGAACGCACGACAGCTGGACTGTAATTACAAATATGTTGACAGCTGTGGACTTTACTGACGGACAAAATCAAAGCCTCTTCGTATGTCATGTGGTGAGTCTTGAACCTTCTGAAACCTCTTTGTTTTATCCAAAATGCTCGAACGTGAAAACCGCGAGTGATTGTGGCGTTGTTTCGCCGTCAGCGCGATATTGTTGTCAACGTCGCGTCGCGTCAACGTCGACGGCGGCAGGACGGCACGTAACGACTTGATGGCGATGTGATGACACTGAGTAAGCAACAATACGAACACATAGCTGACAGGGAAGCTTTACTATGAGACGCGTTCGTGGTATAGGAATCAACATAACGTTTAAGATGAGTTTGCTAGCGAAACGATAGATAAGTAAAACTGATGTGTCAGCTACCGAATAAAACCACCGTTGCGATTGGATGTTAGTTTATTACTGTCTTGGCGATGCAACATAATGGTGCAGGCACACACACATACACACACGTACACATCAAAAACATTAACATATTAATATTATAGGCCTAGTTAAGGTAAGAGGACGAGAAAAACAACACGGAACGAGTTTGAGAAGAGCAGAACTGCGTTGGTAAAAACTTCATCACTCAATCTGCTTAAAAAATTGATCTATCATCACTTTATCGCAATGAATGCCAAAATCATTATTCTAAAAATATGTACTGCTGCTACTAAATACTGCGACGAAACTATCGCTGAAATGCCTCAAAGAAAATCGATCACTGCAGCCATTCAACCGCAGACTTCACGATATTTCCAGTAAATGTTTCCATGATCTTCGTTACATGTGTCTTCTATAAAACGAACTCGATCCAGCGCAGATAAACTACTTGTATGTAGTACGTAGGTAGGTACGGTCACGATGACCGCTCTTCAGACCAAATGCCCCGACCTTATTATGCTCTGAGGACTCAACCCATGAAACATATCGAGGAGAATGATGTCTTGAGATGGAAAGATTTCAACGATTTCTGGAGTGTTATGGAGGGAACAGATTTATAACACATGACGAGGCCAATCGCTTGATGGAAGTTTTAACAATAAAATTTTATTGGAGGATCTCCATGACAAGCAAAATGTGAATATTGTTTGATCGTTATGAATAATATTGCATAGACGCAAGTGTCATTGGTTTAATAATTGTCTGCACCACAATGTGATCAAGTTAGCTTCATATTTTCATTCAAATGAGGAATAATCAACATGTAGACGGCTAAAATTAAAGGCCGTAAGAAATTAATACTAAAAGAATCTGTGATAATCACAATACTAACTTAGCAAGGGGCTATGCTTCAAGGCATAAAAACACAACTCGTGTCATCTGCAACCAGTCTGTTTCCACCTTTTCAATCATTACTCTTGAATTTCCGAGAAAATTATATTTGTACAGTGGCGTTCATAAGTCCATAAGCAATCTTATAAAGCAATAGATTGACGCTTCGGTTTTACTTACCACCTTCTTCTATAAGTTGTTTCTATGACAATGATGATGATGATGATGTTGTTTGTATGTAGACATGCACACAAACTCAATTTGTCTGTAACTATTAATAGTTTCAATCAAATTAGTTTAAGGCATGCTAGCTTCATGGTTAACAAGCTCTAGCAGGAGCAATTATAGCGAGCCGCGAGGGTTCGAACCTCACATGTGGTTATTACATAATTATAGCGAGCCGCGAGGGTTCGAACCTCACATGTGGTTATTACATAATTGTTATATATACTTTTTGTTATTTTTTAACAATACCTAGTAGTAGTTCGATAATCACTAGTTTTTTATCTCGTTCGTTTTGTTCACATGAATAATAAAGTGAGTAGGTAGACACAGAAAACCAAGTAAATAATTTAGATTTCTGTGAGGTAGACAGATGCAGTTCGTAACGACTATTCACCTAATATAGAACTGTTGTTGGTTATTATGGTTAGTGGCGAGGGTTTAAATCTATTAGCGGTGCTGTGGTTATTATTTTCAAAATGCAGTCAAATATAAATATTGAAGCAAGGGCAAATATTATTGCGTTGCGTAAAAGTGGATGCATGTAATCAGATCACAAATATCTAATGAAATCGGATTAAGTGTGAGTGTTATCATTTGAATATTTCATAACTTAGTAAACATAAATCTAAATCAAAGGCATTGTTAATACTTCTACTCAGAAGATCCCTTAATAAATAAAGTTTTGCATTCATTATGAGGTTTGTAAAGATTATTTATTTAGATTAGTGAATGATGAGTAATTACATGTATTTCTTTTTCTTAATTATCTATACTAATATTATAAAGCTGAAGCTGAGCTGAAGTTTGTTTGTTTGTTTGGTTGAACGCGCTAATCTCAAGAACTTCTGGTTCGAATTGAAAAATGATTTTATTGTTGGATAGCCCATTCGTCGAGGAAGGCTATAGGCTATATAACATCACGCTGTGACCAAAAGGAGCGGAGCATCAATGAAAAATGTTGCAAAGACGAGGAAAATTTATTCCATTTGAGAGCTTCCGTTGCATGCGCAGCGTAAATGGTTAAAGTTACGCAAAAATCATGTATGACGGAATTGTTCCTCTTAACAAGTTCTGAAATTTAATGGCAATCAAATTAGTTATAAAATAATGCATTAAAAATGTGTGAACTCTATGCGGATTGATTATGAGGCTTTTGGATACTTTATATGTGTGTGTGTGTCATTGTTTTTTTTTTTCGAAATGTGCGTTTTGTTTGTGCAGAATAAACAATGTTTCTTTCTTTCATTATTTGCGAAGGTGTTTTCATAAACATGGTATTAATCCTTGTCCAAATAAATAGTTTCATAATGAAGGTTGAATAAGTACATGTAAATTTCTTTTTAAGTTTTTCGAATCGGACCTTTCGTATAGAAATTACGACGGGTACAAAAATGCTTAAAGTAAGAAAAAAAAAAGAAAAAAAAGAAAAGAAGAAGAAGAAAAGAAAGTTTTCTACCTACACACCTATACCTACACATTTTTTTTTAATGTTAGAACGCTCTACTCTCTGACACTACCAGTCGGATTTGAGAAATTCGTTTTACATTTTATAGCCCAATTCTTGAGGAATTCTTATGTAATATTACGATATGACCCTTAGAAGCCGAGGAAAAAGAAAAAAAGTACGAACGAGCGTAATGTGCCAATCCACTTTTGAACGCTTACTGTACGTTAACCTTAAATCTACGACCTGGGCTTATCTCGGTAATGCCCAGATGTGGTTCCGCTTGATTAGTTCATGTCCACAGGAGAGACACGCGGCGCGTGCGCGGACTGACAGATTGGCTTAATACTGAGCGACCGCGACGTGGCCGCGCGGCCTGATCTAGGATAGGTTACATATTAATTGATGTGTGGATGTTATACGATGTTGTGTCGTAGGTTATACAGGGTGGCTCGTGAATCGAGGTCCGAAGGAAAATTTTAGACGCCTCTCTTCAAGGACTTCCTGGAATACCCTCAAGTATGTTCTGCGATTATTTATAGTTCAGGAGCTAGACCGCTTTTTTGAGAAATTCTCACTTGACTTCAGACTTTTTTATTTTTGGTTTTTGTGCCGCATTTTTTGAAAAAAAAATTTTGATTATAAATACTTAAATTATGGTCTACAATCGATAAAACATTCTGTCTGTCTAAACATCAGCCAAAGTGTCTTTGAAAAAGAATATATATAATAAAATAAATATTATACAAATATAAATAATCACTAAACATATATGGGGGTGTTTCGGGAAGCACTTTAACAGAGCTTAGGCGCGTACGTGTTAGGTACATTTCATCCGATAAATTACATATTTTGTGGAATATCGTGAGCGTAACATAACAGACCAGTAGTAAAGGTAACCTAAATTGTGTTAGTTTATTTTGTCTATGGAACGTCCTATAACGCCCTGTCAAATTCATATTACTGTTCAAAAAGCAACTTGAACCCGACAGCCATTAATTGCCTAAAAATCAAATAGGCATAAGTTACATCCAAACTCAGGAAAACCTTGTAAAATCAATAAACGTAAAATTTTAATAGTGTCATAACTGAGTAACCAGTTTACGAAGACCCATAATAAACCACAGAATAAAGCGATTGTTGAATGAGTTGCAAAGAATTAAGCTACGGGCGCAGGTCAGCGTACCTCGGCCGGCCGCCCAGTTGCTAAGCGTTTCTTCCTGACAAGTAAGTCGGCTACTTGCGACATTTCATTGGAAAACTTTCTGTGGACCAACTCCGGCGGTTTATTCTCTTACTCTGGGAGTATTACCGATGAGTTAGGAGCGTCGTAAATAATACCAGTTGAGGAGGAAAATATTTTAAACGGGTTACTAAGTCACACCTCGTAGAGGTATAATACAGAAGAATTCGGAAACTAAAAACGATGACGATGAGACAGTCTGTTTACCATATTTCTATAAAACCACATAATAACGTACTATTTTAGATATTATTTATAAATAATTAAAAAAAAACATTGTACCTAAAATAAAAATAAAAAACGTTTAGGTTAAAACAAAAACGGGTTGGGTATAAAATGTTTAGGTTTTATTATTATCAAAATGGTCTGAATTTATTTAGACCATTTTGTTAATAATAAAATTAAACCAATAACATTAATAGCGATATTACAGGAGTACCTGGGGAATAATATCACTTCCATTAAAAATATTATGTTTTCATTGAAATCTCTTTTATCTATCTACCTATCTGAAATATTTGATTTCAATTTGTATAAAAAAGAGAGACAATAGAATGTTAAAATTTAGACATGGAAAAAATATAATTATGTACGATTATTTTTTTTTATTTAAATATAATATTAATTAGAATTTACAAGCTAACACTAAAATATATACAAGATGTAACATAAATAACGCACCACCTCTTAAAGGGTCATTGTACTCATCATTACGAAAAACTTTTACTATGGGACCAAACCTGAAATCGCGAAAAAAAAATCTGTTGTTCCCTACATTTATGTTCACATGACTCGCCAAAACGTAAGGAACATCTGATATTTTTTTCACGATTTCACGTTTGGTCCCATAGTAAAAGTTGTTCATAGTGATGAGTAAAATGACCCCTTATGAGGTTGTGCGTTATTTATGTTACACCTTGTATAATTAAAAAGGGGAGGAGCTCATTGGGTTGGGCATCAAAAAATGATGCGTCCGCATCGCTGTCAATGGGAAAAGTGCCCAAAAGGCAGCATTTTATATGATTTTATGGTTAAAACAAGACTATATAAATAATAACACCAAATAGATTTCCAACAATACAAATAAACACCTGTGTATTTGCTACGAACAGTTTTATGAGCGATCTATTAGATTTGAGAGGCAGCCCAATGTTTATGTTATGAATGTCGCCCCATACATAAAACATTGTTCTATTTGAGTTTACGAGGATGAGCGGTGAAACTAAAACGCTTACAATATTACGGATGGAGGACAGACAGTTTTATTACGAATCTATCCCTGACGCAAACTGTCCCGGGGAAATCTTTCGTCGTAAAAGTACTTCTGAAACTTGGCACATACAGATGTAAGGATATTGCTCAGGGAGGCGCGCTGCTGCAGGTACTTCAATTAAGACTTAAAAGTAGAACTTATACAGGCGGCAGGACAGGCCGCTGGGAAATATTAGTTTCTTTTGAAAATGAGGGAGCCGTATGTAAGGGTTAGTTCCGCAGATATATATGAAAATAAATAAGATAAGATGAAGATTTATTTCTCACCACAATATATCTGTAAATTTTCAATATAAAATCAAGAACATTCTAGTTTTAATTATACTGTGGGAGACTGGTGCCTAAGCTGGGCGTAAGGCCTGTATTTCAGGACTCCAGGTCTCCACCCCTTCGGAAGCAGTTACATTTATTTAGGGTTATGCTTTCGTGCACAAATGCGGTAAGTTATATAAACCCAGAAAAAAGACAGATTTTTACTTATTCTAGGGTTAGTGTGTGTGTGTGTGTGTGTGTGTGTTTGTGGCATGCGTGGTTTGTGTGATGTGTGAGCGTGTGTGTAAGAAAATATGAAAAAGCTGCCGCGGTAGCTAGAAGGTTTTCCGCAGCTTCATCACATAATTCCTGGAGCCAGCTCCCAACCTTCATTTTACACTTAGTTTTGGTAAGATCATGAATGAGTGTTCCATTTATTTTATTGTAGAGAAAGCGACCAAGGTAACAAAAGAAACGTTTGGAGAGCATAGTAGTAAGCCGTTAACCATGCGACCGACGCGCGACGGTCCAAACGTCTTTTATTTCGTAACAGCGAGGAGTTAAAGGTAAGGAGCTCATGCTGTTTAAGGGTTGTTTGAAGAACAAACAGCTGACGAACAGTTAGGACTTTAACCTCTTTATATCATATAAGAGTGCTGTGGGATATCGAAAATATCAAGGCTTGTTTCCAAATATTTGTATAGAGCAGCAATAGTTGATTTTATATATTTGATTTCACTTTCATACCTCCACTGTTTCTTTATTTGATTCTACTAGTTGAAATATCGTTTTCCAAATCTGAGAATCACTATCACCAGATAATCTCTGTCTGTCACCGAAAGCATCTAACTTGAATATTTGCCGTCCAGTTTGGGTGACATCAAAAACTGTGTCACCTTATCTACGGACCTGACCGATAGCACCGGGCGGTACTCGTGAGTTACGGCAGTAGTAACCT
The DNA here is from genome assembly GCA_947568875.1 of Fissipunctia ypsillon. Lineage (NCBI taxonomy): Eukaryota > Metazoa > Arthropoda > Insecta > Lepidoptera > Noctuidae > Fissipunctia > Fissipunctia ypsillon. Next base: position 25,963,380 of record OX387649.1, read on the forward strand.
TCCATTTAGATAATACACCGAATGTTTTGCCGATTCGTCTTCTGTATTAGAGGAGTTCCATGATAGAAACTGAAGACTTTTTTATGGCCAAGTAGGTTATATTTTATTTGGAATATATAATTGACAAATAATGCTATAAAATCAAGCACCAATCTACATAGAATAGATAAGGAATTTTATAAAAATCGTGGAAATATCCAAAACTTATAGGTCAGACGTCTGTGTGAACAGTGAACGTATGTATACATAATTTATGAAACTAACAAAAGCGTGCTAACTGGGGATCGGTTGGGGTTGGGCTCTAACAAACGTTGTATAGCGTCTGCATAGTTACACAACGCTTTGTCTTCTTCTTTCGAAAGTCAAATTACTGACGACAGAAAGAAAGAAATCGGTATATAACTATTCACCTGATATAATACGTTCATTAGTAAGGAGGCTACAGTATGTGTCCACTTCTCTCTCGGAAGCTCTACCTCGATTTGTCTCGGTCCAACCCGTACGGCCTCAAGCACGGCCTGGTCCGCATACAATGCAGCATACAATGTAGGTAGATACATACACACTCAATGAATATTGAAACCATATTCTAGTGACCGTGCGCAGGGAACCGTAAGCTGCTATCGGATGCTTAGATAGGAGAATCGTACATTAACTAGTTACTGTCTAAATGAAAAGTGCGGAAATAATAACCGTACAAAGTTAAATTTAAAAAAAATCCAAAGTGCCTACTCAGACACAAACCCATTATTACCTAAACTTTGTCTAACACCGAATGAATCAAAACACAGAAAAGGTTATTAAAAAGAGCAAAGGTCACACAGTTTACTTCTTAATCACTTGGCCACTGTGGCTTTCTATCACTATACTCTAACTACCCGCAACCCATGATTACTTATTCAGTATCAGCCTCTATTACTATACTCTAACTACCCGCAACCCATGATTACTTATTCAGTATCAGCCTCTATTACTATACTCTAACTACCCGCAACCCATGATTACTTATTCAGTATCAGCCTCTATCACTATACTGTAACTACCCGCAACCCATGATTACTTATTCAGTATCAGCCTCTATTACTATACTCTAACTACCCGCAACCCATGATTACTTATTCAGTATCAGCCTCTATTACTATACTCTAACTACCCGCAACCCATGATTACTTATTCAGTATCAGCCTCTATTACTATACTCTAACTACCCGCAACCCATGATTACTTATTCAGTATCAGCCTCTATTACTATACTCTAACTACCCGCAACCCATGATTACTTATTCAGTATCAGCCTCTATCACTATACTGTAACTACCCGCAACCCATGATTACTTATTCAGTATCAGCCTCTATCACTCCCTTTTCAATAAAGACCCACGTTAATGTTGTAATCGCTACCTAATCACCCTATTATAAAGTCCCTACACGTGACACGAGCTCGCACCGCATCAGACATCAGTAACACTTGTACAGGCAGGGTCAGCAACATTGGGGCAAACAGACTGCTCAATACTCGTATTTTTAAGAACGTTTGAATTCTAATTGAGACCGAGCTCAATCTTTAAAAAATACAATCAACTTACCTACGGTTTTGACAAGTTATTGGTACTGATTGTCGCTGAGATGAGATTGTGATTGAACGTTTTTTAATTACGAGATTTGGCCTTCCTGATCAACTATGAAAATTAAATGTAAATTATTGCCAGTATGGCATTGTCATTTACGTTCATTCCGAACTTACCTAGATTCAGAAACACTCTTTCTGTCATTAACATTAATTTAGTTCCCAACGTTTGATGGTCTATCATGGTTCGAGATATTGGCAAAATTGTGGTGACTATCTCACAAAAGCCACTAATTGAGAGTTGAAGTTGATATACAGTTTAATGTTCTTGATTGTTTAGGTCATTTTGAACTCTGAAGCTGTCTGTACAACAGCACAGAGCCACCGTCCTTCCCGGCCTAATTACAATCTACCTGTGTCTAAGTTTGTGGCCGCTCTAGGACCAGCGTAAGCCTGGCTTCTATGTATTACATTTGTGTCAGTTTCAATGGCGTTTAGTTTAACAGGGCTAGCAATATGATTGCAACATGTTACAGGAATGGTACCGGTTTGAGAGAATTATTGTTCATTGTGACATTAACTGCGAACTAGCACCAACTACGAACCTTTATGACCTGTAGAGATGACGTCACGGTTGTTATCTGAAGTAGGTTTTGAAATAGAGATACAATTATCATTAGTTGTTTAATAATGTCTACAATAAAGCGTAAGCCCACGTTCCCACGGACTGATGGACGTAATAAAATCGCGGCGGAATAAAATCGCCTTGTGCGACTTTTTCCCGCCTTGAACAGAGTGTTCAAACGAGCCTTAAAAAATTACTTCGTAATGATTATTCGTGCAGTGAGGACTAACTATGGATCCCGCAATACAAGAGGAGCATAGAAAGTTTTGAGTGCATCCCTTGAATAATGAACTGTATTTAAAAGGAAATTTTTGACGCCGTAGGTACAATGATTTAAGAAAAATATCGTAAAGAATAATAATAATTATCAATTTAATAGCATGTTTATTATATTGTATTTTTTCAAATTAAACCCGTTTAATGTTTATTTACTTAACGATGAACTCCACGCATAATTATATATATAGCAGCATAACTCTGCATGTCAAAACTTTTTGGTTCTTTATAATCAACCTTTTTTTCGTTTGTATTTGAGCCTGGTCGATTTTTATCTTTTTATTTCGTGATTCGAATTTCAAACTGTCATTCGATGGGAACGCTTGATTGACAATTTGCGGTCGTTTGTGATTTTATTGAATAAAAACGAATTTTTACGTCCCAAAAATTACAATTAGTGGAAAATATTTATCGTAAAAGTGTTCGCACACTATATCCCTGCCAAATACCATAGGGCAAAGCAATTTTAAGTATGGTATATTAAGTACGAGTCTAACCATTCATCTTTATTTTTCCTGGTACGTATCTTTTAACAGTTTTCCTCAATCAGAAGTTCAGTCTGATCACGCTGGTCTAACCCTAATTCATTTTGTCTTAGGATTGAACAGTTTTGAACAGGCCGCCTTTCGGCCTCCAGGTTTTGGCCTTAAATTACGCTGGACGTCCTTGGCCAACGTCGAGAGTTGGACCGCATTTTGACCGCTGAAGGTCTCGCAAACAACGCCAGTTCCTGAACAAAGAACTGCGACAACCTACAGTCTACGTCACCTCGCCGGACGCAATTACTTATGCCACGGGTTTTTTTATGATATTTTACGTTCTAATTTAATAGTGTAGATAGTAACCCTTTGCAGATTTTTTTAATTCATTAACTACTTATATTTTATTTTCAAATATGTAAAATGCGAGATACCTTGGTTCTCTGATCTTTTTTTCATAACGATATGTTTTGGTAGCGTTACTTATTAGAGATTGCAATCGACTAGTTAGTACGTTTTATTTCTCGTTCGTTATTCGCGTACCTATCGGACCAAAGTTCTCTATTTTATTCCCTTCACACAAGTCAACCTGCATTTTTTATACCATAATGTTCATTTTTTTTACCTTTTAATGTTTTTTTTTCTATTTTTATTTTAAAAACAAAATTAAACGTGTCGTAGCAGAAAAGTGAATCTCCGTCTTTTATTTTTTTTTTTCGCTACAATATGTATTATATATATTACATATACTGGGTATATTACTTATTTGGGAATGATTCTCTGTAATACGGCCTAAGCAAGATCCAAACTTTGACATATTCGTACAACTTTAAACACGTATTTATGTCATAAACAACATATTATATGTACATAAGTCACGCTGACCACTGTAAACTACAAACTAGACACGCCAATTAAGAGTAACTATAGGCCGACCGCATAACTGAGACGTTGCCTGAGGTAGCCGTGCGGTGAGGGAGGGGTGACAGTTGTCACAACTTGACGAATCACTGAGCTCTTGCATCACGTCACCACACCCCTCCCTCACCGCGCTGCTACCTCAGGCAACGTCTCAGTTAAGCGGTCGACCTGTAAATATAACATGTGACGTGCTCATTAGCGGTGGTCCCGGATTCGATCCCGGCGTTTGCGGTCATACATCACGCGCACCTCATCATGAGGAGTTCCTAATTGGAACCGCGCCGATAATTGTGCAACTTTATAAGAGTAGTTAATAACAAACTCGAGGAACTGATGTTGGAAGAGATTGTTTTTTGGAGCCGATCGGATTCTGGCAGATATAAAGATGGAAACAAAATTATGAATCAATAATAGCGTGTTATCTGTCACCAACAGAGGCTATACATATCAGAGTCTATATCTAGAGCTATCTTGCCCATCGTCTATCGTATTCAGCAGCCCCATCTGGTGGAGTGGACTTATTGTATGAACTGTCCCAGCGGGGCAGGGAAGCAGGGCCGCATTGGGTGCACACTGGATATGGAAGAGTCAGCGACGAAACGAGTGTGTGGTATTTGGTATCACGTGGTAATGTAATTTGGGAGGGTTCTTGCCAAGAGACTCCTTCAAAGCTAGCAGTATAACTTTTCCTAGACCCTTTACGAGGAACAAGACCTCCATAAAACACACGTGATTAGTTTTTTTGATTTCAGTTTCATACCCAAAGGGGTCCTATACAGAAAAAGCTAACTTACCCTCAACTTTTGGCTAGAGCCTAGTAAATATTAAGAGAATAATTATATCTATATATCAATAATTAAATTTAAGTGTCTGTTTGCATTGTCAAAATAACAACGTTTTACTAAATGCATAAGAAAGTATATACGGTACTTATAACCAAAAAGCAATTTTGAAAATTTTGTCTGCCTGTCTGTTTGTTCCGGCTAATCTCCGAAACCGCTGGACTGATTTTGACGGAATTTTTACTGGCAGATAGCTAATGTTACAGCAAGTAATTTAGGCTACTTTTATTTTAGAAAAATAGGGTTCCGCGCAAAAAACTTAAAACAGATGAAATCGTGACCAAAATGTCGGATTTGAAAAATTGTTTTTGCATTTGCTAGCCCAATTTTCGTGAATAGTTATGGGCTATTTAATATCACACTACGACCTTCAGGAGTCGAGCAAAAATAAAAAAGTCAGTGAGACACTAAGCGAAAAAGAAGTAATAGCGCGGGAGGGCGATGCAACGGGACGCGACGGGTCGGGGGGGACGAGGGAGTCTTCTTAAAATGTGGCTGTTATTTTAGATATTCTGTATCTTACGACTTGCACGCGAATGAAGTCGCGGGGCACAGCTAGTATTTTAATAATAAAAACAAGGTATTCTTCAGTCCATCCCTGGCCAGTCTACCGTCTGGCGCACCAATCACTGTGAAAGGATACTATCTGGTATTAGGCCGCTCCTCCCCCGCGCCTGTCTGCAACGACCGCTGCAATATTCATCATTACGTAAACTTGGAGGGAATACCTAACGTACACCTGTCTGGCCAAGGAGTACTTGCGGGCGCACGCACCGCTCGGAAGTTAGGTCTGAAGATCTGGCTTCTCAGGTCAGAATAAGTGCTACAATGTGCAGTATGTGCATGTGAAGTTAATCTATATCCATACATATTATAAACCAGCTGTTCAATGTGTCAACACTTCCCTATATGAATTGGAATTTGTTCACAATTTCATGGGTTTTAATTTTTTTGCGCGGAACCCTAGGTAATTATTTTTCTAAAATAAATATACTCTTCGTTACTCCTTATTACATCAGCTATCTGCCAGTGAAAGTGCCATCAAAATCGGTCCAGCCGTTTCGGAGATTAGCCTGAACAAACAGACAGAGAGACAAAAATTTTTAAAATTGGTTTTTTCATAATAGGTATCGTTTATATACCTACTGTCATATGCATTTAGTAAAAAGCTGTTATTTTGACATTAAAAACAGACACTGCAATTTTATTTATTTGTGTAGATTATAGTCGCTTTTCGTGTCTGCTTGTGTTACCGATTTGTTCTTTTAAACTACGCAACGGATTTTGATGCATTTTTCACCGTCATTTAGAGAATTTATGCCGAAAGGTTTAAGTGTATAACACAAACATATTCATAATAAACTTACATCTAGTAAAAAAATCTCGATGTTTTGTCAAGTCGTTAAAACCGTGCGAGCCGAGGACGGGGCGCTAGTACTTCATAATAAGTTCTAGAAGGAGGAAGAAGAAGACCAGAAAGACTCATCGTTCTCACCAAAACACTTTATTTCCCGTCCTTGTTATCGTAATGAGTTCACTTAGAGATTTTCTAGACCACCAAGAAATTGTGCTGTTAGTCGGTAGTGTCTTTACGAGTACTAAATTTTAAGTGTTTTACTAGTGACTTCGTCCCAAACTATACAGTGAACGAGCTCAACAGCTGCTTACCAGCTAATCGCTACACCGCACAGCAAACTATACAGTGAACGAGCTCAACAGCTGCTTACCAGCTAATCGCTACACCGCACAGCAAACTATACAGTGAACGAGCTCAACAGCTGCTTACCAGCTGATCGCTACACCGTACAGCAAACTATACAGTGAACGAGCTCAACAGCTGCTTACCAGCTGATCGCTACACCGTACAGCAAACTATACAGTGAACGAGCTCAACAGCTGCTTACCAGCTGATCGCTACACCGTACAGCAAACTATACAGTGAACGAGCTCAACAGCTGCTTACCAGCTGATCGCTACACCGTACAGCAAACTATACAGTGAACGAGCTCAACAGCTGCTTACCAGCTGATCGCTACACCGTACAGCAAACTATACAGTGAACGAGCTCAACAGCTGCTCACCAGCTGATCGCTACACCGTACAGCAAACTATACAGTGAACGAGCTCAACAGCTGCTTACCAGCTGATCGCTACACCGTACAGCAAACTATACAGTGAACGAGCTCAACAGCTGCTTACCAGCTGATCGCTACACCGTACAGCAAACTATACAGTGAACGAGCTCAACAGCTGCTTACCAGCTGATCGCTACACCGTACAGCAAACTATACAGTGAACGAGCTCAACAGCTGCTTACCAGCTGATCGCTACACCGTACAGCAAACTATACAGTGAACGAGCTCAACAGCTGCTTACCAGCTGATCGCTACACCGCACAGCAAACTATACAGTGAACGAGCTCAACAGCTGCTTACCAGCTGATCGCTACACCGTACAGCAAACTATACAGTGAACGAGCTCAACAGCTGCTTACCAGCTGATCGCTACACCGTACAGCAAACTATACAGTGAACGAGCTCAACAGCTGCTTACCAGCTGATCGCTACACCGTACAGCAAACTATACAGTGAACGAGCTCAACAGCTGCTTACCAGCTGATCGCTACACCGTACAGCAAACTATACAGTGAACGAGCTCAACAGCTGCTTACCAGCTGATCGCTACACCGTACAGCAAACTATACAGTGAACGAGCTCAACAGCTGCTTACCAGCTGATCGCTACACCGCACAGCAAACTATACAGTGAACGAGCTCAACAGCTGCTTACCAGCTGATCGCTACACCGCACAGCAAACTATACAGTGAACGAGCTCAACAGCTGCTTACCAGCTGATCGCTACACCGTACAGCAAACTATACAGTGAACGAGCTCAACAGCTGCTTACCAGCTGATCGCTACACCGTACAGCAAACTATACAGTGAACGAGCTCAACAGCTGCTCACCAGCTGATCGCTACACCGTACAGCAAACTATACAGTGAACGAGCTCAACAGCTGCTTACCAGCTGATCGCTACACCGTACAGCAAACTATACAGTGAACGAGCTCAACAGCTGCTCACCAGCTGATCGCTACACCGTACAGCAAACTATACAGTGAACGAGCTCAACAGCTGCTCACCAGCTGATCGCTACACCGTACAGCAAACTATACAGTGAACGAGCTCAACAGCTGCTTACCAGCTGATCGCTACACCGTACAGCAAACTATACAGTGAACGAGCTCAACAGCTGCTTACCAGCTGATCGCTACACCGCACAGCAAACTATACAGTGAACGAGCTCAACAGCTGCTTACCAGCTGATCGCTACACCGCACAGCAAACTATACAGTGAACGAGCTCAACAGCTGCTTACCAGCTGATCGCTACACCGTACAGCAAACTATACAGTGAACGAGCTCAACAGCTGCTTACCAGCTGATCGCTACACCGTACAGCAAACTATACAGTGAACGAGCTCAACAGCTGCTCACCAGCTGATCGCTACACCGTACAGCAAACTATACAGTGAACGAGCTCAACAGCTGCTTACCAGCTGATCGCTACACCGTACAGCAAACTATACAGTGAACGAGCTCAACAGCTGCTTACCAGCTGATCGCTACACCGTACAGCAAACTATACAGTGAACGAGCTCAACAGCTGCTTACCAGCTGATCGCTACACCGTACAGCAAACTATACAGTGAACGAGCTCAACAGCTGCTTACCAGCTGATCGCTACACCGTACAGCAAACTATACAGTGAACGAGCTCAACAGCTGCTTACCAGCTGATCGCTACACCGTACAGCAAACTATACAGTGAACGAGCTCAACAGCTGCTTACCAGCTGATCGCTACACCGTACAGCAAACTATACAGTGAACGAGCTCAACAGCTGCTTACCAGCTGATCGCTACACCGTACAGCAAACTATACAGTGAACGAGCTCAACAGCTGCTTACCAGCTGATCGCTACACCGCACAGCAAACTATACAGTGAACGAGCTCAACAGCTGCTTACCAGCTGATCGCTACACCGCACAGCAAACTATACAGTGAACGAGCTCAACAGCTGCTTACCAGCTGATCGCTACACCGTACAGCAAACTATACAGTGAACGAGCTCAACAGCTGCTTACCAGCTGATCGCTACACCGTACAGCAAACTATACAGTGAACGAGCTCAACAGCTGCTCACCAGCTGATCGCTACACCGTACAGCAAACTATACAGTGAACGAGCTCAACAGCTGCTCACCAGCTGATCGCTACACCGTACAGCAAACTATACAGTGAACGAGCTCAACAGCTGCTTACCAGCTGATCGCTACACCGTACAGCAAACTATACAGTGAACGAGCTCAACAGCTGCTCACCAGCTGATCGCTACACCGCACAGCAAACTATACAGTGAACGAGCTCAACAGCTGCTTACCAGCTGATCGCTACACCGTACAGCAAACTATACAGTGAACGAGCTCAACAGCTGCTCACCAGCTGATCGCTACACCGTACAGCAAACTATACAGTGAACGAGCTCAACAGCTGCTCACCAGCTGATCGCTACACCGCACAGCAAACTATACAGTGAACGAGCTCAACAGCTGCTTACCAGCTGATCGCTACACCGTACAGCAAACTATACAGTGAACGAGCTCAACAGCTGCTCACCAGCTGATCGCTACACCGCACAACAAACTTGCTGGCTCGCATTTATTACACATTTTTATACTCGCTATGAAAATTTCATTAGGTTTTTACGACAGACCACCCCACTACTTGAGCTAGGGTTGCAAGACACGTTACTAAAAATAATTATCGCCAAGAGAATCTAAAAGTAACAATGGTAAGATAGAATAAAAAAATAACCTCAAAAAACGTTTAAAGCAGCTTCACGAATAACCTAATTCAAACAAATGAGAAGATCGACTGTAAGGGTGGTCGCACATCGGACGGAGCTTCTCCCCCGACCCGTCGCGTTGCATCGCCCGCCCGCGCTATTACTTCGTTTTCGCTTAGTGTTCTTTCTGACTTTTTTTTTTGCTCGACTCCTGAAGGTCGTAGTGTGATGTTAAATAGCCCATAACTATTCTCGAGAATTGGGCTATCAAATGCAAAAAGAATTTTTCAAATGCGACCTTTTGTTCACAACTTCATAGGCTTTTTTTTTGCGCGGAACCCTAATTATTTTTCTAAAATAAAAGTAGCCGTAGTTACTTAGTTACCCGTAACATCAGCTATCTGCCAGTGAAAGTCAAAATCGGTCTTGCCGTTTCGGAGATTAGCCGGAACAAACAGACAGACAGACAAAAATGTTAAAAATTGCTTTTTTGTTATAAGTACCGTATATAATTTCTTATGTAGGTATTTAATAAAAAGTTGTTATTTTGACATTACAAACAGACACCTCAATTTTATTTATTTGTATAGATTGTCCGTTCTGGCATCTTGCGACCGACGATAGACGACGCGACGCATCTCCTGTCAGATGTGTGACCGCCCTAGCGCTGAGGAAAAGTTCGATGAAATTAAAGGTTTTCAGTAAAGCTTTAAAAATACTCGGGGGAGTGTTCTTTAAGAATACTCCCCCGTAGGATAGTTCTACAAGGATGTGTTGGCTCTCGTTTATGAAATTGTATTGAAAATGAACATGGTGGCGTTAGTTCCAATTTTGGCCGCGCGTCAAATGATCCTAGTAACGCTATACTTAAATGTGCTGTCATGATTCCTGTCAACCCTGTCTCCGCCCCAGGGTTGCTTCATCGTGCACCACTGTCGTGATTCCTGTCAACCCTGTCTCCGCCCCAGGGTTGCTTCATCGTGCACCACTGTCATGAGTCCTGTCAACCTTGTCTCCGCCCCAGGGTTGCTTCATCGTGCACCACTGTCATGAGTCCTTTCAACCTGTCTTCGCCCCAGAGTTGCTTCATCGTGCACCACTGTCATGAGTCCTTTCAACCTGTCTTCGCTCCAGGCTTGGTTCATCGTGCACCACTGTCATGAGTCCTTTCAACCTGTCTTCGCCCCAGAGTTGCTTCATCGTGCACCACTGTCATGAGTCCTTTCAACCTGTCTTCGCTCCAGGCTTGGTTCATCGTGCACCACTGTCATGAGTCCTTTCAACCTGTCTTCGCCCCAGAGTTGCTTCATCGTGCACCACTGTCATGAGTCCTTTCAACCTGTCTTCGCCCCAGAGTTGCTTCATCGTGCACCACTGTCATGAGTCCTTTCAACCTGTCTTTGCTCCAGGCTTGGTTCATCGTGCATCACTGTCATGAGTCCTTTCAACCTGTCTTCGCTCCAGGGTTGTTTCATCGTGCACCACTGTCATGAGTCCTTTCAACCTGTCTTTGCTCCAGGCTTGGTTCATCGTGTATCACTGTCATGAGTCCTTTCAACCTGTCTTTGCTCCAGGCTTGGTTCATCGTGCATCACTGTCATGAGTCCTTTCAACCTGTCTTCGCTCCAGGGTTGTTTCATCGTGCACCACTGTCATGAGTCCTTTCAACCTGTCTTCGCTCCAGGCTTGGTTCATCGTGCATCACTGTCATGAGTCCTTTCAACCTGTCTTCGCTCCAGGGTTGTTTCATCGTGCACCACTGTCATGAGTCCTTTCAACCTGTCTTCGCTCCAGGCTTGGTTCATCGTGCACCACTGTCATGAGTCCTTTCAACCTGTCTTCGCTCCAGGGTTGTTTCATCGTGCACCACTGTCATGAGTCCTTTCAACCTGTCTTCGCTCCAGAGTTGCTTCATCGTGCACCACTGTCATGAGTCCTTTCAACCTGTCTTCGCTCCAGAGTTGCTTCATCGTGCACCACTGTCATGAGTCCTTTCAACCTGTCTTCGCTCCAGAGTTGCTTCATCGTGCACCACTGTCATGAGTCCTTTCAACCTGTCTTCGCTCCAGGGTTGTTTCATCGTGCACCACTGTCATGAGTCCTTTCAACCTGTCTTCGCTCCAGGGTTGTTTCATCGTGCACCACTGTCATGAGTCCTTTCAACCTGTCTTCGCTCCAGAGTTGCTTCATCGTGCACCACTGTCATGAGTCCTTTCAACCTGTCTTCGCTCCAGGGTTGTTTCATCGTGCACCACTGTCATGAGTCCTTTCAACCTGTCTTCGCTCCAGAGTTGCTTCATCGTGCACCACTGTCATGAGTCCTTTCAACCTGTCTTCGCTCCAGGGTTGTTTCATCGTGCACCACTGTCATGAGTCCTTTCAACCTGTCTTCGCTCCAGGGTTGTTTCATCGTGCACCACTGTCATGAGTCCTTTCAACCTGTCTTCGCTCCAGGGTTGTTTCATCGTGCACCACTGTCATGAGTCCTTTCAACCTGTCTTCGCTCCAGGGTTGTTTCATCGTGCACCACTGTCATGAGTCCTTTCAACCTGTCTTCGCTCCAGGGTTGTTTCATCGTGCACCACTGTCATGAGTCCTTTCAACCTGTCTTCGCTCCAGGGTTGTTTCATCGTGCATCACGAAAGCTTGTTGACGTCGTCGGTGACTGCCAAATTAATTACAAGTATGGTCGTAACAGCCGCCCCCTTGGAGCATCGCTGTGACAACCATAGAGAAGTTTACGATGGTTTGAGACGGTTCATATTAAGTATGGCACTACTAGGTGGGGAATACGCTTGGCGCTTGAAGTCATTTAAGATGATAATTGGATGGGTAATTAGGATGTGAGACGTGTGCGAGTTTGTGGTCTTCGTCAATGTGAGACGTGTGCGAGTTTGTGGTCTTCGTCAATGTGAGACGTGTGCGAGTTTGTGGTCTTCGTCAATGTGAGACGTGTGCGAGTTTGTGGTCTTCGTCAATGTGAGACGTGTGCGAGTTTGTGGTCTTCGTCAATGACAATAGGTTTAGCAACTTATATCTTTTGTTTCGTCTTCATATATAAAAACCCCATAAAACCTTGGCACCCCACATCACGCTATCACGTCCGGGAAGGAATACGTCAAATTAAAGTCACCCCACCCTGTATAATGTTGTATAAATAATATATAATTGTTGAAATATGGTTGGAAGAAATTTATTATATGCACACATGATAAAAAAAATTCAATGACAGAGTCACACATGTCATAATCAAATATATCGAATATATCACTATGTTATCATAGTCAGTCGGTAGCCAGTACGATTATTTGATACTAAACTTTAACATATAATACACACAAGACACAGAAGTTAGTTGTTTCGTCTTCATATAATATCATAAAATCTTAGTTCTCATCTCTCCGGTATGAAGTTATTCTTGCTATCATAACAGTTTTTGTCTGAGACGGATTTGTTCGGGACTTGAGCAGTCTGTAATAGAAACGTAGATAAGAGCATCATTCCGGCGGCCGGACGAGCGGCCGTCCGGCCCAGTCCGGCCGCTATCGAGATCCAATATCGTTCGCCCATCGACCGGACCGGCACGCCACGGCTTCATACCAAACCTTATCTTTGGTAGATACCATTTATTTTTACTGAACCTATCCTACTTTTGGGAATATAGGTATGCTGTAGTATGTACATACCTACGTACCGTAGAGGCAAAAACCTGTAAACGTGGACCGCTGATCAAACACAATTTCGATACCGTCAGAAAACCAGATGTTACTGTGCAAAATTAAACTGTTTAGTCTACAATCTTACGGCCGTAAGTCCGTAGGAATTAAGACAATTAAACATTCAGCTTAAACACCAAAAGATACTCGCACCGGCGGCGTTTGGGAGTTTAATCAGTTTATCTACATTTGATATTTAAATGTTCAATTTAAGGAACAATCAGAGGAAGTAAGACAGAATAAAGTTGGGCAACTAGAGCGTGAAACTGAGTGTTGGTGACGTCACGCAAGGTCGCGGCCGGCGCGGGGACGCGCGGGCTGTGCGCGGGTGGCCAGCGGTCAGGGGGTGTGTCGATGAAAGTCTCCTTATTGAGTGACAATAAAAGAATTTGTTAGGAAATCGCGATGCAGGTAGAAACTATATTTCCCCTAGTAGCACTAGAATGCAGTCAAGTAGCTGACACTACTCTACATTTATTTGCAACCGCCTGCCGTGCCATCAGTCTAGTCTATTCGACCTCAGTACAGAAAAACGTATCAATTATAACAATGACAGTGCAAATTCAACTGAGATAATTGTCTTCCTGAAAACGTTTCAAATATTTGTTTCTCCCATCGACATTCGCGCGTTCCTAGCAGCGGCAAGTCGCGAGTGTTCCCGCGGGCGTGCTACCGGCGCCGCGCCAGTGCGCCGCGAGCCTTACGTAACGCGCCGCGGGGACGATTGCCTAGATTGGATTCCCCAATATCTAGCCCCGACTTATTGTTCCACAAGATTTGAGTACGCTTGTGCGGCATCCAATGACTTTCAACTGTTTTCTAGGAAATTGTAAAGATCACAGCGATTGTGTAGAAAAAACTCGTGATTTTACTGAAAACGAAAATTGAATGAGAACGTAGACTTAGAACGTAGACTTAGAACGTAGACTTCTTTTGCAAATGCACAACAAAGCTTCGCGTCTGCGGTGTCTTTATTCAGCAGATTCTTTTGCAAACATTTTTTGTGAAAGTAATAAGCTTGCACAAAATATTTCCGCAGTCTTTGCGTATTGTTTTCATTTCAGCGGAAAGGAACCAACTAAGCGAAAGAAGTCATTACACGTTACTCATAAACCGCCGAAGGCTGCAAATGAGAAAAAATATCTATTGTGGAGCAGAACATGGCCTTCTTGTCGCAAGCGCAGAGCCCTGCCGCGCTGGGGGTAGAGTGCCGCGCTGGGGGTAGAGTGCCGCGCTGGGGGTAGAGCAGAGCAGCCGCTCGATACAACAAACTTACGAACACAAAAGCAGATTGTTTTTCTTTTGATATTGCTTTTTCTGTGTCAAAAAACCAAATTATTTCAATACTAAGCTGGACGAAGAGGTTTTATAATGGAGGGCTTGAAGGTGCTGAGTTAGGTGAGGTATGAGGTAGGTACTTACATACCTACATAGGTATGTGCTCCAACAGTACTCCGGTGCCGCGTTAAATAAGTTGCATTCCTATATCTTCTAGGCCAAAAAAAAAATAAAAATTACACCAGATGTAGGATTTATTTTTCATGTGTTTATACTAATAATATAACTGAAGAGTTTGTTAGCTTTATGTTTGTTTGGACGTGTGTTCGTGTAATGTCTGAAACTGCCTAGTACCAGTCGGATTGGACGGTTGCAGGCAATTTAATATCACGCTGCCCTTAGGAGTCCAGCAGAAAGAAAAAAAGTCAGAAAAAACGCAAAGCGAAAATGAATTTATAGCGCGGGGGGGGGAGGGGGGGGCGATGTGATGAGACGCGGTTGGTTGGGGGAACCAGAACATTTACGTGGATGAAGTCACGGGCAGAAGCTAGTCATGTAATATGACTGATCCTTCTGTACGTACATTTTCCTTCATAGTCCTTCGAGCTAGGAAGCCTAGGCTGCAGCTATAGACGCATTGTTGCGTGCAAATAATCCTCCGATGGGCCCCACCGCTGCACCGGCCCCACCGCTGCACCGGCCGCACCTCCACAGCCCACTGTTGTTTCACTTTAATTTCCCGTCCGTCTGTGTGTGTGCGCCCTGCGGCCGTCGAGTAATCTTCGTGTAGCCGCCGGCGACGCTGCTCAGACGCTCACCGCTCCCGGAAAGAAACATTCTAGTAAAGCCTTCTTTTATAAAATGTAAGAAGACTAGGTTCCCGATGACATAGTCGACCTTACCTTCATTAACGCTTCCGCGGACACTGAGCGAGACACAACAGAAGTGTTGTTGTTATGACGTCATGGCCGCTTAGTGTCCTTGAAAGCGTTAATTATTCTAGGCTGTGAAGCGCGACTTCATTTAAAGTTAGGCCTAAAATGTGAGTGTACAAAGCCTTACCTAAGTGGAACTCCAGACAATTTTTTACAAAGTAGGTACTTATCGTTGAGGTTTCACGGCGGCACGAGTAATAATAGTTTGCCTTCCTTCATAACAGCAACTAATTAGCTATTACAATGGCGAGTGTTGTGACGACAATACGGACGGAGAAGAGGGGAGAACAAGCGCGGGAATGAGGGGGGAGGGGGGGGGGGCTTGCGGTGCAAATGGCATGCTCATGCTGTAATAAAACTTCACTTTCTGCATCTTACTCGCACAGATTCATTCAGTTACTTGAAACTGTAAATACGTTTGGTGACGCTCCCCTTACTTCCCCTTTCATTTACTGAGCTTTGCGCATGTTTGCGTCCGTTGTGTTCAATCAATATACAAATAAATAAATTTGAAGTGTCTGTTTGTAATGTCAAAATAACAGATTTTTACTTAAATACATAAGTAAGTACAATATACGGTGAGGAGCTCGTGGCTAAGTAATAACAGCCGAACGGGTCGATCCATCAGGTTAAGCTACGCTTGCCGGGGTTGTCCGTGTTTGGGTGACCATCTTTACATACCGACACTCCTCCGTGCCTCGGAAAGCACGTTAAGCCGTTGGTCCCGGCTGTCATTCGTAGATCTTTGACAGTCGTTACGGGTTGTCAGAAGCCCGAAAGTCTGACAACCAGTCTTACCAAGGGGTATCGTATTACCCAGTTACTGGGTTGTGGAGGTCAGATAGGCAGTCGCTCCATGTAAAATACTGGTATTCAGCTGCATCCGGTTAGACTGGCAGCCGACCCCAACATAGTTGGGAAAAGGCTATGCAGATTGATTGACATAAGTAAGTATATACGGTACTTACTACAAAAAAAACTTTTTAAAATTTTTGTCTGCCTGTTTGTTCCGGCTAATCTCCGTACCGGCTGGACCGATATTGAGGGGACTTTCTATGGCAGTTAGATAGCTGATGTTACGGGGAGTAACTAAACCTACTTTTATTTTAGAAAAAAAAAAATAGGGTTTCGCGCAAAAAAATTAAACCACGAATCTCTGGAACTACCAGTCAAATTTGAAAAATTATTTTTGTATTTGGTAACCCAATTCTCGAGAATGCTTATAGGTTATTTAACATCACGCTACGACCCTTAGGAGCCGAGCAAAAGAAAAAAATCAGAAAAACGCTAAGCGAAAACGAAGTAATAGCGCGGGCAGGCGATACGACGCGGCGCGTCGGGGGACGAGGGAGTTTTATTAAAATGTGGTGGTGTGTGTGTGTGTTACATTGTGTATCTTCTCACGATTTACACGCGAACGAAGTCGCGGGACACAGCTAGTTGTTGACAAAAGTAGATTGAACTAGGAGTGCAGGATACGGAATTACGGATATTCTTTCTGCTATCGCTGGAGGTTTTATTGAACTATTCACAAAAGAAATCGCTGCACTATAGCCAAGATAATGACGTGATGTGCAGCTACAGATTAGCAAAACTAGGATATTGTGTCACTTGTTGTCGTGCGAGGATGTGTAAAGAGAAATAACTTTATTTTCCTTGGTCACACTGGTATTGTGTCACTTGTTGTCGTGCGAGGATGTGTAAAGAGAAATAACTTTATTTTCCTTGGTCACACTGGTATTGTGTCACTTGTTGTCGTGCGAGGATGTGTAAAGAGAAATAACTTTATTTTCCTTGGTCACACTGGTATTGCAATCTCAAAAAAATTCAGTTTGATTTGCCTACAGCTTGCGCCCTGCCGGCACTCGCGGTGCGCCCTGCCCGGCACTCGCGGTGCGCCCTGCCCGGCACTAGCGGTGCGCCCTGCCCGGCACTCGCGGTGGAGCCCGGCACTCGCGGTGGAGGGTAGTCTAAGCCTGCGGTGCGCATTTCACGCGCGTTCGAGCGCTGGAGTGCGTTATTACTTTCATGTCAACCCTCGGCGTGGGGTTCAGCTGGAGGGTCCGCAGTTTGGGGGACTGCCTGCAATAATGTGCTTTTTGTTGTTTGCGCTGCTTTGTGATCGCTCAACCGCGCGGTGTGTGTTGTGATGGTACTCTGCGGGGTGAGTTTGGGCTCTTTAGTTGAAGCACTGCCTTGTACCTATACATGTCTACGTTTTACAATTTGTTTAGCTGTTCACAACCTAAACAATTCAAAAGATCGTGATGAAAATTCTATCACGACAATTCTCATGTGCTCTTGGTTATAATCCTACAATTTAGTAACATTAGATGCCACCCACACGTTTCTTAACCTTGACTCTCGGTAAGATAGACAATACTAAGTCATATACATAACTATTACAACAGCATGGCGTCTACTACTTATCGCCCATCAAGCGAATGTAGTGCTAATAATATAATTATATAGGAAGCTACCAACGTCGCGGCGTGCCCGCGTGACCTGGTGGAGGCGACAGGTTAGCCCGGGTATGTCGTTCAGATTCCATTCTGCATGCGCCACGGTGTCGCTCCACCAATTCGTCCAGCCTGTCTCGCGGGCGGGGGCACGCAATAGGTAAGCGCAGAAGGCTCACCTAAAAACTATACGAATTTGTACGTAGGTACGTAGTTAGTATATAACTTGATAGAATGGAATAGCCTCAAATATTGCTGTCAAATACAGCTCGCGTAGTAGCACTTCCAAAGTTTCCACACCAGCTCAAAGTGGCATAAGGACCTTTTTCAATAGCTGTCTTTCTACAATATTGTAAACGTTTATACGTTTCTAGATTACTTCGATGTTTATTGCCAGAGTTTACTAAAATGTATTGCATTGAGGAAGTCTTCTGTAGCTATCGAGTCGCTTGTGCCGGCAGCTGCCGCACGAGCCAATGAATACATTTCCCGCCGCACTGTCGGGAGTCGGAGCTGAACCAGCATCAACACGGTACAAGTGCCGCCTACGTGCGGGGAACAAGACGTCACCGCTTTCAAGCTGACAATAAATACAAAACTATGGGATATGGTAATGTTACGTAAACTTGATACCGACCTCACATAATTTGTAGTTAACATCTCTTTCAAAGTTAATAAATCCGTTCACAGTATTTGTCCCGCAAGAGAAACCTTGTTATTTCATAGTTTTTTTTTTTTGGATGGGAAATCATCAAATGACTTCTCCCGCTCTGGGCGGAGCGGGAGGGCGTGTCAGACTTTTACTGACTAAAACCCACCCGTGTTCCTTCAGTTGCCTGTGCCGGGGCCACGGTAACTCTTTCGAACATCCCGCAGTTATTTATAGTTAAGAGTTCGTTCACATGTAGGTAAGCTACGTAATCCAAAATGCATTATGGAATAATGTTCCAACTCCACTCGTTGATGCTCGCAACATATTAATCTTCATTAAGCTAAGTAAAAAGTTGTCTGATGCATTATGCAGCTCTTAGTAACACGAGCACATTCGTCGCAGCGAGCCCGCACGTATGAAACTTGCGCATCTTTTGTCATCGCCCGGCGCTCTATTATGTTTTAAAAGCAACGTCAGTTTTATTTAAAAGTGCATTTATTACCTTGTATACAGTAACCGTAAATAATAAAGGATACAATATAAAGACAAACCTATTAATCGTGCCATTAATTTGATTTCTTCCCAGCCTTGATCTTATCTCAAAATTAACAACCTGGATAGAAAAGTTTCGTGCTGTAATACGAAAAAATTGTTCTTAATTATGAAGTAAACAGGTCATTAAGAAGCTTCTACTTGTAATAATAACATCTTTGCTGAGCGCTCGTCTGTCCGTTATCGCGCCTCGCAGGCATTTCATAAAAGCTGTTTACAGCGCCATCTATGAGTAACAACACTAAACAACGCCGGCTAATGAAGGAGCCTTAGCGCACCAACAAAATGAGGTGAAGAATGTATGTATTTACTGTGTTGAGATTTTTTTTTGTTTATACGTAAAGAGGTAATCTATAACTTACATTCCCTTCTCCGTGTGTTGATCGATGCTTTTTGTAATATCTCAAAATGAGTGATGCAATAACACTAAATATTTTATTATCAGTTAAGATCATAAAACTTACAAAAATATGTATAACTTAACTGTTTGCATATTTTGAACTAATCAGTATGTTGGCTAATTAATTATGTACAGTCGTACTCTTCTCACAAATAAAGTACTCACTATACAATCATAGGTATAGTGTATCGTAGTTTATAAGCCGGGTTTTGTTACTGAGCCGCTTCGACGTTCGTTTATCATCGTTAACCGACCGCGTAGCAGCGTAGCAGCGTAGCGCGCTACGAACCTCTACGAGTCTACGTAGACGTCACGTTTTCGTAGCATCTGTCTACGAAGCAAATTGTGCATTGAGCTTCGAAAATCTATGTGTATATGTTATTATTTACGTCTAAAATGCATGGTGATACCTGTCTTCATCAGATTCTATTACTTTTTGCTGGACAAAACAATACTAAAGAAGTGTTTGTTACAACACAAGTTAAAGTTGGTCAAAGCTAAAGCTTTGGTACTAATCGTAGGCAGCCATAGCTCTGTTCATAGTAACGCTACCGACTACCTATCGTATATCGTATATCTTCATGGCGAGGGGCGCTGACAAAAAGAGCAGTGTCTTGATCAAACGCCGCGACGTTCAAGTGCACAATATTGCCCCCGCGCTAGCTGACAGCGCGCCACTTCACTGGCTTTTATGTACATGCTTGTTGTACAGTATACTACGCAAGTTGATATTCGTAACTTGTGACGTGCAGTAGGTAGCTCCAGCCATGCGGCACTCGGTCACAGCTAACGAACTATAAGTCTCTGACTACACTCGGACGAGTTGTGTATTGTGACAGTTGAATCGGTCGTGTGTGTCATAACTCTGTGCAGTTATAACCATAGATCAAACTTTACGTTTCTTATATAAACTGAATGCAGTACGCCTTTACTTGTATTTGTATTGAAAATGGAAAGTAAAACAATGACGCTAAATAGTACTTACAACGGATTATGATATAAAAATGAGATGAGTGTTTTCGAGATTCTCATAGACTCGAATAAAATATTAGAATCAGAATCGCAAAACAACTGAATAGTGTCTCATGTGAACTTGCAAACGGAGACACGAGCTAAGGCTAGAATAAAATAGAACAACAAGGTGCTCGGCGCGGCTCTGGTGAGGTGTGAGCGCAGGCTGCCTGGGCTGTTCCCGCGCCGGTGAACAACGGCGATATGTATTTGTTATTTTCGTTCCAGAGGTTCTATTTTACTAGTACATTGTATTATTCTCATTTATGTTTTAAAAAGCCTCTGAAGCCGAAAATTTCGACTCAGTTTCCATTCAATGTGAAGTTATACTGATAGATTTGAAGGTGACGATGACATTTGATCAGACACGAACTCTTTGAGCAAGTCGAGCTCTGTTTATCTCACTGACACGAAAGATTTTCAGTCATTGAAATTTTGTCACGTCAGAAGGAAATAGTTCAGTAGGTTTAAGCAAGGAGGTGTATTTTACTAAATCCAACAACTGCAGGCTACAATAAGATGATTTCGCTACATGACTTGCCGCTTGGGACTACTAGGAGAGTATCAGAGAAGCAGGCGACACAGGGTCATTCCGCGTCCCCAAACATACGACACACTGCTCTCTACCTGTTTGAGCGCGAATGTGGGGCAGCGCAGCCCCGCTTTGTTCTCGTGTCGATGTGCACGAGTGGGGTCACGGGGCTAACATTTTGGGTCTTGTTTTAACTCAAACTTTATAATAGTTAGTTCTTGGTGAAACCGATCGTTTGAAATGATACTCGTAGTTCCAAGTTATGAGTTTACGAGTATCTGTTCGCAGAATGGTTTATAAGCTAACAACAAGCTTCATACAATTTAGATTGTTGAGTACCCGCTGTAGTTCCCTCATTCTAATCAGTACAGAACTCGTACCTACAGGAAGCATTTTCCACATTCGAAGGAAGCAGACTGATGTGAGCCTGCAGTGTTGTCGCACAGACGCATGCAAGCTGCATGTCTGGCTGCACTAACACAATGAGGCTTACTCGTGATACTCAGAGCAGTGAGCCGGCTTTGTGCAGGGACACCTCGTCGGCTACGAGGGTAGAGATAGATGGAGAGGCTGTGCACTGCAGTGCGAAGGGGACAGAAGATCAAATGTTAGAATTTATGAGATATTTACGTTATGTTTGTCTTTTGCTAATTTGTCCGCGTATAACCTGTAACGGTTCCATACTCGACTTGCTGCATCCTTGTCATCAAGGAGATATATAAATAAAATAAGCGTTCTGACTGTTTGTTACCATAATAAAACTAGTAATTAATTAAGCTTCAACTTCGTTAAGTCCAACCTGTTAGTCATCAATACCTACTCTTTTGTGTGCACCTTATATTTCTAAAATACATCAACAACCGCGACGCTTTGTAGCTTCAATATCACCATTTATCATTATCGGGGTTAGAGTGGAATTGTCTCGCCTTGTCTCGTGCACTACACGTCAGTAATAAGCGGGCTAAGAGGGCGTGACATCGAGGTCACCGCGCCGCGTGACGTCATCCGTCACGAGAGAACCTCTCTACGTCACCTGAGCTGTAGGTTACATGCTAAGTGTTACATATTGTGCTACATGTTACATCCATCTTGCTGCCCGAGCTTGCCACACATTCATTACTGAAACGTTTCAAATGCTGGGGCCATGGGTACGTTGAAACTAACCGCTTTGAGTGAGATGGGAATGAATATTTTTTTTTAAATTGACTTCACGAGAGACCATAAATTATTATAAATTAGTTCAAAATGAAGGCAAACAATTTAAACATAACTGTTTCTTATTGGGTAACATGAATATAAAATGTGTGAAATATTTAAATAAACAAGTAAATAATTATAACTCGTGGCTAAGATAATGGACGGACGGTTCGTGGATGGGTGACCATCCATTACATATCGAGACCCCGCCGTGTCTCGTGACAGTCGTTACGGGTAGTCAGAAGCCCAAAAGTCTGACAATCAGTCTTACCAAGGGGTATTGTGATACCCAGTAACTGGGTTGTGGAGGTCAGATAGGCAGTCGCTCCATGTAAAATACTGATATTCAGCTGCATCCAGTTAGATTAGAAGCCGACCCCGACACAGTGGGAAAAGGCTAGGCAGATTGAAACAAGAAAATAATTATAACTCCTATGAAGTACCAAAATACTACGGATACCAGGACAACAGCCACACAACCTGTCGTTAAGCCACTAATGTTCCATTAAAAACATGTTACACGCATCAAATTCCCCATTGCCTCGTAAAATTGATATACAATCGCAATCTCCCTACATTACCGTGAGATCTTTGTCAAAAACTAAGTGAAAGGTAGATAATAAATAGGGAGAATTGAGTGTTTTTTGATGTAGGTACTCGTATGTTTGCGAGAGAGTGGGGCAATGTCGCACAGGGGGAGCCTTCTAATGGCGGTGCTAAATAAGCAAGCTTGGCAATGAGACTTGCAATAATGAAACGACGCCGACTAGCAGCTTGGCAATGAGACTTGCAATAATAAAACGACGCCGACTAGCAGCTTGGCAGTGAGACTTGCAATAATGAAACGACGCCGACTAGCAGCTTGGCAGTGAGACTTGCAATAATGAAACGACGCCGACTAGCAGCTGGGCAATGAGACTTGCAATAATAAAACGACGCCGACTAGCAGCTTGGCAGTGAGACTTGCAATAATGAAACGACGCCGACTAGCAGCTTGGCAGTGAGACTTGCAATAATGAAACGACGCCGACTAGCAGCTGGGCAATGAGACTTGCAATAATAAAACGACGCCGACTAGCAGCTTGGCAGTGAGACTTGCAATAATGAAACGACGCCGACTAGCAGCTTGGCAGTGAGACTTGCAATAATGAAACGACGCCGACTAGCAGCTGGGCAATGAGACTTGCAATAATAAAACGACGCCGACTAGCAGCTTGGCAGTGAGACTTGCAATAATGAAACGACGCCGACTAGCAGCTTGGCAGTGAGACTTGCAATAATGAAACGACGCCGACTAGCAGCTGGGCAATGAGACTTGCAATAATAAAACGACGCCGACTAGCAGCTTGGCAGTGAGATTTGCAATAATAAAACGACGCCGACTAGCAGCTTGGCAGTGAGACTTGCAATAATGAAACGACGCCGACTAGCAGCTGGGCAATGAGACTTGCAATAATAAAACGACGCCGACTAGCAGCTTGGCAGTGAGACTTGCAATAATGAAACGACGCCGACTAGCAGCTTGGCAGTGAGACTTGCAATAATAAAACGACGCCGACTAGCAGCTTGGCAGTGAGACTTGCAATAATGAAACGACGCCGACTAGCAGCTGGGCAATGAGACTTGCAATAATAAAACGACGCCGACTAGCAGCTTGGCAGTGAGACTTGCAATAATGAAACGACGCCGACTAGCAGCTTGGCAATGAGACTTGCAATAATAAAACGACACCGACTAGCAGCTTGGCAATGAGACTTGCAATAATGAAACGACGCCGACTAGCAGCTTGGCAATGAGACTTGCAATAATAAAACGACGCCGACTAGCAGCTTGGCAATGAGACTTGCAATAATAAAACGACACCGACTAGCAGCTTGGCAATGAGACTTGCAATAATAAAACGACGCCGACTAGCAGCTTGGCAATGAGACTTGCAATAATAAAACGACGCCGACTAGCAGCTTGGCAATGAGACTTGCAATAATAAAACGACATCGACTATAAGCTTGGCAATGAGACTTGCAATAATAAAACGACGCCGACTAGCAGCTTGGCAATGAGACTTGCAATAATAAAACGACACCGACTAGCAGCTTGGCAGTGAGACTTGCAATAATAAAACGACACCGACTAGCAGCTTGGCAATGAGACTTGCAATAATAAAACGAC
The DNA here is from genome assembly GCA_947568875.1 of Fissipunctia ypsillon. Taxonomy (NCBI): domain Eukaryota; kingdom Metazoa; phylum Arthropoda; class Insecta; order Lepidoptera; family Noctuidae; genus Fissipunctia; species Fissipunctia ypsillon. The sequence continues at coordinate 25,987,837 of OX387649.1, forward strand.
GCCGACTAGCAGCTTGGCAATGAGACTTGCAATAATAAAACGACACCGACTAGCAGCTTGGCAATGAGACTTGCAATAATAAAACGACACCGACTAGCAGCTTGGCAATGAGACTTGCAATAATAAAACGACACCGACTAGCAGCTTGGCAATGAGACTTGCAATAATAAAACGACGCCGACTAGCAGCTTGGCAGTGAGACTTGCAATAATGAAACGACGCCGACTAGCAGCTGGGCAATGAGACTTGCAATAATAAAACGACGCCGACTAGCAGCTTGGCAGTGAGACTTGCAATAATGAAACGACGCCGACTAGCAGCTTGGCAGTGAGACTTGCAATAATGAAACGACGCCGACTAGCAGCTTGGCAGTGAGACTTGCAATAATGAAACGACGCCGACTAGCAGCTGGGCAATGAGACTTGCAATAATAAAACGACGCCGACTAGCAGCTTGGCAGTGAGACTTGCAATAATAAAACGACGCCGACTAGCAGCTTGGCAATGAGACTTGCAATAATAAAACGACGCCGACTAGCAGCTTGGCAGTGAGACTTGCAATAATGAAACGACGCCGACTAGCAGCTTGGCAGTGAGACTTGCAATAATGAAACGACGCCGACTAGCAGCTTGGCAATGAGACTTGCAATAATAAAACGACGCCGACTAGCAGCTTGGCAATGAGACTTGCAATAATAAAACGACGCCGACTAGCAGCTTGGCAGTGAGACTTGCAATAATGAAACGACGCCGACTAGCAGCTTGGCAGTGAGACTTGCAATAATGAAACGACGCCGACTAGCAGCTTGGCAGTGAGACTTGCAATAATGAAACGACGCCGACTAGCAGCTGGGCAATGAGACTTGCAATAATAAAACGACGCCGACTAGCAGCTTGGCAATGAGACTTGCAATAATAAAACGACGCCGACTAGCAGCTTGGCAATGAGACTTGCAATAATAAAACGACGCCGACTAGCAGCTTGGCAATGAGACTTGCAATAATAAAACGACACCGACTAGCAGCTTGGCTATGAGACTTGCAATAATAAAACGACGCCGACTAGCAGCTTGGCAATGAGACTTGCAATAATAAAACGACACCGACTAGCAGCTTGGCAATGAGACTTGCAATAATAAAACGACGCCGACTAGCAGCTTGGCAATGAGACTTGCAATAATAAAACGACACCGACTAGCAGCTTGGCAATGAGACTTGCAATAATAAAACGACACTGACTAGCAGCTTGGCAATGAGACTTGCAATAATAAAACGACACCGACTAGCAGCTTGGCACATCGTATGTTGCTTAAATTACCAACTGACATAATATGTAAGTTATTGTGAAACTGTATCCAATGAACGGTGTGGAGAAACCGATATTAATCCTCCGTGGGTGCCAAACTTTCTAATGAATACTTTCTGAAAAAAAAACGGCTTGATGTGGATTCGAACCAACGCATCGCATCGCCCAACGTCGCCACTAACTACCGACAGTTTTGACCAACTAGTCAGCGATTTCGTTGCGATGAATTTATACTCTACTAACCGACTTTAAAAAAGGAGGAGGTTCTCAGTTCGTCGGAATTTTTTTTTTTGTATGTGTGTTCCCCGATTACTCAAAGACGGCTAGACCGATTTGGCAAATTCTTTTTTTCTTTGAAAGAGTATACTTTCCAAGTAGTCCCATTGTCATCAAGTCAGGATTTGAAGATGGGATCCTGGAGAAATCGAGGGAACTCTTCACATATTATAGGCACACCTATAGCGATTTGGGTATTTTTTATAGTAACTTGTGCATTTGCTCTCGGAAAGCATTATTTGGTGAAGTGGAATTGATGATGAAGACCACAGATGGCTACCGAACAACTCAATAATAAGTATTTCACGGGTTGCGATTCGATTACTTTAAAATGATTGCTAAGCAATATAAGCCCATCACAATGCATATGGTGAAGTGGAGCTGATGATGAAGTACCGGGTGAATTCCTCAAAAATTAACGTCCCTGCATCGGAAAAAACAATATTTTTTTAAAGGTGATGAGCAGTTGTCATTAGACTATTCTTACTTCGATAGATTACAAACCGACCCACTAAAAAGTGAAAAAAAAAATAACCAACTTCCAAAAAAAACACTACAAAGTGAAAAATAACTTTTATTTCGGAAGTCAGTGTCTTTGGATCTGTATTTTAAGTATTTGCCACACAAACAAGCAAACATAACAAAAACAAAGTTTATTTACGTTACGTTTTTAGGGTTCCGTACGTTCGAATGAAAAAATGGCACCCTTATCACTCGTGTGTCTGTCTGTCTGTCCGTCTGTGACGGCCGATTTGCTTCAAATGTAGTGAACCGATTTAGTTGAAATTTGGTACACATATGAATTTCTGTGACCCAAACACGAACGTGTGACGTAAATATATGAATTTTGAATAAAAACAATGAAAAATAATAAAATTAAAAAAAAGGCTAACTGTAGGTACTGTAGAAGCTTTAATCGAGCCTTTAGCGTGAAACCTTCATCGGAATCACAGCTGGCCATTAAGACACGTCATGAGATTTTATAGTAGAATAAGTTCGACAGGTGACATATAGTAAAATTGTTTTATATGGAGGGACTCCTAGCTTTACGTTGAACTTGTATCGAGCTTGCCATAAGCCATTAAAGTAATATTATGGAACTCCGGTGTATCATTCAGTAGATAATCGCCCTGCTCGGTCCCCGAAGGACCTGGCGGAGTACTGCGGTACTGTGTGACAAGGTCCCCGAAGGACCTGGCGGAGTACTGCGGTACTGTGTGACAAGGTCCCCGAAGGACCTGGCGGAGTACTGCGGTACTGTGTGACAAGGTCCCCGAAGGACCTGGCGGAGTACTGCGGTACTGTGTGACAAGGTCCCCGAAGGACCTGGCGGAGTACTGCGGTACTGTGTGACATATCAAATGAAAAGGCTGCATAATAGGATTTCAAATATCTTTCTATATAATTTTAAAGTGAATAGTTTTAAAGCTATTAAAGGAAATAGATGAAAATTACCACCCCCCCCCCCCCTTATCTCAGAAACTGCTAAAACTAAAAAAAAAATAAAAATAACGAGAATAGTTCTATACTTATAGATTACAGGAAAACTGATTTGAGGTATATGATCTTAAAATAACACGCTAAATCACTCAATATTGAGCATACCAAGTTACATTTGCAGTTGGAATGTATTGGGGAACATGGATTTCAACTACAGTCGCGGTCGCCATAGACGCGGTTAACCAACTTGCAGATTACGTCACTGAAAAAGTTGACAAAAAGCAAAAATGTCTGGGTGTTTTCCTGGACCTGGCCAAGGCGTTCGACACTGTGAGTATTCTTACCCTTGTGAGCAAGCTGGAGCATGCTGGGATCCGGGGACGGGCTCTAAATATATTCACAGACTTTCTTAATAACCGGACACAAAAGGTTAAGATCGGCAAAGTTATTAGTAGTGAAGCAAGAATAGACTACGGTGTGCCCCAGGGTAGCTGCCTGTCCCCAAGCCTCTTCTTGCTTTATGTAAATGACCTATGCCAGCAGTCTCTTACTAACGGAAAAATATTCAGTTACGCAGATGACACCGTTCTAGTATTTTACGGAGAGACTTGGGACGCGACGCGTCAAGCTGCAGAGTTGGGGTTACGTAAAATAATTCACTGGTTGGAACTAAATCTACTAACGCTTAATATTTCGAAAACCGCATTTCTGCAGTTTACTTTCGCTAAAACTAAACCCGGGGTAATAAGTCTTAAGGCCCACTTCTGTCATGACCCCAATAACAGTCTTCAGTGCTCATGCGCTCCAATTACACAACAAAAGACTATAAAATACCTGGGTGTAATTCTAGATGAGGGACTCAGTTGGCGACCTCATATTGAACTAACTTCTTCCCGGGTTAGGAAACTTATATGGGCTTTTAAAAATCTTCGACACGTATGCGATCTGGAGCTACTCCGGACAGTGTATCTTTCTCTAGTAGAGTCAATTGTTGGTTATTGTATCACGGCCTGGGGTGGGGCCTGTAAAACATACATGATACACCTCGAGAGAGCACAAAGATCCCTATTAAAAGTCATGACCTTCAAACCCTACCGGTACCCTACAAAAAGCCTATATGAAAGCTGTCAAGTACTTACAGTAAGACAATTATTTCTACAGAATCTCACTTTGAAACAACATGAAATTACACCGGTAAATCATACGAACAAACTAAAAAGAACCATCGGTAATGTATGTCGCTCAGTAAAATGTAATACTGCATCCGCTCGACGGCAACACCTATACCTAGCTATTTATATATATAATAAATTAAATAAAATTCTCGACTTCAACCCACTAACTAAAAAGAAAGCGAAGATGAAAATAAGCACCTGGCTTAAAACACTTGATTACTCACAAACAGAAAATATAGTCAACAATCAATAATCATAATAAATAAATTATAAGGTAGATAAATATATCTGATATAATCTAAAAGCACAACCACCAAGCACTGTCACACAGAGAAACACACGCGCAAATCATAACATCATCACACATACACACCATCACACATACACACCATCACACTTACACACCATCACACTTACACACCATCACACATACACACCATCACACTTACACACCATCACACATACACACCATCACACATACACACCATCACACTTACACACCATCACACATACACACCATCACACTTACACATACATACACAACACATGGACACATAATCCTATCACATGAGAGCAAGTTTGCACTAATTGTTTAACTACATTTTAGTTTTAATTTTGTTGCATAAATTGTTAATGTTCCACAAACGAGTGAAGACACTGACTCCTGTAACACAGGTGCCACCTAGCTCAGGAGCCAGGGTTTCAATTGATGTATCAACCTATTTATGTCAATAAAACATAAAAAAAAAAAAAAAAAAAGTCAAAACCAAAATCAAAATATTTTATTTCACTTATGCCTACATGGGCACTTAGGAAACGTCAGAAGCGAGGTGCACGATTCCAAATGGTCGTTTCCTGTGGAGAAGAACCAGCAAGAAACTCCACGGTTACTCTTTTAAAAATAATTGGCTTTTACAATGTTTTAAAATTACAGTGTTAATTAGTATGGGAGGACAGTGTAGGCCTGTCAACAAGTACCAGTGCAATGTTAACTTTGTTCTTGGGATAAATATTGATCCCAACTACGCAAACCTTCACTGTGCGTGGGCCGACACGCACTGGGCCGGTTTTCTCTTGATTTTTTTTGCGCTAAATATTGCAATAATAAATTTAAAAAAAGACCTTCCATTGAAAAATATTAAGGTTTTTTTTTGCCATCTCCGTCTGGGCCTGCCGCGATGTCATTTGCCATTAAGCAGATTCTGTGTCCGTGTATACATCTTTGGGGCTGACTGTACCTTGATGAAGCTGTGTGTATATACCTACTAGCAAGACTGCTTACCTTCATGAGCTGTAGCTGCGCGGAGACCTGGTCGCCGCGCGCCGCCAGCTCGCCGCCGGACACCGGGAACGAGCCCAGGTACTGCAACAAACAACACACACTCAACATTACATGTTGAACATAGAACACTTCATACATAAATAGTTGGGAGACGTTAAGAAGACATCCTGTCCCGACCCCAAGTAGGATAACAGCAGAAGGATGGACAACTCTCTCTCTGGATGTTGCATTGAATAAGAAACAGTGGAACGAACTATTCAGATGAGACTTAAACATAACACCCAAACGATTAACCGTCAAAATGTGTTCCTTTTTTACATAAATATTTCAATAATTGACCGGCACACCGTATCCAGATGACGGACTGTGATAAAGTGTTTAATTCGCGTTGAATTATAATGAGCGGCGTATAATGATGCAGCCGTGATAAGTGCGCGCCCGCCGCCGCCGCGGGCCGTCGACGTGACACGAATTAACATAAATCACATTATCGACATGCTGCACATCACTACACACTACACGTGACGCCTCGGGGCTCCGCGCAGATCACAATATCGGAGGTCCGCTGTAACTGTGGTTACGACGCGTACAAGTCGCGTGTAATAATCACAGATATTCACTGTAAGGCTAACCAAGACAACCAAGCTGCTTGTTGGTGTCGCAGCCGACACGCGCGAGAATGTTCCATGTCAACAGCACAGAACATAATGCTCTTAACCGATTATTTCATCATCATCATCATCATCTGCCTAGCCTTTTCCCAACTATGTTGGGGTCGGCTTCCAGTCTAACCGGATGCAGCTGAATACCAGTATTTTACATGGAGCGACTGCCTATCTGACCTCCACAACCCAGTACCTGGGCAATACGATACCCCTTGGTAAGACTGGTTGTCAGACTTTCGGGCTTCTGACGACCCGTAACGACTGTCAAAGATTCACGAATGACAGCCGGGACCAACGGCTTAACGTGCTTTCCGAGGCACGGAAGAGTCTCGGTATGTAAAGATGGTCACCCATCCACGAACCAACCCCAGCAAGCGTAGCTTAACCTGATGGATCGACTCGTGCGGCTGTTATTACTTAGCCACGAGCTCTTAACCGATTATTTAATCATGCCAAAATAATTTCTTTTATTTTACTTTATTCTGTCTCCGTTACACCCCTCCCTCGGAGCACAGAACTCCGTAACATGGATACAATATCGCAGTTCTAAGTATGATCATACGTACAATACAACCTTACTGCAACAATGTTACTATTGTTACTAAACTAATTGCTGAGATCGAAGCCTGCACATGAATATTTCAAAGGTAATTGACATATCGTGTTGTTACGACCGTGATCTGACACGCCCAGTGCATAAACATCGTTTTGTACGAGTAAATAAACCTTTTGCACTCCCATAAAATATGGGAGTGCATTAACCCCTATTTGAAATGGTTGCAATTAATAAGTCCGCCAGCTGAGCCCTCGATAACAATGCTCGCGACAATCGCACAATGACCGCAATGCTGTTCATTACGCGCCCCTCACGGGGTGCGATCGAGGGTGCTCGAACGGGCGCGTAGTGGACGCCAAGCCACGACCTACGTAATTACCTCGAGGAGCCATTCAATGCCGCTGATTGCTCACAGTTGCACGTGCAGGGGAAACGATTAATTTAACACGCATGACGTATACACCAAGTGGAACACATTACTATTACATGAGACCTGCCTGCCCCATAGAGAGTATTGTAAGTCCGAAGTTGTTGGTATTTAGTCGATTTTAATGCGCAAACATTAATCATAAACGCGCAGATAGACTACCGACTACTAGCGTAGATGACTTCTACGCAATTATGAGTAAAAAAGTTGCGTCGGTGGTGCGCCGAGTACGGGGGAGCCCAAATAGCGTCCTCAGGATGATTGGCGAGAGAACTGATACTGTTCTGCTCAGTAGGTTCACTGAACTCCATGTGTTGCGGGACCGATGAGCCTACTGAGCAGGGTAGACGGTGTGTCTAGGTTGTGTTACTTTTTAATTACTAACATTAGACATAAGCAAAACTCTTGTTACTAACAACCTTGCCTTGCATATGGACTTTTTTGTCTGAAATAAACTATTTTTTTTTTTATAAATAATTACTTTTTAATAACGGTAACACTGTCACTAAATGATTAGTATAAAACCAACAGCTACCCTTAGTTAGTTCCCCTTTTTTCTTTTCGCTGTGCTAGGAGACAGATACAAAACCTTCCTTGTGAAACGTTAAAGTAAAATACACATTATTTAAATGCTAAGTGCTTTTTAATTCACGCCCGGAACCTGATTTCCTATAGTAGTGCATAATTAAATTATGTCCCAACGGAAAATTCACCGTAAAATGAAAGAATTGGCATAATGTAGGTTATCAGATCACTGACAGAGAATAGATTCATTTGTCACAGTCATAATACCACTATTATCTAAAAACCAGTTTTAATTACAAAAAGTAGCCACAATTCAAATAGAATCACATCCCACACAACAATTACTCTGTACGTCTGTCATGATAACAAGCTATTCTGTCGGAGATCGCACGCGCGTCTAGGCGCGATGTCTCACAGCTGGTTTAATTACAGTGCTGAGAAGCCGCGCGTCGCCGCGATCGGCCGCGACTCGCGACTTGTTTAATTAATATGTCTCAGCGAGACGCGCCTGTCTGCGTGGGCTGGAAATAAACCCTACTGATAGTCGTATGCCGCCGCGCGTTCTGTTGTTATTATAATGAGTATCAGTTATGAAAAGATGACTTTACTGCGGGATGTAAAGTAACTGGTATTGCATGTTGTATCCATGTTGTATCCATGGAGGGCTTCGGCGAATTTGTTTGGTCACGTCAATTAGCATTGAAATCTATTCCTACTCAACGCGATCGCACGATTAGTTTTCAACGTTGGGCCCATTTGTTAGCGGACGCTATGGGAATCTATCGTGTGGTTGTGTCCTGCACTTTTTTATATTAATCACTAACTTTGTACCTACCATATCCGACGAATAAATATCTTTGTCTTTTCTCATCAATAAAACTATGTTAAAGTTCTAATTTTTGTTAGTCAAGTGTGTGTCCCCCCCCCCCCCCCCGTTACCAGCTAAAAGGTTAGTTTTGGATATGTGAAAAAATTCACGGTAGTAGTATATACCTACTCGTACAATGAAGGTAAAAGGAAAACTACTACGAAAAGGAAAGCTTACAAGCTTATGAGTAATAGTCGATCAACTTACATTTACAGATGTAATGTATGAGAAAACATGTTTTTCAACCACAGTGTTAAGTTTGTTTTTGGGATAAATTCATCCCAACTACGGAACGCTTCATTTTGTGTAATCCGACATACATTTGGCCGTTTTTATGTTACTTTGAAGCTTGTGTAAGGTATTAAATTGTTTGTAACTTTTTGTACTAATCTTGAGTTATTAGTGTTTAATTTACTCTGCTTGAAAATTGCATTTTACATTCTTTGTTTTGTCTAAAATTGTTATCTGTACTAAACCAAACCTGTGTGTATACGATAATATATTATTATGTTTTAGGTATCAATTCAAAATGATGCTGAAAGTAAAAAAATACGTTTTTACAAAAAAAAAAAACCGACTTCCAAAAAAACACTACAAAGTGAAAAATAACTTTAATTTCGGAAGCCGGTGTCTTTGGATCTGTATTTTAGTTTTATGCCACCGACTTCCGAAGATAAAGCATAATATTTTAGAAACGGATCCCTTAAGCGAAAAATTGTTTTCACAAACTCGCAATATTTTTGAAACACCTATCAGACGAGAAAAAAAACATCCCCACTTTACGTGTACAGGAGGTACCCTAAAATTGTTTTTTCATGATTGTATTTTACTATTTTATCGGCGTGGTTCATATGTATATCCATGCTAAATTATAGCTTTCTAGTACTAAGAGTCTCTGAGCTAAGCTGCGGACGGATATGGCGAAATTATAAGGGTTCCTTGTTGACTACGGAACCCTAATTACATCATACTTCAAGTAAAAATCTTTTACGCCGTATAAAATGTACTCGTGTCCGGTCACTGCCGCACTGATGGTTGTCTCAAAATGCGTATAAATGTGTTTGCCCTCCGACGCGTAGTAGCTGCTCGATGAGAATTTTGATCAAACTGACAGCAGCTCCATATATTTAGTTGTCACCGCCGAGGACGACGCTATTCCTTCAACACCAGGGCCAATCGACGGAGCTTTATATCGGTTTGGGCGCGCTGGTATTTCCAATTACGACAAGACACGACACTTTGTACAACGCTGAAGATAAACTACTAAAGCTCTGGGTTGTAAATACAAACAGCTGATACTACCGACCTGTGTTTAGAAACAAGTTCGCATGATGACTTAGAAGCGCGTGACCGCAGACGCCACACCTCCACACTGGTGACAATACGGGAACTTTATCCCTAAAACACTAATCTTTTAAGCCTACGAGCATAGACAGCCATAAACTTGGATAGTTTTTAAATAAAAACTTAGAAGTAATAGGGGTTACGACAGCTGCGACCGATTCTTCTTTAAAACTCCTTTGACCTTAAAATGTTGTTGTTTGTCGATTGTTGTTACCGCCAATATGAGAGCCAGTTTAATAGATGCAAAAGTAGAAAGAACAGTAAAAACAAAAAAAAAATCGTCTTATATTTACCTACCTACATTCCTAAAGTAGAAACCTATAATGCTATAGTTTCGTTGCTGATTAATGCCTAAAACCCGACTAGTGCACCTAAACCCGACCGCAGTCGCGGCGACCGCCTGTGGTCGCGTGGTCGCGCGGTCTCACGTTACGAAGCGGACCACTAATACCGACCAGACGTGTACTTGTACCTGTACTATTATAGTACGCGAATACCTTCTTTGAGTATTTAACAATTTTAATACTCAAAGACCTGGGAGGATTAGCGACTTGATATTGTGAAGTAGGACGTAAATTGTTTTGTAGTGTACGAAACAATTAGTAACGCATAATAATTTGCGTAAATTATGCTTTATAGTTCTCCAACACTTGAAGAGTATTATAAAGCATCGGTAACAGTCGTTGCAAGCAACCGAAGAGTAAGGAAGGGAGTGAGAGAGACTGAAAGTTCTGTCTCAGCATGAAAAAGGTTATACTTTCACTACCTTAGTCCATCTCAAGAGACCTTTTAAAAGAAAGGCCCGTCGTCAACTGGTCTGAAATGATTCAAAGCTGTAGCACCTGCAATATTCTTTGTTCATCGCAAGTGATAATAAATTCCCATGCCAGGTGGTGTCCGGGCCGGCCGGTGCGACGCCGGTGCGACGCCGGGACGGACGTCGGCTCACGCACACGTCACAACGACGCGTAATTTCCCTGAAGACGACACGACGCCGGCTCCCACTCGATGACAGCCACGCAGATAGGTAACTGCGAGGAAGCTTTAAAATACGTTGGATATTGAAATATAATGATATTTTAGTGCTAGCAGCGATGTAGCGCTCAGAATGGAAATAGCGTTGGGAAGTAGTTACCTAGTCCCTAGTCCTGATAGAACGATCAAGATACAGTTTGTGTGGACATCGCTTGTATGGTGCGGGCATGCCCGGGCGTGTGACGCGGAGGAATGAGGAAAATGTCGTGAGGAAAGTTTTGAGTATGAATGTGAATGGCTCTCACCTTCCTTTCCTCTTTTTAATTACTTGGTGATTCAATCCCTTAATCCTAACGGAGAAGATGTTTATCGTTATAAAGTAAATAGAGATTAGGAACAGTGAGATGTTAGGAAACTTCGAAAATACTTTTGGATCTTTTTCACCCGAGGGAATAAAGTCTCTATTCTATTCCCTAACTGAAACTATCAAAAATAGTAAACAACTTTATTTTGGAAGGATTTAGGATGTCTGAGGAAATAAGAACTAAGGGGTTGACTTACTGTTAGCTAATGTTGCGTGTGTTCCTCTTCCTCGGTGCAATGTGTCGCGGACATAAATTACAAACGTGACCAAGTTTCCGGCACACTTTCTGGGCGCTAAGCTTTAGTTACGAAACGACAGCTGTGGACTTTTGTGTCACACTTTTCCTAAAACTTTCTTGTCTTTCTTTGCCTACGATAAGATAGTGTTAAACTTACGGTAAGATTTAATAAAAAATAAATATAAAACAATAAATATTATTTAGGTGGGTTCATTAAATAACTAATTAACTAAATCCTACAAGTCTGCTAACAATGGCAAACTCGGTCATTGCAAAATGCTAGCTGGGAAATATGAATGAGACTAAATGCAACTAGTAGCGCCATCTAACGAGTGGTGAAGACACGAGCGACAGTTCTATATGAAAAACACTCCAGTTCTAAGAAACGACCTGTTGTCTCCTTCACTACGACTGTGCTTACTGCGGGAAAACTCGCTAGATGGCGCCTCTTTGTACAAATGAAATTCAACGAACTAATGAATGCTGTTAAAGTCTGTGCAGTTTTAGTGCATTAATTGAACGTGTACCCAGTTCGTCCCACAGCCGTCCTCCAACTAGTGGGATGAACGGGAATTTGATATTATTTATTAAATTCCCGTTTGACCCACTAAATAATTTGAGTCTGGTTCACAATGGTAAAAAAACACTTATTTATCGTAACTAATCCCAATTATATTATTTAATGTTAAAGTTTGTATGTTTGGATAAATATTTGTTACTCAATCACGCAAAAACGGCTGAACGGATTTAAATGAAATTTGGCACACAGTTTATAACCTGGATTAACACATAGGATATTATCCCGTTAGTACGTTGCATGCATTCAAGATGGTTCACGACACGTTAGGTTACTGCTCAGAAATTGTGCACAACGTGTCGTGATCAGAATACCTTCTCATGCAACATACTGCCGGGATAAAAAGTATCTTATGTGTTAACCCAGATTATATACTATCTGTTTGCCGAATTTCATCCAAACACGTTCCGCTGCTTTTGCGTGGTTGAGTAACAAATATCCAAAAATACAAACTTTCACATTAATTATAATATTAGTAGGATCAGTAAGGACAAATAAGAGTTTTTTTTTTACCATTGAACAACCAGACTCATATTATTTAGTGGGACGAACGGGAATACACGGGTTAATTGAATCGTAATGGAGTGATCAATAAACATCCATAATGGACGGATGGATGACCCCTGTAACACAGGTGTATCCTAGCATGGGGGTCATTGATAACTTTTTGTGCCAGGATACCTATTTCCACACTGAAATCAAGTGTCAACCTGTATCTGTGTACTTTTTTATGTCAAATAAATATATTATTATTATTTATGTATTTGACATTTCTCGGGACCCTGGCGTCCCGGTCCTTTGGAAGGCGTGCGAGGGCCATGGCTGCGGCGGCGGTTTGCGGGGCCGAAGCTAACTCGCAGAGGCCCGTTAGACGTTTTCAATGAAAATGAGACAACAACTGACGATTATTCCTGTACGAACTATGCAAGCGACAACCCCCAACCCCCTGTTGGTGCAGGACTATTGCAGGATATGGAAACAAAAATAATTATTGGAATATGGGTTTGGGTGGGTAAAGTAGACTGGTTATCTAAAACTATGGAAGGACTATGGCCCCTGCCTGACCAATGTTTTATAAATACAATACACGGGTAAAATGGCAGGGGGTGACTTGCGCACTCAATAATGGGCCCCTAGAAACGGTCGCTAGCACCTAGTGTCGTAGCGACAAGGGGGCAACATGTCCTGAGGTGCTTAAAAGGAGTGGAGAGGTATTGCACGGCTATCAGGACAATCCTGGAAGTACGGTTAAGATCCCTACCAGCATCTTACTGGAATACTTCCTTCCTCCGAGCACGTTTGCTCTTGCGAATCTCTACTCAAGCCTGCCAATAAAGGTAAGAATGAGGTGGGAGGTCAGTTCCTTGTCAGTGTTCACGCCAGCCGGCCGATAAAGACAAGCCAGAGATGAGGAACATGACTTCTCCCGGGAGATACGGTCCGTGGAGTCGCTACTGCCCAACAGCTCGCCACATGCTGCCCTGCGGGTTTCTGTATCTCTCTTGGTCTGGCTCCTCACCCTAGACCTGTTCCGGCAAAGTAACCTCTACCGGCACAGACCTAGAGTTCGGAGCGCGCAAGCCCCACCACGACGTCAACGTAGAGATACGGCGATGAGGTTATTATTATTATTTTTTAGGTATGAAAGTTTTTGATAGTAGGGTTATTACAAAGTATGGTCGTTTTTGGTTTAAGCCTCCTGCAAACAGGCGTAACACGCGACACGACATAAAGACACCACTCACCACAAGACATGCGGCGCCTTTGTGTCGCGTTGCGTGTCGCACCTGTTTTCAGAAGTCTTTACATTATTTTCAGTTTTGTTAATACAATGCAATATTATTACGTTTTATGTGTTAATAAAATCAATAATGTGGGTTAATGCCAATTCGCTTATCAGCCATCGATAGCCGTTCGTAAAGCCATTGGATGGAGTGCCAACATGGCAGCTTGCGAGGCAGCGCCGTAACTGGCACATTTGGCTCCGACACTGGTAGTTGTAGCGTGAGGGGAACGCAGCTGATGCCTTAGTATACCTGGACACTAGATGGCACTTATCTTAGTAAATCGATAACGCAATAGTTGAGTAGGTTACTGAGAAGTTTAGTAGGTAATGACTAGATATTAAGTAGCGACAAAATTTTAAATTCGTTTTTGTAGCACGTTCTAATAAAGAAAGAAATCCAATGAACTCTAGTTCCATTCAGCAGAGCGCAATAATAGCAGAACAGTAAACAATATTAATGAGCTGAGCAACGCCAAGAATAGCTGAAAATAAAAGCAGCAACTGGAAACGTACAAACCAAAAACTTTACTTTTACAAAAATTCTGAACAAAACAACACATTTAATGATCACTGACACGCCCTTACAATTAAGACGAGGCCCTCGCGTTTACGCCGCCACTTCTAAACCAAAAATCACTCTCAATATAACGGAACTATTGATTAAAATATCTGTTCGGGCTCTCAGCTCTTGGTCACTTCAAGTACCTACCAATAGAAGGCACGGTTGACCAGCTGCTGTGTTCACCGAACTACGCAAGATCTATCAATTACTATAATAATATTACTGTCAAGTGGAATCAGTAGCAAGAGCCATCATTAAAACATGGTAAACAATAGGTTCAAAATCCTCTTTACTGTCATTGTTATGGATGAAGACCAGCATTTTGCCAAAGCCTCAAAGGCCCTCCGAAGTAGTCCGAAGCTCGTTACCGCCGGTAACAAGCCAAGGACAGGCCGAAGAAGAAGGCTTCATTCGTGTGGAGAAGAAGAAGAAGCCTGCTTGTCGCAATCAGTGCAGTACCGCGTTGACTGGTCCCGACCTGTTGCTGCGGCCCACTGTTCCATCGACGCAGCTGTACGTGTTACGTATCCACGAGGGTAGAGGAGGTCGTGGAGTACATCAGGATGAAGACCAAGTTCACCTTGAGAATCGAGAAGTTGGAGTCGCGCCATAAGATTAACTCCAAATCGTTTGTGGTGCGGGTTCCTACTCATCACCTGGAGACATTCATGAAGGAGGAATGTTGGCCGACGAGTGTCATGTATCGGCGTCTAAGCGGAAGGCTCCATGACACCACGACACCATGACACCATGACACCACGACACCACGACACCACGACACCACGACACCACGACACCATGACACCACGACACCACGACACCACGACACCACGACACCATGACACCACGACACCACGACACCACGACACCACGACACCACGACACCACGACACCACGACACCACGACACCACGACACCACGACACCACGACACCACGACACCACGACACCACGACTCAGCGCAATACGTCGCCGGCCCAACGTAGTGAATAGATTTTGTATGAGTATGTTGTGTATTGTATCTATGGGCCTTAGTTACCTGAAAATACAGCTTTTTATGACATATCTCGGGACCCTGGACCTTTGGAAGGCCTACGAGAAGCCGAAGCCAACTCACAGAAGCGCGTTAGATGCTTTTAATGATATAATGAAAGGAGGCACTAACTGGCTATCATCCCTGCAGGCACTACGCAAGTGCAGCCAACGACAAGCCCCGCTTGGTGTAGCACTATTTCAGGATCATTCTTACTAAGCGTTGTCCATAACCTATGATTACCTTACATTGAGCGAGTCTTTTGCTTTACCCTAACTGAAAACTCAATTTTATTATCTCACTTAACGTTAAAACTAAATTCGCAATAGGCAGTCTTGATTGCGTCTACCAGATAAATGAAGCGATTCAACAAACTTTTACAATTCCTTCACGACGTTAAGCTAACATCAACGTTCTTCTTATACTAGCTCCTCCCCAAACCAGACTACAAGTTTACTAGCTCCTCCCCAAACCAGACTACAAGTTTACTAGCTCCTCCCCAAACCAGACTACAAGTTTACTAGCTCCTCCCCAAACCAGACTACAAGTTTACTAGCTCCTCCCCAAACCAGACTACAAGTTTACTAGCTCCTCCCCAAACCAGACTACAAGTTTACTAGCTCCTCCCCAAACCAGACTACAAGTTTTCATTAACACTAACACAGCCACGAGTCTAATCTACTTCTTGCTTCGTCCCAAAACTTATAAACTGCCACATAACCAAGTTCTGGTACTCAGCAATAACTGGCGAGCTTCAATACGACGTGAAATTTAACATAAACAACACATTAAGATTAGGAATTCATAAAGTTGTGAGCAACTCCGGCGTGGCGCGAACTTGGCCCACTGTGCCCCCCCCCCCCCCCCCCTCTGTGGGAGCAGTGGAGCAAGTTGGCGGCAAGTAGTTAGGCGGACACTGCAAGTACTACAAGTACGGGAGATGTCATGAGTGTTAATAAGACTTAGTTGAGTGCAACTCCAACATCGCTGTGGCGTTGATTAAATGGTGGCTATGGCGACTTGGTGTACGTTTACTTCAAAATCTTAACTTAAAAGTTAATAGAAGTCAATTATTAACCTATGCGTGAGCATTGGATAATTGACTTCTTTTAATTTTAACTCACACGCCTCGGTTTTTAATGAAAATGCATCAGCTATTGCGATATACTAGGCTCAAGCATCACTTCACCATCAATGGAAGTGCACGTAGTGACGTACAGTGAATAACTTAGTGCTAGCCATTCACGTATTGTTGCCAATAGAATAGTCGAGTACTAGCTGACGCTCTCAGCCAACATAGCATATTGTTGCCAATAGAATAGTCGAGTACTAGCTGACGCTCTCAGCCAACATAGCATATTGTTGCCAATAGAATAGTCGAGTACTAGCTGACGCTCTCAGCCAACATAGCATATTGTTGCCAATAGAATAGTCGAGTACTAGCTGACGCTCTCAGCCAACATAGCATATTGTTGCCAATAGAATAGTCGAGTACTAGCTGACGCTCTCAGCCAACATAGCATATTGTTGCCAATAGAATAGTCGAGTACTAGCTGACGCTCTCAGCCAACATAGCATATTGTTGCCAATAGAATAGTCGAGTACTAGCTGACGCTCTCAGCCAACATAGCATATTGTTGCCAATAGAATAGTCGAGTACTAGCTGATGCTCTCAGCCAACATAGCATATTGTTGCCAATAGAATAGTCGAGTACTAGCTGATGCTCTCAGCCAACATAGCATATTGTTGCCAATAGAATAGTCGAGTACTAGCTGACGCTCTCAGCCAACATAGCATATTGTTGCCAATAGAATAGTCGAGTACTAGCTGACGCTCTCAGCCAACATAGCATATTGTTGCCAATATAATAGTCGAGTACTAGCTGACGCTCTCAGCCAACATAGCATATTGTTGCCAATAGAATAGTCGAGTACTAGCTGACGCTCTCAGCCAACATAGCATATTGTTGCCAATAGAATCGTCGAGTACTAGCTGACGCTCTCAGCCAACATAGCATATTGTTGCCAATAGAATAGTCGAGTACTAGCTGACGCTCTCAGCCAACATAGCATATTGTTGCCAATAGAATAGTCGAGTACTAGCTGATGCTCTCAGCCAACATAGCATATTATTGCCAATAGAATAGTTGAGTACTAGCTGATGCTCTCAGCCAACATAGCATATTGTTGCCAATAGAATAGTCGAGTACTAGCTGACGCTCTCAGCCAACATAGCATATTGTTGCCAATAGAATAGTCGAGTACTAGCTGATGCTCTCAGCCAACATAGCATATCCCGTGGTCGTACCCAAAAAGTGAAAATCGGCCAATACGAAAGTGACGAGCTTCCTATGACATATGGCGTTCCACAGGGCAGCATCCTGGGGCCTACTCTCTTTCTCATTTATATAAATGACCTTTGCAAACTGTCTCTCGAAAATTGTCAGATATTTACTTATGCGGATGATACTGCCCTTGTAATAGATGGTCATGATTGGCGCCAGACATACCAAAATGCTGAGTCTGCACTTTCCTGCGTGATGAAATTTTTGGCTGATAATTTACTCACTTTAAATGCCGATAAAACGGTATACGTTCCATTTGCCATTAGGTCAAATCTGTGCCCGGAAAACTCCCTTCACCTTAAAGCACACTCTTGTATCTCCTCAACGCAGTGTAGCTGCCTCTTTCTCACTAAATCCTCTTCTGTTAGATATCTGGGAGTACTTATTAATCAGCATCTCAACTGGCACCCACAAATAGACAAAGTCGCGTCTCGAATCCGTAAGCTAATCTATATATTTAAGAAACTACGAAGTTCTGCTGATAATGATACGCTCAGATTAGTATAATTTGCCCTTTGTCAGTCTGTCCTAACGTACTGTTTGCCCGTGTGGGGTGGCGCCACTCAAAATGTATTTATCCGCCTTGAGAGAGCTCAGAGAGCTGTTCTAAAGGTAATGTTCTTTCGTCCACGAAGGTATCCCACTGCGCAGCTCTATGCTGATTGTAGGGTACTCACAGTTAGGCAACTTTATGTGCTCTTGTCGACGCTACGTAAACACTCTGTGCGTCCCCCTAAGGAACCGACTGGTAGACTTAAGCATGATGTTTTTCCTCTGGAACGCCATAGAACTGCCTTTGCCAAACGCCAATTCTACGTTAATAGCATTAATATGTACAACCTCTTAAATAAAAAGTTTAAAATTTATTCGTGCCCTAAATATAAATGCAAAAATTTACTTAAAGATTATCTCCAAACACTAAGTTATGATGACACTGAGGATCTTCTGCTGGGTAATTTGCGATGATAAGGTACTATAAATATGAATATAAGTCTAAATCTAACCTTAGACGTATGTGTACTGGTTACACCCCTTTCTTGTTCACTACACGCACCCTACACCTACATACCACATACGCACTCACAGACATCCTTCACTTACTCACTACATACACACACACACACACAAACACACACATACACTTTTGGACCCTACATTTTTTTTTTCTCTCACCTCACCACACTGATTAAACGTTTTTCATCTTGTGTTTTCTTTACTTAAATTATTTCCTGGTTTCTTTTACGCCATTTGCCTATTGTTGTAACGTCCTGATTTATGGCTATGTCTTGTTTTTTGCGGAGAATCACTGACTCCTAAGACACAGGCACATACGCCTAGTTTGGGAGTCAGGGAATTAAAATTATTGTGACCTAGTTACAAGCCTTATATGCTCTTAGTTTTTAGTTCCTGTACTGTGATGGCTTTTGGTGAAATAAATGTATTTATTATTTATTATTTATATTGTTGCCAATAGAATAGTCGAGTACTAGCTGACGCTCTCAGCCAACATAGCATATTGTTGCCAATAGAATAGTCGAGTACTAGCTGATGCTCTCAGCCAACATAGCATATTGTTGCCAATAGAATAGTCGAGTACTAGCTGACGCTCTCAGCCAACATAGCATATTGTTGCCAATAGAATAGTCGAGTACTAGCTGACGCTCTCAGCCAACATAGCATATTGTTGCCAATAGAATAGTCGAGTACTAGCTGACGCTCTCAGCCAACATAGCATATTGTTGCCAATAGAATAGTCGAGTACTAGCTGACGCTCTCAGCCAACATAGCATATTGTTGCCAATAGAATAGTCGAGTACTAGCTGATGCTCTCAGCCAACATAGCATATTGTTGCCAATAGAATAGTCGAGTACTAGCTGATGCTCTCAGCCAACATAGCATATTGTTGCCAATAAAATAGTCGAGTACTAGCTGATGCTCTCAGCCAACATAGCATATTGTTGCCAATAGAATAGTCGAGTACTAGCTGATGCTCTCAGCCAACATAGCATATTGTTGCCAATAGAATAGTCGAGTACTAGCTGACGCTCTCAGCCAACATAGTATATTGTTGCCAATAGAATAGTCGAGTACTAGCTGATGCTCTCAGCCAACATAGCATATTGTTGCCAATAGAATAGTCGAGTACTAGCTGACGCTCTCAGCCAACATAGCATATTGTTGCCAATAGAATAGTCGAGTACTAGCTGACGCTCTCAGCCAACATAGCATATTGTTGCCAATAGAATAGTCGAGTACTAGCTGATGCTCTCAGCCAACATAGCATATTGTTGCCAATAGAATAGTCGAGTACTAGCTGATGCTCTCAGCCAACATAGCATATTGTTGCCAATAGAATAGTCGAGTACTAGCTGATGCTCTCAGCCAACATAGCATATTGTTGCCAATAGAATAGTCGAGTACTAGCTGACGCTCTCAGCCAACATAGTATATTGTTGCCAATAGAATAGTCGAGTACTAGCTGATGCTCTCAGCCAACATAGCATATTGTTGCCAATAGAATAGTCGAGTACTAGCTGATGCTCTCAGCCAACATAGCATATTGTTGCCAATAGAATAGTCGAGTACTAGCTGACGCTCTCAGCCAACATAGCATATTGTTGCCAATAGAATAGTCGAGTACTAGCTGACGCTCTCAGCCAACATAGCATATTGTTGCCAATAGAATAGTCGAGTACTAGCTGATGCTCTCAGCCAACATAGCATATTGTTGCCAATAGAATAGTCGAGTACTAGCTGACGCTCTCAGCCAACATAGCATATTGTTGCCAATAGAATAGTCGAGTACTAGCTGACGCTCTCAGCCAACATAGCATATTGTTGCCAATAGAATAGTCGAGTACTAGCTGACGCTCTCAGCCAACATAGCATATTGTTGCCAATAGAATAGTCGAGTACTAGCTGATGCTCTCAGCCAACATAGCATATTGTTGCCAATAGAATAGTCGAGTACCAGCTGATGCTCTCAGCCAACATAGCATATTGTTGCCAATAGAATAGTCGAGTACTAGCTGACGCTCTCAGCCAACATAGCATATTGTTGCCAATAGAATAGTCGAGTACTAGCTGACGCTCTCAGCCAACATAGCATATTGTTGCCAATATAATAGTCGAGTACTAGCTGACGCTCTCAGCCAACATAGCATATTGTTGCCAATAGAATAGTCGAGTACTAGCTGACGCTCTCAGCCAACATAGCATATTGTTGCCAATAGAATCGTCGAGTACTAGCTGACGCTCTCAGCCAACATAGCATATTGTTGCCAATAGAATAGTCGAGTACTAGCTGACGCTCTCAGCCAACATAGCATATTGTTGCCAATAGAATAGTCGAGTACTAGCTGATGCTCTCAGCCAACATAGCATATTATTGCCAATAGAATAGTTGAGTACTAGCTGATGCTCTCAGCCAACATAGCATATTGTTGCCAATAGAATAGTCGAGTACTAGCTGACGCTCTCAGCCAACTTAGCATATTGTTGCCAATAGAATAGTCGAGTACTAGCTGATGCTCTCAGCCAACATAGCATATCCCGTGGTCGTACCCAAAAAGTGAAAATCGGCCAATACGAAAGTGACGAGCTTCCTATGACATATGGCGTTCCACAGGGCAGCATCCTGGGGCCTACTCTCTTTCTCATTTATATAAATGACCTTTGCAAACTGTCTCTCGAAAATTGTCAGATATTTACTTATGCGGATGATACTGCCCTTGTAATAGATGGTCATGATTGGCGCCAGACATACCAAAATGCTGAGTCTGCACTTTCCTGCGTGATGAAATTTTTGGCTGATAATTTACTCACTTTAAATGCCGATAAAACGGTATACGTTCCATTTGCCATTAGGTCAAATCTGTGCCCGGAAAACTCCCTTCACCTTAAAGCACACTCTTGTATCTCCTCAACGCAGTGTAGCTGCCTCTTTCTCACTAAATCCTCTTCTGTTAGATATCTGGGAGTACTTATTAATCAGCATCTCAACTGGCACCCACAAATAGACAAAGTCGCGTCTCGAATCCGTAAGCTAATCTATATATTTAAGAAACTACGAAGTTCTGCTGATAATGATACGCTCAGATTAGTATAATTTGCCCTTTGTCAGTCTGTCCTAACGTACTGTTTGCCCGTGTGGGGTGGCGCCACTCAAAATGTATTTATCCGCCTTGAGAGAGCTCAGAGAGCTGTTCTAAAGGTAATGTTCTTTCGTCCACGAAGGTATCCCACTGCGCAGCTCTATGCTGATTGTAGGGTACTCACAGTTAGGCAACTTTATGTGCTCTTGTCGACGCTACGTAAACACTCTGTGCGTCCCCCTAAGGAACCGACTGGTAGACTTAAGCATGATGTTTTTCCTCTGGAACGCCATAGAACTGCCTTTGCCAAACGCCAATTCTACGTTAATAGCATTAATATGTACAACCTCTTAAATAAAAAGTTTAAAATTTATTCGTGCCCTAAATATAAATGCAAAAATTTACTTAAAGATTATCTCCAAACACTAAGTTATGATGACACTGAGGATCTTCTGCTGGGTAATTTGCGATGATAAGGTACTATAAATATGAATATAAGTCTAAATCTAACCTTAGACGTATGTGTACTGGTTACACCCCTTTCTTGTTCACTACACGCACCCTACACCTACATACCACATACGCACTCACAGACATCCTTCACTTACTCACTACATACACACACACACACACAAACACACACATACACTTTTGGACCCTACATTTTTTTTTTCTCTCACCTCACCACACTGATTAAACGTTTTTCATCTTGTGTTTTCTTTACTTAAATTATTTCCTGGTTTCTTTTACGCCATTTGCCTATTGTTGTAACGTCCTGATTTATGGCTATGTCTTGTTTTTTGCGGAGAATCACTGACTCCTAAGACACAGGCACATACGCCTAGTTTGGGAGTCAGGGAATTAAAATTATTGTGACCTAGTTACAAGCCTTATATGCTCTTAGTTTTTAGTTCCTGTACTGTGATGGCTTTTGGTGAAATAAATGTATTTATTATTTATTATTTATATTGTTGCCAATAGAATAGTCGAGTACTAGCTGACGCTCTCAGCCAACATAGCATATTGTTGCCAATAGAATAGTCGAGTACTAGCTGATGCTCTCAGCCAACATAGCATATTGTTGCCAATAGAATAGTCGAGTACTAGCTGACGCTCTCAGCCAACATAGCATATTGTTGCCAATAGAATAGTCGAGTACTAGCTGACGCTCTCAGCCAACATAGCATATTGTTGCCAATAGAATAGTCGAGTACTAGCTGACGCTCTCAGCCAACATAGCATATTGTTGCCAATAGAATAGTCGAGTACTAGCTGATGCTCTCAGCCAACATAGCATATTGTTGCCAATAGAATAGTCGAGTACTAGCTGACGCTCTCAGCCAATATAGCATATTGTTGCCAATAGAATAGTCGAGTACTAGCTGACGCTCTCAGCCAACATAGCATATTGTTGCCAATAGAATAGTCGAGTACTAGCTGACGCTCTCAGCCAACATAGCATATTGTTGCCAATAGAATAGTCGAGTACTAGCTGACGCTCTCAGCCAACATAGCATATTGTTGCCAATAGAATAGTCGAGTACTAGCTGATGCTCTCAGCCAACATAGCATATTGTTGCCAATAGAATAGTCGAGTACTAGCTGATGCTCTCAGCCAACATAGCATATTGTTGCCAATAGAATAGTCGAGTACTAGCTGATGCTCTCAGCCAACATAGCATATTGTTGCCAATAGAATAGTCGAGTACTAGCTGATGCTCTCAGCCAACATAGCATATTGTTGCCAATAGAATAGTCGAGTACTAGCTGACGCTCTCAGCCAACATAGTATATTGTTGCCAATAGAATAGTCGAGTACTAGCTGATGCTCTCAGCCAACATAGCATATTGTTGCCAATAGAATAGTCGAGTACTAGCTGACGCTCTCAGCCAACATAGCATATTGTTGCCAATAGAATAGTCGAGTACTAGCTGACGCTCTCAGCCAACATAGCATATTGTTGCCAATAGAATAGTCGAGTATTAGCTGATGCTCTCAGCCAACATAGCATATTGTTGCCAATAGAATAGTCGAGTACTAGCTGATGCTCTCAGCCAACATAGCATATTGTTGCCAATAGAATAGTCGAGTACTAGCTGATGCTCTCAGCCAACATAGCATATTGTTGCCAATAGAATAGTCGAGTACTAGCTGACGCTCTCAGCCAACATAGCATATTGTTGCCAATAGAATAGTCGAGTACTAGCTGACGCTCTCAGCCAACATAGCATATTGTTGCCAATAGAATAGTCGAGTACTAGCTGATGCTCTCAGCCAACATAGCATATTGTTGCCAATAGAATAGTCGAGTACTAGCTGATGCTCTCAGCCAACATAGCATATTGTTGCCAATAGAATAGTCGAGTACTAGCTGATGCTCTCAGCCAACATAGCATATTGTTGCCAATAGAATAGTCGAGTACTAGCTGACGCTCTCAGCCAACATAGATTAGCTTCAGATTTGATTGTCTGTCTTAAACTGTTACTAAAACGGTACTAACTGTTTAAACCATTATATAATACACAGAACACATATCAATTCGCTCAGTAAGTAAGTTATAAGTTGAGTAAGTAAGTCACAGCGTCGGTGCTTAGTGATCCGTCACGAGTTCAGAGTTAACAACAAGTTCGTGAGCTCACCTGACACTGAGATCTCAATATGGCTTTAAGTGTTGCCGTAAATTATCTTACGATATAAAAAAGTTTTCACTGACATAAAGCTACAGTTGAAAAATTAATATATGTAAATGTATTTTCTTTCTTTCTTTAAAAATAACTCATTTCAATGTAAAGGTTTTTATTATCCGTCAAGGACTAAATTGCCGTCAGCTCAAATTTTCATCACGACAGCGACAGGAAAAAAGTAACAGGATAGTTTTACTCTGAAAGATATACTCCGTTTATTTGCTCAGGATGGCACCTGAGCAATGAAACCAATAAAACGGAGAATCTTTTTATAGTACGAACAACTCACAATGCTCAGAAGGAAAATACAAAGATCTGCTTTCACAAATGATCTACTAATAACACGCATGATAACACTAATTAGCGCTAATCTTAAAAGTGTAGCAGCAATAAACACAATTAGCGACCGAGAGCGTATTATCAATACATTCGATGGATCCACTTTACGGGCCATTGAGCTGCGCCATAAAACCGTGCTGTACGGAGCCGATCTCGGGTAATCCGCCAGTAATTAGCGCAACGACATACTAAACCAGCGTACTCGATGCCGCGACATGGAGGATGGTGTCAATGGAGTGAGCGCTGTGATGACGCAGAGCAAGCGGTGCTGACTCGTTTGTGTAGTCTCTGGTGAGGGCGGCCGTGTCTGTCTGGTATGAAAATCATTGTAGGCTAATTACCCTGAATTTTATGTATTTCGCTAGTTTTAGTCTCGATTTTTTTGATCTTTAACTCGAACTAGCAACTCGCCCCTGCTTCGCATGTTTTTTTCGACTTGACGAAACAACATTTTTTTATATATTATTATGTAATTTTAATTTATTTATTTAGGGATAACAAACAGCAGTGTAGTAATAAGTAAACATAGCTTAGAACTTAATAACAGAGGTAACAAATACACTACTCACAACGTTAGCCACATATTACTAAAAAGATCTACTAGTTGTTAGAAAGAACGATATAAAAATAAACAGAATAAAAGTAAACATTACTTAATTATTAGGGTTCTGATCACTTAAAATAGTAATAATTTACACAAGCCTTCCGGAATAAACTCTCTAAATGATGGTGAACCGTATTAAAATCCGTTGCAAAGTGTAGAAGAACAACGCGGTCACACAGAGAGACACCAAAAGCGACTTTAATTTATAATATCTATAGATATAGATAGGTTTGACAATATGACTTTTAATTGACTCACTCACTTCACTCACTTTGTCCGCAAATAAATATTTTGAGTTCCGTTTGTTTGGTTACTGCTATGTTAAGCCGTAATAGCATTGCATTGGCACGTTTTAACTGTAATTCTGTTATGCACGAGTTTTAAATAAATAAATCACTTTATAATTTTGTATTGTTGCCGGCACGAGTTGTGAGCACAAATTCCATCATAACTTTAACTGCCCTCGTCAGCGTGCTCTTGTATTCTGTTTTCTTTCTCTATATAAATATGCTTGATCATAATACACACACGTGTGCTACCTGCCGTGATTGGAAATAAGATTTTTTAGGTTTAAGACTGAAGTTTGTGCTCACGACTCGTGCCGGCAACTATAATCATTTTATCACTAAATAAATCAATATAACACTTTTTAATTTTGTTCATCTTAATTCACTCATTAGCCCTTTTCAGTCCGGGTTCAGGCCCGGCCACAGCACCGTTTCCACCCTTCTTAAAGTGACTGGCGATATAAGGGCAGGATTGAAAGACACCAAAGTTACTGCACTAGTGTTGGGCGATTTCTCAAACGCCTTTAATACCGTCAGTCACGACATCCTGCTAGCCATTCTGTCCTATTTTATGGTCTCTCCCGAGACACTGGGATGGTTCTCCTCTTACCTTCAGGAACGTCAGCAGTCCGTTCACGTTGGGGATTCTTCATCATGCTGGTGTGGTTTGGTGACTGGCGTTCCTTAAGGCGGTATTCTTTCTCCTCTTCTGTTTTCTATTTTTATTAATCTTATAACTTCCAAACTTTAGTGTGCGTATCATCTGTATGCTGATGACTTGCAGTTGTACTGTCAATGGAAGGTTGATTAAATACCTGAAGCTATCGATAAATTAAATAGAGACTTGATAGCCATAAAAACCTGGTCTGATAAATTTGGTGTTGCAGTAAACCCTAATAAGTTTTAGGCAATCATCATCGATAGTTCTCGGAGTGTGAGTAAGGTGGATAGTACAACCTTGCTACCAGTTCTCTTCAATGGTACGATCGTTCCATTTAGTACTGACATTTAAGACCTAGGCTTGCACATTGATAGTAGAGAACGAAGACAATGCTTGTGCAGTCTTTTATTTTCCCTATCATCAATTATGGTGATGTGTGCTACTATGACCTGAATGCAGATCTCCTCAACAAACTTGACCGTCTTCTCAATTACTGCATTCGATTCGTTTTCAATCTGCGTAAATATGATCACGTCTCTGCGCATCGGTCGCTTCTAAAGTGGTTGCCCATACGCCAGCGCAGGGAGCAAAGGGCGCTGACCACCTTGTCATCATTTCTTTCATTTCTTGACTCTCCCACTTCCCCTAGTTATCTAGCCCCCCACTTTCAGTACTTTTGTGCCAACCACAACAAAAATCTACGTTAATCAAATAATTGCCTTCTTCAATGTCCCACTCACCGCACAGACTTTATTCACTCTTCCTTCTTCGTTCAGTCTATTTCTCTGTGGGATGCGCTCCCCCTGGAAATCAGGATGGCAACCAACCGATTATCCTTTAAAATAAAAGTTCGCGAGCACATTCGTAAGAAGCTGGCAGTATCATCACAACGTTAACGTTTTCCCGTTGTTTGTCTTATTTGTTTTAGTATATTCGTGTATTTATGTATATATTTATTTGCGCTTATTTATATATAATTAGGAATATATTATTATATTTATTGTTTTTAATAGGTATATTTAAATAAATATGTATTCCACGATTTCTCATAATTGCACCTACCACTGTTTGTCTCTGCATCACCCAAAGGTTGACTGGTAGAAAATTCCTATGGCATTAAGTCCGCCTCTGTACATTTCTGTGCATGAAGTATTAAATAAATAAATAAACCACGATGCGGAACCGGGTCTCATGCTCATATTGGTTAATATTCCGCATTTTAAATAAAAAATCTGAGTAGATAAGTAGGAACGTTTGTTTGGATATATTTTCCTTTTATGTATTATTCCATTGGTTCAGTATTACATAAATCTCAGCCACAAGAGGCTCATTATAATTCATCTAATTAATTCCAAGAGCTGCTAATCGACGTACTCATTGTGTGTTCGGTAATCATTCACGGCCATTGTACCGTGTCAAGAGCAAATTCTAATTGTTGTCAGATTATGATTAAATAGCTCAGCAATTTATTCGCCGTTAGAAATCTCTTTGAGAAATACAGTCATATATTTTTCTTACCATCATTAAAAGTTGAAAAGAGTCAGAAGTGGTTTGAGAAAGGTGAGTTCTGCAATACTCTTCAAAGTTACGGAAATATCCTTTATGAAATCGGCACTTCTACCGATGCTAGCGCAGCAATCATCCCGGAATAGGTACAATATGTGGCGCCCGCTCGCTCCCCGGTGTAGAACTGTATTAAGGCTATATTTACGTCGACGTGATCGTCCGCAGATACAATGTGGAGCACGACGTGTGGCAGTGAGGCTACACGATTAGCTAGCGTCAGTGCGTAGCGTGGCTGTGGCGGTCACTTTAGTGCGTTTATCAGACAATTATCTGAGAATTATTCTGATCGACGACGGTTTGATTCACTTTATTTGTATCAAAATTAAAAACTGCTGACTAGAAGTCTGCCGAACCCGAGCTCGTGGAGCTGCGTAGCCTCACGTACGGTACGGTGCGTACCTACTAGCGTATTTTGGGGTACCATTTAACGTTAGCTATCAAGAATCGTAACCAGGTTGAAATACATATGAATGTTACTGATCGCAAAGCGCCCGTTAGCAGAAATAAGGATATCATTCCGGGGCGAACTTTTCCACAAAGAACTTTTCTAGTACTGACGCTATATTTGTGATCAGTCAACCGTGTACACAAGTAATTAATGACATTATGTCTCAGTCTCGTCCAATACTCATGTTCCGATCATTTAATATCTCGCTTCCCTCTGCACGTTTCAACAAAACAATAGGAACGTACTGTTGTCTCCGTCGCACTCTTTATTAAGTTTTCTCCATTTTGGGCGTCACGACACAACAACAAATAAAGCATTCTTCACTCAAGTTATTGACAGTAACAGTTCGATTAAAATTATGAGCAGATAACAATCTAATTATATTTTATGAGGAATGACGGGCAGGGTTATCATTCTTTAAAAATATCAGCCAGAACCTGGTAACCTATGACTGTAAGAGACGCTGCAATAAACAGGCGGCAGTTAGGATTGTCACACGCTTACCAAACGAACCGATTTAGTGTGCGAAGTATCTGTAGGTCACTTCCATTTCCGAGCAATCAACTCGACCAATCGCAGTCCACAGCTAGATATAATATAATTAAACGAATCATGAAAGCTTTTTAATTTTTTAATATAATATTAGTTTATTGTTGTTTAAAATTATTTTGTGTATTTTGTCTATGGGCCTCATTGCCTGATAATAAAATGATTATTATTATTTATGAAACAGACGGGCTTACAAGAGATTAACGATAAAGATAAGACAGTAAGAAGAATATAATATAAGATATATGAATCAAATAATCCACACACGACGGACAATAAATGGCTTGCAACTTCTTCCACGTTTCGCCATCTTTGCCAATGTGAAGTATACTTTATTGACTGTTACAAAAAGTGCATTGTGGAGTATTTGGAGGATAACCTCGACACAGTTGTTAGGCGGGGTGTACAGGGTCGCAGCTGTGGCGTATCGATACGCGATAACTTCGCCGAGACCTAAACCAACACGCGGTGATCTATCTGCCGTCGGAAGCACCTCACTCCACTGCTGGCCAACGAATGGCTGGTCGAGAGTACTACTCAAGTAATTTATGTACCTGAAATTAAAGAAAAACAGATTGCAAAAGATTGTTTTTCCCTCTCGTTCGAAAATTTCGATTGGCTTCGGGACTTTGAAATTCCGGTAGTTTGAAGTTCTAAATTGCAAGGGCTATATGAACAACGTTTTAGTGAACCAGTATTGGTTCCAACCAATACTGGTTCACTAAAACGTTGTTCCAACTAAAGTAGAATTTTTCTACAATAATTGCAACTAAAATTGAAGGAGTACAAATTATTAATTCAAAATCAGCTATAAAGAACAGACATTCGGTCGAAGGAACCGAATTTAACTGCATGTCTGTAATACTACGATCCTAGAGAAATGTGCATAGAATAGAATAGACTGCGAAATGAGTTAGTTCATGAAATGCATGCTCTACAAAATGCAAGTGAAGTAGTATGCAAGTTGCAAGTCAACAACTTTATGAATATGAATCTCATAGCTCCTCATAATTGTATGCAGAATATAATCCGCGCGGACACGCAGACACGCTGATGCGCTGATGAACTGCATCGTGTATCTCAAAATATATTCCGCGAGGACACGCAGACACGCTGACCAACTGCATCGTGTATCACAGAATATATTTCGCGAGGACACGCAGACACGCTGACCAACTGCATCGTGTATCACAGAATATATTTCGCGAGGACACGCAGACACGCTGACCAACTGCATCGTGTATCACAGAATATATTTCGCGAGGACACGCAGACACGCTGACCAACTGCATCGTGTATCACAGAATATATTTTGCGAGGACACGCAGACACGCTGACCAACTGCATCCTGTATCACAGAAAATATTCCATCTTATGGAATTTTGTAACATACCCATAAAAATCAGTTCTTAATAGCTTGAGAAATAGACTGTCTAAGGTACACACCACATTATGTAGTAAATAGCGTGAGAGATAAGACATGATTCAATGGCGAATATCTTACAAGCCACTGAACAGAACGTATTTGAAACATCATTCTTTAATCTTCAAAAGATTGACAGAAACAGAACGAAGTTTTGAGTTCATTTAGCGCTAAATGTGTGTAGTGATATGTGGTGCAAGCGAGCCTCAGTGTCTCACGTCACTAATTGTAAAGGAAATTCATGACGTCATCATTCGCCGAAGGAATCTGTCCTGTCTTTGCTCATCCGACTTTATTCCCAGTGCTACAGAGAACGGCGGATAATCTATTTACCTCTAGAAGTTAGCGTAGGTACTTCACTTTTCCAGGTGAGACAGTGTACACAGTACAAACTAAATGATAAAGTTTCAGTTGTTTTACTTCGTCATAGTATTACAGGACAGTAGGGATGTGTCGCCAGGTGGCGGTGACTGAGTTAGTGGAGGTGACCTGATCGCTAAGTGATTAACGTTGTGCGTCGACTGATACACGCGGCTGTTTCACGCACTGAGACTAAAGCGGTGCGAACAGAAGATTCTGTCATCGCATGAAAAACTATAACATACAGGGAAAGTATTGTAGTTTGGAAGTAAAGTTGCGGATTGCATTAATTCTTTCAACGAAAATCAGTACTTTTAGCGAAACGTATTTAACTAATATGAACTTAATGATGTCAAAAAAGATGAAATTGAATTAAACAGTTTCATCCAGGCTATGGGCTACCATAGCCTAAGTTAACATTAAAGTCGTAAACGAATAGTGGCTTGTTGTCGGTTCCTTTGCTTCTGAAGTGGCCCTACTGGACCTGACCGTGTAGTGGTAAGTACTGCACAAATCTTCCACTACGACCTCAGGGTCACACCCGCAACCTCCGATCGCTGACGGCCGCGCTGCTTACAATGTCACCGCTTACTGAAGCCGTTCTGTCACCAACAGCCAGTAATTTACGATGATTGCTAAACTCGATAAACAGACCTGATTTATGTCAGCAACCAGCTGTAGAGCAGTGCCGCGCAGTGGTACCGGCCGCGACTTGCGTGCTGTCGGTCGTAGGTTTGAACCCTGACTGGCGCTTTACTTTGTGTAAATTATTTAGACACGACTGCTCTCAAAAGTGTGAAGTAAAACATTGTGAGGAAACTGGCATGTCCTAGAACCAAACATTCGAAGACATGTGACATCTACCAACCCGCACTGCGCCCGTGTGTTAGATTACGGCGCACTCCCTCTCACAGAGAGGAGGCCTGTGTCTGTATCCCAGCAGTGGGAACATTATAAGCAGATTATATAATAATTTTTTTTAAATACAGACCTTTCAAAAAATTAGAGTGGTTATTTAGAATCACCTGCTGTTGTGTACGTTAGGGTTTAATTTAGTTTGGTTTGGTTTAATTAGAAATAAGCGTTGGCAATAAACATCATCAAACACATTGATGATGTTTATTAGCAACTAACTTAAAAAATATCCTTTCATCATATTTAATACGGCGGGCGGCTAGCTACTCCTCACATCACACGGCGGGCGGCTAGCTACTTACTTTACTGAAACGTGGACTGTATGCTTGTTTGTATACATTTTAAGCCCATTGAATGCAATTCAACACAAGCCGCCCATCAAAGGACTCCAGGAGTCCTTTCAAATAAACCATAAATGCGCAACTAACATTATACATGCAAAATGTTCAATAATAAATGATTGCACTATTCAGCTTTACTTTCTATTGGTAGTGGATAGAGTTTAGTTACAGTTCTCTTTACAATACTGTCACCGCTCTTGACATTATAAACTTGAGGACTTCTTGAGGAGCTCGTGGCTAAGTAATAAAAGCCGCTTGGGTCGATCCATCAGGTTAAGATACGCTTGCCGGGGTTGTCCGTGGATGGGTGACCATCTTTACATACCGAAACTCCGCCGTGTCTGTGTCTTCAATGTCTTCAACTCATTTTACGTAGGTAAATCCTCTGAATTGCCCTTATAGGCGTACTCTTTTCAGGCCTTATAGAACTCCAGGTCCAGCTTCTGTACGACCAGAAATATGATTATAGGATCCCAGGAGTCGGTGCTCACGTTGGAGTTTTTAAGGTTGTCTAAAATTTCAGAAGTTGTATCCAAAATTGGCTTCAGTTGACTGGCCGTTTGAGTGTTCGCCTTTTTTTGACAAACTAATCTCTTCAACATTAAGTTAACTATCAATCTTCTATTGCCGTAACGATCCTTCAAAGTTTCCCGCTTGTAAATAGTTACTTTCAGTTACTTGTATATGTTTAAGTAGGGTTGCTGCTTCACCGCTGATGCTAGTCTTCAAATAATGCAATTTTTGAACGTTGCTTAGTGCCTTGTTATCATGCACTAACGAAACATATAAGTCTTTAAACGCGCCAGTCTTCATATGTTCCAGGAAACGTGGGTATCGGGTTACTCGCCAGTCTCACGTGTGTTTGTTGGTTATCTTCGTCCGCGGTATCGATGTTCATCGATTGCGATGAAATCGTTGTTACCTTTTCTAACATATCGCATTCACCCAACAAACACAAATAAAGATCTTCATAAATAAAAAACTCTTCATTAACGAAATACGACAAATAATTACGTTTACCTCTCAGTGCTGTCCTCACTAAGTGCTGATGGGCACCGTTGAATGTTTTCCAGTATTCTTCGGGACCTTGAATTTTAGATTGAATGTATCCGTTGGTCAAACGTTGTTTAGGACAATTCCGAAGTTAATTTGTGTTTTCTTTAGTAACTCTGCCGTATCTTCTAATATACCAAGTGCTTCTTCAGCCGTCTTAGACCTATTTCACTGTTAATAACAAAAAACTGATAAGACTGCCTGATAAGGATAACGTTATATGATAAGACTGACTGATAAGGATAACGTTATATGATAAGACTGACTGATAAGGATAACGTTATATGATAAGACTGCCTGATAAGGATAACGTTATATGATAAGACTGACTGATAAGGATAACGTTATATGATAAGACTGACTGATAAGGATAACGTTATATGATAAGACTGACTGATAAGGATAACGTTATATGATAAGACTGACTGATAAGGATAACGTTATATGATAAGACTGACTGATAAGGATAACGTTATATGATAAGACTGACTGATAAGGATAACGTTATATGATAAGACTGCCTGATAAGGATAACGTTATATGATAAGACTGACTGATAAGGATAACGTTATATGATAAGACTGACTGATAAGGATAACGTTATATGATAAGACTGCCTGATAAGGATAACGTTATATGATAAGACTGACTGATAAGGATAACGTTATATGATAAGACTGACTGATAAGGATAACGTTATATGATAAGACTGACTGATAAGGATAACGTTATATGATAAGACTGACTGATAAGGATAACGTTATATGATAAGACTGACTGATAAGGATAACGTTATATGATAAGACTGACTGATAAGGATAACGTTATATGATAAGACTGCCTGATAAGGATAACGTTATATGATAAGACTGACTGATAAGGATAACGTTATATGATAAGACTGACTGATAAGGATAACGTTATATGATAAGACTGACTGATAAGGATAACGTTATATGATAAGACTGACTGATAAGGATAACGTTATATGATAAGACTGCCTGATAAGGATAACGTTATATGATAAGACTGACTGATAAGGATAACGTTATATGATAAGACTGACTGATAAGGATAACGTTATATGATAAGACTGACTGATAAGGATAACGTTATATGATAAGACTGACTGATAAGGATAACGTTATATGATAAGACTGACTGATAAGGATAACGTTATATGATAAGACTGACTGATAAGGATAACGTTATATGATAAGACTGCCTGATAAGGATAACGTTATATGATAAGACTGCCTGATAAGGATAACGTTATATGATAAGACTGACTGATAAGGATAACGTTATATGATAAGACTGACTGATAAGGATAACGTTATATGATAAGACTGCCTGATAAGGATAACGTTATATGATAAGACTGCCTGATAAGGATAACGTTATATGATAAGACTGCCTGATAAGGATAACGTTATATGATAAGACTGACTGATAAGGATAACGTTATATGATAAGACTGCCTGATAAGGATAACGTTATATGATAAGACTGACTGATAAGGATAACGTTATATGATAAGACTGACTGATAAGGATAACGTTATATGATAAGACTGACTGATAAGGATAACGTTATATGATAAGACTGACTGATAAGGATAACGTTATATGATAAGACTGCCTGATAAGGATAACGTTATATGATAAGACTGCCTGATAAGGATAACGTTATATGATAAGACTGACTGATAAGGATAACGTTATATGATAAGACTGCCTGATAAGGATAACGTTATATGATAAGACTGACTGATAAGGATAACGTTATATGATAAGACTGACTGATAAGGATAACGTTATATGATAAGACTGACTGATAAGGATAACGTTATATGATAAGACTGACTGATAAGGATAACGTTATATGATAAGACTGCCTGATAAGGATAACGTTATATGATAAGACTGACTGATAAGGATAACGTTATATGATAAGACTGCCTGATAAGGATAACGTTATATGATAAGACTGACTGATAAGGATAACGTTATATGATAAGACTGACTGATAAGGATAACGTTATATGATAAGACTGCCTGATAAGGATAACGTTATATGATAAGACTGCCTGATAAGGATAACGTTATATGATAAGACTGCCTGATAAGGATAACGTTATATGATAAGACTGACTGATAAGGATAACGTTATATGATAAGACTGCCTGATAAGGATAACGTTATATGATAAGACTGCCTGATAAGGATAACGTTATATGATAAGACTGCCTGATAAGGATAACGTTATATGATAAGACTGACTGATAAGGATAACGTTATATGATAAGACTGCCTGATAAGGATAACGTTATATGATAAGACTGCCTGATAAGGATAACGTTATATGATAAGACTGCCTGATAAGGATAACGTTATATGATAAGACTGCCTGATAAGGATAACGTTATATGATAAGACTGACTGATAAGGATAACGTTATATGATAAGACTGCCTGATAAGGATAACGTTATATGATAAGACTGACTGATAAGGATAACGTTATATGATAAGACTGCCTGATAAGGATAACGTTATATGATAAGACTGCCTGATAAGGATAACGTTATATGATAAGACTGCCTGATAAGGATAACGTTATATGATAAGACTGCCTGATAAGGATAACGTTATATGATAAGACTGCCTGATAAGGATAACGTTATATGATAAGACTGACTGATAAGGATAACGTTATATGATAAGACTGACTGATAAGGATAACGTTATATGATAAGACTGACTGATAAGGATAACGTTATATGTAATACGTTTTAGGAAATAGGTTGTTGTTGTTGTTAGGCTTGCTCCACTGTTGCATTGGGTTGTACGGGTTGTACCTGTAGTGGTAGTGGTTGTAAGCGATTATATAAATAAATAAATAAATTTCGTAAATCTTTATTATAATACTCAAATACGATGCAAAACTTGATGACAACAACGGTTTTTTCTTGTCAAAAATCATTGCACCTTTCTTTACACCTAACGTTTCACTCGCCGGCTTCTCATCTCTGATGGAATTTTGCGTTGTCTATATTAACTTCACTAGCGATCCGGCTTGCTTATGTGACCATTATGTTGTGTAGATTTGGTGATTAGTTGATTCAAAGAAACAAGCGTCTGTCTTTGATGATGTTTATTAGCAACTAACTTAAAAAATATCCTCACATCATATTTAATACGGTCGGCGGCTAGCTACTTACTTTACTGAAACGTGGACTGTATGTTTGTTTGTATACATTTTAAATCTATTGAAATGAGTTTCAACACCTGCCTAAGACAGTATCTAGCTAAGCAAGACGAATGTTACAATATTCAGTCATTATCAAGTCATCAAGTCTGTATTCACAAAGACTGGATATCGGAATAAACATGATCATGATTAAGTTCTTTGTACCCGTTATAATGTTGTACGTCGTTTTATGGAGCATATTGCCAGAGTGCACAAATCTAAATCCAAAAACAAATGCAGTGAGTGAATAATTGGACAAGTCGGATACCAACACGAGCGGCGCAGAGAACATGGCACAGTTTAATTTAAGCAAATACGATAATATTATTTACATCACTAAAATGAATAAGCTACGATATTACTTTTCGAACTAGTTCCAATTTGAGTACATCGAAATTATTCATATTCGGGTCGATTTAATAATGCTAAATATCAGCAGAACACAGTTTGAGGCAAAACTAACGATTGTAAGTATTGTATTGCCAAAGAAACAATTTTGTTTAGTCACATTCATTCTATTTCCATCGTCCGGCTTCATCCACTACAGACTGGGCCCAGGTACATTTTATTTGTGCCAATCCGCACGCTCCCGTGCCAGTTTCACTCAGGTTCTACCTGCGATGGCAACAACATCATCTGCCATCTCACAGCCGCGGACGACTTGGCACCACTTAAAATGATAAACTTACATACAACCGATATATGCACTTTATATTTAACTAGCTTTTCCCCGCGGCATCGCCCGCGTGAATGTCGGAAAATATCCCACGGGAACGTACTACCGGGATTAAAAGGAAGCGAAGCGATGATCACGTACATACCTAATAGCCGAGGGAAGGGTTCATTGACTCCTGTGCTAGCGCAGCGCCGCCGTCAACCATAATTATTTTGTTACTTAATTTTGAATCTGTGATATTATATAAAATATTCTTTTAAATGATATGATGTCAACGTAAATTAAATGTCCGATTTAAATAACAAGGATTAATAAAAGATTAATAAAATCTTACTACCAAAAGGAAAGAAAATCCTACCTATTGAATTACTTATTCAACATCTAAAACTTGATGAAATAAAAATTAAACGTAAACAATAAGGTCATAATGTCAGAAAAAAAGGGACGCATTTCTTCCAAAAAAAAAAAAAAAATATTTTATCAAAGCCCAAGTGGCTGTGGAGCAGGACCAGCATTTAGCCAAGCATTTTTATCTATGATATAATCATTCAACCTATAATATGCTTGTCTACATAGTGTGCGTTTAATGCATGTTTTAAATTGCTTCTCATTTAGTTGAAGAATATCGAGAGGTAATTTATTATTTATACTGTTCCTCCCTTTCCACCCCGACAGGGGTCAATTTAAATAAAATCTTCAATCATGTTTTTCGTCATGTTTAGATTACTTTTGACTTAATCCAGATACGAAGTGAAATCCTCCCCTAAAGCGTAATTATTATTTTGCTGGTAGATTTTAGAAAAACCCAAAAATTTATGTCTATATTTTTTGTTAAAAATATACCGTTATTCGAGGTAACCGGATAGCGCGTTAAAATTCTTCCATACAAACTTTAGCACCCCCTAAAATCCCTTTGACGGCTAGTTTAGAAAAACTAAATAATGACAAATACATAAATGTATTCGTGCTGCACTAAGTTTCAAGTTTAATAACTTAAGAAATAAGATTTTTCATTCAATAGAAATCCTCCCTTTCCATCCCCTTTAAAGGTCAAATTTCCAAAAAAATCTTCATTGAGGTCATTTACATTATAAAAGGAACCCTTGTGCAAAATTTCTGGTATGTCACTCATTCAGCACTTCAACCGCGATTTCATTCGCGTGGATTTTGTACTTCCTCCTACAAATTTTAACGACCGCCTCCACCCTCTTTAAATGGTAGTGTTACAGATTAAGATATTTATTATTTATTTATACATAAGTGTAAGTATACATGTTGCGCCGACCCCAAATAAATTGGGATTAGGTCTGGAGAATGATGATGAAGTATTCGGGTTTAGTTTCAAGTTTATAGATCAACGTAATAATATTTTTTTCATACAAACTATGTCCCCTTTTCGCTCCCAATTTCCATTATTTGACTTATAGGTATTTATTCCAATTTTCGAGTTAATCAAACCACGCAATAAAATCCTCCGCTCTAAAATTGATTACCCCATCTCCTTTGATTTTTTGGAAATCCCTGATATACGTTGCACTTTATTTCCGAACATAAGTGTAAATAGCGAGTTTCAAGTTAATCAAACTGAAAATGACAAACTTTGTTCTTTACTTAGATAAGCATTCGTGCCAAGTTTCAAGTTTTAGAAATAAGATTTTTCTAACAAACGAAATCCTCCATTTCAAAATCCTTTCTTAGTGGATGCCCACACTCATGTATAAGGTGCAACATTTTAAGTCTCTAGGTCCAGCGATTTGGGCTGTGCGTTGATATATCAGTCAGTCAGTGAGTCAGTCAGGACTTTGAATTTTATATTTATACAGATATTGACTGAGTAATATGTATGGTTAGTACGTGGGAGAGCGCGCGAGTGCCAGTCGCAAGACGGAGACGGAGACGGAGGGGAAGGGGAGTGACGGGGGCAGATGTCACTCAAACCGCGCAAACTTAATTAAAATCCGCACAAATAGTTAGCACAAGCATCGTGCTGCCGCCAACAAGCAATGCGCAATTCATAAGCGAAAGCGCGGAATTACATTTATGGAGAAGTCGCCGTGATAGATAGAAGATGAATAAAGTATGCCTGTGAGCACCTAATATAATTACATAATTAGTATATTCAGGAGTACATACAAGGTTATGGCTGGCCGAAAATCATCAATAGCTATCTAAAATATATATTATACTGGCACCCTAACTGCAATTAACAGGTAATGCTTAATACAATAGTAAATTATTATACACCAACTGTTTAAATAACTAATTAACTATGCAATTATATCGTAATTTGTTTATTTATTAACTTAATTCTTGTCTTTAGTAAGCACTACAAGCAAACCAGTGAATATTGTTGATGAATAGCAAACTAACTCCACGGTACCAAAACGTAATAACAGTACCAATCTAAGCTATAACGAGTACGGTAGTAACGAGCTCATTTAAAGACGATTCACGTTTAAATATCGGCAGTTATATCACCGGCCGTACTGTGATTCAACCTGTCGAATTAGATGAGAGTGGGTGGATATTACCTTTACTTACAGCGAGTAAATCCTAATGGATTTGCTTGTGATCAAAGTAATAACTCATTTAAAGTTTGATGGATTGGGTGTTTCCCTCAGGTACTTAGTGTAGCTATGACGATATTACACGGAACTGTGATAAAGTCTCTGTTTACGAGACATTTCACAGTTTATAATTTATGAACCATTAGTAGAAAACGGATCCTTTAAAGTTAGTGCGCACTACGTAACCTTTCACACAATTGACAACGTTACCTGTTACTTTACACACAATAATGCCATTAACTGCCTCCATTTGAATGGTCGCGACAAGATATAGTGACTTTTTATTTGATGTCACCATTAACAATTTAAAACAACTTCAACAATAAGAGTAGGTAAGCTGTAGCAAAAACCGCCGTTCGCTCATAGCTCACGCCCGTTCACTCTTCAACTATCGTTTGGTAAGTTGCCGAAGCCACTTGACTGGCTCCTACGATTTGCATAAGTTTTAATCAAAGAAGTCGCTGCGAGTAGTGAGGACGAGCCTGCGACACACTTGCTGCCAACAGGACTCATCTTTTCGTTCCACTCGGACCGGCGGACCGAGCGATGAGCAAAAAACATACTTAGTTGCAGAAAGTCCACTCTTATTAGAAGATGCTTTCGTACACAGACTTATTTTACGGAAGGATGCACTAAAGTAAAAAGTTATAAATAGTTTTCATCCGTATGATAAAGTCTTGTCCAGATAACCTGGTCTTAAGTACTTAAGTACTAACTTATTCATAAAAATTGCTTTGAAAATTATTGTTGAGTTGTTTATTTTTTATGGGTTAAATTCAAGTCGAGTTCTCGAGCAATTGTAGTCGCTTAACGATACCAAATAATTGTTTAACTAACTTCAGTGGTTTATATTCTGCAGCCACTATTAGCCATGTACTTATATATTCCGCAGCCACTATTAGCCATATACTTATATATTCCGCAGCCATCATTAGCCTTATACGTAAATATTCCGCAGCCACTATTAGCCATATACTTATATATTCCGCAGCCACCATTAGCCATATACTTATATATTCCGCAGCCACTATTAGCCATATATATTCCCCAGCCACTATTAGATATATATATTCCTCAGCCACTATTAGCTATATATATTCCCCAGCCACTATTAGCTATATATATATTTCCCAGCCATATATCATATATTCCCCAGCCACTATTAGCTATATATATATATTTCCCAGCCATATATCATATATTCCCCAGCCACTAATAACTATATATATTCCCTAGCCACTATTAGCTATATATATTTTTCCCAGCCACTATTAGCTATATATATATTTCCCAGCCATATATCATATATTCCCCAGCCATATATCATATATTCCCCAGCCACTAATAACTATATATAGTCCCTAGCCACTATTAGCTATATATATTTCCCAGCCACTATTATCTATATATATTCCCTAGCCACTATTAGCTATATATATTTCCCAGCCACTATTAGCTATATATATTCCCCAGCCACTATTAGCTATATATATTTCCCAGCCACTATTAGCTATATATATTTCCCAGCCACTATTAGCTATATATATTCCCCAGCCACTATTAGCTATATATATATTTCCCAGCCATATATCATATATTCCCCAGCCACTAATAACTATATATAGTCCCTAGCCACTATTAGCTATATATATTTCCCAGCCACTATTAGCCATATATATTCCCCAGCCACTATTAGCTATATATATTCCCCAGCCACTATTAGCTATATATATATATTTCCCAGCCATATATCATATATTCCCCAGCCACTAATAACTATATATAGTCCCTAGCCACTATTAGCTATATGTATATTTCCCAGCCACTATTAGCCATATATATTCCCCAGCCACTATTAGCTATATATATTCCCCAGCCACTATTAGCTATATATATATTTCCCAGCCATATATCATATATTCCCCAGCCACTAATAACTATATATAGTCCCTAGCCACTATTAGCTATATATATATTTCCCAGCCACTATTAGCTATATATATATTTCCCAGCCACTATTAGCTATATATATTTCCCAGCCACTATTAGCTATATATATTCCCTAGCCACTATTAGCTATATATATTTCCCAGCCACTATTAGCTATATATATTCCCTAGCCACTATTAGCTATATATATTTTTCCCAGCTACTATTAGCTATATATATAGTTCCCAGCCACTATTAGCTATATATATTTCCCAGCCACTATCAGCTATATATATTCCCTAGCCACTATTAGCTATATATATTTCCCAGCCACTATTAGCTATATATAGTCCCTAACCACTATTAGCTATATATATATTTCCCAGCCACTATTAGCTATATATATATTTCCCAGCCACTATTAGCTATATATATTTCCCAGCCACTATTAGCTATATATATTCCCTAGCCACTATTAGCCAAATATATTCCCGCCACTATTAGCCATATATATTCCCGCCACTATTAGCCATTTATATTCCCGCCACTATTAGCCATATATATTCCCGCCACTATTAGCCATATATATTCCCGCCACTATTAGCCATATATATTCCCGCCACTATTAGCCATATATATTCCCGCCACTATTAGCCATATATATTCCCGCCACTATTAGTCATATATATAGCACAGACGCACCGGCACTGTTCACAACTCAAAAAAAGGTAATTCGTATTTTAGTTAATTTAGAACAAACGGATAGCTGCAAACCCCATTTCAAAAAACTAAACATTCTAACTCTGCCTTGTATATACATACTGGAAATCTGTAAATTCGCACACACACACCAAGACTTTTTCACAAAACGTGAAGACATACAAGCAAGATACACACTGCGACACAAAACACGATTAAACCTACCGATATCCCGTTTAAAAATGCATTCATCTAGTCCACTGGTTATGTCGATAAAAATATATAACAAACTACCCGAGGTACTCAGAAATAAGAAAAAGATTGCCGTTTTTACGAACAAATTAAAAAAGTTATTACTAAATAAATGTTATTATAGCATAAATGAATATTTAATTGACAAATGTATAGAACTGACATGATTATATAAATTAATAAAAAAAAATATCGATTAAAATAATAATTAAGTAATAAAATGTTACCTTAGTAGATTATACTTAGAATAAGTTAGTTGCATGTATACCTAAATAAGTCCTCTTCCTTCAAACTTTTCTTTTGCTGTGCCCGACAGGGT
The DNA here is from genome assembly GCA_947568875.1 of Fissipunctia ypsillon. Taxonomy (NCBI): domain Eukaryota; kingdom Metazoa; phylum Arthropoda; class Insecta; order Lepidoptera; family Noctuidae; genus Fissipunctia; species Fissipunctia ypsillon. The sequence continues at coordinate 26,030,598 of OX387649.1, forward strand.
CCACGATTGTTTCAGCAAATATTTACTTACCACCTAAGCATATACATTGTGGAATGCAATAAATGATTGAGTATTGAGTATATTCCCGCCACTATTAGCCATATATATTCCCGCCACTATTAGCCATATATTCCGAGAGTTAGCCTTCTTCAAGTTATCTCGCGATTACCTTAATACCTTTACCTTGCGGTTGGCTTAATGACTGGGTCAGCAGTTGAAGTGCCCCGTTCACATGGCTGTACTGCGTGTAGGCGCTGCTGACGTTACTTCGTCATACGGCTCGCACGTCTGACCTGCGACTCCCAGCGCGTGCTCCAATTTACTTATGTATGACGAGTGATTAAATTGTCGTAAATGTTGAATTAAACTCTGGTTGTGGGCACAAGTTGTATGTGTTTGTGTATGTACTCCCCGCTCATTGTTTTCTTTTATTGGATGCATTATTGAACATGAAATAAATCTTTCTGTAATAAATAACTTCGAGCCAGTTTCATTTGCTTGTTTATGTTGATTTTTATTATTAACCGACTTCAAAAAAGGAGGAGGTTCTCACTTCGTCAGAATCTTATTTTTTATGTATATTCCCCATTACTCGAAGACGGCTGGACCGATTTGGAAAATTATTTCTTGTTTGAAAGGGTATTTGAATACTTTCCAGGTAGTCAGATTGTCATCGTGTCAGTATCTGATGATGGGAATTCTTCAAATGTTATAGGCACACCTATAGAGATTTGGGTACTTTTTATAGTAACCTGTACATTTGCTCTTGGAAAGCGCCATTTGGTGAAGTGGAACTGAAGATGAAGCCCACAGATGGCAACCGGAACTACTCAATATTTCACGGGTTGCGATTCGATTACTTTAATGTGTTTGCTAAGCAATTTATGCTCAAAACAATGCATATGGTGAAGTGGAGCTGATGGTGAAGTACCAGGAGAACTCCTCAACAATTAACGTCCCTGCATCGGGAAAAGAAATATTTTGTAAAAGATGATGAGCAGTTGACATTAGGCTATTGTAAATTAGATAAATTGCAAACTGAGCCACAAAAAGTGAAAAATAAAAAAACTTTTATACAAAAAAAAAAACAACCGACTTCCAAAAAAGCATTACAATGTGAAAAATAACTGTCATTTCCGAAGTCGATGGCTAAAAACTAAAATACCTACAGATCCAAAGACACCGACTTTTGAAATTAAAGTTATTCTTCACTTTGTAGTGTTTTTTTGGAAGTCGGTTGTTTTTATTTTTTTGTAAATTTTTTTTTTGTAAAACAAAATTTGCAGTTGCAAATCAGACTGTAATGAACAATATAACTTACTAACAGAAAACCACAACCGACATCAGAAACATTTTCCATTAAACAACTTTGAAATCACATCATTACCATTAACCACCAATCAAAAAACACTAGTGTCAGCAACAAAAGTCGATTAACACTTCAGTTTTTTTTAACACAATAAAGGAGATGGAAAATGGTGGGCCCAAATGTAATAAGTTGAGACATAATCTAAAAAATTTGTCATATTTTTTTATCTTAGAATATCAAAAATCAGCTCAATTCTTAATCTGGAAGCGGAGAATTAAGAGAAATATAGTTATAAGTAATCGATTACAAAATTACAAAAATAAAGCCTTCGCACTAGGTAATTAACTCGAGTAATTAAATGCATTAAATATACTTTTATACAATAAAGTGCATTTAATCACATGCCTTAATAAATTAAATATCAATTCATTACTGAAAAACCAATATAATGAATACCGATTTCATATCGATTAAAATTAGTCTTATATTTTTAGTCTATGTCACTGACATGACAGCTGTGACGCTGTGAGTCAGCTCAGCATTGACAGTAGACAGTTGCCGACTGCTCTTGCTTGTTCACTCGTTTCATGTTTTCCGATGCGTTTTGAGTGCTTTCCAGATTATTTAATATTTAACGACCACTGCATTGTGGTTTACGGATTCTGACCCTGCCTACCTCGTACGACCCTCGCTTTCACACTGTACACCGAAGATCGCTCACACGTTTGACTTGGAATTGTTATTTTGGATTTTACCGCCGCCTTGTGGATTGGATATTGTTGAAACTATGGATCGCTGTGTGAATTGAAGGATAGCAACTAGTCACTGCAATACACTAGGCCGACGACCCTCAGACGAAATATAATAAACATTAGTGTTTAAAGAACATCTTTTGCACTTCAGGAATCAGTTGTTAGTTAAAGATTGTGACATAGCCTTACTTTTACTAAACCTCTAATAACTCGGCTCTCAGATTGTCAAAACTTACAGAATTTTCAGCGAGGGACTGATAAACTTAAATCTATTAATCCACACCAATTTCATTTCGTTACATTTAGGCCCAAGATTGTTTGTAATCGTTTCCGTCTCCTTTACGTTCAAAAGAATAAAAAAAGACAGACAGTAAAGTTGTTAAATTCCGATGATAAAAACTCTTAGCTTAACATGAAATACTGAAAAGTAGTGTATCTACTAATAATTTTGTCTCATGAATTCACATGTAAAAGTAACAGTGTTAATCTACTTCTGTTGCTGACCGTACCTACAAAGTACATGGCATATTATGTATTTATATTAAGCTTATATATCATTCATGGAAATATCTATTGTCACAGAAATAAATGAAACCAATATGTTTCATGTGATATTAACGATGTGATCAAGCTTACAGCCGCTTCTTGTATTAGTGAATAGTGATCGAATGCTTTGTTAGTCGCATGAATACTGGCAGTAATTCCCGATACACTCGTAAATATGCGACGCGTGATAAAACTAATAATACTGTAATACAAACGACGATAAATATTCAATACTAGTTCTATGGAAATGTGCATACAATACGATTCGAACTTATCGACAGACTAACTGATGATTCGTATTATTTTAATGATTGCTCTTTCATAATAGCTGGAAATGAAATTAAGCGAAGGCAAAAACCTGCCCTCATAGGGGAATATAATAAATATTTATCCTTATTCTTGTTCCTTCACGAAAACCAGTTTTCTTACAATGTTTTACAGCGTTTTCAGTACATAGAAAACACATTTTGTCACTTGAAAAGTCACATATATTTATGTCAGGGGTGTAGTGCAAGTCACATACCTATATTTATGTCAGGGGTGTAGTGCAAGTCACATATATTTATGTCAGGGGTGTAGTGCAAGTCACATATATTTATGTCAGGGGTGTAGTGCAAGTCACATATATTTATGTCAGGGGTGTAGTGCAAGTCACATATATTTATGTCAGGGGTGTAGTGCAAGTCCCATATATTTATGTCAGGGGTGTAGTGCAAGTCCCATATATTTATGTCAGGGGTGTAGTGCAAGTCCCATCGTCACGACAGTCTTGTGATGATAAAGTATAAATATGTATAACTAACACGCTCCCAATCGCTACAGAGATGTTATGAGTATGACTGAAGCCCATTGGTCGCGTGAGTTGCCGGGACACTCGACACTCGACACTCGACGTTCGCTCACTGACAGCCATTGATCGCGCCACCACTGCTTTGTGTACCAACGGATGGATTTATTTATTGAACTATTAGTGCAGATGTACAGGCGATTTATTGACGAATGCATTGTGTGCACTATTTGTTTATCATTGATATAAATCGAAATACGCAATTCCTGCTCCGCAAATTGGATAAGTTTTACCATTAACTAACTATGATTTTACAGATTGTGTCTTCACTAACGAGCAAACGGAATATTCACACTAATTTCCAACTTAACCCTTAATGGAACTACTGTACTTTAACATCCGTCGCTTTTTTATAGTAGCTATTTTTTTTTTTTTGGGTACCCTTTTTAGTGTATTTTTGAAAACCCCAAAGTGCGCAAAATCATAGTCGCCGAGAAAAAAAAAGGTCGCTTTTTTATAAGTTTTTTTTTAGGTAGAAAAGACCCTTTTTAGTGTGTTTATGAAAACACCAAAGTGCGCAAAACAATAGGAGCTGAGAGAAACAAAAATAGTAAGGCGTAGTCGAGAGAGCAGCGCTTCGCCGGGCTCAAGGGTTTAAAGAAAATAGCTACGAAGTTCGCTCGCTCATTAGACCCCGCCATCCCCTTCGAACCTAACCTGTCCTAGTCGCGGTGCCCCAAGTGCCGAGCTCACTTCTCACATGGAAAAATCCAATAACACTTTGCCCGACCCGGGAATCGAACCCAGGACCTCATACTCAGCAGTAGCGCTTGCGACCACTAGACCAACGAGTCTGATTAACAAAACCAAAAGCTGCGTTAGGTTACGGAAAGGCAACAGTTTATTGCTAGGGGCTTATTGTAATGCAGTCTCAGACGCTTTGTATTGTGTTCCTTATGTCGCAGATAATAGAGTCTTATGTAATTCAACCCGAAGTCACTTTGCATACAATCTGAACAAAATGTCGTAGTCTATATAATTACCGGTTGTTTTTATTTTTTTATTTGAGGTAGGTTTGCTCTTGACTCTAGTCTAGGTCAGAGATGACAGAGACAAAGTCGACGATGGAGCGAGCTTACCCAGAAGAGGCCTGTTCACTCTCACTTTAAAGAAATCGGGGTTGTATGCGTTCGGAAACACAGACGCAGGCAGAGAGTTCCACTCCTTTGCTGTGCGCATCACAAAAGTTATGTAAAACCGCCGAGGAATGGCACAATTCCTCGTCAGGTAAGGAGCTCTCGAGGGAAAAGTTTTTATTAAGCTTATTTGTCAAGGTGTATACATAAATAAAGATTTACTTCAAGAGGGGCGCTCCTCTGAGCAGACTTTGTAAATGCTTATTAGCAATTTTGGTTACCGTCTGTTTTAAAACCCTCCGTTGCGAAAACAGTCAAAACAATGGTTGTTAGAACATTAATTTATTAGGCTTAATCTATACATATTATAAAGTAACTCTGCCCCGCGACTTCGTTCGCGTGGAAGTCGTAAGATACACATTATACTAAAATATCAGCCACATTTTAATAAAACTCCCTCGTCCCCCGACCCGTCGCGTTGCATCGCCCGCCTGCGCTATTACTTCGTTTTCGCTTAGCGTTCTTTCTGACTTTTTTTTTGCTCGACTCCTAAGGGTCGTAGCGTGATGTTAAATAGCCTATCCACACTATAACTTGTAACGCACGAGTGAGTCCAGTACCCGTAATAATGTAAAGTAATGTACATTTACACGTGTACGTTGTGTACTCGTGTTTGTTCCTGTTGTACTCTAACTCTCCCCGCACGATTCATTCGCGTGATATCCTCAGTTGTTTGTGTTCGTTCCTTCCGATTTATTCGCCTTGTACATTTAATTAGATTTTAATTTAGATAATTTTACATTTGTTACGCGTAGGTGCGCAGTGAGCCGATCCGCGGTAATGTGGAGACTCGTATCTCCAGCCTCTGTCTTAAGTCTCATTGTGTTACATTATTTACGATTTCATCGTCGTTTCATCATTTACTGTGTTGTGCGCGTATGATTGCGGATAGAGTACTTAGTGTCGCTCGGTGTCCAACTTGTAACATAACATCACGCCTTGTTTTCCCGAAGGGTTAGGCAGAGGTGTTTCTATTATAGTACACCCACATTTCACCAGTTATGTTTTTTAAGTCCCATGTAATAGGGGGCGAGCCTATTGCCATCTCCCGGGCACAAATCCAGACTCCGGGCTGCTACTGAGAAATTCCAGACAGAAAAACCCTGTGCCCGACCTGGGAATCGAACCCAGGACCTCATTCTCAACAGTAGCGCTTGCGAACACTAGACCAACGAGGAAGTCAACTTGTAACCTTTTAAAATATTTTTGGGACAAAATATAACCTGATGTAAAAATTATTGGAATCGATTCAGTTACTTATTCTGAACAAACTATATTCAGGTTTCGCATATACTAAAAATAATGTTGTATAACTGAGCCATTTCTGTTTTCAACTTTCTATTCCTTTCGAGGACACCAAGGAATTCTATTTTACTTTTATCTTTTCCTTAATCAGTTGAAAAATAATAATTTAGGCGTACGTAGATAGATAAGTTCTAGGAACGTATATAAATATAGATCTTTTCAAAGTATAAAATATATATCAATAAAAGTTTGAGGCACTAATATTGTATAGTACACCTGTATAACGGATAGCGTACATCAGTGCCTCAAGCTTTTAAAATTGATATGTTGGAAATACGTTAGTCGTCGTTTGACTAATCGGGACGCCAGCGCCACCAAGCGGCGCTCGACAGAGTGTACAGCATAACGCTCGTCGACCGGAGTTAAGCAGAGTTTGTCGGTGGCTGTCGGGCAGTGAATACGTTATGAAACTGTCGCGCGTTCCGTATAGTTGTGTCGTGTATCTACAGTGTGTGAATTGCTAGTGTGATTGATTTGAACGTTAATTATAATATGATTTGAACTGCAAACGGTTTTTCTATTGCGCAATAACCAACACTACCCATAGCACGCCCACAGTAGTTAAAATATGGCTGACGATACCTAGAGAGATGTACCTTCTCCGTCAGATATATATATTATATTTTGAAAAGATCTATATTTATATACATACGTCCCTAGAACTTACCTATCTACAAACGCCTGAATTATGATGATGAGTTACCAAGAGAGAGGTTATTCTGAACCTAGAATATACCTATACATATACATATATGAGAAATGTCACTTTTTATTTGTTCCTTTTAGTTCACCTTTTTTTTTTAAATAAAAGCTTGTTTTTAAATTGTTTTTGTTTACTTTTAATAATTTTGTATTATTTTTAGTCATATAGGTTTTTTTTTTTATATTTCTCGGGACCCTAAGGTCCCGGACCTTTGGAAGGCATATGAGGGGCCGAAGCCAACTCGCAGAGGCCCGTTAGACGCTTTCAATGGAAATGAGGCACCAACCGACGATCATCCCTGTACGTACTATGCAATTACTACTATTACGTACTATTATTTTTTAGTCATATAGGTTTATTATGAACATCTTTTATTTTCAATGCCTAGTATATAGCATTTTAATTTTTTAGACCATTAACTTTATTACACTATTTACATTATTGACTTTATTTACATTTTATTTATAAGTAATTATATTATTAACATATTTACGTAATTACTTATTTACATTATTTTCACCATTTACGTTATTAGTTATATTACTAGTCACGATCATTCGGCTCCATCTTCAGATTTTCGTAATCATGGGTACTCAAGAAAACAAAGCAAACCAGCCCAAACTCGACTATCTTAGCACTTTCCATGAGGGAGTTCCAGTGGCAATCTTTCGCTCCATCTTCAGACCCTCGTCATCATGTGTAATGGAAATTAATCAAGATAACGAAACATATGAACCCAAATTCAACTGTCCTACCATTTGCCATAATACACAGTTTCTGTGGCCACCTCCTGACTTAATTTTGAGACCATGCACATCTTCTACTAATAGAGTAATGTTGATGATGTGAATGACTGAAGGCTGAAGAATTTGCATGGTTCACACTCTTTCCTTACGGCTATAGACGCCATAAGGATTGAAAGAAGAAAGGAGACCTGTCAAAATGACCCTCCTTGACCAGGTCTGAATGTTGGAGGTAGATTTACAGGTTCAACGCAACGACTACTTATTTTATGCACTCTCCATGTTTGAATACTACAGAGTAAAATCAACTATATCTGCATGCGGAAAGAAGATTCATGGACGGGACAATAGAGAATGTACGAGGTTGCGTTGTTTTATTACAGAGTTCCTGTGGCCACCTTCTGGCTTCATCATCAGACCCTGTATAATTGTACATCATCTACTAATAGAGTACTTGTCAAGACTAGAGATGGGTCGAGGGCAAAAACAAATATGGACAAAATGGGCATAAACTTGGCATATTGGGCATAAATGAGTTTACGCCCAAATAAATGACCGATCACTGGGCACAAAAACTAATAACTTTGTTTTGTAAAAAATAAAGCAGGAACTTAATTTAAAATGAAACTTAACGTTAGTATTTTATAAATTAAAATTTTAATCAAATAATCAGTCTTGTTAAAAAATCACAGTTGAAAATTCGAATAGGTAAATATCTCCGAAACGGCTGGACCGATTTTGCCGGGATTTTCACTGGCAGATAGCTGATGTTACGAGGAGTAACTTAGGCTACTTTTATTTTAGAAAAATAATTAGGATTCCGCGCAAAAAAATTAAAACCCATGAAATTGTAAACAAAAGGTCGGATTTGAAAAATTCTTTTTGCATTTGGTAGCCCAATTCTCGAGGATAGTTATAGACTATTTAACATCACGCTACGAACCTAAGGAGCCGAGCAAAAAGAAAAAAGTCAAAAAGAACACTAAGCGAAAACGAATTAATAGCGCGGGCGGGCGATGCAACGCGGCGGGTCGGGGGACGAGGGAGTTTTATTAAAATGTGGCTGTTATTGTAGTATATTGTGTATCTTACGACTTCCACGCGAACGAAGTCGCGGGGCACAGCTAGTGGAAAATATAATTTTAACTCTCGTAAAATAAAAAATTAAGTGAAGTCTTATAATTGGCTTTGATACTACAATACTCTTAAGTAAGTAATATATGTTCATAAGCAATATTCTATCTATCTATCTATAAGCTCGATAGTACCAAAATATTGCATTGTCCACCGACTTTACATACGTGTGCCAAATTTCAGCTCAATCGAACACCGGGAAGTGGGTGAAATATTGATTATAAAATTCCAGCACATACAAGTGAAGCCAAGACATACAAGTGAAGTAAGAATAAAAGCTTTTAATAACTTAAAAAAGCTTTTAACTTTAAAAAATAAAAATACACTTCTGGACACATCTATTGGCCCACCTTAGAGTTTAGGTTTCGATGGCCCCTACCGAAATATGATTGCTAGATTGAACAAAAACTGTTGATGCAGTTTTAAACCTGATACATTTTACCATTTTTTTCGATCGTATTGTTTTAAATTTGAATTCAGAATACCATACGACATGGAGCTACGCCTAACAAGTCGGATATGCGCCTTGTTAAACGCAATTGATTTTTGAATAAAAAACATGTTTTATCAAATAAAGGTTTAATTTAATAACGCGTGTTGCCTCCATGGGCATCTACCACAGCTCTCATACGATTAGGCATAGAGTTTATCAACCGCTCTATGAAATTTTGAGGGATCATCTCCCATTCCTCTTCTATGGCAGTTTTCAACTCCTGCATCGTCTGGGCAACTGGCTGACGAGCCCTAACACGTCTTTTTAGCTCGTCCCACATGTGCTCAATGGGGTTCATGTCTGGGCTTCTGGCTGGCCAGTCCATAACTGTGATGTTCACATCCCGAAGATATTCCCTGACGATGCCGGCCGCATGGGCTCTTGCATTATCATGCATAAAAAGGAAATTTGGGCCCACATAGTCCGCGTATGGTATCACGTGAGGTTCTAAGCACTCACGAATGTACCTTTCAGCATTTAATGTTGGCAGCCGTGGTCCTGTAACAACCTCAAGTTGAGTTTTGCCGCTCGCGGATATACCGCCCCAGACAGTCCATGAGCCACCGCCATAAGCAACCCTCTCTTCAAAGCAGCATTGTGCGAAACGCTCTCCCTTACGTCGGTAGACCTTCTTCCTTCCATCATTGCCATGTAACACAATTTTAGACTCATCAGAAAAGAGTACACGGCTCCAATCTTGCTGTGTCCAATTTAAATGACTGCGTGCGAAATGAAGGCGCGCTGTTCGGTGGGCTCGCGTTAGTTTGGGCCCATTAGCTAGCTTGTGTGGTACCATATCGCGTTCTTTTAACCTTCTCCGAACAGTTCGAGCGCTCACAGATACTCCGTGGAAGTCGCGAAGTTGGTTTTGTATCTCAATGGAGGTAAGGTGACGATTTCTCAAGCTGGTCGTCACGATGAATCGATCCTGCCTTTCAGTTGTGACCCGAGATCGTGGCCTTCCTTGGCGACGAACAAAGCCGCCAGTCTCTAGGTACCTCCGATAAACATTTCGGACCTCAGATCGACTTAAATTAAGTTGAGCACTCACGTTTCTTTGGCTGTGTCCGGCCTGAATAAGTGCCACAGCTTGGGCGGCGACTTCAGGTGAAGTATCCATAGATTATTGATAGAACCTCACCTTAATGTTAAGAATAAGTAATGTTTGTTGCAAAACCAAAGATATCAATCACTTTTTCAAGAATTAAATCCAAGTAAACCAATAAAACCAAGTTTTCTTAATATTCGATTGTTTGATATCAACAAACAGGCTCCAAATTGTCTTTTGTTTCTTTAAATTCTGTGTTCGAAATTCAAAAAAAGACTATTGAATGAAATTGTGAATGTGCCAGGTTCAAAACTGCATAAAAACTTTTTGCTCGACCTATAGAGGTATGAGGAACAGGGTGTAAAGTTCACTCATCCTCCATAGAAAAGGGAGGATCCTCCGACCAGACGGGTGTTGTGTCTGGTGGGCTACTGCCCGACGGTTGATGTCGGGATGTTGTATATATGCTAGTCGCGCGGTAAACTCTGCTTGCGCGATGCAGGATTTTTGCGTGACGTCAGTGTGATGCGTTCTAATGTGGCGATGTAGATGTGCCGCCACAGACCTAATATAAAATTTTAGCTAGGACCAAACGAAACTGAAAATACAAGGTGGGCCAATAGATGTGTCCAGAAGTGTAGGTGTTATAAATAAAATGGGTTGGGGGATCTGTATGTTTTGCCGTTAACGGCGTACCTACAAATATCAAATACGAAATTTTAAATGACAACCAAAATCAAAGCTAAATTAAATCCCAACACAAAGATAACAATATTCCAAACATTTATATTGTTAGAAACACAATAACATTTTAACATTTTTTTTTTGTAATTAAATATTTTATGATCATAAGTTTATTTTAAGGGGGAATTTACCAGAAAATGAAATAAAAAAGCTGTTTTTTTCAGGTAAATATACCTAGAACCGGGACAAACAGCAGGAAGAATATCCTCCGGGTGTTTTAAATAACAATATTTTATTATTAGTTACTCTTTCAGGTCAAAAGTTGCTAGCTCACGATTATTATAAATAAGTTATTTAATTAGTTTCTTGGGGCTCGTGGCAAAATTAAAAAACCCGCACGGGTCGATCGAAGGTTAAGCTACGCTTGTCACACGGTGGAGCATACGGTGGAGGTTTGCCCGGCTTGGGCGGAGCACCGCCGTGTCCTTGCGGAAGCGATCGGCGGCGGCGATCTCTCGCGTCCGGCCCTGGTCCAGGCCATGGTACGGAGCGAGAGTGCATGGGAAGCCATTACCTCCTTCTGCGAAGCAGTAATGCTCGTGAAGGAGGAGGCGGGACGCGTGAGGGAGAGGCAAGCTTTGCACCCTCACGCCCCTAGTCGCCGCAGGAGACGCCCTGGGCGTCGGGAATTGGCAGCCGATTCCCGGCCACCGTAGGCGCGGGCTTGCGGACGGCGAGCAATGGGTAGCTCGCCGTCTGGTAAGGACCAGGCCCGAGTCGACGGCGCGTCGTGTTCCACGCGCGCCTCAAAGAGATGTCAGCACTATTGACGGGGTCCGCTAGGGCCGATGCCAGCTAGGGTTGCGGGATGTTCGAAAGAGTTACCGTGGCCCCGGCACAGGCAACAGAAGGAACACGGGTGGGTTTTAGTCAGTAAAAGTCTGACACGCCCTCCCGCTCCGCCCAGAGCGGGAGAAGTCATTTGATGATTTCCCATCCACAAAAAAAAAAAAAAAAAAAAAGCTACGCTTGTCGGTTCGTGGATGGGTGACCATCTATTACATATCGAAACCCCTCCGTACTTCGGAAAGCACGTTACGCCGTTGGTCCCGGCTGTCATTCGTAGACCTCTCGTGACGAGTCGTCAGAAGCCCAGTCTAACAACCAGTATTTCCATCAGTCAGGGGTTATGGTTCCGGTGCAGTGTATCCGAGAATAACTCACACGTCCGCACAAGACACACGCGCCAAGTGGTGGAGCCGCTGCTGAGGAGTTCTTTAGTTTGTATTCAGCCGTTCACAAACAGACACAACGAGAACTGACACATAGGAGGTATCACACATTAACTCTTTTTCTTCCACTTTTCGGAGCTCTTTGAACAGAACTAAAAACTGATCGTGCGTTTGATGCTAATTTCTGTTACACCCTCATGGTCCCAGTAGGCAACCTATTTGTTACACCCTCATGGTCCCAGTAGGCAACCTATTTTTCATGATCTATTTATAAGCGACGTGAGCAGGTGGCATTGCGACTGTAACATTGATCGAAGACATTGGTGTTTAGTTGCAGCTTGTAGGCGTTTATTGTTTAACATTACCGTTCAGCCTAAAGAAGAGTCGTGTAACACGAAATGAGCTACGTCGTGTAACACAATTATTCCATATTGACTTGCAAATTATACAAAAAAATGCTAAAATATGTGATTTATTCCGTCTCCCACGCACTCCTAGTCAAATGTGACAAATATACCAATGTTATGTCCAACCGCCGCGCCGCCGAGATTAGTTTAATTGTATACATAGACCAATTACGACAAAGTGCCAGAAGTACAAATAGGTACATACAGAGGCTAAGTAGCTTGTGCCTACTGAGCTGGCGAGAATATCAGTTGAGTCGAGTCAAGGCCGTGCGGGGCGCGTGCGGGGCGCGTGCGGCCAATTAGCGGCGAGAGGGAATCCCCAGACCATTGCTACTGCATAGTTATACAGAAGGACCACTCCTAACAACGCACTTCACAAATTTTATTCCATTCCCCAAAAAAAGAAGACAAACAAATTGAAAATGACAGAAACATCAAAGAGGTAAGTTGAAAAAAAATTGGAGATTCTTCTGGCGCGTGGCCAAAATCTGAACTAACGCCGCCTCGTTGTTCAATCCCACTGAACTAACGCCGCCTCGTTGTTCAATCCCACTGAACTAACGCCGCCTCGTTGTTCAATCCCACTGAACTAACGCCGCCTCGTTGTTCAATCCCACTGAACTAACGCCGCCTCGTTGTTCAATCCCACTGAACTAACGCCGCCTCGTTGTTCAATCCCACTGAACTAACGCCGCCTCGTTGTTCAATCCCACTGAACTAACGCCGCCTCGTTGTTCAATCCCACTGAACTAACGCCGTCTCGTTGTTCAATCCATCTCACAGAACTATTGTTGACAATGTATACCAACAGCGCCTACCGTCAACGTCATTCAGGCGCCAAAAGATACTTGTGTGTAGGCCCCTTTAATACTGCTTAGATACTTGCGTGTAGCCCCCCTTAATAGTGCTAAGATACTTGCGTGTAGCCCCCCTTAATACTGCTAAGATACTTGCGTGTAGCCCCCCTTAATAGTGCTAAGATACTTGCGTGTAGCCCCCCTTAATACTGCTAAGATACTTGCGTGTAGCCCCCTTAATACTGCTAAGATACTTGCGTGTAACCCCCCTTAATACTACTAAGATACTTGCGTGTAGCCCCCCTTAATACTACTAAGATACTTGCGTGTAGCCCCCCTTAATACTACTAAGATACTTGCGTGTAGCCCCCCTTAATACTACTAAGATACTTGCGTGTAGCCCCCCTTAATAGTGCTAACATACTTGCGTGTAGCCCCCCTTAATACTACTAAGATACTTGCGTGTAGCCCCCCTTAATACTACTAAGATACTTGCGTGTAGCCCCAATTAATACTGCTAAGATACTCGCGTGTAGCCCCCGTACTGCAAAAAAAAAGAAAAAAAAAATAGAATAGCTAAGCTAAGAGAATGTGAATGTGGTCAGGCAGAGAGGTTTTGAAAGCCGTCTGTTTACACAGTATACCTTCAACTTAATCATAAATATTTTATTTAATGTACATAGTAGGCCTTCTGTGCCTTTCTGTGTAGTGACATAATAATATTGGAGGCAGTCTGAAAAAATTACAGCCTCCACGTGACGCCACGGTTTTGTGGAACAAATATAGAACTGAAGGCGTCCCGACCTACAGATAGCCAAGTGTCTCTGTAGTGTGTTCTAATGAAGATATTTGTAGTTTGCAGTGCGTTAAAACTACGTCTGTTCAAGGAAATTAGGTGTTCAACAGACGTGTCACAACATACCTATTTAAAAAAAAATTAACAGCTGAAATATGTACTTACAACGCAACACTGTGCCGTGCCAATTTCAAAATAAGAAAAAAAATACACAGCCTGTCCCGAAATAAGAGAAAACCCTAGAATAGTACGTGAATAAATGACACATCCCCCTTGTTTCTCTGATCCGCGGCACAACACAACGGAGGCTCAATCGAGATTGTGTCGAAACAATATCATCGCGGCGGGTAGTAATAAGCCGAGCATCGTAAAACCGCGCGTTCGTACGAGCGCCTCACCGCGCTATCGTGCCGCGGCAGTAAAGACGACGCGTGACGCGCGCGTTTACGAGCGGCAAACGACGCGCGATATGCAACAATAAATATTATTATTAGGTACATGGGATTACATCGCCGTGGGAGGCGTGGAACTGTGAAATGTCATGCTCACCTGCACAGGGTGAATCTTGCAACTAAAGGAGCGCCTTACGACAAAGTCAGGGTAGTACAGCTCTTTCTTATTTCTAACTTATGCTTGCCCCATTTCGTAGGCAGCATCACTTCCGAATTTGAGTGTAGCCTTTGTCGTAAGAGTTTTTTGAAAATTCTATAAATTACATAACTGGAGAAATGTGAGTGTAGGTAGGTACTATTATATAGTTAGGTACACCTCCGCTTAGTGGGAGAAACTGGCGTGATGTTATTGGTTCTCTAAAGTTCCGTTCCTTTTTAGGCAATTCTCCTTTAACACGAGTTCGAGTTCTTAAACACTGCAGCTTCCTTTTTTCTATGCAAACGAAAATACGATTAGGTACACAAACCCTCTCAAATTCCTTTATCTCGTGTAACAGGCGGGGGCCCGGTCGGTACTCATGGCACTCTATGATTTATGCGGACTCGCTCGCTCGCGGGAGTTATCGCTTGCCATACGTCTCGCTGGCAGCACAGTTAAATGCCTAGCCTTGCAAACACGCCGACCGAACTCACAGAGCTCGAATACCGATCGCACATACAAGTTAAACATTATATGTAATATGAAAAACGGCGAAATCTCCGAAAGGATGAGAAGATTCTTATATTACGTACCTAGCCTCTTAATTTATGAGATGCCAGTCTTTGTCAAAAGTAATATGCAAATGTATGAAAAATTCAGAATTGCTAGATATAGAAATAAAGTTCAGATTGTACCCTGCAGAACTCATTTAATGGACTCCAGTGTATATTTCATGACATCCGAGATTTATAATAAATTGCCATGTTGTATTACACACATTGACAACTCGCACGTATTTAAGCGGAAGCTAAAGGAATTTATAATTGATAAGGTGTATTACAGGTTGAAGGCATATCTATCATAAAAGGGAACCCATATTTCCAATAATATTAATCAGATTTTCAGTAATAGAAGTGACATGTGAAACTTACAATTATTAATTATCTAGGACATTTCTTTATTTATTTATTCGCTATTTACTCTGACATTTATTTAATTATTGAATACTAGATACTCCTTGACATTGAAAACTAAAATGCTTAAAATGATTTTCCAATTTAATAATTTTGTAATATTTATTGTTATTCAGCATGGTATTTTGATAGTAGATAATAATTTATGTGTAAATGTTGCATGCCCATGTGACGGTAGAGCATGGAGAACATTATCAAACATGTTTAACATCTGTACACTTACCCATGTTGGCAAAAAAATTGATTTAATTTGATTTGAGGATGGCATCCAGAATTTAATCTTAGGTGTCGTAATAAGGAAGATAATGTTTGCTTTTATTTTATACAGCTTTATCAATCGAACAAGCAACAACCGCTTTTGGTTTATGGATATTTCCAGTGGACAGCTGCTATAAAAAATCAATCCCCTAGTGCTTGCAGAAGTATCTCATAAAACACTCCTACAGTCAACAGGACCAATGAAGTGCTCGTGAACTAGCGTGACGTCACGACTAGACGAGCGAGCGTTAACGAACACCCTTTATAACCTGTTGATACGATCAAATTGACCGAGTTCATTGCGACGCAGATTACGCGCACAAAGAGTCACAACACGCTCAACATTAATACGATTAATTGAATCGCGGGATTAATCGCAGAGAGTATCGCTCGCTATGCTTCCAGTATATCTGTGACTTTTGCGCTTATCAGCCGTTAATGCGCAGCTATTTAAATGTGAAAGTACGAGTGATGGCAGTATTTAAAATGTTTTCCAGCAATCTAAGAAATTGTGAAATGGAGTACTGCAGACAAGTCACAGAAGTTAATTGAATTTCGTTCTGTTTGTGCTGCACCAAGCGCTGCACACTTTAAGAGATGTCATGTGCAGTTTGCAGTTAGTATAACCACTATTCCGATGCAAGAGTCAATGGTAACTAAACCTGAACGCTGTACCATGGCATCCCTAGTGCTGCGTCTCGCGTGCGCCGCGCCCTAGCTCCCAGCACATTGTCTCCACTCGCCACACATTATCGAAGCGTGCATGAAAAGATAAATGACTATAAATGAACCTAATGAGCTATGTAATGATCAGAAGCCCCCTCTCGCATCATACCGCGCCCCCCTGTTGCCACGCGAGTATTCTGCCCCATTAAGCTGAACATGACACACACACAGTCATGTCTCCTACTAACTTAACAGAGCAAACATTTATGACATTATCATAAAACTCTTTCCCTGCGCATCTCTGTGATGTAGTAGGTACTTGAAATCTGGATTTGGAGAGATTCAAGATGCTTAAGTATTCTAAAGAGCATAGATTGGAAGGAATCATATCATTTCATAAGGTTTTAAGGACGCATGTAGTCTCCAAGAAACATGGTTTGAATACTTGAATGTTTTTATCGAGTGATCGTATAATATGTATGGTCTAATTTCGTTCAGCAGTTAACTAGTTCGTTAATACGGTCAGGTATAATCGTCTTACCTATAACCTTTCAGTTCGGTTAAACATAGGAAGGCTTACGTCGGCTGACACGATAATATTAATTGCCAACTCGTCCGAGAAGGTTCATCTCATAGATTATGCAACTTAATTGATTTTGTATA
Source organism: Fissipunctia ypsillon (assembly GCA_947568875.1). Lineage (NCBI taxonomy): Eukaryota > Metazoa > Arthropoda > Insecta > Lepidoptera > Noctuidae > Fissipunctia > Fissipunctia ypsillon. Next base: position 26,047,682 of record OX387649.1, read on the forward strand.
CTTCCAAATGTCTCATACCCATAATTATATGTATGTATTTATACAGGGTCAAAATAAAATAGCTAGTGGAACTCCACATAATATGTGTAATGTAGTGACGATAAAACAAAAAAGGTTTTCTAAACTCATAACCTTAAGTAACTACACTACCAACGGTCGTTGACCCCGTAGCCAGCTGTAGTTACTCGTAGGACTTGAAATTAAGAGTTTTTGTTCTATTGTAATTAGATATCGATACTTACCCATCACGTTTACGGAGTTTCGCTAGCTAATTTAATTAGACCCTGTAGTCGCACTCACCCTCCCCCTCCCCTGTCGCCTGTAGTTGTGTTTGTGTGTAGTCGCACTAAAATTCCTTATATTGTTTCCAAACTTACAGTTACCCCTAAAACAATGGATGATCGCCCAACCGGTCGAGCGGCCTTCGATGGCGCGCGCGCACCCACGCATGCGCAGTCCGTCCGTACTTCGTACTACATCGCACTACACGGAAGGTCCGCTGCCAGCAACAGACAAGGAAGTACTGTTGGTGTCGCTGTCCAGTCATAAGCGAGGCAATTCCTCGGTCGGGTGAAGTTTTCTTGGGTTTTTCGATTAAGATTTTTTCAACAGTAGCACAGAATCTGGATTTGTGCCCAGTTAACGGCAATGTAATGGTTGATGGGTCTTCAACATGACTGACGACATGTTGGTGTCGTCCTGCCTCTTCGGGAAGCTCAGGCGTGATGCTGCTGTCGGTGCTTCTCGCACACGTTTCACAAATAACAATTTACGAATCGATAGGTAGTTTAGTTCTGGTAAAGCCTTTGTAGTAAACTCTAATGCTTTATCACCGCGTACATCTTCATCTGCATTTAATTCGCAATTTGCGGATTGGTCCTCCTGTAGAATCTCGTAGTGTCACATTAACGACATTAGCGATTAACTATGCTTTTGAACCCTATTCTGAACCACATAGAGTTTGAATTTATGTTTACCTTAGTAGGGGGCAGGGTCGAGTTCAAGTGCGCCCTTGACGCGTTTCAAGATCATTATCCTCGTAACAGTAATATAGATGCAGGTGACGCGTCAGTCCGCGACTAAGTGCGAAAGTAAAAGTCTCCAGTGTAACTAGTTCTTATCAACTTGTGATAAAGTTATGATGAGAGACCTTATAAATTGATACCTTCTGTACCTTATTAAATAAAAACGCTCCTGAAATCGCTGAAATCAGGTTGTTGTATGAAAGTCCGGTACTGCGCCGCAGTGGTACTCCGTCTTATGGGACCAATTTCGAACACCGATCTGTTACTGAGTATTTTCTGACAGAAAAGTACTGGCCCACCCGTAACCAAACCAATAACACTTCCAACCACAGCTATACAAGTACGCAATCTTCCAATTATTATATAACGTAAATAATCTATTTGCTAAATTCTTCCTGTAATATCAACCAGGTCGACAGCCACACTATAAACATTCTTCCTGTAATATCAACCAGGTCGACAGCCACACTATAAACATTCTTCCTGTAATATCAACCAGGTCGACAGCCACACTATAAACATTCTTCCTGTAATATCAACCAGGTCGACAGGCACACTATAAACATTCTTCCTGTAATATCAACCAGGTCGACAGGCACACTATAAACATTCTTCCTGTAATATCAACCAGGTCGACAGGCACACTATAAACATTCTTCATCCTTAAATCCCAATAACAGTGATTACACTAATAACATGAGATTGATTTCAATAACTGTGTTTTGTAGCCCGAGCAACAACCTCTGCGAACTAGTTGTGTTCGTGCGCGAAATCATTGATGTTATAATAACATGTATTAACTCGATCAGTTCAAACGAATCAAATCATGGACATCGGACAGAACACACAGACGATCCACTCCGGACGTTGCGTGAAAATAATCTGACGTCATCACAAGCTGAACTAAACAAAAGATTCTGAAGTGCGTGCACTTTGGAACTGCAGTTTCCCCTTTCCCTGTCGCATGCTTAGCCTACAGCCGTAGCCTTCTCACTATATGAATGAATCTTATAGCTGTCACTCCCAGAAAATGTTATAGGTATTCTGTCATCTAGAATTAGATTAGTCACCAAGCCCTTTTAGTTACGGCACAGCGTACAGGGTCGCGGGACAATTAAAGAGATTATGATGAGGCTCTTTTCTATTAACTTGTTCAATCACGTCCATCTGCTGACATCTAATACAAATAGATTTATTCGTGGCCCGCTAATTGTTTGGCTAGTTTCTGATCACATCGTTTGAATAGTCAACCTTCTGCAGCTTCTCTAATGCATGACGTATTCTAGCTACCTACTTATAAACAGCAGTTAACACTTCTATTCGACTGAAGCAGGCGCGTGTCGGCTCCCCGCGCTCGGTAATGCTCGCGTTGTGATCGGAATAGGTCAATACTCAGCCTAATCACTTTCAAGTTCAGCCGAACGATCGGGTGGAGGTGGAAGCAGTGATGAATCTACGTATTGTTTAGACGCGAATAATTTGGAACACAAAACGAGTTTGAGGTTGTTAACCTAGAATAAACATAAATATAATTTGGTTGTGTAAGGCACGTGTGACACAATAGATAGTAATCAAACATTCGATTTAACTTAACACCTGTTGTTTGCAGAATTGTAAAGTTGAGTTGCCAGCTCTTTGAAGTGATTTATAATGTTTGTAATAGAGTTATGTAACAAAAAATAAGATTAAAATATTATTACATTAATTATTACTCAATAAGTGCTGCATTTGAGGTAAAAAAAGAAAGATCTCTGATCAATCTATAAAGCAAAACGTCCATAGTGTCGCAGTAGCCTTAGAATAAAATATATAGCTAGAGAAACTAGAACAAAGAGCTCGCACGCACCACAGTACGGACTGTCACACGTGTGCAGCAATAATTGTTCGTGCAGGTACAAATGAGCGTTTGTGCTGCGTTCGGTTCATTCACCCGACCGCTCGTTCACTCGCCCCCGCCGTATTTATGCACTGTGTCCTGTCAGCGCGCTGGTTCATGACTCCTCGCCTCGTGCGAGTACAGCAGCTCTGCTCTGCTCCACTCGGACACGTCATGTGGGTAACAATGCTCTGAGGGTTGAAGGAGGTCCTCCAAAAGGGTCGGAAAACGGTTCACTCTCGTGACTCACATATTATATGATAAGAGCTCCTTGAGAGACGGAATTGTAACGTAGCACGAGGAGGTTCATGAGTTCTGGTTTTAATGTTAAGCTTTTGAAAACCTTTGCCACGTAGGCATAAAAGTAGAATAGAATAGAATAACATTTATTTGCATAAAAACATGGTATAAAAGATTAAATACAGAGCATACATGTTTTTTCTTAACATTATAAGCGTGCAAATTTTTCGTGCATACAATTCAAAAATCAAATCAAAAAATCAAAAAACGTTTATTAATCAAAAGTAAAAAAAATCAATTATAAGTAAGAATACATATTCGGTGAGCCACAAACTAAGCGTCGCTTGTATCTTGTGGCTCAGGAGTGCGAATTTAACAAGTTTATAATGGTTACCTTATAGTTTAAGGATGTAAGATTATCATAAGTTACAAGAGATAAAAGTTCAAATAAAATAAAATATTCGTGAGATTCTGAACACAAAATAAAAATTAAAAACAGTGGTTTACGTTGGGCTTGTTTTATGGTGTGTGAGTGGGTGTGATGGTGTGTGTAAGAGTGAGGGGGTGTGGGGGTGTGTGTGAGTGGGTGTGATGATGTGTGTGTGTAGGTGCTATACCAAGGCTTCGGTGTCGTCGTACGATAGTTTTATAAGAGCTGAAGTAAGGAATTTCTTACAGGTGGTGGTTGGGCAGTCCCTTAGGTTACAGATTTTGCTAACTTTATTATAAGTGTAGGGATGAGAAAAATAGCTGCAGCGTCTGGCTAGTTCGGATTTGGCGTTTGATATGGGTACTCTGAAGACACGTTTGTTTGTTATGTTTCTGTAGTCAGGTCGTTTTTTTATTTCTGCGTGGTATTTAAGCGTTGCTTGGAGAATGAAAATTTGTCGTACGCTGAGGACTTGAAACTTCTGGTAAAGTAGGTCAGTAGGGAATCTGAAAGGTTTTTTTAATACAACCTTGATCAGAGCCCGTTGCGCCCTCTCTAGTGTAATAAATGTGCTTTTACCAGCGCGTCCCCATATGCGGATACAATATTGTATGATTGATTGGCAGAGAGCGAAATAGACCATACGCAAGATGTCGATAGGGGTGCAATCGCGGAGTTTTTTCAGAACGTGTATTAATTTTCGCACTCTGGAGGATAGGGCATAAATGTGGGTTTTGTACGTTAAATTGTTGTCTATAGTTATTCCGAAATATTTAATTGTGTCAGTACGTTCTAGAGTTTTACACGCGCAGGTGTGGTGTAGGGCGTTACTGTGCACCTGTGAACAATTGTGTATTTTTATAGACATAGTTTGAGGGGGGCTGGAAGCGCTAGTTTTGGAAAAGGCAATATATTTGCTTTTACTGACATTTAATGTCAGTAGGTTTATGTCAAGGGTGTGCGCTATCTGAGAGAGGCCTTGTTCCGTCAGACGGTATACCTGGTCCCAAGTATTGTCATGAAAAACTATGGCTGTGTCGTCGGCGTAGGAGATCAATTCTGCGTTGCTTATAAGGAGACTTACTACTTCGTTTATGTACAGTGTGAAGAGCGTTGGGCCGAGAATACTGGCCTGCGGAACTCCAAACGTGACAGGGAGCGAACTGCTTTGAAGACTACCTATTTTGGAATATTGGTGTCGCGATGTCAAGTAGCTTCGGAACCATTCTAGAGGTATACCCCTTATACCCGATGCCTCTAATTTCTTTAGAAGAAGCCCAGGTGAAACGGTGTCGAATGCTTTTGCCAAATCAAGAAAAACACCAATACAGCATTCTCTATTTTCTATATGGTGGGAGACTTGATTAGTCAAGAGTGACACCGCGTCTTCAGTGGACCTTCCTCTCCGGAATCCAAATTGTCTGTCCGAGACAATGTTGTTTTTGTCTATAAAATTTACCAATCTCTTATTAACTATTTTCTCCAGAATTTTTGAGACTATACACAGCAGGGCGATAGGCCTGTAGTTTTCTGGCATGTCTTTGGGACCGCTTTTGTAGATAGGGGAGACTGCAGCAATTTTCCAGGAGTCAGGAAAGACACCTGATTCTAGACTCAAATTAAATATGTGCGTAAGTGGTTTGATTAGGCTTTCTCGGCAGTTTATAGGTAGTGGAACTGTTAATTGATCTGGTCCCGGTGCGCTGTCTATTTTCAAGTTGTTTATTATGTTAGAGACTTCTTCTTCATCAGTCGGGTGCAGATAGAGAGATTGCGAGATAGAGTTTGGTGTTATGTGTGGGATCTATTAGTGATTGGTGAGTGGTTGCAAGTTTGTCTAGGATCTTAGCAGCGTGTTTTTCCCCTACAGAGACGCTGCTAAGATCCTAGACAATTATATAAGTCATTTAATTTTTTTTTTTTCAATAAACTCGTTTTGACTATAAAACTATTAGTGGACAGCCAATCACACAATTTACTTTTAAATAACCTGGTATTAGAAATTTTTAAGTAGCTCGGTATCCTATTAAATATTTCTACACACATTATTATACAAACAGTTTTTATTATATTTAGATAGCCTCGGCATGACATCCAATACGAGCCTTTGAGGGTCGCGCCGGATTCGAGGATGTACATCGTCTGCTTTTGTAAATAATTCTTTATGTTTCCACACAAATATACATATCTCATATATATAAAGAGACGGTAGTAGTAACAAACCAAGTTTCTGAAATACCGGCCGACAAGAGTCGTCGGATTGAAGCCCGTAGATTGCTCGAATGCATTTTTTTTGTGCAAAAAATGCTCTATTTTTATCGGTGCTATTGCCCTACATAATCAATCCATATCGTAACACCGATTCAATATATGCATGATATGATGTTATTGCCGTTTGGATATTTGTTATATTCCTAATTGTTTTAAGCGCATATACAAACTTATTTATTCGTTTTGAGACATTTTCGACATGGGTTTTCCAGTTCATGTCTAGATCCAAAATAACGCCTACAAACTTACTCGCAGTTTTCGTTACTTCACCAATTTTATTTATATTCATTTTGTTATTCTAATTAGTATTGTTTGATCGGTTAAATTGTATATGTACAGACTTTGTATTGTTTGATCGGTTAAATTGTATATGTACAGACTTTGTATTGTTTGATCGGTTAAATTGTATATGTACAGACTTTGTATTGTTTGATCGGTTAAATTGTATATGTACAGACTTTGAAAGATTTAATGATAAATTATTTTTATTCAGCCATTCAATTAGTATGTCAATTGTGTATGTTATTGTGTATGTTATTAATGTCAGTTTCATGATCGTCAATGGTGTTAGTATTTTTATCAGATGTCACAATAATGGAAATGTCATCAGCAAATAGCATACACTTATGATTAGTTATATCAATAATTGAATTAATATACAGTATGAATAAAATTGGGCCTCACACACTTCTTTGTGGAACGCCATATTTGTTGCTTTTGAGTTCAGAAGAGTGTGGTGCCATGTCGTTATATCGATTCAATGTTGTAATTATAACACGCTGTTGTCTGTTACTTAGATCTGTCGATATCCATTGAAGTGCAATGCCTCTAATGCCAATTGCCTCCAACTTCTGCAGTAACAGGTCGTGTGATACTAGGTTAAAGGCTTTAGATAAGTCAAAAAACAACCCTGTAATAAAGTGGTTTCAGTTAATATTAGTCAATATGGTTTTTACAAGAGTGAACATCGCTAGTGTTGTGGATTTGTTGTTTTGGAAGCCAAATTGGTCTTTTTTAATAATGTTAAATTTATCACAGTAGTCAATTAATCTCCTATACAAACAGTTCTCGAAAATTTTCGATATAATCGGTATTAATGTTATTGGGCAATAATTAATAATATCAGATTTTTCTCATTTTTTAAAAAGTGGTTTAACAATTGACACTTTTAATGCTTCCGTAAAAGTTTCTTGTGAAAATGATAGGTTTATTAAATATATCATAATAATAATAAGTTCATTAGTGCATGATTTTATAATCTTCGTATTAATTTCGTTATAATCTGCCGAATTTGTGTTTCTTAATGATGTCGTCACCGCTCTGACTTCATTCTCGGACACAGGTTTCAAAAACATCAAAAACATTGTATTAGGTACAAGCATTATAACTCCATGATTGTATACCACAAACGCAGAACACGTTCACCTTCGTGTAAGCCTACTCCTTCTGTACCTCATACTACTCGACGATGACTCACGTTACGTCACGCTTGTCCTGAACAAACACCCAGTGCCAGCACCACAACATGACATAAACTCAAGTTTAGCTTGTTTAGGTTCTACTTTAAATTACGAACAGTTTCAGTTTCGCTGACTAGAATAATATGAATACTGGAAGAACGCTGTAACACTTTCTGTTTGCCTTACCAAACATCAGGGAGTATCGAAGAAAGAAGCTCTGGTGTAGCCCTGTGTAGCGCTGGTGGTGCTTTATCGCCATTTTCAGGCCTCAAAAAGACAGGACAAGATTAGTAGTTCGTCCCGTTGATTTCTTGTAAACTTTCCGATAATAAATCAATAAATATTTCTCAAGGTAATCAGGATATAATATAAATCAATATTTAATTAGTATCCTCAATATTTTTGTTTTCATAATGTCGGCGTGGGCCTTATACTAAAATGAAATATGTTTCATCATCATAATTTCAGCCGAAAGACATCCACTGACGACACATGCCCCCGAGCACCGCCACTCCGACCAGCGGGCCCCGCGGGTCCCGCGGGTCCCGCGGCCTTCACCAGGTCATCGGTCCACCTTGTGGGGCCTTCCGACGCTACGTCTAGTTTATTATATGTTTGTGTAGTTTTAATTCAGCATTATAGATTGTTCTTTTCTTTTTAATTAGAACAGCTATTTTTCCAACCAACTATATACAAAGAAATATGAACATTTATTGCAAGCAAAATTCCATATCCAATTGTTCCATGTCCGGTGTCGCACGCAAGTTTAAGTTATGCAAGTTTTTCTCTCGGCGCTCGGCGCCGCCAGCCCGCGCTCTTCTGTTGGGTTACATCCGCTGATGACTGTTAGATAGCGCGCAAACGAACAAAAACTCCAGCTTTGTATCGACGGCCACGGAAAAAGTACCAAGTAGGTACTCTCGATTAAAGCCGAAATATGAATAGTCCACCTAACCTAATTTTTGAGTAACAAAATGTATTACACTGAATTTTAGCAAGAGATAATATTAAAACTGAACAACCCAGTGAGTGCTTACTTGCATACAAGCAGTCAGTTCAGTAGTAAGATCACCAGCCTGCCATCAGCCTTGGTGATGCGAGTTTACTTGCATACAAGCAGTCAGTTCAGTAGTAAGATCACCAGCCTGCCATCAGCCTTGGTGATGCGAGTTTACTTGCATACAAGCAGTCAGTTCAGTAGTAAGATCACCAGCCTGCCATCAGCCTTGGTGATGCGAGTTTACTTGCATACAAGCAGTCAGTTCAGTAGTAAGATCACCAGCCTGCCATCAGCCTTGGTGATGCGAGTTTACTTGCATACAAGCAGTCAGTTCAGTAGTAAGATCACCAGCCTGCCATCAGCCTTGGTGATGCGAGTTTACTTGCATACAAGCAGTCAGTTCAGTAGTAAGATCACCAGCCTGCCATCAGCCTTGGTGATGCGAGTTTACTTGCATACAAGCAGTCAGTTCAGTAGTAAGATCACCAGCCTGCCATCAGCCTTGGTGATGCGAGTTTACTTGTTGTAGCCAACCTAGAACTGTAGTGAACGTATATTTCATGTTAAATACTGCATCCTCAACCATAAAATTATATCGGTGCATCCTATTGTTTTCACACATCGAGTCGTAAAACGTTAGCATTCGACAGAACAGCGCAATGTGCGACGTCACTTACATTGTACAGATAACTACAGAAGATCGACTCTATTTGAAGCATGTGGTAGTAACCTTTCGCTTGCAACAATAGAACTACAGTAAAACTTCGTAGAAATAGGTACAAGCTAAGAAGGACATAATGCCGAAACTACTAATTTTAATACGGATACCTTCCTTACCGCGCACTGTTTGGAGTGAGATTTCTATGTGTTTTTATATTGTGTGTAAACGGAACATAAATAAACATCCAACGATATTCCGTACGTCATACGATGCGCTCCGAGACCTCGTGCTTCAGCGAGCACGTTAAGCTGTCAGTGTCGGCTGTCCCGCACATTTCTATGACAGTCGACACGATCCAAAACTGATATAAATAGCCTGAAGTTATTGTGAAATGCTTCCGAGGAAAAATAATTAAAGCTCCTAAAAGAATAGTGCAATTACATACTTAATGGAGTTAATTACTATGGAGTGTGGAGTCAATTACTATATTTAATGGAGCAGATTTTATGTGTATAGGAAAAAGTTTAAAGGAGAAAACTAAGCGATGTACTCGCTTATTTGGTCGCTTTCTCTATGATGCTGTACATAAATGTTGATGAGTGAACCGTCGAGTAATCGACGAGTACGTCATCTGCATGGCGTTTGCTTGGAGTCGCGCGGAGTTTACGCACCATTGCGCGGGGTTATTGCAAGGTTCCTTTTGTTAGTGCCGCCTCATTTAGTCGCGGCTGCCCCTAATGTCCCGCGGATGATAAGCAGCAGTATTACCTCGTGCTTCACTTTATTTATTGACGCTCGAGCCTCCGTTTTATAGAGTCACAGACTATAAACAGTGTGTTATGCGCTTAGAACATTCCCGTCGGGATACGCAGACGGTACGACGTTCCTCTTTTCTTTAAGGATGTGAAATTCACTACACTGTGGTGTAATCTGTGCAGATTATTGTAAGTAGTGGAGCCATATTCCTTGCAAGTGATGGTCCCCCGGCGGAGTGGAGCCGCGAGCTTTTAGCGCGTTCCGACGTTAAACACACATGTGTGTGACGTGAACATTCACGTCGTATAAACTGACGCGACGTGCTGGTCGTGCTCAAGATATTTAAATCGATGGTTCAACGACTACATTATTAGGATCAACGTTCGTGTTATAATTGAGGAAGTTGCAAAAGTGCCGCCTCTGCGCCTGCGTCTGATTCACAATTTGGAATAATTTTATAACAACCTAAAGTATCATCATCTACTAAAATATCATCAACCACTAATTTGTTTCCCGAACACAAACATATGTCAAGTTGTTGAAGTACACTGTCGAGTGGCAGCAGGCGCAGGGGAGCGCGCCTCAGGCCTGGCTGGTGGCAGAATGACATGTAGAGGATACCTTCGCATGGCGGACGGCGAGCATGTTGTTGAAGTACACTGTCGAGTGGCAGCAGGCGCAGGGGAGCGCGCCTCAGGCCTGGCTGGTGGCAGAATGACATGTAGAGGATACCTTCGCATGGCGGACGGCGAGCATGTTGTTGAAGTACACTGTCGAGTGGCAGCAGGCGCAGGGGAGCGCGCCTCAGGCCTGGCTGGTGGCAGAATGACATGTAGAGGATACCTTCGCATGGCGGACGGCGAGCATGTTGTTGAAGTACACTGTCGAGTGGCAGCAGGCGCAGGGGAGCGCGCCTCAGGCCTGGCTGGTGGCAGAATGACATGTAGAGGATACCTTCGCATGGCGGACGGCGAGCATGTTGTTGAAGTACACTGTCGAGTGGCAGCAGGCGCAGGGGAGCGCGCCTCAGGCCTGGCTGGTGGCAGAATGACATGTAGAGGATACCTTCGCATGGCGGACGGCGAGCATGTTGTTGAAGTACACTGTCGAGTGGCAGCAGGCGCAGGGGAGCGCGCCTCAGGCCTGGCTGGTGGCAGAATGACATGTAGAGGATACCTTCGCATGGCGGACGGCGAGCATGTTGTTGAAGTACACTGTCGAGTGGCAGCAGGCGCAGGGGAGCGCGCCTCAGGCCTGGCTGGTGGCAGAATGACATGTAGAGGATACCTTCGCATGGCGGACGGCGAGCATGTTGTTGAAGTACACTGTCGAGTGGCAGCAGGCGCAGGGGAGCGCGCCTCAGGCCTGGCTGGTGGCAGAATGACATGTAGAGGATACCTTCGCATGGCGGACGGCGAGCATGTTGTTGAAGTACACTGTCGAGTGGCAGCAGGCGCAGGGGAGCGCGCCTCAGGCCTGGCTGGTGGCAGAATGACATGTAGAGGATACCTTCGCATGGCGGACGGCGAGCATGTTGTTGAAGTACACTGTCGAGTGGCAGCAGGCGCAGGGGAGCGCGCCTCAGGCCTGGCTGGTGGCAGAATGACATGTAGAGGATACCTTCGCATGGCGGACGGCGAGCATGTTGTTGAAGTACACTGTCGAGTGGCAGCAGGCGCAGGGGAGCGCGCCTCAGGCCTGGCTGGTGGCAGAATGACATGTAGAGGATACCTTCGCATGGCGGACGGCGAGCATGTTGTTGAAGTACACTGTCGAGTGGCAGCAGGCGCAGGGGAGCGCGCCTCAGGCCTGGCTGGTGGCAGAATGACATGTAGAGGATACCTTCGCATGGCGGACGGCGAGCATGTTGTTGAAGTACACTGTCGAGTGGCAGCAGGCGCAGGGGAGCGCGCCTCAGGCCTGGCTGGTGGCAGAATGACATGTAGAGGATACCTTCGCATGGCGGACGGCGAGCATGTTGTTGAAGTACACTGTCGAGTGGCAGCAGGCGCAGGTGAGCGCGCCTCAGGCCTGGCTGGTGGCAGAATGACATGTAGAGGATACCTTCGCATGGCGGACGGCGAGCATGTTGTTGAAGTACACTGTCGAGTGGCAGCAGGCGCAGGTGAGCGCGCCTCAGGCCTGGCTGGTGGCAGAATGACATGTAGAGGATACCTTCGCATGGCGGACGGCGAGCATGTTGTTGCACGCGACATCTCCCGTCGACACTACATAACCGACACTCGACACTCGCGACACCACTGTACCGACACCGCTGACATTCCGCGACACTCACGTTTGTCTACTGACCGCGATTCTTGAACATTACCAAAACAAATAGGACGGAGGCTTGCGGCGGGACTGTGGCAGTTTTTGCGAGTGCCTCTACCTCGCAGAACTGGTCGCGCTCCAGCAGGGGCCGGCGCGGGGGGCGGGGGGAGCGGGGGGAGGACCGGTCCGACCGGCGTCTGCGCCGCGCGCCGAATTATACGCTGCCTCCGAACACTGTGCATGAGGACACAGAAGGACAACATCTGTCAACGAGCTGTAACAAGCGGATGCTCAGTAACAAGCAGGTTCTGCTAAGTAGTTCCATCGCACTAGCAGCTGACGCCAGCAGTCCAAGACCTACACTTGTACCCACGTGGGTTGATGATACCAACAGGACGAACAAGCCAAGAAAAGGTGAGCTAAATGCACTATTATAGTAGGTACTAATGCGGAATTATCCCCGGAATTATACCCTAAAATAGTTATTTCCTTCTAAATGGTGAAACGAAATAGTCTTTAGGCTCTGTAGGCTCAATATGAAGATGCTCGATTATGCGCATTGCATGGAGTGGTGCTTCTGTATGTATTCGACGGCTGTTCGCTTGATGTCGGCGCGTTCCAGCTACCACATTATATCTGAACGGTTGCTATAACAACGCGAGTCTAACGCGTTACGATTGTTTTATAACACCCCGTGTGAAATCATCAGAAATTAATTATTAACATTATTTCATACTGTATTTCTATGTTACTTTTTTATTAATGTTTTATTTGTCAAACAGGTCAACGTCCATCTTTATGAATTCTAACCCATTAATAACATGTCTAGGCACCTAACACAACGCTATGTTCACGCTGTCAAAGACAAAGTTGACAACTGCCTTGTACCCTGTGCCCTGTGTTAACTGACATACCTTTCAAAACAGAACACATCCGTTTTAGTTGCAGGCAGAAATAAGAGCCTAGGATGGTATTGTCGACAAGGGAGGAAACACAGACTAGTACAATGAGAGTAGCTAGGACCATTTTATTTTAGTCTTCGTCTCAATCTGATCGCATTCACCCGCGGTGGATCAGTAACACGAGAAATGGAATCAATCTCAATATCATATATTTTACTGATGTCGACGAATATATAAGAGAACTCACAAGTCACACCTGCATCCGCTGGTATTGTTTTATCAATGAGATGTCGCGAAACACGCCACACACATGATTCTCATGACTCAGTTAACAGAGAACTTGACTTATTGCTATACAACTAGCCGATGGTATGATAGACCATCATCAAAATACTAGTTGAAGCAGACAAAACAAACAGGTACCAATAGGCCCATCGTCCACGACGCTTCTCAAAAGCAACGTGTTTCAAACCCAACTCAATATGTAGCCAGAATGTCACAGCACTATAGTATTTCAGTGAGCAGCCAGAATGTCACAGCACTATAGTATTTCAGTGAGCAGCCAGAATGTCACAGCACTATAGTATTTCAGTGAGCAGCCAGAATGTCACAGCACTATAGTATTTCAGTGAGCGGCCAGAATGTCACAGCACTATAGTATTTCAGTGAGAAGCCAGAATGTCACAGCACTATAGTATTTCAGTGAGCAGCCAGAATGTCACAGCACTATAGTATTTCAGTGAGAAGCCAGAATGTCACAGCACTATAGTATTTCAATGAGAAGCCAGAATGTCACAGCACTATAGTATTTCAGTGAGCAGCCAGAATGTCACAGCACTATAGTATTTCAGTGAGCAGCCAGAATGTCACAGCACTATAGTATTTCAGTGAGCAGCCAGAATGTCACAGCACTATAGTATTTCAGTGAGCGGCCAGAATGTCACAGCACTATAGTATTTCAGTGAGAAACCAGAATGTCACAGCACTATAGTATTTCAGTGAGCAGCCAGAATGTCACAGCACTATAGTATTTCAATGAGAAGCCAGAATGTCACAGCACTATAGTATTTCAATGAGAAGCCAGAATGTCACAGCACTATAGTATTTCAATGAGAAGCCAGAATGTCACAGCACTATAGTATTTCAATGAGAAGCCAGAATGTCACAGCACTATAGTATTTCAATGAGAAGCCAGAATGTCACAGCACTATAGTATTTCAATGAGAAGCTAGAATGTCACAGCACTATAGTATTTCAGTGAGAAGCCAGAATGTCACAGCACTATAGTATTTCAGTGAGAAGCCAGAATGTCACAGCACTATAGTATTTCAATGAGAAGCTAGAATGTCACAGCACTATAGTATTTCAATGAGAAGCCAGAATGTCACAGCACTATAGTATTTCAATGAGAAGCTAGAATGTCACAGCACTATAGTATTTCAATGAGAAGCCAGAATGTCACAGCACTATAGTATTTCAATGAGAAGCTAGAATGTCACAGCACTATAGTATTTCAATGAGAAGCCAGAATGTCACAGCACTATAGTATTTCAGTGAGAAGCCAGAATGTCACAGCACTATAGTATTTCAGTGAGAAGCCAGAATGTCACAGCACTATAGTATTTCAATGAGAAGCCAGAATGTCACAGCACTATAGTATTTCAATGAGAAGCCAGAATGTCACAGCACTATAGTATTTCAATGAGAAGCCAGAATGTCACAGCACTATAGTATTTCAATGAGAAGCTAGAATGTCACAGGACTATAGTATTTCAATGAGAAGCCAGAATGTCACAGCACTATAGTATTTCAGTGAGAAGCCAGAATGTCACAGCACTATAGTATTTCAGTGAGAAGCCAGAATGTCACAGCACTATAGTATTTCAATGAGAAGCCAGAATGTCACAGCACTATAGTATTTCAATGAGAAGCCAGAATGTCACAGCACTATAGTATTTCAATGAGAAGCCAGAATGTCACAGCACTATAGTATTTCAATGAGAAACCAGAATGTCACAGCACTATAGTATTTCAATGAGAAGCCAGAATGTCACAGCACTATAGTATTTCAATGAGAAGCCAGAATGTCACAGCACTATAGTATTTCAGTGAGAAGCCAGAATGTCACAGCACTATAGTATTTCAATGAGAAGCCAGAATGTCACAGCACTATAGTATTTCATTGAGCAGCCAGAATGTCACAGCACTATAGTATTTCAGTGAGCAGCCAGAATGTCACAGCACTATAGTATTTCAGTGAGAAGCCAGAATGTCACAGCACTATAGTATTTCAATGAGAAGCTAGAATGTCACAGCACTATAGTATTTCAGTGAGAAGCCAGAATGTCACAGCACTATAGTATTTCAATGAGAAGCCAGAATGTCACAGCACTATAGTATTTCAGTGAGAAGCCAGAATGTCACAGCACTATAGTATTTCAGTGAGAAGCCAGAATGTCACAGCACTATAGTATTTCAATGAGAAGCTAGAATGTCACAGGACTATAGTATTTCAATGAGAAGCCAGAATGTCACAGCACTATAGTATTTCAGTGAGCAGCCAGAATGTCACAGCACTATAGTATTTCAGTGAGAAGCCAGAATGTCACAGCACTATAGTATTTCAATGAGAAGCCAGAATGTCACAGCACTATAGTATTTCAGTGAGCAGCCAGAATGTCACAGCACTATGTCCGTACACCTTGATTGTTGGGTTGGGCCTTAAACATAATTATGGACAGTGTTCACAACCTCAGAATAATAAATCTTCCAAATCTGAAATAAAGATTAGTGCCGTTACATGATCGCTAAGTATTCACTAAGTCGCGGCGCGTGATCGTTCGCGCGTCCAACTAAATCAAACTGAGTCTGTAATGGAATTAAAACGATTCTTTATGAGCGCACACAGGTGCTCGTTATTTCGTAAGTTATAGCTAATATGCACATTAAGGTTGCTATACACGCAGCATGTGGCCTGAGGGGTGTTACCAACACATGATCCCTCAACTCCAGCTGTATTAGACGAACCTTGCCGCAGACTAAACTGTTTGTATATTTCACTCCAAAGATACCAAAGTAATTAATATAATTATAGGGTTTGTATCGATAGGACCTTTTTCTACACTGACATTTTAGGTACAGTTTGATAATCCACGCCTTTTCCAAGCATAATTAAGTCCAATTGTCTGCCCTAGTTCTACCTATCGCTCGTCGCTGTAAGCTGTTGTGTTAATAGCTAAACAAGGCACAGACTACTGGGAATCAGACATTGTGTCTTAGTGTCAAGCCTCTGCGAAGAAGCCATGTCCTGACGCGACAAACAGACGAACAGACAGATTGGACAAGCATAACTGTGAAGCGTCAGTGCTATGTCGCAACTGGTGAAAACAGATTAATCCTCATTCTTAAAACTGTCGCGATTCGAACTCCTTTAAATAGACGTAAAGTTATGGAGTTTTACGCCTTCCTCCAAAAGTACGAGTAGTATTATAAAGTAGGATATAGTTCGAGGTTGTGTACACAATTATAAAGTAGGATATAGTTCGAGGTTGTGTACACTTAGGCGCCTATACCATCGCATCATCGTATAGATTTTCCCATTAATATCCAAAATTCCATTCCCACCAACGCCTCTCATCCGGCGCTCGCGCTGGTCCAATGCCGCGGGAACATTAACACGACGTTGTAATGTAAGTGTCGCGCTCGCGCTGGTCCAATGCCGCGGGAACATTAACACGACGTTGTAATGTAAGTGTCGCGCTCGCGCTGGTCCAATGCCACGGGAACATTAACACGACGTTGTAATGTAAGTGTCGCGCTCGCGCTGGTCCAATGCCGCGGGAACATTAACACGACGTTGTAATGTAAGTGTCGCGCTCGCGCTGGTCCAATGCCGCGGGAACATTAACACGACGTTGTAATGTAAGTGTCGCGCTCGCGCTGGTCCAATGCCGCGGGAACATTATCAGGACGTTGTAATGTAAGTGTCGCGCTCGCGCTGGTCCAATGCCGCGGGAACATTAACACGACGTTGTAATGTAAGTGTCGCGCTCGCGCTGGTCCAATGCCGAGGGAACATTATCAGGACGTTGTAATGTAAGTGTCGCGCTCGCGCTGGTCCAATGCCGCGGGAACATTAACACGACGTTGTAATGTAAGTGTCGCGCTCGCGCTGGTCCAATGCCGCGGGAACATTATCAGGACGTTGTAATGTAAGTGTCGCGCTCGCGCTGGTCCAATGCCGCGGGAACATTAACACGACGTTGTAATGTAAGTGTCGCGCTCGCGCTGGTCCAATGCCGCGGGAACATTAACACGACGTTGTAATGTAAGTGTCGCGCTCGCGCTGGTCCAATGCCGCGGGAACATTATCAGGACGTTGTAATGTAAGTGTCGCGCTCGCGCTGGTCCAATGCCGCGGGAACATTAACACGACGTTGTAATGTAAGTGTCGCGCTCGCGCTGGTCCAATGCCGAGGGAACATTATCAGGACGTTGTAATGTAAGTGTCGCGCTCGCGCTGGTCCAATGCCGCGGGAACATTAACACGACGTTGTAATGTAAGTGTCGCGCTCGCGCTGGTCCAATGCCGCGGGAACATTATCAGGACGTTGTAATGTAAGTGTCGCGCTCGCGCTGGTCCAATGCCGCGGGAACATTAACACGACGTTGTAATGTAAGTGTCGCGCTCGCGCTGGTCCAATGCCGCGGGAACATTAACACGACGTTGTAATGTAAGTGTCGCGCTCGCGCTGGTCCAATGCCGCGGGAACATTATCAGGACGTTGTAATGTAAGTGTCGCGCTCGCGCTGGTCCAATGCCGCGGGAACATTAACACGACGTTGTAATGTAAGTGTCGCGCTCGCGCTGGTCCAATGCCGCGGGAACATTATCAGGACGTTGTAATGTAAGTGTCGCGCTCGCGCTGGTCCAATGCCGCGGAAACATTATCAGGACGTTGTAATGTAAGTGTCGCGCTCGCGCTGGTCCAATGCCGCGGGAACATTATCAGGACGTTGTAATGTAAGTGTCGCGCTCGCGCTGGTCCAATGCCGCGGGAACATTATCAGGACGTTGTAATGTAAGTGTCGCGCTCGCGCTGGTCCAATGCCGCGGGAACATTATCAGGACGTTGTAATGTAAGTGTCGCGCTCGCGCTGGTCCAATGCCGCGGGAACATTATCAGGGCGTTGTAATGTAAGTGTCGCGCTCGCGCTGGTCCAATGCCGCGGGAACATTATCAGGACGTTGTAATGTAAGTGTCGCGCTCGCGCTGGTCCAATGCCGCGGGAACATTATCAGGACGTTGTAATGTAAGTGTCGCGCTCGCGCTGGTCCAATGCCGCGGGAACATTAACACGACGTTGTAATGTAAGTGTCGCGCTCGCGCTGGTCCAATGCCGCGGGAACATTAACACGACGTTGTAATGTAAGTGTCGCGCTCGCGCTGGTCCAATGCCGCGGGAACATTATCAGGACGTTGTAATGTAAGTGTCGCGCTCGCGCTGGTCCAATGCCGCGGGAACATTAACACGACGTTGTAATGTAAGTGTCGCGCTCGCGCTGGTCCAATGCCGCGGGAACATTATCAGGACGTTGTAATGTAAGTGTCGCGCTCGCGCTGGTCCAATGCCGCGGGAACATTAACACGACGTTGTAATGTAAGTGTCGCGCTCGCGCTGGTCCAATGCCGAGGGAACATTATCAGGACGTTGTAATGTAAGTGTCGCGCTCGCGCTGGTCCAATGCCGCGGGAACATTAACACGACGTTGTAATGTAAGTGTCGCGCTCGCGCTGGTCCAATGCCGCGGGAACATTATCAGGACGTTGTAATGTAAGTGTCGCGCTCGCGCTGGTCCAATGCCGCGGGAACATTAACACGACGTTGTAATGTAAGTGTCGCGCTCGCGCTGGTCCAATGCCGCGGGAACATTAACACGACGTTGTAATGTAAGTGTCGCGCTCGCGCTGGTCCAATGCCGCGGGAACATTATCAGGACGTTGTAATGTAAGTGTCGCGCTCGCGCTGGTCCAATGCCGCGGGAACATTAACACGACGTTGTAATGTAAGTGTCGCGCTCGCGCTGGTCCAATGCCGCGGGAACATTATCAGGACGTTGTAATGTAAGTGTCGCGCTCGCGCTGGTCCAATGCCGCGGGAACATTATCAGGACGTTGTAATGTAAGTGTCGCGCTCGCGCTGGTCCAATGCCGCGGGAACATTATCAGGACGTTGTAATGTAAGTGTCGCGCTCGCGCTGGTCCAATGCCGCGGGAACATTATCAGGACGTTGTAATGTAAGTGTCGCGCTCGCGCTGGTCCAATGCCGCGGGAACATTATCAGGACGTTGTAATGTAAGTGTCGCGCTCGCGCTGGTCCAATGCCGCGGGAACATTATCAGGGCGTTGTAATGTAAGTGTCGCGCTCGCGCTGGTCCAATGCCGCGGGAACATTATCAGGACGTTGTAATGTAAGTGTCGCGCTCGCGCTGGTCCAATGCCGCGGGAACATTATCAGGACGTTGTAATGTAAGTGTCGCGCTCGCGCTGGTCCAATGCCGCGGGAACATTAACACGACGTTGTAATGTAAGTGTCGCGCTCGCGCTGGTCCAATGCCGCGGGAACATTAACACGACGTTGTAATGTAAGTGTCGCGCTCGCGCTGGTCCAATGCCGCGGGAACATTATCAGGACGTTGTAATGTAAGTGTCGCGCTCGCGCTGGTCCAATGCCGCGGGAACATTAACACGACGTTGTAATGTAAGTGTCGCGCTCGCGCTGATCCAATGCCGCGGGAACATTATCAGGACGTTGTAATGTAAGTGTCGCGCTCGCGCTGGTCCAATGCCGCGGGAACATTATCAGGACGTTGTAATGTAAGTGTCGCGCTCGCGCTGGTCCAATGCCGCGGGAACATTATCAGGACGTTGTAATGTAAGTGTCGCGCTCGCGCTGGTCCAATGCCGCGGGAACATTATCGGGACGTTGTAATGTAAGTGTCGCGCTCGCGCTGGTCCAATGCCGCGGGAACATTATCAGGACGTTGTAATGTAAGTGTCGCGCTCGCGCTGGTCCAATGCCGCGGGAACATTATCAGGACGTTGTAATGTAAGTGTCGCGCTCGCGCTGGTCCAATGCCGCGGGAACATTATCAGGACGTTGTAATGTAAGTGTCGCGCTCGCGCTGATCCAATGCCGCGGGAACATTATCAGGACGTTGTAATGTAAGTGTCGCGCTCGCGCTGGTCCAATGCCGCGGGAACATTATCAGGACGTTGTAATGTAAGTGTCGCGCTCGCGCTGGTCCAATGCCGCGGGAACATTATCGGGACGTTGTAATGTAAGTGTCGCGCTCGCGCTGATCCAATGCCGCGGGAACATTATCAGGACGTTGTAATGTAAGTGTCGCGCTCGCGCTGATCCAATGCCGCGGGAACATTATCAGGACGTTGTAATGTAAGTGTCGCGCTCGCGCTGGTCCAATGCCGCGGGAACATTATCAGGACGTTGTAATGTAAGTGTCGCGCTCGCGCTGGTCCAATGCCGCGGGAACATTATCAGGACGTTGTAATGTAAGTGTCGCGCTCGCGCTGGTCCAATGCCGCGGGAACATTATCAGGACGTTGTAATGTAAGTGTCGCGCTCGCGCTGATCCAATGCCGCGGGAACATTATCAGGACGTTGTAATGTAAGTGTCGCGCTCGCGCTGGTCCAATGCCGCGGGAACATTATCAGGACGTTGTAATGTAAGTGTCGCGCTCGCGCTGGTCCAATGCCGCGGGAACATTATCAGGACGTTGTAATGTAAGTGTCGCGCTCGCGCTGGTCCAATGCCGCGGGAACATTAACACGACGTTGTAATGTAAGTGTCGCGCTCGCGCTGGTCCAATGCCGCGGGAACATTAACACGACGTTGTAATGTAAGTGTCGCGCTCGCGCTGGTCCAATGCCGCGGGAACATTAACACGACGTTGTAATGTAAGTGTCGCGCTCGCGCTGGTCCAATGCCGCGGGAACATTATCAGGACGTTGTAATGTAAGTGTCGCGCTCGCGCTGGTCCAATGCCGCGGGAACATTAACACGACGTTGTAATGTAAGTGTCGCGCTCGCGCTGGTCCAATGCCGCGGGAACATTATCAGGACGTTGTAATGTAAGTGTCGCGCTCGCGCTGGTCCAATGCCGCGGGAACATTATCAGGACGTTGTAATGTAAGTGTCGCGCTCGCGCTGGTCCAATGCCGCGGGAACATTATCAGGACGTTGTAATGTAAGTGTCGCGCTCGCGCTGGTGCAATGCCGCGGGAACATTATCAGGACGTTGTAATGTAAGTGTCGCGCTCGCGCTGGTCCAATGCCGCGGGAACATTATCAGGACGTTGTAATGTAAGTGTCGCGCTCGCGCTGGTCCAATGCCGCGGGAACATTAACACGACGTTGTAATGTAAGTGTCACGCTCGCGCTGGTCCAATGCCGCGGGAACATTAACACGACGTTGTAATGTAAGTGTCGCGCTCGCGCTGGTCCAATGCCGCGGGAACATTATCAGGACGTTGTAATGTAAGTGTCGCGCTCGCGCTGGTCCAATGCCGCGGGAACATTAACACGACGTTGTAATGTAAGTGTCGCGCTCGCGCTGGTCCAATGCCGCGGGAACATTATCAGGACGTTGTAATGTAAGTGTCGCGCTCGCGCTGGTCCAATGCCGCGGGAACATTAACACGACGTTGTAATGTAAGTGTCGCGCTCGCGCTGGTCCAATGCCGCGGGAACATTAACACGACGTTGTAATGTAAGTGTCGCGCTCGCGCTGGTCCAATGCCGCGGGAACATTAACACGACGTTGTAATGTAAGTGTCGCGCTCGCGCTGGTCCAATGCCGCGGGAACATTATCAGGACGTTGTAATGTAAGTGTCGCGCTCGCGCTGGTCCAATGCCGCGGGAACATTATCAGGACGTTGTAATGTAAGTGTCGCGCTCGCGCTGGTCCAATGCCGCGGGAACATTAACACGACGTTGTAATGTAAGTGTCGCGCTCGCGCTGGTCCAATGCCGCGGGAACATTAACACGACGTTGTAATGTAAGTGTCGCGCTCGCGCTGGTCCAATGCCGCGGGAACATTAACACGACGTTGTAATGTAAGTGTCGCGCTCGCGCTGGTCCAATGCCGCGGGAACATTAACACGACGTTGTAATGTAAGTGTCGCGCTCGCGCTGGTCCAATGCCGCGGGAACATTAACACGACGTTGTAATGTAAGTGTCGCGCTCGCGCTGGTCCAATGCCGCGGGAACATTAACACGACGTTGTAATGTAAGTGTCGCGCTCGCGCTGGTCCAATGCCGCGGGAACATTAACACGACGTTGTAATGTAAGTGTCGCGCTCGCGCTGGTCCAATGCCGCGGGAACATTATCAGGACGTTGTAATGTAAGTGTCGCGCTCGCGCTGGTCCAATGCCGCGGGAACATTAACACAACGTTGTAATGTAAGTGTCGCGCTCGCGCTGGTCCAATGCCGCGGGAACATTATCAGGACGTTGTAATGTAAGTGTCGCGCTCGCGCTGGTCCAATGCCGCGGGAACATTAACACGACGTTGTAATGTAAGTGTCGCGCTCGCGCTGGTCCAATGCCGCGGGAACATTAACACGACGTTGTAATGTAAGTGTCGCGCTCGCGCTGGTCCAATGCCGCGGGAACATTAACACGACGTTGTAATGTAAGTGTCGCGCTCGCGCTGGTCCAATGCCGCGGGAACATTAACACGACGTTGTAATGTAAGTGTCGCGCTCGCGCTGGTCCAATGCCGCGGGAACATTATCAGGACGTTGTAATGTAAGTGTCGCGCTCGCGCTGGTCCAATGCCGCGGGAACATTAACACGACGTTGTAATGTAAGTGTCGCGCTCGCGCTGGTCCAATGCCGCGGGAACATTAACACGACGTTGTAATGTAAGTGTCGCGCTCGCGCTGGTCCAATGCCGCGGGAACATTAACACGACGTTGTAATGTAAGTGTCGCGCTCGCGCTGGTCCAATGCCGCGGGAACATTAACACGACGTTGTAATGTAAGTGTCGCGCTCGCGCTGGTCCAATGCCGCGGGAACATTAACACGACGTTGTAATGTAAGTGTCGCGCTCGCGCTGGTCCAATGCCGCGGGAACATTATCAGGACGTTGTAATGTAAGTGTCGCGCTCGCGCTGGTCCAATGCCGCGGGAACATTAACACGACGTTGTAATGTAAGTGTCGCGCTCGCGCTGATCCAATGCCGCGGGAACATTATCAGGACGTTGTAATGTAAGTGTCGCGCTCGCGCTGGTCCAATGCCGCGGGAACAGTAACACGACGTTGTAATGTAAGTGTCGCGCTCGCGCTGGTCCAATGCCGCGGGAACATTAACACGACGTTGTAATGTAAGTGTCGCGCTCGCGCTGGTCCAATGCCGCGGGAACATTAACACGACGTTGTAATGTAAGTGTCGCGCTCGCGCTGGTCCAATGCCGCGGGAACATTAACACGACGTTGTAATGTAAGTGTCGCGCTCGCGCTGGTCCAATGCCGCGGGAACATTAACACGACGTTGTAATGTAAGTGTCGCGCTCGCGCTGGTCCAATGCCGCGGGAACATTAACACGACGTTGTAATGTAAGTGTCGCGCTCGCGCTGGTCCAATGCCGCGGGAACATTAACACGACGTTGTAATGTAAGTGTCGCGCTCGCGCTGGTCCAATGCCGCGGGAACATTAACACGACGTTGTAATGTAAGTGTCGCGCTCGCGCTGGTCCAATGCCGCGGGAACATTAACACGACGTTGTAATGTAAGTGTCGCGCTCGCGCTGGTCCAATGCCGCGGGAACATTATCAGGACGTTGTAATGTAAGTGTCGCGCTCGCGCTGGTCCAATGCCGCGGGAACATTAACACAACGTTGTAATGTAAGTGTCGCGCTCGCGCTGGTCCAATGCCGCGGGAACATTATCAGGACGTTGTAATGTAAGTGTCGCGCTCGCGCTGGTCCAATGCCGCGGGAACATTAACACGACGTTGTAATGTAAGTGTCGCGCTCGCGCTGGTCCAATGCCGCGGGAACATTAACACGACGTTGTAATGTAAGTGTCGCGCTCGCGCTGGTCCAATGCCGCGGGAACATTAACACGACGTTGTAATGTAAGTGTCGCGCTCGCGCTGGTCCAATGCCGCGGGAACATTATCAGGACGTTGTAATGTAAGTGTCGCGCTCGCGCTGGTCCAATGCCGCGGGAACATTAACACGACGTTGTAATGTAAGTGTCGCGCTCGCGCTGGTCCAATGCCGCGGGAACATTAACACGACGTTGTAATGTAAGTGTCGCGCTCGCGCTGGTCCAATGCCGCGGGAACATTAACACGACGTTGTAATGTAAGTGTCGCGCTCGCGCTGGTCCAATGCCGCGGGAACATTAACACGACGTTGTAATGTAAGTGTCGCGCTCGCGCTGGTCCAATGCCGCGGGAACATTAACACGACGTTGTAATGTAAGTGTCGCGCTCGCGCTGGTCCAATGCCGCGGGAACATTAACACGACGTTGTAATGTAAGTGTCGCGCTCGCGCTGGTCCAATGCCGCGGGAACATTAACACGACGTTGTAATGTAAGTGTCGCGCTCGCGCTGGTCCAATGCCGCGGGAACATTATCAGGACGTTGTAATGTAAGTGTCGCGCTCGCGCTGGTCCAATGCCGCGGGAACAGTAACACGACGTTGTAATGTAAGTGTCGCGCTCGCGCTGGTCCAATGCCGCGGGAACATTAACACGACGTTGTAATGTAAGTGTCGCGCTCGCGCTGGTCCAATGCCGCGGGAACATTAACACGACGTTGTAATGTAAGTGTCGCGCTCGCGCTGGTCCAATGCCGCGGGAACATTAACACGACGTTGTAATGTAAGTGTCGCGCTCGCGCTGGTCCAATGCCGCGGGAACATTAACACGACGTTGTAATGTAAGTGTCGCGCTCGCGCTGGTCCAATGCCGCGGGAACATTAACACGACGTTGTAATGTAAGTGTCGCGATACAATACATAAAACAACGATCATATTTTATGTACACTTTGAATAAAGATTTGGCTGTGAATTGGGCTCGGGTTTACGACGCGGCTCGTAAATGCGGGTGTAAACAGAGGAGCCGAGTATCGGCCACTACCCACACATGTTCCACACGGATACGATATGATTCGGTTGATTTTATACTCCGCTGTAGTTTATGTGACAATTTGAAAGGTCTATTTTGTGGATATCTGTTTTTTTTACGCAAGTTTAAGATCCAGATTAACTTGCTATCACACACTGGGCAGACCTGGCTTAGAAATTATTCATGTAGTCTTTACGCTAAACCGAATCGTCGTTTGGAAAACAATATTCTGATCAATTTTCAAATGAGGCCTACCTAATGTGAATGAAAACTTGTTCTCGTCATAAAAACGTCTAGACTTAAGATAAGGAGGCTTACAAACGTGTCCAGAGTGTCTGTTATCGTGGGTGAATGACTCGATCCGGGACATAATTCCGGCAATAAATCCGCCTCTTAATCACAACAGATGTAAGTGCGGCGTGAGCGGAGCGAAGCTGAGCTAAGTTAAGCGTAGTGTGACGTAATCCGAGCATTTAGCGTCAGTAACAGGTGTCCAAATGCAATCGGAAACATTCGCGGTTCTCATGTAACACTTGACTAATCACTGTTATTATTTTACGGGTTACATTAAAGAGTGTACTCGTAAGTTCCTACCTAATTATTACTCTTGGTTTTCAGTCTACCTACTTCTGAAACTACCGGATAGGCCTGAGCTGCACATTAAAGACAATGTGGTCTGTGGCTGTGGGTCCTTACCATCATCATAATTTTACGAGCACGTATGCAGGTGATCGTTTTTAAAGGAAAAACGCTGAGTTACAGCCAAAATTACACATTCGTGAAAAATCACATATTCATGTTACTTGTAGATCTATTCGCGATAGAACTGATCCTCGCAGTCTCCATAAGTGTGGCTTACATGTCGTCTGCACGGGTCGACCCATAAGATCGAGCGGTCCCGCCATCGACACTCCGATGTGTGATGTTACACATAAGTGTGGCTTCATGTCGTCTGCACGGGTCGACCCATAAGATCGAGCGGTCCCGCCATCGACACTCCGATGTGTGATGTTACACATAAGTGTGGCTTCATGTCGTCTGCACGGGTCGACCCATAAGATCGAGCGGTCCCGCCATCGACACTCCGATGTGTGATGTTACACATAAGTGTGGCTTCATGTCGTCTGCACGGGTCGACCCATAAGATCGAGCGGTCCCGCCATCGACACTCCGATGTGTGATGTTACACATAAGTGTGGCTTCATGTCGTCTGCACGGGTCGACCCATAAGATCGAGCGGTCCCGCCATCGACACTCCGATGTGTGATGTTACACATAAGTGTGGCTTCATGTCGTCTGCACGGGTCGACCCATAAGATCGAGCGGTCCCGCCATCGACACTCCGATGTGTGATGTTACACATAAGTGTGGCTTCATGTCGTCTGCACGGATCGACCCATAAGATCGAGCGGTCCCGCCATCGACACTCCGATGTGTGATGTTACACATAAGTGTGGCTTCATGTCGTCTGCACGGGTCGACCCATAAGATCGAGCGGTCCCGCCATCGACACTCCGATGTGTGATGTTACACATAAGTGTGGCTTACATGTCGTCTGCACGGGTCGACCCATAAGATCGAGCGGTCCCGCCATCGACACACCGATGTGTGATCATCATCTGCCTAGCCTTTTCCCAACTATATTGGGGTCGGCTTCCAGTCAAACCGGATGTAGCTGAATACCAGTATTTTACATAGAGCGACTGCCTATCTGACCTCCATAACCCAGTTACTGGGTAATACGATACCCCTTGGTAAGACTGGTTGTCAGACTTTCGGGCTTCTGACGACCCGTAACGACTGTCAAAAGTTACACGAATGACAGCCGGGACCAACGGCTTAACGTGCTTTCCGAGGCACGGAGGGGTAAGATGTGTAAAGATGGTCACCTATCCACGAACCAACCGCGGCAAGCGTAGCGTAACCTGGTCGATTAACCCGTGCGGCTGTTATTTCTTAGCCACAAGCCCCTCTCCGATGTGTGATGTTACACAAATACCGAAATTACTGAAAACCTGAAGCAAAGAGAACCAGCACAGGTGAGGCAGACATAAATATACCATCTGTTTTATTTATTAACGTGGCCACAGTTTTCAGTTAGTAATACAAACATAATATAACAATATCTATAAGTCATGTTAATAACACAAGCGTTTACAGAGAACTCCAAAGTATTTATTTAGTCGCGAAACTTTCGGTAATTTATGCGAATACTTCAGACTCGGGAAAAATTACCAGAGAGCGCCTAGTGTACTAGTTTACAGAATTAATTTCACAATACAGTACACCGCCGCTAACTCTTCGAGTTTGTTTTACTGCCTAACTCTAACTCATTAACGAATGTCTTCATTTGTTCACAATTGTATTTATAGCTAGTTTCAATACGACGTAAACCAGCGTTAACGTTTACGTGAATTTATACTGTACATATATTTCCTGCAGATTATGTTAGGTTAGGTAATGCTTAAAACATTTTGTTCACAAGCCCGGATCTCCGCCAGCAGTCTCTCATACTGTAGGTGGACTAAAGTACGTCTTACCTCCATAATGTACATTTTAAGCGCTATTTAAGAACAGGATTCTCGGATTTCCACAAGATGTAAAATCTAAGACGTGTATATGTAAATAAAATTTTCCTTGGGGGTGAAATGTGCGAAATATTGTGATGCGGAAAATGGGTAGTGCAAAGCGGCTTAAAGCGGAGGGCGAATGAGACGCATGAGGAGTGGTGCGGGGTGGGGGCGACACGTCGCGCCTGTCGCAGTCGCACGCGACCCGCCTGTCGCGGATTTGCACAGACAGCACAGAATTTACGTAGAATGCGCGTCGCGCGACGCGGCGGGATGAGCCGCGCTGTCAGCTATCGCACTACGATAAATGGAGATTCCAACCTTTTATATCTTTAAACGAAACGCATTTCATATTTTCTGTTGTCTTTCTAGTAACAATAACGAAAATATGCTTGTTTCTGAAACGCGCAGCGGTTTGTAAATAACTATTTGTGCGATTTGTTTTACATCCCGCGGCGTTATTAACACTTGCCTCAACACTTGACTTAGGTTTTGTTCTCCACGATTAGTATTTTTTACGACAATCCCAGGATCTCCCAGGAGTACTAAGGTTGTTTTAGTCTGCTACAGTGAAAAAAATAAACATCGGAAAAGAGCCTCAGGTAAATAGCGTGGGATTATTTTCCGTAATTTCGTACAAAAAGTATTTTGTACGAATGAAACAATTTAGGTATTACTAGGATATTATAGGCAGGAGTTGAATTCATGTTTGGTGAGATTACCTAATAAATAAATTGGCGCTTCCTGGAAAAAGCATTAGGTAGGTACCTAGCAGAAGTGACGACGGTACCAAGAACTAATTTGGTGTTACAAGCTTTGTGACGAATTGTAAAATAAGATAAATTTATAGCAAATTAATTATTTACTATATTTGTATTTCTATAAAATATTAGTTTATCATTTTGTCTATATTGTCTGCCTGTGATGCTGTAGTGACTGTATTTTCGCCATTCACTCGGGATCAACGATCAGCTATTACCTTAATACAACATTTTGAGATACACTACACTTCAGTAGAACACAGGCTACGCTAGCGATGCCGCCCCGCCTGCCCCTTGCCACAGGCTACGCTAGCGATGTATAGTAGTGGTCGCTACCAGCCCTGCCGGCTCCCGCAGAGTGCTGGGTGATCGACAGTAGTTCACAGTAGTGGTCGCTACCAGCCCTGCCGGCTCCCGCAGAGTGCTGGGTGATCGACAGTAGTTCACAGTAGTGGTCGCTACCAGCCCTGCCGGCTCCCGCAGAGTGCTGGGTGATCGACAGTAGTTCACAGTAGTGGTCGCTACCAGCCCTGCCGGCTCCCGCAGAGTGCTGGGTGATCGACCGAGCGCTCCTTCATCGTCACTGTGCTACTTACAAGTGTCGCCTGCAAACGACTCCGGATAAATATTCACATCAACAAAACTTCTCAACTGCCGCTCACAATATAAAGGATTTTGTAAAAATGCACGTTAAGTAAGATAAGTAAGATAGTACGGTGTGTGTGTACTTACATTATGTTTGTTTGTCTGTCGCTCCTGGACTGCCGCGCTACGTTACCTTTGTCTGTCGCTCCTGGACTGCTGCGCTACGTTACCTTTGTCTGTCGCTCCTGGACTGCTGCGCTACGTTACCTTTGTCTGTCGCTCCTGGACTGCTGCGCTACGTAACCTTTGTCTGTCGCTCCTGGACTGCTGCGCTACGTTACCTTTGTCTGTCGCTCCTGGACTGCCGCGCTACGTTACCTTTGTCTGTCGCTCCTGGACTGCTGCGCTACGTAACCTTTGTCTGTCGCTCCTGGACTGCTGCGCTACGTTACCTTTGTCTGTCGCTCCTGGACTGCTGCGCTACTTTACCTTTGTCTGTCGCTCCTGGACTGCTGCGCTACGTTACCTTTGTCTGTCGCTCCTGGACTGCTGCGCTACGTAACCTTTGTCTGTCGCTCCTGGACTGCTGCGCTACGTAACCTTTGTCTGTCGCTCCTGGACTGCTGCGCTACGTAACCTTTGTCTGTCGCTCCTGGACTGCTGCGCTACGTTACCTTTGTCTGTCGCTCCTGGACTGCTGCACTACGTTACCTTTGTCTGTCGCTCCTGGACTGCTGCGCTACGTTACCTTTGTCTGTCGCTCCTGGACTGCTGCGCTACGTTACCTTTGTCTGTCGCTCCTGGACTGCTGCGCTACGTAACCTTTGTCTGTCGCTCCTGGACTGCTGCGCTACGTTACCTTTGTCTGTCGCTCCTGGACTGCTGCGCTACGTTACCTTTGTCTGTCGCTCCTGGACTGCTGCGCTACGTAACCTTTGTCTGTCGCTCCTGGACTGCTGCGCTACGTTACCTTTGTCTGTCGCTCCTGGACTGCTGCGCTACGTTACCTTTGTCTGTCGCTCCTGGACTGCTGCGCTACGTTACCTTTGTCTGTCGCTCCTGGACTGCTGCGCTACGTAACCTTTGTCTGTCGCTCCTGGACTGCTGCGCTACGTTACCTTTGTCTGTCGCTCCTGGACTGCTGCGCTACGTTACCTTTGTCTGTCGCTCCTGGACTGCTGCGCTACGTTACCTTTGTCTGTCGCTCCTGGACTGCTGCGCTACGTTACCTTTGTCTGTCGCTCCTGGACTGCTGCGCTACGTAACCTTTGTCTGTCGCTCCTGGACTGCTGCGCTACGTAACCTTTGTCTGTCGCTCCTGGACTGCTGCGCTACGTTACCTTTGTCTGTCGCTCATGGACTACCGCGCTACGTTACCTTTGTCTGTCGCTCCTGGACTGCTGCGCTACGTTACCTTTGTCTGTCGCTCCTGGACTGCTGCGCTACGTTACCTTTGTCTGTCGCTCCTGGACTGCTGCGCTACTTTACCTTTGTCTGTCGCTCCTGGACTGCTGCGCTACGTTACCTTTGTCTGTCGCTCCTGGACTGCTGCGCTACGTAACCTTTGTCTGTCGCTCCTGGACTGCTGCGCTACGTAACCTTTGTCTGTCGCTCCTGGACTGCTGCGCTACGTTACCTTTGTCTGTCGCTCCTGGACTGCTGCGCTACGTAACCTTTGTCTGTCGCTCCTGGACTGCTGCGCTACGTAACCTTTGTCTGTCGCTCCTGGACTGCTGCGATACGTTACCTTTGTCTGTCGCTCCTGGACTGCTGCGCTACGTAACCTTTGTCTGTCGCTCCTGGACTGCTGCGCTACGTTACCTTTGTCTGTCGCTCCTGGACTGCTGCACTACGTTACCTTTGTCTGTCGCTCCTGGACTGCTGCGCTACGTTACCTTTGTCTGTCGCTCCTGGACTGCTGCGCTACGTTACCTTTGTCTGTCGCTCCTGGACTGCTGCGCTACGTTACCTTTGTCTGTCGCTCCTGGACTGCTGCGCTACGTAACCTTTGTCTGTCGCTCCTGGACTGCTGCGCTACGTTACCTTTGTCTGTCGCTCCTGGACTGCTGCGCTACGTAACCTTTGTCTGTCGCTCCTGGACTGCTGCGCTACGTTACCTTTGTCTGTCGCTCCTGGACTGCTGCGCTACGTTACCTTTGTCTGTCGCTCCTGGACTGCTGCGCTACGTAACCTTTGTCTGTCGCTCCTGGACTGCTGCGCTACGTAACCTTTGTCTGTCGCTCCTGGACTGCTGCGCTACGTTACCTTTGTCTGTCGCTCCTAGACTGCTGCGCTACGTTACCTTTGTCTGTCGCTCCTGGACTGCTGCGCTACGTTACCTTTGTCTGTCGCTCCTGGACTGCTGCGCTACGTTACCTTTGTCTGTCGCTCCTGGACTGCTGCGCTACGTTACCTTTGTCTGTAGCTCCTGGACTGCTGCGCTACGTTACCTTTGTCTGTCGCTCCTGGACTGCTGCGCTACGTAACCTTTGAACTGAAGTCTCTAGGCAACGATTTATGTTACATCGCAAGTGAGTCACCGAAATAACTCTCATTCCGAGCGAAAGCGCGATTTAATTCTCTTAAACAGCGGAATACCTCACGATGTGTGTATTGTATCGTGTGTGGGCGCCTGCGGGGGCCGGGGGCCCGGGGCCCGGGGCCCGGGCGGCGCAGCGTGCGGGCGACGCCTCATCGACATTATTGAAAGAAACACATTAGAAACAATGTCGCCAGTGTTCAGCGGCTCGGGTCTCGGATAGTCGGGTCTCGGTCGTTAAGATTCGGTTCCCGGGGGAAATTAAAAACCAGGCCGATTGCGCGCCTGCCGCCAACTTATCGAGGCGCTCACAGAGAAAGCGCGCACGGAACCGCCGCCTACCGAACGTAAGCCACTTAAAAGACCTTCCAATTCTTGTGGATAAAAATAAATCACTCGAAAGTAATTGTTGAGTGCGACGAGCCGACGAGTATGTCTGCGTCCACGACTAGCTCAACTATATGGACGACTGAACTAGAAGTAAGGACCGAAAGTAAAAGTCTGGAAATACTTCGTACGAGTAGCGCATCCGGGTTCATTTTGTGTTTTAGAAGAGCGTGCGCTGATGGAGACTAATGATGGCGTCGTTTATGATTGATGGACGGTCTCTAGTTTTTATATTCTAGAGTTGACCTAAAAATATGTTTTTAAACGATGTGAGAATTTCTACAGTTCTATGCGTTTCTTTCTTACCTTCAAAACGTAAATCAACCGCGTCGGTCTCTGAGTGATGGAGTTTCCACAACACTCTGCAACCCGCCTCGATTGTATACGGGAATATACTGTGCTGGTATTCGTTACGCAGGAGGCATATTTGTTAGGTAGAGTTTTTTCTACACTGCATTTGTTTGCGATGTTACTATTTGTGATTATTTCATAAATCAACAAAATTCGAACAATGAAGAGTAAACCCATTGGTCCTTTCGTGCCATCTAAAGACAATGTTTATGTTCTTTCTCCAGAATTAGCTAGCGACCTCGATAATTGATCATATTATTCTTGCCCGAGCAACCGGCAGCAAGTTCGTCATGCTCCCTTAGATGTCACTGTTAGCTAGCGACCTCGACAATTGATCATATTATTCTTGCCCGAGCAACCGGCAGCAAGTTCGTCATGCTCCTTAGATGTCACTGTTAGCTAGAGACCTCGACAATTGATCATATTATTCTTGCTCGAGCAACCGGCAGCAAGTTCGTCATGCTCCTTAGATGTCACTGTTAGCTAGCGACCTCGACAATTGATCATATTATTCTTGCTCGAGCAACCGGCAGCAAGTTCGTCATGCTCCCTTAGATGTCACTGTTAGCTAGCGACCTCGACAATTGATCATATTATTCTTGCTCGAGCAACCGGCAGCAAGTTCGTCATGCTCCCTTAGATGTCACTGTTAGCTAGCGACCTCGACAATTGATCATATTATTCTTGCTCGAGCAACCGGCAGCAAGTTCGTCATGCTCCCTTAGATGTCACTGTTAGCTAGCGACCTCGACAATTGATCATATTATTCTTGCCCGAGCAACCGGCAGCAAGTTCGTCATGCTCCCTTAGATGTCACTGTTAGCTAGCGACCTCGACAATTGATCATATTATTCTTGCTCGAGCAACCGGCAGCAAGTTCGTCATGCTCCCTTAGATGTCACTGTTACCTAGCGACCTCGACAATTGATCATATTATTCTTGCCCGAGCAACCGGCAGCGAGTTCGTCATGCTCCCTTAGATGTCACTGTTAGCTAGCGACCTCGACAATTGATCATATTATTCTTGCCCGAGCAACCGGCAGCAAGTTCGTCATGCTCCCTTAGATGTCACTGTTAGCTAGCGACCTCGACAATTGATCATATTATTCTTGCCCGAGCAACCGGCAGCAAGTTCGTCATGCTCCCTTAGATGTCACTGTTAGCTAGCGACTTCGACAATTGATCATATTATTCTTGCCCGAGCAACCGGCAGCAAGTTCGTCATGCTCCCTTAGATGTCACTGTTAGCTAGCGACCTCGACAATTGATCATATTATTCTTGCTCGAGCAACCGGCAGCAAGTTCGTCATGCTCCCTTAGATGTCACTGTTAGCTAGCGACCTCGTCAATTGATCATATTATTCTTGCTCGAGCAACCGGCAGCAAGTTCGTCATGCTCCCTTAGATGTCACTGTTAGCTAGCGACCTCGACAATTGATCATATTATTCTTGCTCGAGCAACCGGCAGCAAGTTCGTCATGCTCCCTTAGATGTCACTGTTAGCTAGCGACCTCGACAATTGATCATATTATTCTTGCCCGAGCAACCGGCAGCAAGTTCGTCATGCTCCCTTAGATGTCACTGCTTGCGGTAGCGTCGGGGGTCGGGTTGCCTCCGTGCCTATATGGGGATAGTGGCTAATCTTTGCGTTATGCTCGTGAACTCGGGTGCTGCTTGTGGTGACTGGTCGTCTTGCTGGCCAAGATTTTGTTATTGTTATTAGTAATTAACCGTGTATTTATTTTACCTCAATGGTCCTAATTTATCAGCCCGAAAGTCTGACAACCAGTCTTACCAAGGGGTATCGTATTACCCAGTTACTGGGTTGTGGAGGCAGATAGGCTGGTCAGATAGGCAATCGCTCCATGCCAAATACTGGTATTCAGCTGCGTTCGGTTAGACTGGAAGCCGACCCCAACATAGTTTGGAAAAGGCTAGGCAGATGATGATGGTCCTAGTTTATCATTTGTGACTTCGAGTTACAGCTATATACGAGTATAGCTATATGCAAGCGGGCACGCCCCTCACGTCTGGAGACTTTTATTTAGCTATAAAGTTCTGTTTACGTTTTTATTTTTGATTGAGTATAGTTTTTGATGTTTTTTGTTGGTAGCTGACATAATGGCAAATAATTTTATTTAAAGTTTTATGTAGTGTAATGTAATTATTTTCAGAATCAAATTTTTCTAACTAAACAGACAGCTGTGCTGCTGGACAGATTGTTGCGCCAATTTTTCTTCCCAGCTAAAGCATTAGGAAGTGGTGAAAGGCGGGCGTTTTCTCAGCCTAGTTTGAATAAATGACTTTTGATTTAAAAAATAAATCCTATACATAGCTTTAAAAAAATGTGTCTTGTAATTTCTAAATTCTTCATTTTGATTCTCTAAAAATATGCTTATTTTAGTTTATTTATTAATTGATTATTTATTTATTAAAATCTCCCTTTCAACTATCATTACAGGTATGTACCCAATGCGACAGTGCGGTCATATACAAATCTATACTATAACTTATTTACAATTTAAATATAATATAAAGGACTAAAACATTTTGTATCACAATAGGAACATTTTAACTCAATACAACACAATAACACACTAACCACATACTATAATTTATAACTTAAAATAAGTGACAGTGTCCGTGTGTTCAGCGACAGTGTCCGTGTGTCCAGTGACAGTGTCGGTGTGTCCAGCTATTTTCTTCGTACAAAGCTATTAGATAGTTGTATCCGTGTTATTGTCCCGGGCATGCGGCACGCGATACACCGCACATTAACGTCCATTCCGTTGCGTCCCACAGTCGTGGCGCATTTATTTTTCTACACACTACTTCTGACCTGAACACCTTGTTCCACTTGCTCTGGGGTTCAAGTTCTGGCTATATTCAGAAGTTTTAGTTCATATCTAATATCTTAGCATACTTATGGCAAAGCCACCGATGACAAACAGAACTTAATATCCTCAACGGCTTGAGAAGAAACTGTCAGCTCTCTAGCACTCGACATACTTAGTTGCTTCAACTTGCGTTCGTTTGTTGGCCATTTGACTGTCACAATCTAACTTGCGTTCGTTTGTTGGCCATTTGACTGTCACAATCTAACTTGCGTTCGTTTGTTGGCCATTTGACTGTCACAATCTAACTTATCAGTCACAAAACTTGCACATAATTTGCTCAAATACGTTGTGTTGCATTTCTCAGTAGCAGCCCGGAGTCTGGATATGTGCTCGGTTGGTGGCAACAGGCTCGCCCCCTATTACATGGGACTTAAGCATAACTGGCGAAATGTGGCTGTGCTATGTACAACTCTGTCTAACCCTTCGGGGAAAATAGGCGTGATGTTATGTATG
Source organism: Fissipunctia ypsillon (assembly GCA_947568875.1). Taxonomy (NCBI): domain Eukaryota; kingdom Metazoa; phylum Arthropoda; class Insecta; order Lepidoptera; family Noctuidae; genus Fissipunctia; species Fissipunctia ypsillon. The sequence goes on from OX387649.1 coordinate 26,083,289, forward strand.
TATGTACGTTGCGAAATGTCGTACAACTTCCATCTCTTTGATTGGCTGAGATTGAGTTTGCCCCGTATCGTATCTCTTGTATGGATACTATAAGCCTTCTGCTCTAGTACACATTGTAGCCAGTACTTGTCTGCAACACGTTTTAGTTTCCCCTCACTATGAACACGACAAACTGTCACAAAGCCGTGTTATTTGTTAGATACCTGAGCACGTGGAGCCGGTGGCCGCCAGTAGTGGCCGCCATCGCCGCGAACCCTTCGCTGCGGGCTTTTTGTAAACTGTTCAAGTAACGATGTCCGCCGAGCTCGGGCTTCCAACTTATTTATTTAATTACTCTAATTTTTATTGTTATGTATGTACTTTTTACAAGTATATTTTTTTCTGAATTAAAGCAGTGATGCATGTTTTGTTCAGTAGAAACGTGCAGATTGGATCTACGTAATTACCTAAGCTCAATAGACTGTAGATTTGTAGACCTTTTTCTATTTTGTTAAGTACCTGGTACTTGTTGACAGGCCTACACTGTCCTCCCATACCTATTAAGTAACGCTGTAATTTGTAAACATTGTAAAAGTTAATAATTTTTAAAAGAGTAACCGTGGAAGTTCTTGCTGGCTCTTTTCCATAGGAAACGACCAATTGGAACTGTGCACCTCGCTTCTGACGTTTCTAATCTGCCCATATATGTAGGTTTATATAAAATAAAATATTTTGATATTGATTTCTTGATTTACCGTTTAACATTTTGTTAAACATTGTAATGTTGAGGAAGTATTACCTGTTAAGTTTGTTAGTATTATCTATTAAGAGTGAATTCGACCAAACTTTTATACCTAGTATAAGTCTGATCCAGCGAATAAATTTTGAATTTTTGACAGATTTTCCATACAAAAACTGTCAGACGTCAACTTTGTACAGCGGATAAAAGATATCTAACTTTGGTTACATCAGCCCTAAGTAAGAAAAACATTAACATTGTCTTTCAGAATGTATTTCACGTCTTAATGATTCGTGGTCACAGTATAGTGTAGTAGTGTGTGTGTGTGGCTGTGTGTGTAGTTGTGTGTGTAGTGGTCACAGTATAGTGTAGTAGTGTGTGTGTGTGGCTGTGTGTGTAGTTGTGTGTGTAGTGGTCACAGTATAGTGTAGTAGTGTGTGTGTGTGGCTGTGTGTGTAGTTGTGTGTGTAGTGGTCACAGTATAGTGTAGTAGTGTGTGTGTGTGGCTGTGTGTGTAGTTGTGTGTGTAGTGGTCACAGTATTCAGTATTTTTATTATAAGTCGCGTATACATTCAGTAAAACTCGCGCTAGTTCAAGAATTAAATAAAAAGCGGCCAAGTGCGAGTCGGACTCGCACACGAAGGGTTCCGTACCACCGAATAATATTCAACACTACATATTTTTATTAATTGTTGTTATAGCTGCCATCGCTCTGTTAAAATTTCAAGTGTCTAACTGTTACGGTTCAGAAGATACAGCCCTGTGACAGACAGACGGACGGACACCGGAGCGTTAGTAATAGGGTCCCGTCGGCACCATTTTGGGTACGGAACCCTAAAAACAATTTGTTGTTAAATAACAACAAACTGACTAATGTATAACACCGCGTGTGAGCAGTGAACGTTGACGGTAATGTATCACACCGCGTGTGAGCAGTGAACGTTGACGGTAATGTATCACACCGCGTGTGAGCAGTGAACGTTGACGGTAATGTATCACACCGCGTGTGAGCAGTGAACGTTGACGGTAATGTATCACACCGCGTGTGAGCAGTGAACGTTGACGGTAATGTATCACACCGCGTGTGAGCAGTGAACGTTGACGGTAATGTATCACACCGCGTGTGAGCAGTGAACGTTGACGGTAATGTATCACACCGCGTGTGAGCAGTGAACGTTGACGGTAATGTATCACACCGCGTGTGAGGAGTGAATGTTGGGGTGTAATGCCCAACAGTGAAAATGTTATGTACTTGTTATGTAAACTTGTTAGGTATGTTATGTTATGTAAATGAGTAGACGAACGATTCCCTTGATGGATTTATTGCTACTAAATATAATTACAGAATTGTTACACTTAAATGTTATGTTAGAGGAATGCACAGCTAAACAATATTGGTGATTGTGCATAAATAAGTGTGGCGTACAAACTATCACAAAGGTCAATGTACAGCGTAGCTCGTACATATTGCCCACTCACAAAAGGTAACTGTAACCAATAAAATGAAAATGTTATGTTAAATAATAAAATGTTAAAAAATGAGATAAAATGTAAAGGAAAATAATCCAAGCCTTATACAATTAAATCACAACGCGCAATAGGCGACGTTGCTTTATTGAGTGTTCGTGCACTCGATAAGTGTAGTACGCTGCTGTCGTCTGTGACGTCACATACAGCTGCGTTGTCCACGATGCTTGCAGTCGACCTCCTTCGGGGCGCTGGATTGGGAACAGGTGGTGCCTCAGGTTTCTCTTGACTCGTGCAATGTAAGCATATATTGCGCCTGCTGTCACTGCTACTGTTGCCAATACGTATGTGACAACATATTGATGGACATCGTGGTAAGTGGCCCGATCTGATATGATGTCTTCTGCGGCCGCGGCTTTCATCTGTTCTATCTGTTTTCCCAGATCTCGCAGTAATGAGCTCTGCTCCATCACCGTCTCATTCTCGGGTTCGTGCTTCAAAACTGGTACCGATAGGTTGATGATCCGATTGAATGCCTTTGGGAATGTATAGTGAACGTCTCACTATTGATAGTGCAGTCGCTACCGAGTGTCATTACCCCTGCGTTGTTAAGTAGTGCAGTTGAAACTTGATTCCCGCATATGACGCGTATTTTGCAAGCGTCACAGCAAAAGTACAAATAGCTGTTTATGTTGCTAAGTTCCAACCACGTGTTTTGACAGATCTCATGTTTTGTTTTGCAGCCAGACGAGTCTTGTTCCTTTTTGCAGAGGTTCTCGTCAGACTTCATGTGATATATTGGTGACCTCTTGGGGCACAACAGAGTCGTACTGTCATAGTGCATGCATTGATGTAGGTCAGTTCTAGTCATCGGTAGGTATGAATCCTTCTGTATGTTGATCGATAACAAGGTCGCTATAGGTATTAGGGTGACCATGTCGACGCCATTCTTTTTTGGGACAGGTATGACGTGATAAACTTCGTAGTTTTCTCTGCTGATTAACGGCACCCGTATCTCAATGATTAGATATCTTTGGCATTTTATCTGTCATTTTTGCCATCACTTGTAGAAGGTGGTATAGGCGGAAGAAATCATCTTGAATGTTGGTGATGGGAAGTGCCACATCCTTTGATAGCTGACCAGATATGACGTTCAATTCGTCCCGTAGCTGTTCCGGCGCAATGAGGTGTAAGTTCATCTTGCCGTTGTAAATGTTGGTTACGGTATCCAACAGAATCTCTTGAACGTTTCTTAAATGCTCTATAAAGCTGTTTGCAGATATAGCAGACATCACAAACTCGATTGATAGTTCTTGAGACTCAATTTCTTGCTGAAGGTTGCTCGTAAGCTTGTCTAGGCTTAGCAAATGTTGATTAAATAACTTGTATTGTTTTTCGATTGTTTCTTCCGATCTTCTCAGTACGTTGTATTCGGCTTCTATTATAGTTGTCTGATTTTTTGACAATAGAGCCAGATATTTCTCATTTTGTTTGATGAGTTCTATATCCCGTTGATATTGTTCGGCGAATTGGTCATCCAATACTCCGAATAGGGAACGTGCGATTGACCCAACACCGTTGACAAGGCCGCGTTTGCTTCTCATATTCGCCCGACCTTGCGGATTCAGCAACATACGGTTGTAGTGTTCGAGTTCAGCGAACGCGTGATGTAATTGTAATGAAATGACGTGACATTGAGTCTTCTGTTTTAGTTTTGAACATATGGTTTCGAGATGATCGTTGAATTTGGTGAACACTGCTGTACCATGCCAGTAGGGTTTGACGTCGTAGTAGACAACTATCTTCCACTCGTCGCGAATCAATTTCATGTTGGTGGCTTTATCGAAATATAGGCCTCGTTGCAATTCGATAAAGTTTGTTGTGTTTGTTGTCGCGCTTGCTGGACTCAGTAGGTATAGCAGGGTCATTACTAATCCAATCAAGTTGATTTTGCTTGACTTGGCAGTTTGTTGATGTTTTGTTGTGGTCTCGTTTGTGGCTTGTTTCATGTGTTCATTTTCCGTGTTTTGTGGAATAGAGTTTTCCTCGCTGTCTATTGGTAAAATAGATAACTTTGTTATGGGTCTCTTTATGGAACCGTTTCTTGTTTTCAGGGTCACGACACGAATATATCCGTCATTTCCCGGGTGAAGATCTGTTACTCTGCCCATCAACCATTTTCCTGCGGGCCGCTGGTCATCATGTACAACAACCAAGTCACCAATCTTCACGTTGTTCTGAGGCTTCTGCCACTTTGTTCTTGCTAACAGTTGGCACAAGTACTCGTTTTTCCACTTCTTCCAGATTTCTGTGTATATTTTCCTAGCCAGCTCCCATCTTGTTCGGGCGTCTTCTCTCGTTTTGATGACGGTCAAACCTGACCTCCCTGTTAGAAAGTGTGCTGGCGTCAGACAGTCTAGGTCTTCCACATTTTCAGTCAGCGCACACAGAGGTCTGGAGTTTAGACAAGCTTCTAGTTTTGTTAAGATTGTGGTGAACTCCTCGAATGTTAACTTTTGCTCACCCACTACTCGTTTTAGATGGTGTTTCAAGCTTCTTACGGCTCGTTCCCACAATCCACCCGCCGAGGGCCATGCGGGAGCGTTGAAATGCCACTGTATGAACATCTCAGCGACTTCCTTCTGTAGTTGTTCGTTCCTGTAGGTGTTTTCTATTTCCCCGTATTGTTCAATGAGCAGTCGATTAGCGCCGACAAAGTTCGTGCCATTATCGCTGTACATATGGCGGGGGACGCCTCTCCTTGCTGCCATTCTGTTAAGGGCTGCCAAAAATGCCGAGCTTGTAAGATCAGAGACCAACTCAATGTGCACCGCCTTCGTTACCATGCAGACAAATATGGCTATGTAACCCTTAGTGGTTTTAGCCCCTCTTCCTTTATTCATCTTAACGTCGACGAATCCCGTGTAGTCCACGCCTGTATGGTAGAATGGCGGAGCAGGGTTTGTTCTTGCGGTCGGCAGTTCGCCCATGATTTGTTGTTGTTTTATTGGACTGATTTTTCGGCACGTTACGCATTTTCTAACTTGCATTTTCGTGACTCGCACGCCACCGATAATCCAGTATTTTTGGCGAAGATGTGATAAGGTGAGTCGCGGTCCGCCGTGAAATGTCATTTGGTGAGCTTGATCGATGAGCAAATGCGTTAGGTGGCTGTCGTGAGGGATGATCATCGGATGCTTCACCTCTTCTGTTAGCGTGGTGTTATTTAATCTTCCTCCGACTCTCAGCAAGCCTTCTTGATCAATGTAAGGATTGAGAGGCAGTAACTTGCTATTTGATGTCACTCTGCCGTGTGTACGTAAATTACTCATATCTGTTTCAAATACATTTTGTTGTGTTTGTTTCACAATTGCCTTAGTTGCACTGTTCAATTCTTGCAACGTAAGGTAATTCGGTAGTTGGCGATGTTTCGAGTCCAATGTTCGGCCTGTTAAGTTCAATGCTCTGTGTATCCATGCGACTATTCGAATGACATGATTAATAGAGCTATGTTTTTGCAATAATTGTTCAATAATGTTGATGGTTTCTGTGTTGGTTTGGACAGCATTGACTTGTTTCATTGCCGTTGTTTTCACCTCTTGGTCTGACGTATAGACCTGTTTGACTTGGGTTCTCGTTCCAAAGGATGATAGCCAAGTAGGACCTTGCCACCACAGTTTATTTCCCTTTAATTGACCGGCGTACTGGCCTCTGCTTGCGGCGTCAGCGGGATTTTCATTTGACTTGACGTAATCCCAACACGAGCGCGATATTACCGTGTTGATTTTTTGTACTCGATTCTCTACATATGTTTTCCATCGTGCTGGGTCACCTTGTATCCAACCCAGGACCACCATAGAATCAGTCCAGCCATAGACTCGAATATCATGTTGATGTAAGGATTCCTTAACCTTTTGCATTAATTTGCATAGTAGGTGCGCTCCATTTAATTCCAGTTTAGGCAATGTTGTTACTTTTCGGTGTGGTACAATTTTAGACTTTGCAGCGACAAGTGTAACGTCTGTTGATTTGTGAACTCGTGCGTAAATAACACACGCATAGGCATCCAGTGATGCGTCACTGAAGCCATGTAGTTCTATAGCTTGTCTTCCGTCACATCTGAGCCATCTTGGTACTTCACACAAGTTTATCGCCCTTATGTCCGCTTGTATTTTGCACCATTCTTTGTGTATGTTGTCAGGAACTTCATCGTCCCATTGTAATTTGACCTCCCACACTTTTTGGAATAATAACTTTAATTTTGTTGATAAGGGAGCCAGCCAGCCAAGTGGGTCAAACAATTTTGATATTTCAGCTAATAAGCTGCGTTTTGTATGTTTCTTGCTGACGCTTGAAATCGAACATTGGAATGTAAATTTGTCTTCTGTCGAATTCCAGCATAGGTCCAATGTTTTTGATGTTTGATCCGTTTTGAAGTTAAAGACAGTGTTTTCATTGTTATGTTGAGTTGTTGCATTTTCCAAGAGTGCTGGTTCGTTTGATGACCATTTTCTAAGGTTGAACCCTCCACTCTTGAGTAATTGTTTCAGGTCCGAAATTAGCTTCTGTCCTTGCTCAATGGTATGCGATCCGTGAACGAGATCATCGACGTAAAATGACTCCTCCACGACCTTTGAAGCTTCCGGGAAATTTTGTCGCTCGTCCTCCGCCAGTTTGTGTAGTGTCATTATGGCCAGGAACGGCGCAGCTTTGGTGCCATACGTTACTGTAGCGAGCTGATATGAAAGTAGAGGTTGTTCCGGTGATTCTCGCCAGACAATCTGTTGTAGGCTTTGGTCACAGTGGGCCACTAATATTTGCCTGTACATCTTTTCAATATCAGCTGTGTAAGCATACTTGTATTGCCTCCACTGAATTAATGTTGTTTGTAAATCTTGTTGTAAGTTTGGGCCCTTGTACATGAGATCGTTTAAGCTCCAACCGGTAGTTGTTTTTGCGGATGCATTAAATACAACCCTGTACTTGGTTGTTGTTGACTCGGCGCGTTCGACGCCGTGGTGCGGCAAGTAGCAGTCGAGTGTCTTGTTACATGCTGATTGTTGCATATGACCTAAGTCAATGTACTCTGCTATAAATTCTTTATAGGCTTTTGCTAAGTTTTGTTGTTTTCCCAATCTTCGTTCTAACGTTTTAAATTGGGCAATGGCTATCTGTTTGGAAGAGCCCAGCTTGCATTCCCAGTTGTTTATCATTGGAAGTCTCACTTCGTATCTTCCATTTTCTAAACGTTGTGTGGTATTAGTGTAGTACTCAACACATTTCTGATCTTCCACTGAGAAATCGGCTCGGTCTTTGATATCTTCGGAATCCCAAAACTGTACCATATCCTCCAGATTATTCAATACCACGTTGCATTGTAATTTCGTAGTTTTGACGTGTCCACATAATAGCCAGCCTAGGTATGTTTGTTGTGCGATGGGCCGTGTGACGTCATCGCCCTTAATAATTCCTCCTAGCATGATCTGGGAGTAAACGTCTGCTCCAAATAGCAGATCTACTGGTCGGCTGCTATTGAATTCCGGATCCGCCAAGTTGATATCTTGTATTTGAGGCCATGATGGTTTTGTGAAAGTTTTGCTGGGTAGATTCTTGATTAAGTTTTTCATTATGTATACTGATTTTCTGAACGTGAAGTCGCTGAAGACAGAGCTGCATAAGATTGTTATCATGCCCTTGCAATTGCTTTCCTTTTCTCCAACTCCAAAGACCACTCCTTTACATTTCTGGCGTTTGATCCCAAGAAGTTGAGCTGCTCGTTCTGTTATCAGTGATATCTGAGACCCCTGATCTACAAGAGCTCGCATGTTGTACTGAGTTCCATCAGCTCCCTCTACCTTTACTATGGCGGTCGCTAATAGAATCTCCGAAGCTTCTTCATCATTTTGAGAGACATGAGATGATGAATTTGTTTGGGTTTGTTCATTGTTTTTTGATGCAGACTCATGTAATAATGTATTGTGCTTAGCTTTGCATTTGCGACATCGGTTGTTTGAAGTACATTTTTTGCCTTTATGGCTGTACAGGCAGTTAATGCAGACTTGCAATTTGTTAATTGTGTTTAGTTTTTCGTCGTTCGACATTTCTAAAAACTTTGCACAAAAATAGAGGCCATGCTCGTCGTTGCAAAGTGGACAAGTAAAAGTTGACGCATGGTACGATTTCGTAACCTTGTTGTTACTAACCGCTCGATTCTTGTTGCTATGATAGCTGTGTTTCTTGTTATAGGATGCTTCTTGATTCTGATTTGTTGCAGAACTTGTCTTCTGATAGTTGTCTTGTTTACGCTGCGACGATTCCATTGAAGTAAACTTCGCCTCAAGGTAGTCTAAGAAATCCTTTAGTACAGGTAATTCTCGCGAGTTCTTCAGTGATTCAATGTAATCTGAATATGTCTCAGCGTCCAGCTTTTGTGCCAAAATGTGCACTAGTAGCGGATCCCAGGTTCTGACATCCACTTCTAAATTCTTGATAGCGTGCAAACATTCTATTGTGACGTCATGTATTTTCTTGATTGGCGCTAATGACTGTTGTTGCATAGCAGGTAGATTGAAGAGCATGTTGACATGCGATGTAAATATAAGCTTTTTGTTGTTGTAGCGATTGTTGAGAATGTCCCAACACACTAGATAGTTGTTCGAGCTTATTTGTAAGTGTTGTATCAACCTTTCAGCTTCTCCTTGGACCTTGCTTTTCAAAAATTGCATTTTCTGCGCATTTGACAAGGATGTATTGTTATGGATGGCTTCCGTGAAAAGGTCTTTGAATGGTATCCACTGATTGTACTTTCCGTGAAATACTGGTATCTCCAACTTTGGTGTTGTTTTTTCTCGATAAGCTCCGGACCACATCTTGGTGTTTAATGCCTTCTTCAGATCGATATATTGGTTCTCGAATCTTGTATAGCGCTCTTCATATACCGCGTTCTTGTCCCCGTTGAGTTCGCACTCGATTTCCCAATGGAGACTGTCAATAGCAGACCAACGCGCTTGTAACGTTTGCAACGCATCCTGGAATTCCCATTTTTCTGTGATAAATTCCACTTGAATGTTGGCGACAGCTCTCATGAAGGCCTTGAAGTTGGCCGATTGTTTGCGTAAGAGGTCGTCCAGTTTACTGTCAGACCCCGTGTCCCTCTTGTTTGGGATTTGTTGTGACCGAGGAGGCGATTGATCCCTGCTGTTGCTCTCATTTGTGTTATTGGTTTCTTCCTCCTCCTCGCTGTCTTGTTGCTTTTGTAGTTTCTTGTTCGATGTACCTGTTTGATCTTGTTCAGAGGTACTTTCGAACGGTATTGGTTGCACCGCTGGTCCCCCTATGGACCGTTTGTGCGTCGACAGTTGCTGATTTTGTTGGAGAATTAACTCCTTGACTTCGTTATAACACTTCAATGCTGTGTTGTATAAATCGCTTGTAAAGTAAGGATGACCCGCACTTACTTCTGTAGACAGACGATCATGGTTGAACTGGAATTCACTCCATAAGTTTTCCAGCATTTGCATACGCCGTTTAAAGTAGTCCAAGTTCTTTCTGTCCCAGCCATCCTTCTTGATGTTGATGCCGATTTTCTTGATGTTTTCATAAAGTTCGCGCTGATTCTCGTAAGTGTTTGCTGATGACGTCATGTTGCCAAACTTTCCGACGAACTGACGAACTTTTGAGAAGTAGGCTGTTGCTCCACACTCCTGGTTCTTGGTATTGTGCAACCTTTCCCTTCTACGATATGCGCCTTCTCAATTGGTACTGGGGCGACTCGCTTGTGAGAGACCAGTCCAACCGATTCGCGACCGTAAAAGATATAAATCACACAACACTAAATTGCTCGAAGGACCAAATGTTGGGGTGTAATGCCCAACAGTGAAAATGTTATGTACTTGGTATGTAAACTTGTTAGGTATGTTATGTTATGTAAATGAGTAGACGAACGATTCCCTTGATGGATTTATTGCTACTAAATATAATTACAGAATTGTTACACTTAAATGTTATGTTAGAGGAATGCACAGCTAAACAATATTGGTGATTGTGCATAAATAAGTGTGGCGTACAAACTATCACAAAGGTAAATGTACAGCGTAGCTCGTACAGTGAACGTTGACGGTAATGTATCACACCGCGTATGAGCAGTGAAAGTTGACGGTAATGTATCACACCGCGTGTGAGCAGTGGACGTTGACGGTAATGTATCACACCGCGTGTGAGCAGTGAACGTTGACGGTAATGTATCACACCGCGTGTGAGCAGTGGACGTTGACGGTAATGTATCACACCGCGTGTGAGCAGTGGACGTTGACGGTAATGTATCACACCGCGTGTGAGCAGTGAAAGTTGATGGTAATGTATCTCACCGCGTGTGAGCAGTGAACGTTGACGCTAATGTATCACACCGCGTGTGAGCAGTGAACGTTGATAGTTCGCTCCTAGTTTGCTTCTTAGTTTGAGCCTTCCTTAAGTTATGGTAAACAACAATTTAATATACCCACAGGCGAATGGTGCGGCTTCATAGAGTACTTGCGAGGTAGTTACTGCACACAGTTCGATGTAGTGATGTTATATGCTGCAGTCTTGACCACTCAGTTAACTTTCCACGACGCCTTGACACGCAACACGTATTCACGATAAAATAGTTTTAAGCACATATGCACGTCTAAGCATTATTTTATCAAACTGTGTAAATAAATATAAAAAAATCAATTAAGTCAGTTCATACAGCAGTGGCGGCCCAGTGGTAACGGCCTCGACTTACGAGTTGTACGAGTTGTAGATCGTAGGTTCGAACCCAGGCAGGCGCTTTACTTTGTGTAAATCATCAGTATTGTCATCAGTATTGTCTTAGGCCCTGTTGTCTACGGTCGTGTTTACTTGAACCGCTGTCGATTTTTTAACATCCAACCAGTGTTCCTCAAAGTTACTATCTTTAAAATAATAGCTTATAACAAAAAATAATAATGAAGAAGTGTGCGATCTGTGATGATCAGCTGACTGATGGAGTGCGTTGCTCAGTGTGCGGAAATGAGTTGCATTTCCAATGTGCAGGCATCACTGAAGCTGGCCACCGTAAGCTGGGAGACAGGAAGCTCACATGGCGATGCATAAAATGCAAGCAGACGGGCACTCCTCATCCGCCTAGCTCTCCCATGTCTCCGAGATTAGAACCAGAATCTGCGGTACTACTGGAGCTTCGGGCATTGGCTGCAAAGTTGGCCCCATTGGAAGGTCTGAAGGACGAAATCCTGGCATTAAGGAGTGAATTTGCCGAAATGAAAACCTCTCTAAACCAGCAATTCAATGAAGTTGTCAAGGAGTTCGATGTAAGGATAAGTGGCATGGAGCAGCGTGTTACTCAACTGGAAAAAGTTCAAGGTCAGGTGGATCAGCTTCAGGCACGTCTGGATAAACTGGAGGAAGAGTCTGACAATAAGGATCAATGGTCGCGAATGAACAATGTGGAGGTGAAAGGTTTGTCTCCATCAAATAGTGAAAACCTGTTCCAGATAATCTCCAGTATTGGTACCAAAATCAATTATCCCATTGTGAAAAGTCAGATTAACTTTATTACTAGAGTGCCTACGCGCGAAAAAGATCACATAAAACCAGTCATTGTTTCGTTCTGCAATCGCTATGTTAAAGACGATTTTATTGCTGCAGCCAGATATGTTTCCAAGACATCGCCTCTAACAACTAGCCTAATTGGATTAGCAGGAAACCAGAAAATATATGTAAATGACCACCTTACGACTAAGAATAAGCTACTGTTATCGAAAACTAAAAAGTTGGCGTCCGAAACGGGTTTTCAATATGTATGGGTGAAACACGCAAAAATACATGCGAGAAAAACGGACACAACCCCAGTGTTGATGGTGAAGTCAGAGAAGGATCTCTCAAAAATTATATAATTATGACAATTGACTCTAAAACAACAGTGTTTACATATTTTGTTAGTGGTGCCCATAAAAAGCTTGAGAACCGCAAGCCGTTGTGTGCTACTTGCGTTTTTCTATTTGTTCTGTATCATCACACGTTGTTACTGAGTAAGTCTCTTAAAAAAATCACTTATACGGAATTATTGTGTCAGGGTAATCACAACCTAATTGCGTTGATGTTATGGTGTGATTTCGAATACTTTGTTGTGTCTGATATTGCCATTTTGTGCTGTTGGAGATTCTTATCTGGCTACCTTTCGTCACCTTTTGTTTCTATTGAAATCTCATTTGGTGTATGATTTTCGAAGTTACTTACTTTTGGACACTGTGCTTTGCTGTGCTTATTACATTATTGTAAGTTTTTGCCATCTACCTCCTATAAAAAACTTTATCGAGAAATTGAATACTTCTTATATTTTTTGGTGCGTAACGTAATTTTGATCGTCCTTTTTAAATGTTTATTTTATTTTGCCATGGTTTTTATTAGTGATGGCTACTCTTAATGTATACTATCAGAATGTGTGTGGGCTGCGTACGAAGACGAGCGATATATTTCGTAAAATATCACTTAATGCATATGACGTCATTGTGTTTACGGAGACATGGCTTGTGGATGATATCTTTAGTAGTGAGATGTTTGATGGTCGCTATTTAGTGTGGAGGCGTGATCATGATTACTCTCGAACCTCTCAAAAGCGGGGTGGTGGCGTTTTGATAGCTGTAAACAGTGAGCTTACTGTTGTAGAACGACATGATTGGCGAAGTTCTGCCGAAGACATTTGGGTCTCGCTTATCTTAAAACGGTCTAGGCCTGCGGTAACTTATAATTTACACATTTGTGCGTTATATCTTTGTAAAGAAAACCTTGGCAATTCTTATTATAATCAATTACATAATTTTAGTGTAAATGCTAATCACTTAATCTTGACCCACCCATTAGATAAATTCATTATTATGGGCGATTTTAATTTTGGTAATAATGTAGACTGGATAAATTCTGACGGTAATGAACTGATCCCGCAGAATGTATCACGTAGTTACTTAAGCGAGTTTTTTGATGGAGTACTCACTTCTAACCTGTCTCAATATAACGGTGTGAGAAACAACAATGGCAGATTATTGGACTTAGTTTTTTCTAATGACTCGGTCACTGTTACTGAATGTCACGATCCCCTGGCATTACCTGTAGACCTTCATCATAAGCCATTGACGATAACTGCCGAATTTGTTGAGATTCACGAGTTGACTGATAAATTGACAACGAAGTTTGTGTTTTCTAGGGGTGATTATACGGCCATTAAGTCTGAACTTGACCAAATCAATTGGAATGAGTTTTTACTTGCTGATTCGTTGGATAGTGCTGTGGAACACTTTTATAACAAATTATATGAGCTTAGAGATCAGTACATCCCAATTAAATCCGTTAGACAATCATCTTATCCGCCTTGGTATAATTCTGCTTTGGTCAAAGTACTGAGGGAGAAATATAAATATCATCGCAAATTCAAAACGTACGGTAATTTGTCTGATTTTCACTCTTTTTGTCTTTTACGGAATAGGGCAGTTAACTTGGAGAAAACTTGTTTTAATACATACATGGATAAAATCGAATCCTCGATCATTGAGAATCCTAAATCCTTTTGGTCATAATATGTGAAGAGCAAAAGAAACTCGGGTACGTTTCCTAAAGTAATGCATTACAACGATAGGACCGCGAGTACAGGTGAGAAGATCAGCAACTTATTCGCAACCTATTTCCGCTCAACTTTCCAAGAACCTGACCCTGTGCCCGCATCTTCCGGTGTCATTAGCGTTCAAGACAGTGTGTCAAGCATCGGTTCGATTTGTGTTTCTCATTCTCAAGTATTAAAGTTATTAAAGACCTTGGACCTCTCTAAATCTGGCGGTCCTGATCTTATACCGCGGTCACTTTCAGAAGGCATAGTTCCGAAAATTTGGAAATCGGCATTCGTTACCCCGGTTTTCAAAAAAGGTAATAAGTCAGATATCTCTAATTATCGACCTATATCAAAGATATGTCTGTTCTCCAAAATCCTTGAACGCATTGTGTTTACTGACGTATACGCTGCTATGAAATGCAACTTTGGTGATGAACAGCATGGCTTTCTTAGGAAGCGTTCCACTACATCTAATTTAATCTTGTCCCATGAATTTATATCCGAAGGTATGGAACAGCGTGCACAAGTTGACGTCATTTACACTGATTATAGTAAATGCTTTGATCGTATTGACCATCGACTGCTCTTAGAGAAGTTATTAAAAACCGGAATACACGGTGATTTGTATCGTTGGTTCTCCTCTTATATTGAAAACAGAACGCAGGCTGTGGTACTTCAGGGGTACACATCTGGATGGAGTTCTGTCCCCTCTGGAGTTCCTCAAGGTTCGATCCTGGGATCCCTTTTATTTACTATCTTTATTGCTGACGTGAAACATTGTTTTAAAAATTCTTATATTTTACTTTATGCTGACGATATGAAAGTTCATAAAATTGTACGAAACATATCTGATACATACCTGTTGCAAAGTGATTTAAATAGATTTGAAGAATACTGTAGGCGTAACAGGCTTGAACTGAATGTTTCGAAATGTTTCCACATGACGTTTACTCGTCAGAAGTCTATAATCAATTCCACATATAAGCTTTACGATATCAATATAGGCAAAATTAATAGTATTAGGGATCTAGGAATTATACAAGACAGCAAGCTACTCTTTGATCAGCATATTGATAGTATAGTGAATAAGGCTTCAAAAGCACTTGGTTTTATTATGAGAACCTCAGCATGTTTCCGATCGCTAAAACCGATCAAAGTATTGTATTGTTCCTTCGTACGCAGCCACCTTGAGTATGCATCGCAAGTTTGGAACCCTCAATACGGGATCTACAAGTCTTGTATTGGGTATCCAGAGGAAATTTCTGAAGTATCTTGATTACAGGGCAAAACAAGTATCTGTCGATTACACTCACCGGTGCAGAAGGTACCATTTCCTTCCACTTGATCGCAGACGTCATATTAATGATGTTTGCTACCTGCATAGTATTGCGAATGGTTCAATTGACTGTCCTGAACTAGTTTCAAAATTAATGATGCGTACTAATCAAATGGGACTGCGACAGCGACCACTTTTACATGTACCTTATGCGAGCACTAATTATAGGCGTAATGCATACATTCCGAGAGCCAGTCGCAGTTTTAACGAAGTTTCTTGTGAACCAGGTATTGACCTATTCTGCACTAGTGCAAGCACAGTAAGGAGACTCTTAGCGAAGCCATTTTTTGTACAGGAGGCACCTTCTTAAATTAAGTTTAAAATAATGAACCAACTTTTCTTCTTTCTTTTTAAATAGTCAATAATTCGACAATACTATACTGTTAGATTTTTGTTTAGTATAGTTTGTGATTTACATAATTTAAGAAGTAACTTTGATTTAAAGAACTAATAATTTATTTTCGTATTTATCTGTGGAGGCTTATTATTAGCAATTTAAGTTTATATTTTGTTATTATGATGTCATTAGTCTGTAAGCTTTCCTAAAATATAAAAAAAAAAAAAAAAAATAATTTCACCACCACTTGGAGAGACCAAACGGTGAAAGAAAACATCTAGCAACCGGTACTGGGCCCACGTGGTAGATTACAGCCCACTACCTCTCGAAGAAAAGAGGCCTGTGTTCCAGCAGCGGGCACCTTAGAGGCTGATTATGTCAATTCATACACTAAAGCAATCTACCAGTAGCTCCTATGTTTTGTTACTGCACACACCTCCGTTATACGAGAGGACTGAGGAGTCAATTCACACAAATTAATTAAACTCTCTTTCATGTCACTTCTTTATTTGTGCCTTCACAGTGTAAGCACGAATAAATGTAAGTCCCGCGAACTTTTGTAACTTGCAGGAAAAGAAATCAGCAGCACGTGTGCTTGTCAACAGACTCGTGAGATGTGCCGCGCACTCGACACAACGTCGAAGTAATATGACTGAGGCGCGGACACTTCGCGGCGCCACAACAAACTCGCGCTACAAGCCACGGAACTGTTTGTTTCGCCGCACAAGCAGTGCGCACAGCAGTATGCTTGTGATAACACTAGAACTCACTCTTAACAGTCACTACAGTATGAATGTCATGCACCAGCGACAAGATCATTGTGTTAGTTTAAAAATTATTAAAAAGTCCGACCTTCTGTATTTACCTTATCTGTGACAGAACAGAACAGTTTGTATTTCCACTCAAACTTTATAACGTAAACACCTTTATGTTTAATGTCCAAACCTTAAACTCCGGGCAATAGCTCACCGAGTAAATTGCGTATAACCTTACGAGTTAAATAGAAGCGTCACATCAAATAAATTGCTTCGGGCGAGCATAATGTATTTTCTTGCTTAAAACGCATGTACATGCAAATAGAAAGAAGCGGTCGGCCTTGGTCGGCGAGTGCGGCTGCGTGGCGGCTGCGTGGCGGCTGCGTGGCGGCGGCGTGTCGCGAGCGCACCCGTCCGCGTGTCACGTGCAGCGCGCTTTGCAATTCTAAATACTAACTGTAACTTGTTTAATTAAAACTTCACGCTCCCACTTTCTGTTTATACTTTAACACGAACTTGATAGGAATTAAATTATAAATTACGACCTGCATCATGCTAATATATTCAGTACACAAATCTTACAGAACTTTACACTATGAAAATTCTAAAGATTTACTAACTACACTATATTTCAAAAGAGTGCTTGAAAAAGTTTGTAAATATAACTTAATTATTCCAAAATATTTAAGAACAAACTGCTTTTCGGAGCTTTCTCATCATAACGCAAACTCATTTCAAGTTAAACTTCCTGAGCGCGGACCAACAGATTCGCGATACAAATAATAAATATAAAGAAAAACTCCCACACTTATAACACGGAGTTACGAGCGGTCTACGGTTCGTAGCACCCAGTTACTCGCTCGAGCGATCTCGTAGCGGGCCGTAGCGGGCCGTAGCAGCGTAGCGGCCGCCGTAGACGAATGCTACAGATGTGACCCTGCACACGCCGAGCGTCCGCCTCGCTTGCCACCGGACGAGCAGCGAGCGTGCTCAGCGAAACTGTAATAGTGGCAGTAGTACACAGTAGTACGTAGTCGTGGCTCGTTCATTGGCAATTTGTAACGAAACTTGTACGTCTGGAATGTAACAAACAATACTGAAGATTTCGAGAAGCATATTTTTAGGAAAACAGGAGAAAAAGGAATGCAAACAAAAGAGCGATGTTTCGCTTCCATAGAACAAGGTGAGGGTGTTCATAGAAACAACAACGTTGACAGAGCAGGTAATAGAATGCAATAGCCCAGGCCGGCTTCATTAGCCGGGCGGCCGGCGGGGAAACATGTCACGCTCCACGGGCCGTCACGGTGCCGCCCCGGACCGTAGCTCCAAATAAATAGCTATAGCAACAGTACTATAGTAGCAGCTAACTGAGTAAGGTAAAACACGCACAATGAACAAACGGGACGTAATCTTTGGTAGTGAAGAGAGTCAGCGAGTGAATGTCGTCGCAGTCAAAAGCTAATCCCTGTTCAAACACAAGTATCAGTGTGGCACAGATAGATCGAGGTTGTATCACTTGTATCGCAAGGTTCGCGAGTGAGTGAGTGTGAGTGAGTGTGAGTGTCGCAGGGTGTCGGCGTCGTGGGACTTGCGCGCATCATCCTAGTCGCGGTAAGTCGCTCGCGGCGTGTGTTACGACGACTATTGGAGTGCGCCCACCGGCGCGGGGTCGGAAGGAATAATGTCAGCGACAAGTACACATGTAGGTTCGTTAGTTTTACATTCTGTGGCTGGTGAGCAGCTGGCGTGGCTGGTGTGGCTGGGTGGCTGGGTGGCTGGGTGGCTGGGTGGCTGGGTGGCTGGCGTGGCTGTGTGTCGACTACAGTTGTGATCTATTGCGTTGAGCAGCGCAGTCATGAGACAGTGTGAGCCACATATGGTACGGCATCCAAACTAATATTATAAATTCGAAAGTAACTCTGTCTGTCTGTCTGTATGTTACCTTTTCACGCCTAAACTACTGAACGGATTTCGATGAAATTTGGCAAGTAGATAGATGGCATCCTGGGAAAGGACATAGGGTACTTTTTGTCTCAAAAATAACCCTAGAGGGGGTGATATAGGGGATGAAAGTTTTTATGGGAAACCCTGCATTTTTTAAGTTAGGGATATGAAAATTCAAATTTATACTTTTGGTAGGAAATAAAGAATTATGTGGTTCAGCGTTTTTGAAAAATCATCCCCTAAGGGGGTAAAATAGGGGTTGATTTTAAAAATCACAAATAATATAAAAAAATTTGTGTACCTCTTTTTAAAAGATTTAAGGGATTGAAAATGTGGTTATAGTTCGTATCTTGACTTCTTGAGGTAACATTTTAGTCTTTATTTTTAACCGACTTTAAAAAGGAGGAGGTTCTCAATTCGATTGTATGTATTTTTTTTAACCGATTTGGAAAATTATTTTTTTTATATTGAAAGGACATACTTCCAGATTTGTCCCATTATTATCAAAATCCAGTTCTGATGATAGAATCCGTGAGGAACTGCAAATATTATAGGCATTTAAATAATATTAATTACGTATTTTCATCAACAAGTGAAGCATTTGCATTCAAAAATATCATTTGGTGAAGTGGAACTGATGCAGAAGACCACATATGTCCACGGGAACTCCTCAATGATAGTTATTTCATGGGTGGCGATATCTGGATTAAGATAGTTAAGCGACTAAGACGAAGTATATTTAAATAAATGGTTCTGATGAAAATGGTAGCATTTAACTGATCTGATGATGAAGCCGGAAGGTAGGCACCGGAACTCCGTAATAAAATAATGTATCCTAGCCGTGTTTGGGATTACTGGAATTGTCATGAGATGTACTCTGGCTATAAATAATTTTAATGGTAATATGCTCCAAATTGCGCTACTTGAGTCGTATGTTTTGTGTGGCCTTGATTGTCAGAAGACAGATTTGGTCAACGATCTGTCGTCGTGTGGTTGACTTAATAACTTGTTGGTGATGGCGTCCAAACCTGATGAAACTACGCTTTCCAAACTTCGGACTCGACTTAGCGCGACATATATTTGCCTTTTTGCAAAGTTTTTATTTGAAAGGGTATAGTCCTGAGGTGGTTGCATATAAATTTGGTCAAATTCTGTTGAGTGGTTTTTGAGTTAGCTTCAATAATACGTTTTTTCATGTTCGTTTCGTGTGTTTTTCGTGTTTTCCATTTAGTGTATGTTGATGATGTGATAATAACTTCCTGTCACTGTTATTTACTGAGCAAGTAGTGGGAAACGAGTTTGTGTGGGACAACTAAAACAACAACAACTAAAAAGTGGAAAATAAAAACTTATTTATAAACAAACCGCCGACTTCCAAAACTTAAGTTATTTTTCGCTTTGTAGTGTTTTTTTTTTGGAAGTCGGTTGTTTTTTTTATTTTTTTATATCAAGTTTTTGTTAAAATCGGTTCACTCGGTCAAAAGTTATTTCATATTTGTTATTGAGCGGCATAATAGTTTTGCAAATTACAGGCATAAACGCAACGCATCGTACTGTGTAACATAGCAGCACGCTACATGACACGTTCTCGCGCGGGTCCGCAACGCATCGTACTGTGTAACATAGCAGCACGCTACATGACACGTTCTCGCGCGGGTCCGCAACGCATCGTACTGTGTAACATAGCAGCACGCTACATGACACGTTCTCGCGCGGGTCCGCAACGCATCGTAATGTGTAACATAGCAGCACGCTACATGACACGTTCTCGCGCGGGTCCGCAACGCATCGTACTGTGTAACACTGTTCAGCGGCGTGAGTGTGTGTTAGTTGTGTATAATATCGTTCAATAAGCGCGTGCTGGTGGCGGGCGTCTGACGCCGACGTCATGTCGGTCACTGCGCCCCCGGAGACGTATCAATCGCAAACGATAATGATAGCCATCTGATTGCTGCTCGATGTTAAATGTCTGCTGCATACTAATGGAACTGTAATGGAATCGGAACGCAGCTGGCTCTGCGTCAAGTCGCAAAAAGGTGCGACAGTTTTCTTACTTTCATATAAATTAGTCCCCAATCGTCCCCAGTCGCACCAAGATCTGATCACATCGGCAAGCGAACCTGCAGCCGAATGTAACAAATGACAAGACTACAAATAACAGCGGACCCACTGCGAACTGCGGAACCCAACATAGGAAATGACATGAAACCTTCGGCTACTCCGTTGTGTATTGAAACAAAATAATACATCCTTTGTATCACCATCACGAGTAAGATTCCTCAGTGAGGTCTCTAGTGTAACACACGGCTCCCTTCACAGAATGTTACCTGTAATGTAATGTGAAAGCAACCAGCATCCCCCATGGATGCATAATGAGGACACCGGCACACGGTCACAGGTGACCCCTCCCCCGCGCCCCGGAGGGACGGGGTGTACCACATGGACTGGAAAATTAAAGTACCGGAAGAAAATGAGCCTTGCTTCCTGCCTTTGTCATATTATATATATCCACTGTCCACCACCAGTAATATTGTAATAAATACAAGACTTACCCGCACAGACCTGCACAGAATAATATCGCCCTGCAGGTAAACTAGGACCTACTTTAAATTCAGTCCTTCTGTACCACAGTACCTACAGGGTGACCTCGAAAGTAAAGGTATCGCTGAACGAACCTTTATTGCAATAGACAAGGAACGATAGCAGCCGGAGCGCGCCGCCATTCTACCGACCGCCGGAGGAACGAATACATACATACGTTACTCGAGTTGCCTTTTTAAGACCACACTTTCTGTTTACCAGAAAATCTTACACTGACTTTGTTGGCTACTTTTGATAGGTTTCGCCGATTTAAATACGTATCTATCTTTTAACCAAATCTGCCGTTTCTCTTCAGCAGTTTACTGAGGTTTGGGTGCTCAATAAAACACCTCTTTATAAGTGGCGTTTCGTAAGAAAATTCTCGTCTAAGATATTACTCGTATGTTCCCGACTCCATACCTCAATGATTACAAATCCCAAGCCCAGTAACTTTCCACGTTTGTATGTGGAAGGTTATTGGGCTTGGGAAGTCTGTCGTCAACAATCAATCTCCGAGAGGTACCGACATTACTATGTCACATCACCGAAACTTGACTTGACGTAAAAAGAGCGTCAGAATAAGGCCCGGACACACTGTAGCCATGACAACATTATGAGACATCGCGTCGCATGCCAGCGGCCTGCCGCAGACGTCTCCAACCCTCGTCCTGTCCGCGCGATATTGAACACGAGCTTAAAATAAAATCAATTAGGACGATGTGTCCGCGCTCGAACTGGGACAATGTCACCACACACGAATATGTTAGCTATAGAGAATTAGCGACAGATTTTGGACGTGCCTATAATAACGTCAGTGTAACACAATATATTGATTTCATAGAATACATAACTTGTTATTAAACCCATTATACACACCCCATTGTTTCTTGGAACAGTACAACGCAAAGCCCAATAACATAGCATCTTGTTATCGAAGAACATTCTAGGAAAACAATATTCGTTGGAAATAAAATATCGCCACAGACACAACAACAATTTATTTGGTGTTTGAAGTATATTTCGTGAAGCAATACCTAAACTAACTCGCACACAGCCGTGAGTGTCCGCCTGCCCGGGCACGTGAGTGTCTGCACAATAAACTAACTCGCACACAGCCGTGAGTGTCCGCCTGCCCGGGCACGTGAGTGTCTGCACAATAAACTAACTCGCACACAGTCGTGAGTGTCCGCCTGCCCGGGCACGTGAGTGTCTGCACAATAAACTAACTCGCACACAGCCGTGAGTGTCCGCCTGCCCGGGCACGTGAGTGTCTGCACAATAAACTAACTCGCACACAGTCGTGAGTGCCCGCCTGCCCGGGCACGTGAGTGTCTGCACAATAAACTAACTCGCACACAGCCGTGAGTGTCCGCCTGCCCGGGCACGTGAGTGTCTGCACAATAAACTAACTCGCACACAGTCGTGAGTGTCCGCCTGCCCGGGCACGTGAGTGTCTGCACAATAAACTAACTCGCACACAGCCGTGAGTGCCCGCCTGCCCGGGCACGTGAGTGTCTGCACAATAAACTAACTCGCACACAGTCGTGAGTGCCCGCCTGCCCGGGCACGTGAGTGTCTGCACAATAAACTAACTCGCACACAGTCGTGAGTGTCCGCCTGCCCGGGCACGTGAGTGTCTGCACAATAAACTAACTCGCACACAGTCGTGAGTGCCCGCCTGCCCGGGCACGTGAGTGTCTGCACAATAAACTAACTCGCACACAGTCGTGAGTGCCCGCCTGCCCGGGCACGTGAGTGTCTGCACAATAAACTAACTCGCACACAGCCGTGAGTGCCCGCCTGCCCGGGCACGTGAGTGTCTGCACAATAAACTAACTCGCACACAGCCGTGAGTGCCCGCCTGCCCGGGCACGTGAGTGTCTGCACAATAAACTAACTCGCACACAGCCGTGAGTGTCCGCCTGCCCGGGCACGTGAGTGTCTGCACAATAAACTAACTCGCACACAGCCGTGAGTGCCCGCCTGCCCGGGCACGTGAGTGTCTGCACAATAAACTAACTCGCACACAGCCGTGAGTGCCCGCCTGCCCGGGCACGTGAGTGTCTGCACAATAAACTAACTCGCACACAGCCGTGAGTGCCCGCCTGCCCGGGCACGTGAGTGTCTGCACAATAAACTAACTCGCACACAGCCGTGAGTGCCCGCCTGCCCGGGCACGTGAGTGTCTGCACAATAAACTAACTCGCACACAGCCGTGAGTGCCCGCCTGCCCGGGCACGTGAGTGTCTGCACAATAAACTAACTCGCACACAGCCGTGAGTGTCCGCCTGCCCGGGCACGTGAGTGTCTGCACAATAAACTAACTCGCACACAGCCGTGAGTGCCCGCCTGCCCGGGCACGTGAGTGTCTGCACAATAAACTAACTCGCACACAGCCGTGAGTGCCCGCCTGCCCGGGCACGTGAGTGTCTGCACAATAAACTAACTCGCACACAGCCGTGAGTGCCCGCCTGCCCGGGCACGTGAGTGTCTGCACAATAAACTAACTCGCACACAGCCGTGAGTGCCCGCCTGCCCGGGCACGTGAGTGTCTGCACAATAAACTAACTCGCACACAGCCGTGAGTGCCCGCCTGCCCGGGCACGTGAGTGTCTGCACAATAAACTAACTCGCACACAGTCGTGAGTGCCCGCCTGCCCGGGCACGTGAGTGTCTGCACAATAAACTAACTCGCACACAGTCGTGAGTGCCCGCCTGCCCGGGCACGTGAGTGTCTGCACAATAAACTAACTCGCACACAGTCGTGAGTGCCCGCCTGCCCGGGCACGTGAGTGTCTGCACAATAAACTAACTCGCACACAGTCGTGAGTGTCCGCCTGCCCGGGCACGTGAGTGTCTGCACAATAAACTAACTCGCACACAGTCGTGAGTGCCCGCCTGCCCGGGCACGTGAGTGTCTGCACAATAAACTAACTCGCACACAGTCGTGAGTGCCCGCCTGCCCGGGCATGTGAGTGTCTGCACAATAAACTAACTCGCACACAGTCGTGAGTGCCCGCCTGCCCGGGCACGTGAGTGTCTGCACAATAAACTAACTCGCACACAGTCGTGAGTGTCCGCCTGCCCGGGCACGTGAGTGTCTGCACAATAAACTAACTCGCACACAGTCGTGAGTGTCCGCCTGCCCGGGCACGTGAGTGTCTGCACAATAAACTAACTCGCACACAGTCGTGAGTGTCCGCCTGCCCGGGCACGTGAGTGTCTGCACAATAAACTAACTCGCACACAGTCGTGAGTGTCCGCCTGCCCGGGCACGTGAGTGTCTGCACAATAAATAATTTCAAAAAGCTCGACGAAGCCGACCAATCACAGCTAAAACAAAATAGGTCTCTGGCTTCAAGGAAACTTTCTCTACTTTAAAATAATTGAATTAAGTAATGAAATAAATTCACTGGCCAACAATATTCAAAACGGGAATTATTCGAAACAGAGTGAAACAGGACTGTGAATAAACGAGGCGATGGATTTATCAGAGCCCTTCGTAATGACGCCTGCGCCACCAGCCGCCTCTTTACAGTTAGAACTCAGCATTAGTGGCGACAAATCTTTCAAACTCTGCTTTCTGTTATGACTACTTCATATTATTGTATTTCCGTGGCTAATTGTATTAAGTAACTTAATTGTGTAGGATAAAATCAAGTTGCCTTTTATATTTTTCTGCAATGTTTTGTCAAGTTGATTACAAGTTGAATGAAGTTACTTATATTGAACAACTGTCTAAAAAGGGATGAATGTAAATGTGAATAAGACGAAGGTCATGGTGTTTGAAAGAGAACAGGACGTATCGATGTGTGATGTGAAAATAAATGATAAAAGTGTGGAGCAAGTAAGTGAGTTTGTATATTTGGGGAGTTTGTTTACAAGGGATGGAAAGATAGATGAAGATGTGGAAAGGAGAGTAAATGCGGGAAATAAAGTGAATGGATGGGAATACATGCGATTGTGACCAACCAGTGGTCCAAAAAGGCCCGACTGGCTGTTCGCAATGGTGTGCTGGTGCCTACGCTTATGCATGGAAGTGAATGTTGGGTATGGCAAAAGAACCATGAAAGTAGAATAAATGCTGTGGAAATGCGTTCCTTGCGAAGCATGTGTGGTGTGACTATAAATGATAGACTGAGGAATGATGTGATAAGGCAACAGTGCGGTTTCAAAGAAGATGTAGTGACCAAATTGAAAAGAGTATGCTTAGATGGTTTGGTCATGTTGAGAGGATGAATGAAAGTCGACTAACAAAAGGTATTTACACGGCAGATGTGAGTGGAAACGCCGGGAAGGGACGCCCTAGGAAGACATACAGTAACTTTATTGGTTTATTCTTCAGAAAGTTCAGATGCGCAGTATTCGCAACCGGCGTGTGTGTATTACCAGATGTAGGAACGTAAACAAGGCAAAAGGAGTATGTAAGGATCGTAGCAGGTGGCGTTCTGTAGTTTCTGCCTACCCCGATGGGAAGAAGGCATGAGTTTATGTGTGTATATATGTCTAAAACTGCAACAGTATCATCATTGATAGAATCCATTCAACGTATACATAGTTATAACCGATGCATTCCCCGCAGCACCCGCGCGGCGCCCCCGCAGGACCCGCGCGGCGCCCCCGCAGCACCCGCGCGGCGCCCGCTCGTAGCGAGTCACTCGCGCAGTGCTGTCGTCGCCACGTGACACGTTTGTTGGAAGTATCAATAGCTTTGCTGTACCCTCAGGGAAACCAATTGTTTAGCACATGGGTAACATTTTCAAATTTCAGTCAGTTGTAAGTTCCCAATTATTTTTATACGCCAAATGTAGAATTATGCTTGAAAACAAAAAATGAAACTTTCCTGCGTAGGAAAGTGATTGGGAAACACTTTTTGTTCTTTAATTATTTTCCAATTAATATTCTATTCACAATTTTTTCCTTTAGCAGTCGTATGAGATCGATATAATACGGCATGCACGTTGTGTGGTTGGTGTGTCAATCTGCCACCCAGCCTGCCTGCGCCTGCGCCACAGCTGATGCTGCCCGCACGGCAGCGCCGCGGCGGCACACAGCCGCCTGTACTGGCACCTCCTGCTATGTTAGCTGCAGCGGATGCACTCCCATCTTATAGAAAACGTTGTTTCTTTCTACCTCGTCTTCTACACAGGATTTTTATGAGACTATCAGATTTAGCCGCTTCAGTTTCGATTTTTTTGCCAAGAGCTAACGACCATCTCGAGGAACAAGAGTTCCGGTGAGATTGATTGCCGGTATAATGCGGTCACGGTATTGTCGAGTTTCAATTTAAATTCAAAGTACCCACAGTATAATTGAAAACCAAAAATAATGTGAAGTAAGGATGCCAATAGAACCAAATTAGTGGAAGAAAAACGTGGAGTCCCACCAGTTGCGTCTGAGTGTTGTAATTACCATACAAATTGTAACGTACCGACACAAATATAGTATTGTGTTATTTCAGATTTTGGTCTCCAACAAAATTATATTTGTGGAATACTTACTGTGTTATCTACAGTCAATATCGAATTACCCATTGTGGCGTACAAGAGAGGATGTAAGAGTATAAGAAAACTGCACAATATGCGCAGAATATCGATCTCAGCGTCCAGTCTTGCCAGTCACGTCTTATCAAAAATAATTACCATATTGCTTCACATCCATGTCTTGAGCACGGCGCGCGGCGCCGCCGAGCATGACACACATGACTGCTAAGACTAGGCAACCAGACGCCAGCGCTCGTCTGAGGGACGCTAGTTAGCCGCACGGTACCGCAGCGCGCCGCCGAGCATGACACACATGACTGCTAAGACTAGGCAACCAGACGCCAGCGCTCGTCTGAGGGACGCTAGTTAGCCGCACGGTACCGCAGCGCGCCGCCGAGCATGACACACATGACTGCTAAGACTAGGCAACCAGACGCCAGCGCTCGTCTGAGGGACGCTAGTTAGCCGCACGGTACCGCAGCGTGCCGCCGAGCATGACACACATGACTGCTAAGACTAGGCAACCAGACGCCAGCGCTCGTCTGAGGGACGCTAGTTAGCCGCACGGTACCGCAGCGCGCCGCCGAGCATGACACACATGACTGCTAAGACTAGGCAACCAGACGCCAGCGCTCGTCTGAGGGACGCTAGTTAGCCGCACGGTACCGCAGCGCGCCGCCGAGCATGACACACATGACTGCTAAGACTAGGCAACCAGACGCCAGCGCTCGTCTGAGGGACGCTAGTTAGCCGCACGGTACCGCAGCGCGCCGCCGAGCATGACACACATGACTGCTAAGACTAGGCAACCAGACGCCAGCGCTCGTCTGAGGGACGCTAGTTAGCCGCACGGTACCGCAGCGCGCCGCCGAGCATGACACACATGACTGCTAAGACTAGGCAACCAGACGCCAGCGCTCGTCTGAGGGACGCTAGTTAGCCGCACGGTACCGCAGCGCGCCGCCGAGCATGACACACATGACTGCTAAGACTAGGCAACCAGACGCCAGCGCTCGTCTGAGGGACGCTAGTTAGCCGCACGGTACCGCAGCGCGCCGCCGAGCATGACACACATGACTGCTAAGACTAGGCAACCAGACGCCAGCGCTCGTCTGAGGGACGCTAGTTAGCCGCACGGTACCGCAGCGCGCCGCCGAGCATGACACACATGACTGCTAAGACTAGGCAACCAGACGCCAGCGCTCGTCTGAGGGACGCTAGTTAGCCGCACGGTACCGCAGCGCGCCGCCGAGCATGACACACATGACTGCTAAGACTAGGCAACCAGACGCCAGCGCTCGTCTGAGGGACGCTAGTTAGCCGCACGGTACCGCAGCGCGCCGCCGAGCATGACACACATGACTGCTAAGACTAGGCAACCAGACGCCAGCGCTCGTCTGAGGGACGCTAGTTAGCCGCACGGTACCGCAGCGCGCCGCCGAGCATGACACACATGACTGCTAAGACTAGGCAACCAGACGCCAGCGCTCGTCTGAGGGACGCTAGTTAGCCGCACGGTACCGCAGCGCGCCGCCGAGCATGACACACATGACTGCTAAGACTAGGCAACCAGACGCCAGCGCTCGTCTGAGGGACGCTAGTTAGCCGCACGGTACCGCAGCGCGCCGCCGAGCATGACACACATGACTGCTAAGACTAGGCAACCAGACGCCAGCGCTCGTCTGAGGGACGCTAGTTAGCCGCACGGTACCGCAGCGCGCCGCCGAGCATGACACACATGACTGCTAAGACTAGGCAACCAGACGCCAGCGCTCGTCTGAGGGACGCTAGTTAGCCGCACGGTACCGCAGCGCGCCGCCGAGCATGACACACATGACTGCTAAGACTAGGCAACCAGACGCCAGCGCTCGTCTGAGGGACGCTAGTTAGCCGCACGGTACCGCAGCGCGCCGCCGAGCATGACACACATGACTGCTAAGACTAGGCAACCAGACGCCAGCGCTCGTCTGAGGGACGCTAGTTAGCCGCACGGTACCGCAGCGCGCCGCCGAGCATGACACACATGACTGCTAAGACTAGGCAACCAGACGCCAGCGCTCGTCTGAGGGACGCTAGTTAGCCGCACGGTACCGCAGCGCGCCGCCGAGCATGACACACATGACTGCTAAGACTAGGCAACCAGACGCCAGCGCTCGTCTGAGGGACGCTAGTTAGCCGCACGGTACCGCAGCGCGCCGCCGAGCATGACACACATGACTGCTAAGACTAGGCAACCAGACGCCAGCGCTCGTCTGAGGGACGCTAGTTAGCCGCACGGTACCGCAGCGCGCCGCCGAGCATGACACACATGACTGCTAAGACTAGGCAACCAGACGCCAGCGCTCGTCTGAGGGACGCTAGTTAGCCGCACGGTACCGCAGCGCGCCGCCGAGCATGACACACATGACTGCTAAGACTAGGCAACCAGACGCCAGCGCTCGTCTGAGGGACGCTAGTTAGCCGCACGGTACCGCAGCGCGCCGCCGAGCATGACACACATGACTGCTAAGACTAGGCAACCAGACGCCAGCGCTCGTCTGAGGGACGCTAGTTAGCCGCACGGTACCGCAGCGCGCCGCCGAGCATGACACACATGACTGCTAAGACTAGGCAACCAGACGCCAGCGCTCGTCTGAGGGACGCTAGTTAGCCGCACGGTACCGCAGCGCGCCGCCGAGCATGACACACATGACTGCTAAGACTAGGCAACCAGACGCCAGCGCTCGTCTGAGGGACGCTAGTTAGCCGCACGGTACCGCAGCGCGCCGCCGAGCATGACACACATGACTGCTAAGACTAGGCAACCAGACGCCAGCGCTCGTCTGAGGGACGCTAGTTAGCCGCACGGTACCGCAGCGCGCCGCCGAGCATGACACACATGACTGCTAAGACTAGGCAACCAGACGCCAGCGCTCGTCTGAGGGACGCTAGTTAGCCGCACGGTACCGCAGCGCGCCGCCGAGCATGACACACATGACTGCTAAGACTAGGCAACCAGACGCCAGCGCTCGTCTGAGGGACGCTAGTTAGCCGCACGGTACCGCAGCGCGCCGCCGAGCATGACACACATGACTGCTAAGACTAGGCAACCAGACGCCAGCGCTCGTCTGAGGGACGCTAGTTAGCCGCACGGTACCGCAGCGCGCCGCCGAGCATGACACACATGACTGCTAAGACTAGGCAACCAGACGCCAGCGCTCGTCTGAGGGACGCTAGTTAGCCGCACGGTACCGCAGCGCGCCGCCGAGCATGACACACATGACTGCTAAGACTAGGCAACCAGACGCCAGCGCTCGTCTGAGGGACGCTAGTTAGCCGCACGGTACCGCAGCGCGCCGCCGAGCATGACACACATGACTGCTAAGACTAGGCAACCAGACGCCAGCGCTCGTCTGAGGGACGCTAGTTAGCCGCACGGTACCGCAGCGCGCCGCCGAGCATGACACACATGACTGCTAAGACTAGGCAACCAGACGCCAGCGCTCGTCTGAGGGACGCTAGTTAGCCGCACGGTACCGCAGCGCGCCGCCGAGCATGACACACATGACTGCTAAGACTAGGCAACCAGACGCCAGCGCTCGTCTGAGGGACGCTAGTTAGCCGCACGGTACCGCAGCGCGCCGCCGAGCATGACACACATGACTGCTAAGACTAGGCAACCAGACGCCAGCGCTCGTCTGAGGGACGCTAGTTAGCCGCACGGTACCGCAGCGCGCCGCCGAGCATGACACACATGACTGCTAAGACTAGGCAACCAGACGCCAGCGCTCGTCTGAGGGACGCTAGTTAGCCGCACGGTACCGCAGCGCGCCGCCGAGCATGACACACATGACTGCTAAGACTAGGCAACCAGACGCCAGCGCTCGTCTGAGGGACGCTAGTTAGCCGCACGGTACCGCAGCGCGCCGCCGAGCATGACACACATGACTGCTAAGACTAGGCAACCAGACGCCAGCGCTCGTCTGAGGGACGCTAGTTAGCCGCACGGTACCGCAGCGCGCCGCCGAGCATGACACACATGACTGCTAAGACTAGGCAACCAGACGCCAGCGCTCGTCTGAGGGACGCTAGTTAGCCGCACGGTACCGCAGCGCGCCGCCGAGCATGACACACATGACTGCTAAGACTAGGCAACCAGACGCCAGCGCTCGTCTGAGGGACGCTAGTTAGCCGCACGGTACCGCAGCGCGCCGCCGAGCATGACACACATGACTGCTAAGACTAGGCAACCAGACGCCAGCGCTCGTCTGAGGGACGCTAGTTAGCCGCACGGTACCGCAGCGCGCCGCCGAGCATGACACACATGACTGCTAAGACTAGGCAACCAGACGCCAGCGCTCGTCTGAGGGACGCTAGTTAGCCGCACGGTACCGCAGCGCGCCGCCGAGCATGACACACATGACTGCTAAGACTAGGCAACCAGACGCCAGCGCTCGTCTGAGGGACGCTAGTTAGCCGCACGGTACCGCAGCGCGCCGCCGAGCATGACACACATGACTGCTAAGACTAGGCAACCAGACGCCAGCGCTCGTCTGAGGGACGCTAGTTAGCCGCACGGTACCGCAGCGCGCCGCCGAGCATGACACACATGACTGCTAAGACTAGGCAACCAGACGCCAGCGCTCGTCTGAGGGACGCTAGTTAGCCGCACGGTACCGCAGCGCGCCGCCGAGCATGACACACATGACTGCTAAGACTAGGCAACCAGACGCCAGCGCTCGTCTGAGGGACGCTAGTTAGCCGCACGGTACCGCAGCGCGCCGCCGAGCATGACACACATGACTGCTAAGACTAGGCAACCAGACGCCAGCGCTCGTCTGAGGGACGCTAGTTAGCCGCACGGTACCGCAGCGCGCCGCCGAGCATGACACACATGACTGCTAAGACTAGGCAACCAGACGCCAGCGCTCGTCTGAGGGACGCTAGTTAGCCGCACGGTACCGCAGCGCGCCGCCGAGCATGACACACATGACTGCTAAGACTAGGCAACCAGACGCCAGCGCTCGTCTGAGGGACGCTAGTTAGCCGCACGGTACCGCAGCGCGCCGCCGAGCATGACACACATGACTGCTAAGACTAGGCAACCAGACGCCAGCGCTCGTCTGAGGGACGCTAGTTAGCCGCACGGTACCGCAGCGCGCCGCCGAGCATGACACACATGACTGCTAAGACTAGGCAACCAGACGCCAGCGCTCGTCTGAGGGACGCTAGTTAGCCGCACGGTACCGCAGCGCGCCGCCGAGCATGACACACATGACTGCTAAGACTAGGCAACCAGACGCCAGCGCTCGTCTGAGGGACGCTAGTTAGCCGCACGGTACCGCAGCGCGCCGCCGAGCATGACACACATGACTGCTAAGACTAGGCAACCAGACGCCAGCGCTCGTCTGAGGGACGCTAGTTAGCCGCACGGTACCGCAGCGCGCCGCCGAGCATGACACACATGACTGCTAAGACTAGGCAACCAGACGCCAGCGCTCGTCTGAGGGACGCTAGTTAGCCGCACGGTACCGCAGCGCGCCGCCGAGCATGACACACATGACTGCTAAGACTAGGCAACCAGACGCCAGCGCTCGTCTGAGGGACGCTAGTTAGCCGCACGGTACCGCAGCGCGCCGCCGAGCATGACACACATGACTGCTAAGACTAGGCAACCAGACGCCAGCGCTCGTCTGAGGGACGCTAGTTAGCCGCACGGTACCGCAGCGCGCCGCCGAGCATGACACACATGACTGCTAAGACTAGGCAACCAGACGCCAGCGCTCGTCTGAGGGACGCTAGTTAGCCGCACGGTACCGCAGCGCGCCGCCGAGCATGACACACATGACTGCTAAGACTAGGCAACCAGACGCCAGCGCTCGTCTGAGGGACGCTAGTTAGCCGCACGGTACCGCAGCGCGCCGCCGAGCATGACACACATGACTGCTAAGACTAGGCAACCAGACGCCAGCGCTCGTCTGAGGGACGCTAGTTAGCCGCACGGTACCGCAGCGCGCCGCCGAGCATGACACACATGACTGCTAAGACTAGGCAACCAGACGCCAGCGCTCGTCTGAGGGACGCTAGTTAGCCGCACGGTACCGCAGCGCGCCGCCGAGCATGACACACATGACTGCTAAGACTAGGCAACCAGACGCCAGCGCTCGTCTGAGGGACGCTAGTTAGCCGCACGGTACCGCAGCGCGCCGCCGAGCATGACACACATGACTGCTAAGACTAGGCAACCAGACGCCAGCGCTCGTCTGAGGGACGCTAGTTAGCCGCACGGTACCGCAGCGCGCCGCCGAGCATGACACACATGACTGTTAAGACTAGGCAACCAGACGCCAGCGCTCGTCTGAGGGACGCTAGTTAGCCGCACGGATCGCAGCGCGCCGCACAAAGCCGCCCGACAAAAAGACTGCGGACGGACGAACAAAGGATACAGTCTAACGATCGCACACGTAATCCGCCACAGCGTAGCATACATACCACTAACGGATGTCTAGCTACGTATGCAATGTACAGAACATCTGCACTCCTACAAAATACTTATTTCACGCAATTTTCACCATCTTGTTAGTTCTTTTAGCGACGGTTTTACATTACGATATCTTATTTTTAATCTCACTTTTTATGATGCCATAAGTTTTTAATAAAAACTAACAGAAGTTACGCCTCGTTCGTACTGCAGCTCACTCATTTTTTTTTCCTTAACGGATTTGTATTCACCAGCGTCTTTTCCTGTAAGTTTAAGGGTATTCCGTGAGCTATCTCATCATCCACAATATCTACGAATACCATGATTAAATTATTTTAAGTTACTATTTACTGAAGAGCCATAATACCTACCCGTAGGTAACTTGTGCGAATTTCCTTAAGTTTATAAGAAAAATGTTAAAAGTAAATCACTGAACACCACGCTTTTTGTTCATGTTGATAGATCGCTACTTGTTCAACTTATAATAGTTAGAAGAAAACTCTGGGAAGAACAAAAAAGCTAAAAATTGCGTTGAATGGCCTTAATTGCAGCGCGGCATGAGCGAGGGTTCTTTGTGGCCGACTCCGGGAACTTTGGAAAACTCACAAGTTAAATGAGAATTCTTGATAGTACTCAGAGCTGCACAATAATAAAACTGCGTGTCAAGTGTACGTGTGTGTGTGCGAATGTACCTGTGTGTGTGCGTCCGGTGCACGCGACTACTTTTAACTAACAAATGTTTAAGCGGTGAGCTGATCTACCTTCGCAGGACGTCACTTGAATTAATGAAACGTCGGCTGCCCCTTTGAAGTAGGCAGTCCTTTCTGAACTAGTCTACAAATATTTCTAAAGTATTATAATGCTATCATGTATAAACTATTAAATTAATGTTCTGGTTCATCCAGACTAAAGGTTGATTAAGTCTACTTCAAATCGATAGAATGTATTGTACAGAAGTGTCCGACTATCGTTTTACCTTCACAATGTATAGTGCCACTACATCGCGAGCCACACTCTAATAACTTCTCGAACCGTTGGCAAAAATACTTTATATTAAACACGTAGGAAGCTCGTGAGGAGACGTTTAGGAGATTATCTACATAATATCTGTAGGATGTAAGTGATTTCCTCGCGGAAATAGCCGTTGCTTCAGCAAGGAGGAAATTGGTGCCGAAAAAGATGAAACCATTGTTTTCGATGTATTGAGAATTTGAAAGTTTTGTCAAAGGTAGTAGATAGACAGATATAGATAATTTAATAGATACGTCAGTGACAGAGACTAAGGATATTTTGAAATTATACAGTCGTAAAAAAGTCTTCTTAAGTATTAATTAATTGAGATCTAGGGCAGATGCGGTTGACGACGTTAAAAATGCCTATTCACTTTTTTTTCAATCACAATTGTAATATCCTGTATATCAAAACAAAGATGGGTATAAAAACAAGTTCAGTGAAACATGTCGGCAACAGGGGTTATCGTCGATTGATATCCGTTTGAACGGCGTGACAGCGATGTGTGTGTGTGTGTGCACGATGGCATGTGTACACCTGCACGTACGCATGTGTGCGATAGGTTCGC
The DNA here is from genome assembly GCA_947568875.1 of Fissipunctia ypsillon. NCBI lineage: Eukaryota > Metazoa > Arthropoda > Insecta > Lepidoptera > Noctuidae > Fissipunctia > Fissipunctia ypsillon. The sequence goes on from OX387649.1 coordinate 26,117,569, forward strand.
GAGTGTGGTTATCGTCCAATTCGGTTTTTCAAAATGCTGTCTTGAACAGAGATGACGACGGTGAAATACCTACAACTGTACAAGTGTACTATTTAATATAGTTCTGACTGAGTATTGGAAATGGTGGTTATACCTACATACAAGTAGTATAGTAGTAGTAACAGTATGGTTTCACCAAAGGACATTACGACAGTAAAAGTACGACCGACGCCGGTGTAAGCTTATTAAAACATTTTAACGAGTAGGAAGAGGCCCAAGACGCCACAGGAATCTTTTGTGACCTCTCCAAGACTTTTGATTGCGTCGACCACGAAACCTTACTTTTGAAACTGGAGCATTACGGACTTGGAAAACTTGCGCTCAGTTTAGTGAAATCTTATTTAAATGATAGACAATAGCAAGTTCAAATAAATGGTGTCAATTCAATCGGTTTACAAGTAAAAATGGGTGTTCTACAAGGCTCAATATTGAGTCATTTCCTCGTTTTAGTGTACATTAATGTAGTCTTCATTTATTAAAAAATCAACCGCAAATGGTGTTATTTGCCGACGATACTTCCTTAATGTTCAAAAGTAAATAGACGTACTACAAATGTTGACGCCCTACTGCAGTTCCAAAATTGGTTCACTGCTAAAAACAAAAGTGTTAGTGTTAGTTAGTGGAAAAAAACTAAGTGCATAAGATTTTCTTTACCAAATTTCAAAGTAGTGATTATGCGATAGTAATGAATCAAGAGAATCTAGAATTCGTTGATAAACTGTTTTCCTGGGGATCACGCTCGACTCAAGACCATAACGTAATGGGGTCTTCATTTAACATCTCTTACAGGACGACTAAGTTCAGCAGCATATACTATCAGAAAAATCCGTCAATTTACTGACGTAGATACCGCGAGGCTAGTCTGTTTTAGTTACTTTCATAGAATGATGTCTTATGGTATTTTACTTTGGGGACGGGCTGCAGACATCGAGTCTATTTTTGTTCTGCAGAATAGAGCCATCAGAGCCATATATCTTCGCAGGCACAATTCTCTAAGGGAACTGTTTAAAGATATTAGCATCATGACGGTACCTTGTCAATATATCTATGAAAACATATTTTTTAGTAAAAGAGCTAAAAAATATATTTATAGTACAAGAAATAGGAACCTATTAGTTCAACACGGTTTCAGAATGGCTAAAGTAGACTAGCATCTTTTATGGGTACTGTTTAAAATCTATACTTAATATAATATTATAAAGCTGAAGAGTTTGTTTGTTTGGTTGGTTGGTTGAACGCGCTAATCTCAGGAACTACTTATTCAAATTAAAAAATTATTTTAGTGTTGGATAGCCCATTTATCGAGGAAGGCTATAAGCTATATAACATCACGCTACAACCAATAGGAGCGGAGCATCAATGAAAAATGTTGCAAAAACGGGGAAAATTTATTTCTTTTGAGAGCTTCCGTTGCGTGCGCTGCGTAAACGGTAGCGCAAAAATCATGCATGACAGGATTGTTCCTCTTAAAAAGTACAAAAAAAAAATCGCAATAGCATATGTCTATCTTTAAGGTTGGCTCACTATAACTTTTGTAATGGTAATCAGATTTGTTATAAATTAATGCATTATTTGCGAAAGTATTTTCATAAACATTGTATTAATCCATATTCAAATAAATAGTTTCATAATCAAGGTTAATTAAATACATGTAAATTTCTTTTTAAATTATTCGAATCGAACCTTTTGTTTAGAAATTACGACGGGAGTAAGAAAAATGCGCTTAGTCCATTAGTTACCGACACATTTTATTTTTTATTGACTGTTTGAACGTGCTAATCTCTGACACTACCTGACGGATTTGAAAATTTTTTTTTAATGTTTTTAGCCAAATTCTTAAGGAAGGCTATAGGGTATTTAATATTACGTTAGGACCCTTAGAAGCCGAGCAAAAACAAACAAAGTAAGAAAGAGCGCTAATCGAAAACGAAGTAACAGCGCGGCAGGCGATGCGATGCGACGGGGTGGGTCGGGGGAACAAGAAATTTCACGCGGACGAAGTCGCGGGCAGAAGCTAGTGTTACAATAAAATGATTTGAGTTTCGTCTCATTCAGTTGATGTATGTGGGGACATACTTCAACTGAATGAGACGAAACTCAAATCTTGTATAAAACGCATACTATTCAGGCAGGCAAGTTACGAGTACAAGTTGGGGATTACATCGCTGATGAACATGCTTGGCTCAGTGCTGCTCCTGCTCCACAACCACGCTAATTAACATTCGAAAGTATTGTTGGAGCTGCTGAAGACTGTACGACCATCTTTGCATTGTTATAAACTCAATCTCCTTTGTATTATATAATTGTATAGCACATGTGTGAGTACTATATACTAGAGCTGCCATTTAACCGGGTAATACGTCTTTCCTTGACTTGCATGTGTTCATTATAAATTCAACGTAATGACGTAACTAATATTTTTGTAATAACATAATTTAAAAGAGTGTTCATGGAGTTTCTTGCCCGTTCTTCTCCATAGGTACCTACTACGCTTTGGAATGGGCAACTAGCTTCATAGTTTTGGCTGACCGACTCCTTGACAGTTCAAAAGTGCATGTAAATGATTAACTGAACTTAATGGTTTGAGTTTGATACCGAGATATCTTGTCCGAATAGGTTTGTTGGAAAAACTTTACACAAAAATAAATGGGCAGCTATTGTCACTGCCGACAGAAGTGGAAACTTAAAACTTTGGAATAACTGTGTTTTTTTTTAATTTTAAATGAATTACGGTATGAATAACTACAATTTCATAATTTGTAAATTGAAGTTATTATTAGCCTGGTTTTCACATCTATTGGCACTCTGAGAAATAATTATAAACATTTTAATATAGTTTATTTATTAATCCAAACAACAAAATATAAATACAATTTAATTGAAGTTAGTAAGTGTACACATAAATTATTTATACCTTTTATCTGTATTTATATAGACGGTAATGAACTTAATTTTAATTGTTAGCATCATTATCATCGTTAAGTTCAACGATATTTAGATTATTTAACAATCAATAAAGAATAAAATGTGTAGGTAACTAATAGACTAAGCGTGGGCCGTTCGCTCACATCGCGGCATTTCTCTTACTTTTAGCATTTTTATATCCGTCGTAACTTCTAAACGAAAGGTCCGATTCGAATAATTTAAAGAGGAAATTACATGTACATAATCAACCTTGATTATGAAACTATGTTATTAGTTAGAAACACGGACTTTTTTGTGGATAATGATGAGTACTACAAACATGTAGTACATAATTTTATGTATCATCAATAGTTATCGCAGCGCACACCAAATAATGACTAGCGCCGGTACGGATGGCTTGCCTCCAATAATGACTAGCGCCGGTACGGATGGCTTGCCTCCGATAATGACTAGCGCCGGTACGGATGGCTTGCCTCCGATAATGACTAGCGCCGGTACGGATGGCTTGCCTCCGATAATGACTAGCGCCGGTACGGATGGCTTGCCTCCGATAATGACTAGCTCCGGTACGGATGGCTTGCCTCCGATAATGACTAGCGCCGGTACGGATGGCTTGCCTCCGATAATGACTAGCGCCGGTACGGATGGCTTGCCTCCGATAATGACTAGCGCCGGTACGGATGGCTTGCCTCCGATAATGACTAGCGCCGGTACGGATGGCTTGCCTCCGATAATGACTAGCGCCGGTACGGATGGCTTGCCTCCGATAATGACTAGCGCCGGTACGGATGGCTTGCCTCCAATAATGACTAGCGCCGGTACGGATGGCTTGCCTCCGATAATGACTAGCGCCGGTACGGATGGCTTGCCTCCGATAATGACTAGCGCCGGTACGGATGGCTTGCCTCCGATAATGACTAGCGCCGGTACGGATGGCTTGCCTCCAATAATGACTAGCGCCGGTACGGATGGCTTGCCTCCGATAATGACTAGCGCCGGTACGGATGGCTTGCCTCCAATAATGACTAGCGCCGGTACGGATGGCTTGCCTCCGATAATGACTAGCGCCGGTACGGATGGCTTGCCTCCGATAATGACTAGCGCCGGTACGGATGGCTTGCCTCCGATAATGACTAGCGCCGGTACGGATGGCTTGCCTCCGATAATGACTAGCGCCGGTACGGATGGCTTGCCTCCGATAATGACTAGCGCCGGTACGGATGGCTTGCCTCCAATCAGTATTTGCGACCAAATGTAAAAACTCTGCAATCTATCGGCGAGATTGCAGAGCTTTGACATTTGGTCGCAATTAACCTACTTCATTGAGTCTTAATTACGAAGAAAATACATTTTCCGTTAATCATGGTTGCTGCGTGATTCCTGATTGAAAGTACTCTGTTTCAACTCCTCCCGGGGGTGCTGTCCATGGGTATTCAGAACAGCAAGCTTGTAGGACGCCAGTGTCATGGAGTGCATCTAATTTTAAATTAAGTAGGTAACAGCTGTTATTCCGGCTGATAAACAAGTAAGTATTAAACACTTCGTGGAGCGCGCGGTCAGTGTAGGTAACAATTCCAATGATTAGGGATATAAGAAAAAATAAATAACTTTTTTACACAAAAAAAACATCCGACTTCCAAAAAAACTACAAAGTGAAAAATAACTTTAATTTCGGAAGTCGGTGTCTTTGGATCTATATTTTAGTTTTTTGCCACCGACTTCTGTAATGAAAGTTATTTTTCACTTTGTAGTTTTTTTTTTTTTTTGTAAAAAAGTTTTTTATTTTTCAGTGTTTAGTGGGTCGGTTTGTAATTTATCTAAATTACAACAGCCTAATGTCAACTGCTCATTACCCTTTACAAAATATTGCTTTTCCCGATTCAGGTTAGTTAATTGTTGAGCAGTTCTGCTAGTACTTCACCATCAGCTCCACTTCACCATGCATTGTGACAAGCATAAATTGCTTACCAACCATATTAAAGTAATCAAATCCCAACCCATGAAATACTTAGTAGATAGTAAGCTAACATGGAAACCCTATGTCGAGGAAATTTGTCTAAAACTAAATAAATCTGCATATGCCCTGTTCCAGCTATCGAAAAAAGTCAATACACAAACACTTTTATTAGCGTATCACGGATTGGTTGCATCTGTTCTGAGGTTTGGAATTATTTTTTGGGGGCAATCTTCTGAAAGAGAATCAGTTTTTAAAGCGCAAAAGCGATGTATTCGGTCCATGTGTGGCTTAAAAACTACTGAAACCTGTGAACCTCATTTTAAATCATTAAAGTTACTGACATTTCCAGCTATGTACATTTACGAAACTGCTTTGTTTGTCAAAATCAATTTACATCTGTTTCAAAAACTCTGTGATGTTAAAAAAACTCCAATGCGTTCTCAATATACAAATAAACTGTGCGACAAAAAATGCAGAACTGAATGAATGAAAAAGAGTTTTTTTGGCATGGCTCCGAAAATTTACATTAAAATACCTGATAACATTAAAAATTTGCCCATAATTAAATTTAAGAAGATTCTGTACTCACTATTAATGGAAAAATGTTATTACCTATACTGTAGATGATTTGATGAACGATAAAAGTATTTGATATTTCTTACGCGATAAATACTTATATGTACCTGTTCTATATAATTTTAAAGACTGTTTTGTGATTTTTAAGACTGTTTCTTTATTAAGTTCTTTTAAATTATAAATTTTATAAAGTTATCTAAAATAGTTCCCTTTCTTATGTAAGAGTCTGATTTTGTTTTCTTCATATGTTAGTAGTTTAATTGTTAATTTTATGATTTTTGTTTTTATTTCAATATTTGTACGCCTTCACGGCAAAACATAGCGCACATATAATAATCTAAGATCTTTTTGTAAATACCTATGTTTCACAAATAAACGTTCTGATTCTGATTCTGACTTATTATTGAGTAGTTCCGGTGGCCATCTGTGGTCATCAGTTCCACTTCACCAAATGGTACTTTCCAAGAGCAAATGCACGAATTACTATAAAAAATACCCAAATCGCTATAGGTGTGCCTGTAATATTTGAGGGTTTCCCTCAATTTCCATCGGATCCCCTCATCAGACTGTCTTGATGACAATGGGACTACCTCGAGAGCATACCCTTTCAACAAAAATATCAAAATCGGTTCACAGTTAACGGAGAAACTGGTGTACATACTTAAATATATATGTATATATATATATATACGCGACGAATTGAGAACCTCCTCCTTTTTTTGAAGTCGGTTAAAAATATAAAAGCGTCCTACTTTTGTGAGAGAGGCTTATCTAGCTCAGAAGTGCGAGAGCTTGGGTTAAGCCGTTCAGCGCCGAACATTTACCTGCTTCGTATGCACGCCAACTGTAACGATCGAGGAGTGACACGTCATGTAGACGTACCAGCCGGCGGTGTGGGTGATGCGGGGCTTACGTCTGCGTGACGTCACCAGCGCACGTGGGAGGCGTGCGGACTAATGCGCGGGACGCCGCCGCCGCCAAGTGATGTACTCCCCGCGCCACCTCAGGTAACTACGGCGAGTGCAGCACATTCGTCACTGCAAAGCCGCCTCACATTACTAAGTAGGCATCCTTTATTAACTCATGTGAGTTAATTTAAACCAAGCTACAGTAGATAATAGTGTGATGAACTTATCTTGCGTATAATACGATAAATTGGTGATGTTATCAATATGAGGGAAACAGAAACAAGGATTCTGACTACAAACTGACAACAACAATGGAACCAGTGGCAAAAGTATTGCAACTAACCCCGAAGAGATCTACTGAAACCGTAAAATATTTGCGAGGGAACAGTAGCGACCGGCGAGCGGGCGAGCATCAAAGTCTTTAAGATAAATCGCTGACTTTTTAATAATGGCCGTGTAACACCGTTGTACGTCGGAGAGACAATTTAAACGCTTACAAATGAATCCCGGGGGTAAGCCCGCACCGCTCATTTACATCGCCACAGCCCCGGGACGCGAGGCTAGGACTCGAGCGGGATTGGGCACGCCACAATTGCGGCGATAAGTCCCCTCTTTGAGGAGTGGCTGGAGAGGCGCCACGGCGTCCTCACCTTCCGCCTGACGCAGGTCCTCACCGGACACGGGTGCTTCGGGAGGTACCTGTTCCGGATAAGGCGGGAGGAAACGCCCGGGTGTCACCACTGTGTGGATCGCCCGGAGGACACGGTGGAGCATACGGTGGAAGTCTGCCCGGCTTGGGCGGGGCACCGCCGTGTCCTCGCGGAAGCGATCGGCGGCGGCGATCTCTCGCATCCGGCCCTGGTCCAGGCCATGGTACGGAGCGAGAGTGCATGGAAAGCCATTACCTCCTTCTGCGAAGCAGTAATGCTCGTGAAGGAGGAGGCGGGACGCGTGAGGGAGAAGCAAGCTTTGCACCCTCACGCCCCTAGTCGCCGCAGGAGACGCCCTGGGCGTCGGGAATCGGCAGCCGATTCCCGGCCACCGTAGGCGCGGGCTTGCGGACGGCGAGCAATGGGTAGCTCGCCGTCCGGTAAGGACCAGGCCCGAGTCGACGGCGCGTCGTGTTCCACGCGCGCCTCAAAGAGATGTCAGCACTATTGACGGGGTCCGCTAGGGCCGATGCCAGCTAGGGTTGCGGGATGTTCGAAAGAGTTACCGTGGCCCCGGCACAGGCAACAGAAGGAACACGGGTGGGTTTTAGTCAGTAAAAGTCTGACACGCCCTCCCGCTCCGCCCAGAGCGGGAGAAGTCATTTGATGATTTCCCATCCACAAAAAAAAAAAAAAAAAAAAGGACTCGAGCGGGATGTAAGCACCTCTCTACGATACCTCTAGCACACACCTTGTCTAGCGGGAATTCTAATTTCCGTATGTCGATATCACACGACATTTTCAATTAAATTCATTTTGAACATGGAAAATTAATGAACTCCTCTATAACTATTCCCAGGTTTGGTATCAGTGCTGCAGGCTGCAGGCTGCAGGCTGCAGGCTGCAGGCTGCAATCTGCAGCAGTGTCAGAAATCACGATGGAATATGTGTGCCGACATAGTTGTGTTGCGACGGAAATGTGGCAGCTAGAAAACTAGGTAAATTAATTAGTGTCAGTGGAATAAGAATAATTAATTAATTATATAATGTCCTAACTGTATAATGTTTTATTGTGTGTACATAAATAGTAAAATAAATAAATAAATATTAATTTAACTTAATTAATCATTTATTTGTATAAAAATCACAGATGTGTAAGTAAATTGTTGTGATGTAACTTGGCATATAATATGTAGTACTTCGATATGTGAGTGTGCGATCATTGCTTGTGTTTGCTATCCGAGTACCTACGGAACACTAGAAAAGATACTCTCCCATTTAATAAGCATACTTATTCTACTATAATTATTTAGTAGCTATACCAATAGGTACCTACAAATCTAATTAAATGGCTCGGTAGGTTTGAACTTCGCTCACAAATTTCCAGAATAGCTAATAAAGAATTTCTGAAAAATTAATTAATTTTGAATAAAATGTGAACTAAGTATTTGAAGACTGGAACAGTAATTAGGTTTTCTTCGAATTGTAAACTAGAGCTACACCTAAGCATCAGCTCTTCGAATTGTAAACTAGAGCTACACCTAAGCATCAGCTCTTCGAATTGTAAACTAGAGCTACACCTAAGCATCAGCTCTTCGAATTGTAAACTAGAGCTACACCTAAGCATCAGCTCTTCGAATTGTAAACTAGAGCTACACCTAAGCATCAGCTCTTCGAATTGTAAACTAGAGCTACACCTAAGCATCAGCTCTTCGAATTGTAAACTAGAGCTACACCTAAGCATCAGCTCTTCGAATTGTAAACTAGAGCTACACCTGAGCATCAGCTCTTCGAATTGTAAACTAGAGCTACACCTAAGCATCAGCTCTTCGAATTGTAAACTAGAGCTACACCTAAGCATCAGCTCTTCGAATTGTAAACTAGAGCTACACCTAAGCATCAGCTCTTCGAATTGTAAACTAGAGCTACACCTAAGCATCAGCTCTTCGAATTGTAAACTAGATCTACACCTAAGCATCAGCTCTTCGAATTGTAAACTAGAGCTACACCTAAGCATCAGCTCTTCGAATTGTAAACTAGAGCTACACCTAAGCATCAGCTCTTCGAATTGTAAACTAGAGCTACACCTAAGCATCAGCTCTTCGAATTGTAAACTAGAGCTACACCTAAGCATCAGCTCTTCGAATTGTAAACTAGATCTACACCTAAGCATCAGCTCTTCGAATTGTAAACTAGAGCTACACCTAAGCATCAGCTCTTCGAATTGTAAACTAGAGCTACACCTAAGCATCAGCTCTTCGAATTGTAAACTAGAGCTACACCTAAGCATCAGCTCTTCGAATTGTAAACTAGAGCTACACCTAAGCATCAGCTCTTCGAATTGTAAACTAGAGCTACACCTAAGCATCAGCTCTTCGAATTGTAAACTAGAGCTACACCTAAGCATCAGCTCTTCGAATTGTAAACTAGAGCTACACCTAAGCATCAGCTCTTCGAATTGTAAACTAGAGCTACACCTAAGCATCAGCTCTTCGAATTGTAAACTAGAGCTACACCTAAGCATCAGCTCTTCGAATTGTAAACTAGAGCTACACCTAAGCATCAGCTCTTCGAATTGTAAACTAGAGCTACACCTAAGCATCAGCTCTTCGAATTGTAAACTAGAGCTACACCTAAGCATCAGCTCTTCGAATTGTAAACTAGAGCTACACCTAAGCATCAGCTCTTCGAATTGTAAACTAGAGCTACACCTAAGCATCAGCTCTTCGAATTGTAAACTAGAGCTACACCTAAGCATCAGCTCTTCGAATTGTAAACTAGAGCTACACCTAAGCATCAGCTCTTCGAATTGTAAACTAGAGCTACACCTAAGCATCAGCTCTTCGAATTGTAAACTAGATCTACACCTAAGCATCAGCTCTTCGAATTGTAAACTAGAGCTACACCTAAGCATCAGCTCTTCGAATTGTAAACTAGAGCTACACCTAAGCATCAGCTCTTCGAATTGTAAACTAGAGCTACACCTAAGCATCAGCTCTTCGAATTGTAAACTAGAGCTACACCTAAGCATCAGCTCTTCGAATTGTAAACTAGAGCTACACCTAAGCATCAGCTCTTCGAATTGTAAACTAGAGCTACACCTAAGCATCAGCTCTTCGAATTGTAAACTAGAGCTACACCTAAGCGTCAGCTCTTCGAATTGTAAACTAGAGCTACACCTAAGCATCAGCTCTTCGAATTGTAAACTAGAGCTACACCTAAGCATCAGCTCTTCGAATTGTAAACTAGAGCTACACCTAAGCATCAGCTCTTCGAATTGTAAACTAGAGCTACACCTAAGCATCAGCTCTTCGAATTGTAAACTAGAGCTACACCTAAGCATCAGCTCTTCGAATTGTAAACTAGAGCTACACCTAAGCATCAGCTCTTCGAATTGTAAACTAGAGCTACACCTAAGCATCAGCTCTTCGAATTGTAAACTAGAGCTACACCTAAGCATCAGCTCTTCGAATTGTAAACTAGAGCTACACCTAAGCATCAGCTCTTCGAATTGTAAACTAGAGCTACACCTAAGCATCAGCTCTTCGAATTGTAAACTAGAGCTACACCTAAGCATCAGCTCTTCGAATTGTAAACTAGAGCTACACCTAAGCATCAGCTCTTCGAATTGTAAACTAGAGCTGCACCTAAGCATCAGCTCTTCGACTTATAAATATGTAACTCGTCGTCACCTTCCAATGTGGAAAGTAAAGTGAAACTCGCAGAGAATACAGTATCAGACAAATGTGATACCGGTAGGTAAACTCATTAGAGATCACAACAAGGTTAGCTGTCTGTGGAACTATTAAGTTGGGCGAGAGGGCGATAAGTGGAATGAAGTGCGCGAGGGCGGGACATTAATAACGCGCCCAGGACGATAAGTCACCGTGTTTGTGTTCGCGCCCTCGCCGTGCGGGCCCGTGCGGCTCTGTGCAGCTCTGTGCGGCTCTGTGCGGGCCTGTGCCTGAGTGCGCGCCCCGCAGTGTGAAGGGCCACTCGTAACAATGGTCATAAGGAAAATACCCGCGGAAAGTGAACGCGTCTTGTGGTCTATAGATTTGTTTGAATTACCGCGCACCAGTACAAACGCTGTAAAAACACACGTAACAACATCGGTGGCAGCTAGCTTGTCGTTGCAGTTTGACACAACAAAGGCGTGGCGCAACCGAAACAGAGCCTGTTGAGTGACCAACCTTGTCGTTGCAGTTTGATCGCACAACAAAGGCGTGGCGCAACCGAAACAGAGCCTGTTGAGTGACCAACCTTGTCGTTGCAGTTTGGTCGCACAACAAAGGCGTGGCTCAACCGAAACAGAGCCTGTTGAGTGACCAACCTTGTCGTTGCAGTTTGGTCGCACAACAAAGGCGTGGCTCAACCGAAACAGAGCCTGTTGAGTGACCAACCTTGTCGTTGCAGTTTGGTCGCACAACAAAGGCGTGGCGCCACCGAAACAGAGCCTGTTGAGTGACCAACCTTGTCGTTGCAGTTTGGTCGCACAACAAAGGCGTGGCGCAACCGAAACAGAGCCTGTTGAGTGACCAACCTTGTCGTTGCAGTTTGGTCGCACAACAAAGGCGTGGCGCAACCGAAACATAGCCTGATGAGTGACCAACCTTGTCGTTGCAGTTTGACACAACAAAGGCGTGGCGCAACCGAAACAGAGCCTGTTGAGTGACCAACCTTGTCGTTGCAGTTTGACACAACAAAGGCGTGGCGCAACCGAAACAGAGCCTGTTGAGTGACCAACCTTGTTGTTGCAGTTTGACACAACAAAGGCGTGGCGCAACCGAAACAGAGCCTGTTGAGTGACCAACCTTGTCGTTGCAGTTTGACACAACAAAGGCGTGGCGCAACCGAAACAGAGCCTGTTGAGTGACCAACCTTGTCGTTGCAGTTTGACACAACAAAGGCGTGGCGCAACCGAAACAGAGCCTGTTGAGTGACCAACCTTGTCGTTGCAGTTTGACACAACAAAGGCGTGGCTCAACCGAAACAGAGCCTGTTGAGTGACCAACCTTGTCGTTGCAGTTTGGTCGCACAACAAAGGCGTGGCGCAACCGAAACAGAGCCTGTTGAGTGACCAACCTTGTCGTTGCAGTTTGACACAACAAAGGCGTGGCGCAACCGAAACAGAGCCTGTTGAGTGACCAACCTTGTCGTTGCAGTTTGGTCGCACAACAAAGGCGTGGCTCAACCGAAACAGAGCCTATTGAGTGACCAACCTTGTCGTTGCAGTTTGGTCGCACAACAAAGGCGTGGCTCAACCGAAACAGAGCCTGTTGAGTGACCAACCTTGTCGTTGCAGTTTGGTCGCACAACAAAGGCGTGGCTCAACCGAAACAGAGCCTGTTGAGTGACCAACCTTGTCGTTGCAGTTTGGTCGCACAACAAAGGCGTGGCTCAACCGAAACAGAGCCTGTTGAGTGACCAACCTTGTCGTTGCAGTTTGGTCGCACAACAAAGGCGTGGCTCAACCGAAACAGAGCCTGTTGAGTGACCAACCTTGTCGTTGCAGTTTGGTCGCACAACAAAGGCGTGGCTCAACCGAAACAGAGCCTGTTGAGTGACCAACCTTGTCGTTGCAGTTTGGTCGCACAACAAAGGCGTGGCTCAACCGAAACAGAGCCTGTTGAGTGACCAACCTTGTCGTTGCAGTTTGGTCGCACAACAAAGGCGTGGCTCAACCGAAACAGAGCCTGTTGAGTGACCAACCTTGTCGTTGCAGTTTGGTCGCACAACAAAGGCGTGGCTCAACCGAAACAGAGCCTGTTGAGTGACCAACCTTGTCGTTGCAGTTTGGTCGCACGACAAGGGCGTGGCTCAACCGAAACAGAGCCTGTTGAGTGACCAACCTTGTCGTTGCAGTTTGGTCGCACAACAAAGGCGTGGCTCAACCAAAACAGAGCCTGTTGAGTGACCAACCTTGTCGTTGCAGTTTGGTCGCACAACAAAGGCGTGGCTCAACCGAAACAGAGCCTGTTGAGTGACCAACCTTGTCGTTGCAGTTTGGTCGCACGACAAGGGCGTGGCGCAACCGAAACAGAGCCTGTTGAGTGACCAACCTTGTCGTTGCAGTTTGGTCGCACAACAAAGGCGTGGCTCAACCGAAACAGAGCCTGTTGAGTGACCAACCTTGTCGTTGCAGTTTGGTCGCACAACAAAGGCGTGGCTCAACCGAAACAGAGCCTGTTGAGTGACCAACCTTGTCGTTGCAGTTTGGTCGCACGACAAGGGCGTGGCTCAACCGAAACAGAGCCTGTTGAGTGACCAACCTTGTCGTTGCAGTTTGGTCGCACAACAAAGGCGTGGCTCAACCGAAACAGAGCCTGTTGAGTGACCAACCTTGTCGTTGCAGTTTGGTCGCACAACAAAGGCGTGGCTCAACCGAAACAGAGCCTGTTGAGTGACCAACCTTGTCGTTGCAGTTTGGTCGCACAACAAAGGCGTGGCGCAACCGAAACAGAGCCTGTTGAGTGACCAACCTTGTCGTTGCAGTTTGGTCGCACAACAAAGGCATGGCGCAACCGAAACAGAGCCTGTTGAGTGACCAACCTTGTCGTTGCAGTTTGGTCGCACAACAAAGGCGTGGCGCAACCGAAACATAGCCTGTTGAGTGACCAACCTTGTCGTTGCAGTTTGACACAACAAAGGCGTGGCGCAACCGAAACAGAGCCTGTTGAGTGACCAACCTTGTCGTTGCAGTTTTGTCGCACAACATAGGCGTGGCTCAACCGAAACAGAGCCTGTTGAGTGACCAACCTTGTCGTTGCAGTTTGGTCGCACAACAAAGGCGTGGCTCAACCGAAACAGAGCCTGTTGAGTAACCAACCTTGTCGTTGCAGTTTGGTCGCACGACAAGGGCGTGGCTCAACCGAAACAGAGCCTGTTGAGTGACCAACCTTGTCGTTGCAATTTGGTCGCACAACAAAGGCGTGGCTCAACCGAAACAGAGCCTGTTGAGTGACCAACCTTGTCGTTGCAGTTTGGTCGCACAAAAAAGGCGTGGCTCAACCGAAACAGAGCCTGTTGAGTGACCAACCTTGTCGTTGCAGTTTGGTCGCACGACAAGGGCGTGGCTCAACCGAAACAGAGCCTGTTGAGTGACCAACCTTGTCGTTGCAGTTTGGTCGCACAACAAAGGCGTGGCTCAACCGAAACAGAGCCTGTTGAGTGACCAACCATGTCGTTGCAGTTTGGTCGCACGACAAGGGCGTGGCTCAACCGAAACAGAGCCTGTTGAGTGACCAACCTTGTCGTTGCAGTTTGGTCGCACAACAAAGGCGTGGCTCAACCGAAACAGAGCCTGTTGAGTGACCAACCTTGTCGTTGCAGTTTGGTCGCACGACAAGGGCGTGGCTCAACCGAAACAGAGCCTGTTGAGTGACCAACCTTGTCGTTGCAGTTTGGTCGCACAACAAAGGCGTGGCTCAACCGAAACAGAGCCTGTTGAGTGACCAACCTTGTCGTTGCAGTTTGGTCGCACAACAAAGGCGTGGCTCAACCGAAACAGAGCCTGTTGAGTGACCAACCTTGTCGTTGCAGTTTGGTCGCACAACAAAGGCGTGGCTCAACCGAAACAGAGCCTGTTGAGTGACCAACCTTGTCGTTGTTACTTATTGCGTGAATTATTTTGCCTTCACTTTGAAAGAGGAGCGCGAGTAATCAAGTTGTTGCTGAAAGTAAACAACGGCGTAGTACTGACTATCAGTTTACTCTAAATCGTTTAAATGGACCTTTTGTATACTGTCTACTAAATATGAAAGTGAAGTATTCTCTCTATCGCGTCATTTTTTCGCTGAGCGCCGAGAAGTCGGACGCGGACTTAATTACTGCTTAATTATCTGCAGACGATGGAGAACTGCGCGAGTGACGAGCCAACTAGTTCCTGCCTTATCCTGAGTCAGCTGGACCGTGGACAGAAAGTAACTCGGTAGAGATCTTTTACTATAAGTCTGCACGCTCCTGTACTGCTTGTTGAATACACGTTTTAAATGTTTGTAGAAATTTTAGTGGAGGAGAGTGCAGTTTTATAGCAAAAGATCTCTACTGCAGAGGTAGAACCTGTTTGGTTCAACCATGCAACTTCATCGAGTAATTATAAATTATTGTCATATCATAAGATTACAAGATAAACGCTAAGACCCACTTGCGCGTTCATGGGTATGACCTCTATAACTCGGAGTAAACAGCTAACTCAGGGATATTCAAATAATTCATCTTGCGCCACCAAGAGTTTTAGAGGTAAACCTAGAGTTAAACTTGTGAGAGAGTTACGTCGCTAAACTCTGGGTTAGTGTAAGTAATGTCAAAAAAAATGACGTTATGAGGTCCCGCTGATAACTTGTTTTGTATTGTATATTGTTCGACGTTATAGTAAGTGAAAATTCGGTGCTATGTCAACGGGCAATATATTCATGAACTCATTTGAAAATAAATTATAAAAAACTTAAAACACATTTTTCCATATCTGACGTTTTTGTCAATCAATAAACTAAGTCTCCATGAAAAACACATACAATCGATTAAAATGAAATGTCATGTTGTAAAATTTAAAGACAAGAAAGTATTACGTATCGTAATGTAGTGTAAGAGAGATGGGTATACAATTTCCGTTCGTTGTTAGTTAATTAATTTTTGGTCGGATTATATATCAGGCCATAGACACTGCAATCATATTTTATGTTTCGTCGATTGAACTGCAATGTTCCCAACTCAAAAATCAGTATTGTCAGGTTATCTAACCCGGTGTTACTTTTTAGTGGCACAACGCGTTATAAGAGTTAAAATGTAAATTACTTAACTCCGAGTTTACAAACTCTACACTTATTAATTTAACCAGACTAAACATGCAAGTGGGCCTAATACGAATTTAGAAGGCAGGAAAAAGAATTAGGTCAGCTTACGGCCGAACCCAATAACCTACGTATCTATCAGCAGTGTTGGCATACTGGAGATAGAAAAACCTCTCTATTTATGGTTTTAACGTCCAATAATTTTTATGAGATTATGGAATCTTATCGACCTAACATAAGGACGATTTTAGAACCTCAGACCGGGCGATGTTACAGACCCCGCACACTATAGGCCTATTTTCTTGCCAACTGTTACAGCTCAGGTACTGGACTGTTTGCTTAATACAAATATGGCGAGTCTATAAATCTTCACGATGCCCAATTCGGTTTCAGACCCGGACTGGCGACGGAGACTATGTACCATCATGTGTCTCAAGCAGACTGTTCAGTATTATACTGATAGGAAAACACGGGTCAATACATGTTTTCTGGACTTATCGAGGGCTTTTGACCTGGCGTCATACGATGTCTTGTGGGAAAAGCTGCGAAAGGAAAACAGCATAGACTGTACTGTTATTTCTTTAGTTAAGTTTTGGTACGAGAATCAGACGAACTATGTCAGGTGGGGTAGAACTCTGTCTGATGTGCATGGGTTAAAATGCGGGTGAGACATGACGTGGGGGTATTACCTCACCTCGTCTCTTTAACCTTTACATTAATCAGCTGATTGTTGTACTCGGTAGCACCCGTATAGGCTGTCACATTGACGGAGTTTGCCTTAACAATATAAGTTACGCTGAGTCCATCAATAACCGCACTCAGGCGTCTTGTTAAGATGTGACCATAAATGTTACACTGACGTGCCAGATGTGAGCATAAATGTTACACTGACGTGCCAGATGTGACCATAAATGTTACACTGACGTGCCAGATGTGAGCATAAATGTTACACTGACGTGCCAGATGTGAGCATAAATGTTACACTGACGTGCCAGATGTGAGCATAAATGTTACACTGACGTGCCAGATGTGAGTATAAATAATACTCCGTTATCTAGATTAACAAAAATTAAGTACCTGGGTCACTGGGTCGCTCATGACCTGAATGATGACCGGGACGTAGAAAGGGAACGCAGGGCGATAGCCGTCCGAGGATGCTGATCCGCAGATTTGCACGTTGTACGACGCAAGTCAAAATAACCCTTTTCAGAGCATACTGCCAGTCTTGTTACACGTGAAGTCTATGAGTCAGGTATACGCTGAGGGCATACAACGCCTTGCGTGTCAGGTATACGCTGAGGGCATACAACGCCTTGCGTGTCAAGTATACGCTGAGGGCATACAACGCCTTGCGTGTCAGGTATACGCTGAGGGCATACAACGCCTTGCGTGTCAGGTATACGCTGAGGGCATACAACGCCTTGCGTGTCAAGTATACGCTGAGGGCATACAACGCCTTGCATGTCAGGTATACGCTGAGGGCATACAACGCCTTGCGTGTCAAGTATACGCTGAGGGCATACAACGCCTTGCGTGTCAGGTATACGCTGAGGGCATACAACGCCTTGCGTGTCAGGTATACGCTGAGGGCATACAACGCCTTGCGTGTCAAGTATACGCTGAGGGCATACAACGCCTTGCGTGTCAGGTATACGCTGAGGGCATACAACGCCTTGCGTGTCAAGTATACGCTGAGGGCATACAACGCCTTGCGTGTCAAGTATACGCTGAGGGCATACAACGCCTTGCGTGTCAGGTATACGCTGAGGGCATACAACGCCTTGCGTGTCAAGTATACGCTGAGGGCATACAACGCCTTGCGTGTCAGGTATACGCTGAGGGCATACAACGCCTTGCGTGTCAAGTATACGCTGAGGGCATACAACGCCTTGCGTGTCAAGTATACGCTGAGGGCATACAACGCCTTGCGTGTCAAGTATACGCTGAGGGCATACAACGCCTTGCGTGTCAGGTATACGCTGAGGGCATACAACGCCTTGCGTGTCAAGTATACGCTGAGGGCATACAACGCCTTGCGTGTCAAGTATACGCTGAGGGCATACAACGCCTTGCGTGTCAGGTATACGCTGAGGGCATACAACGCCTTGCGTGTCTAGTATAACAATGTATTCAGGATGCTGTTGGGTCGCTTTTCTCGAATACGATGTTGGTCCCATGGAGAAAGTTGTTCAGTTTGATGGTCTGTGCCACATCCTTAAATTTGACGACACCTTTCTGATACACCCTGTATAATAACATCATCGTGACTTGACGACCTCCCCCTCAGTGGGTGCTTTTCATGATAACACGATATGCATAAATATGTGACTTTCCTTAGGTCCCTACCGACAAAAAGCAACCAATTAAAAAACTGGCTTAGTGCATGTGAAGCGCAATGAAGGGTTCCGTAGTTGGGATGAAGAAAAAAGAGACAGAATTATCCCAAGAACAAACTTAACATTGTAGTTGAAAAACATGTTCTCCCATATATTCTAACTGCAAATGTAAGTTTGTGCGCAGAGTATTAAGAGATTAACTGTTGTTTTAATACCATAGACTTCTTATAGGTGTTCCTGTAATATGTAGTTATAGAACCGCTTTCTGTATTTTTTTCAACATTTTTGGCTCAGTAGTTTCGGAAAAAAGCGGGGGTATGGTTAATTTTCGTCTATTTTCTGAAATAACTTTAAAACTATTTATTTTAAAATTATTTTAAAAAATCTATTCGAGACCCGCACAGTAAGCCCTTTCATTTGATATGTCACACGGTATAGTTTGCGAAACTTAGTTTTTTAATTTTCTTATTTGCCCCCAAAAGTGACCCCATATACAAAATTCATTTACGTAACACGTCCGTGTTTGGGTCACAGTAATTTATATGTGTACAAACAACTTAATCGGTCCATTAGATTCGGAGCAAATTGGTTGTGACAGACAGACAGACAGAGAGACACACGAGTGATCCTATAAGGGTTCCGTTTGTCCTTTTGAGGTACGGAACCCTATAAAAAGGACGCATTGACCGTCCGGAATAAATTCTCTAAATGATGGTGAAAATTGTATCAAAATCCGAAGCGCAGTTTTGAAAATCAACGCGGTCACACAGACAGACACCAAAAGCGACTTAAATTTATAATATGTCAGACCATGCATGCCACTACATCTAGGTATACCTAGGTATACCTAGATGTAGTGGCATTCATTGTCTCCCGCGCTTTACATAATTATAGGAGCAATTTGGTATTGTGGGAAACGTTAACTTATATTATAACTAGCTTTTGCCCGCGGCTCCGCCCGCGGAAATGAACCCACGGAAACGTAGTACGTAACGCGCACGCCAGTGAAGCTCCCAGTCGGCATGATTTTTCCGACATCTTCCACAATCATCGCCACATTTCAGCTAATTTACACAAAACTTTAATGAGTTATACACCTAAACCTTCTTCATTCCCGTCATTCATTCATTCCGTCCATTGGTGAAAAGTTGAAAACCTTATGAAAATCCGCTCGGTAATTTTTAAGTTTATCGCGTTCAGACATACAGACAGACGCGGGCGGCGGGGGGGGGGGGGGGCTTGATTTTGTAATTATGTAGCGCTAAGTAACAGACATCAGTAGTGCTAGGAGGCGTTTCATCCAAACCGCTTCACAAAAGTTAAACGGTAAATAGTTTCAATTTCCTGCAGACAGCATGTCGCGAGTAGAGAACAGACACAACTCCAACATCTACAAATCACCCCCCCCAACCCCCCCCCCTCCCAAGCTCTGCGCAGCCTGTCTTCGTCCACACATCTCTATTAGCCGTGATATCAGAAGTCACCCGTTTGACATCCATATGATATTTTACACAATCCATCCATCGCTTCTGTGATTTTCAGCTACTCTTATAGCCACCCTTATTCATATTTAGAACTTCCATAATAAATAACAAATAAAAAAAAAACAAAATTAGTAAGTACACATATTATTATCCACGAACTAAAATCCCTACCACATAAGTAATCAGACTAGAAACTATTCCTGTAGAGAGATAGCTCTTAAAGCACAGATAAATGTATATTTAATTCATATAATATTAGTGCCATGTGCGCCTGCGCCAATCTCCAAAAGCTTACGAATTTATCGGAAATAATATCGTTAAACTTGAACTGAACCAAATAGCAGCTCATTTATACAGGGTTACAGGGAAAGTCGTACTGAATATTAAAGGAGGTTATTATTCAGGTCATTTCTGATGATTTTGATTCTGAAATAAAATGTCCGAAACTTAACCGTTATGGAGATATTAAATTTTAAAGATTATTTTTAAAAATCCTTTATTTTTTGGCTTTTAGTCGTTTTCTTTGGGATTAGAGCTCCTAG
Organism: Fissipunctia ypsillon; assembly: GCA_947568875.1. NCBI lineage: Eukaryota > Metazoa > Arthropoda > Insecta > Lepidoptera > Noctuidae > Fissipunctia > Fissipunctia ypsillon. The sequence continues at coordinate 26,137,778 of OX387649.1, forward strand.
AGTCGGTTTTTTTGATGTATCTAGTTAGAAGACATGTCCATTAATAAAAATGATCAATAGAAACTGAACCTACTACTAACAGCTTAAAAAACTGCTCGACAACGGTTAGCATTATGAATTTTCTAATAGTGTTCTTAACTTTGATGGGCTTTAAAAAAAAAATGTATGGAACTTATTCTGCGAATAACTTTACAAAGTTCTACGTCTCTTTAGCTATTCAAAAAGGTATATCATCTACTAGGTTTGTTCATAAAATCTTAAAATAATGTTATTAGAATAGGCCCATCTGGTAGTACAACATAACAGAATTTCGATACAAAAGAATCCGGCTTACTACCTGGCACTTTTAAACAATGAAAAAAGGTTTGGGTAGACATTGTTTGTGCCCGGGAGACGTGCGGTGACAGGTATTTATGTCATTTTAAATGTCTGAATTGTCAAATCGTGGATCGTGGTGTTTGTTTAGTCTGCTCATGCGATTCTTCCATGGTAGATGTGTTATCCGTGCCCTCCGATTTTTTTTTGTAAAAACGCGACTTGGCTTGGATTTTTGGACTGTTTCATCTTCTAACTGTGTGACGTGGCTTGTAACTGGACTTTGATTTGTGTTGTGAACATGGCAACATTTACCAACGAGGAATATGCTGACATCCTAATGTGTTATGGATTTTGCGAAGGAGTGTCGTTGCGTGCATGCAATGAATACATGCTAAGGTATCCTACTCGCCGAGTACCTGATATTGGCGTATTTGACAGTTTATCGAAGACTACGAGAAACTGGTTCTGTGCTAGTACGTCGGACTGACATGGGACGACCTCGTGTTCTTGATGACGACGACGAAGATAATTAAATACGACGTCTCTTTGAAGCCGACCCAACCACGTCAACAAACGTTGTCGCTCGACGGCTTGGTATTTCCCAGTGGAAAGTCTGGTTCGTAATGCACAGTTCTGGGCAATACCCTTACCATTACACGCCAGTGCAAGTAATTGAAGAAGGGGATCCATTGAGACGACTAGACTTCTGCAGATTTATGCTCAATGCCGATAATGAAGATCCGGATTTTTTAAAGAAAATCATGTGGACAGATGAGTCGAAAATTGACAAAGACGGCATCACAAACTATCATAACACCCATTATTGGGCTCCCAAAGCGCAAGGTAACCCCAAGAAAAAAAGACCAAAAGGGTCACAAAGGAGATTCAGTCTTAATGTGTGGATGGGTATAATATCAAATAACTTGATAGTGCCATACTTCCTGCCCGATAACTTGAATGGCGAGACATATGAAAACTTTTTGAGGGAGGAGTTACCCTCTTTAATGCAAGACTTGCCTATTGCATTGAGACGAGACATGTTCTTTCAACATGATGGCTGCCCAGCGCACTACAGAAGAAGTGTTCGAGCATGGTTGGACGAGAATTACCCAAACCAATGGATTGGAAGAGGCGGACCCATAGCATGGCCGGCGAGGAGCCCCGATTTAACGCCGATGGATTATTATGTGTGGGGTCATATGAAAAGCCTAGTATATGACCAAATGACACCGATCGCAAATGTCGATATTCTAAGACAAAAAATTATTGACGCGGCTGAGGAAATGAGGCGGAACCTACGAACTTCTGTCGTGAAAAGTAATTTAAGAAAAAGAATGAGACTTTGTGTAAGAAATAGCGGCGGCCATGTAGAACATGAATTATAAAAATATTGCTAAAATTTTTGTCTTTTTTTTACGTATTTTAGCTACTTTTACCTCAAACTAAAAATGTACCCTCTCCTAACTTAACTGTTATTTGGGCAATGTTTTGCCTATTTAATAGCAAGTGTTATACCTTTTTGAATAGCTAAAGAGACGTAGAACTTTATAAAATTATTTGCAGAATAAGTTCCATACAATATTTTTTATTAAAAGCCTGTTAAAGTTAAGAACACTCTATTAGAAAATTCATAATGCTAACCGTTGTCAAGCAGTTTTTTAAGCTGTTAGTAGTAGGTTCAGTTTCTGTTGATCATTTTTATTAATGGACATGTCCTCTAACTAGATACATCAAAAAAACCGACTCTAGGAGCTCTAATCCCAAAGAAAACGACTAAAAGCCAAAAAATAAAGGATTTGTAAAAATAATCTTTAAAATTTAATATCTCCATAACGGTTAAGTTTCGGACATTTTATTTCAGAATGAAATTCATCGAAAATGACCTGAATAATAACATCCTTTAATATTCAGTACGACTTTCCCTGTAACCCTGTATATTTATATTTGAAGTATTGGACCCTTACAGTTACTCAGCGAGACTCGTATCAACACGCGGCTGGCGAGCGCGGCCGGGGCGGGCCGCCTCGCCTAGTGCGGAGGAAGCGGTGGGAACACGTGTTACTACATAACACATTATCCGGACTGCACCTTCTGTCCGCACATGTACTGTGTGATACCCTAAGTTCTCTTTGATAAAATAAAGACGGCTCATGCGTTCTTAAGAGAGCGGCGTATTTGTAAACATTTCATGTCACAAGCTCCAATATCTTCCAGCTTCTAACAGTACTTATGTCGAAAGAAAACATAAGAGGCAGGCATTTTGTTCAGAAAACATTTTAGAACGATAATAAGAGAGCTTTGTGCCGCTTCGAGTTGTTTACTCAACCAACAATTCGTTGGCACAAACAAAGAGTACTGTCGAAGTCGGCTACCGCAGGTAGCGCTGTCCGGGTGACGCGGACGGGGTGACGCGGACGGGGTGACGGCTGAGGCGAGGCGCGCTCGACGTTATCGCGCGTCACCAGCGCGCATCTGTCACTACAGCCGCCTCGCTGCCATGTTCCTTAGTCACGACTGATACACCAAGACGGGATCTCTAACAAATTGTATTGGCGAAACTAATAACATCTAAAAATAACTGCCGGTATCCGTAATATTTAAGGCCTATTCTTAGGAAAAATATAATAATTCGTTCGTTCGTTCCCCTCGAGTTTCGTTTAGTTATCGATAAATGTAGATCAGAGCGCGGCGGCGGCGGACGCTGCTACAACATTTCCTGCGCTTTCAGATAAAACAAATTTTATCGTCGAGCTCACGCTTTGTTACAGCCAAACGACAGAAATCCGCTTACGCAGCCTGATAACAAACCCATAATAGCTGCCTCTAACACAAATAAAACGCTCGATGCGTTTACAAAACGGTGCTGCGATGATATCCGACGAATGTAGCTCGAATGTAACGTTTACAAAACGGTGCTGCGATGATATCCGACGAATGTAGCTCGAATGTAACGTTTACAAGACGGTGCTGCGATGATATCCGACGAATGTAGCTCGAATGTAACGTTTAAACTTAATGTGACTCGGTGGTACTCGTTGCTTGGTCGTACAATACTTCGGAAATAAAATGATGTGCTCATCGTGTCAGCAACATCTATACTAATATTGTAGAGCTGAAGAGTTTGTTTGTTTGGTTGAACGCGCTAATCTCAGGAACTGCTGGTTCGAATTGAAAAATTCCTTTAGTGTTGGATAGCCCATTTATCGAAAAAGGCTTATAGGCTATCTAGCATGTAAATTTCTTTTTAAGTTATTCGAATCGGACCTTTCGTTTAGAAATTACGACGGGTATAAAAATGCTTAAAGTAAGAAAAATGCGCTTAGTCTATTAGTTACCGACACATGTTGTTTTATTGTTAGAACGCTCTAATCTCTGACAATACCAGTTGGATTTGAAAAATTATTTTTGCATTTTATAGCCCAATTCTTGAGAAAGGCTATCAGGTACTCGTATGTAACATTACGCTAGGACCCTTAGAAGTCGAGCAAAAGGAAAAAAGTAAGAACGAGCGCTAAGCAAAAACGAAGTAACAGCGCGGCAGGCGATGCGATGCGACGCGGTGGGGCGGGGGAACAAAACGAAGTAACAGCGCGGCAGGCGATTCGATGCGACGCGGTGGGGCGGGGGAACAAGAAATATCACGCGGACGGAGTTGCGGGCGGAAGCTAGTAACAAAATAATTGTGTAAAGTTGACGCTATTTACCGACAAGGTGTAATATAAATAACTGTAATAGTGAAAGTTGTTTATAATAAAGAGTACAATGACCGCTTTTCAGGTTTTCAGTTATTTCAATTAGGTACCTACACCTTACACAACAATTACCACAGCTGTCCTGGCCAACTCTGTGCGCGGTGGGAAAGAATGAGACCAGCGTCAACCATTGCCAACCATTGCCAACTATTGCCAACCATTGGCGACCATTGCCAACCATTGGCGACCATTGCCAACTATTGCCAACCATTGCCAACCATTGCCAACCATTGGCGACCATTCGCGACTTCGCAGGTGTTGAGTGCGCGAGGGGCCGCTGACGGGCGGCAGTGGCGGCAGTAATTTATCTGAAGTTGTAACTCGTTACAATAAAGTCGTGTCGTAAAGCCCGCCGCACACTGCGCCGACACGCCGCTCCCGCTCGCTCGCCGCACCCGCGCCGCGCTCACATGCTTACTTTTTACGAGCGCGTAAAATGCTCAACCGTTATTAATTTTGCTTTTAACATAGTTCTTATCATTTGTTAAGTTCTAGTTTCAAGATCTAAATGGATGCGTGAATCACTTGAGAACGCCCCTCACTATCGGCTTCCTCATTCTAACTACACAAAATCAAAAAGCAATTCATTTCCATTAATTTAACATAACTCCAACCCACGAGAGTGTTATTAATTAATGACGTCCTTAGAATGTCGATAGTTAGCGCCACTTGTCATATTAATTACCGGCTGTGAACCGAGCGGGCATTACAGCGACCGGAGCACACACGCGAGAGACAAGTGCCCTCGACTATCACTCATGTTACGAGTATATTTGTAAAACGAGAAATGATTCTCGATCGACAAATACCAAAGCATAAGTATACAAGCCTACTTCTTCGAAAGGAATACAATTTGAGCAGATCTACGTTGTGAGCGTACTTTAACAGCCATACGGCATTGTGCCGACCGGTATTGTTCGAGCGAGCGATCCGATGTGAGCGCGGCAGTGATCCGGCCGCGCATTCGAGCGAGCGATCCGATGTGAGCGCGGCAGTGATCCGGCCGCGCATTCGAGCGAGCGATCCGATGTGAGCGCGGCAGTGATCCGGCCGCGCGTCCGAGCGAGCGATCCGATGTGAGCGCGGCAGTGATCCGGCCGCGCATTCGAGCGAGCGATCCGATGTGAGCGCGGCAGTGATCCGGCCGCGCGTCCGAGCGAGCGATCCGATGTGAGCGCGGCAGTGATCCGGCCGCGCGTTCGAGCGAGCGATCTGATGTGAGTGCGGCAGTGATCCGGCCGCGCGTCCGAGCGAGCGATCCGATGTGAGCGCGGCAGTGATCCGGCCGCGCATTCGAGCGAGCGATCCGATGTGAGCGCGGCAGTGATCCGGCCGCGCGTCCGAGCGAGCGATCCGATGTGAGCACGGCAGTGATCCGGCCGCGCATTCGAGCGAGCGATCCGATGTGAGCGCGGCAGTGATCCGGCCGCGCGTCCGAGCGAGCGATCCGATGTGAGCGCGGCAGTGATCCGGCCGCGCGTTCGAGCGAGCGATCTGATGTGAGTGCGGCAGTGATCCGGCCGCGCGTCCGAGCGAGCGATCCGATGTGAGCGCGGCAGTGATCCGGCCGCGCGTTCGAGCGAGCGATCCGATGTGAGTGCGGCAGTGATCCGGCCGCGCGTCCGAGCGAGCGATCCGATGTGAGCGCGGCAGTGATCCGGCCGCGCGTTCGAGCGAGCGATCCGATGTGAGTGCGGCAGTGATCCGGCCGCGCGTCCGAGCGAGCGATCCGATGTGAGCGCGGCAGTGATCCGGCCGCGCGTTCGAGCGAGCGATCCGATGTGAGCGCGGCAGTGATCCGGCCGCGCGTTCGAATGACCGATAAATGACCGTGTCCATCGCGTCGCGGCGCGCGTTTTTCTGTAATCTATATATATAAAAAAAGCAGAAACTGACTGACTGACTGACTGACTGACTGACATATCAACGCACAGCCGAAACTACTAAGACTAGGAACGTGAAATTTTGCACACGGCTTTCTTTTATAATGTAGGGGAGCATTAAGAAGGGGTTTTTGGAAATTCGACCTTTGAGGGGGTAAAAAGGGGGTATTTTTTTTGTATTAAAAACCTTATTCCTTGAGTTAATAAACTTGAAACTTGGCCCAAATACTTATCTTAATAAATTATGAACTTTTTAATTTTTCGTTTTTCTAAACTACCCCCACGACGGGGATTGGGGGGTGTCAAAAAATGTATGGAAGAATTTTAACGCGCTGTCATATTAACTCGAAACTCAGTATTTATACTTAAGTCCAAAAATAAAGAATAATCTGTATAAAGGTTTTTCGAAAATCTACCCCGGACGGGGTTAAAAGGGGCTGTCAATATTACAGGGGAGAATTTTACTGCGTAGCTTGATTAACTCGAAAATTGGTATGTATAATCTTTGAGTCAAGGTTTGGAAATATCCTAAACGATTTTTTAAATTCCATCCCTGTGGGGGTGAAAACCGGGGATATAGTTTAGATGAAAAATCTTATTCATTTGGTTAATAAACTTGAAACTTGGCACGAATATTTGCAATAAAGTTTCTTACTATTGGTTTTTCAAAACTACCCCTGACGGGGTGAGGAGGGGTAAATAGATTTTTAAGAGGAGGATTTTACTGTGTGGCTTGATTAACTAAAAAATTGGTATAAGAAATCTTTGATTTCAGTTGTGGAAAAACCCGAAACAATTTTTCGAAATTCCACCCATGTGGGGGTGAAAAGAGGGGATACAGATTATATGAAAAATCTTATTCCTTTGGTTAATACACTTAAAACATGGCAATATTTGCCTCAGGAAATAATATAAATTGTCACTCTTAGTTTTTTAAAACAAGTAAGGAACACTAGGAGCATAAGAACAGTAAGGAAAAATGTTAACGCGCTGTCATATTAACTCGAAACTCAGTATTTATACTTAAGTCCAAAAATAAAGAATAACCTGTATCAAGGTTTTTCGAAAATCTACCCCGGACGGGATGAAAAGGGACTGTCAATATTACAGGGGAGAATTTTACTGCGTAGCTTGATTAACTCGAAAATTGGTATGAATAATCTTTGAGTCAAGGTTTGGAAATATCCTAAACGATATTTTTAAATTCCATCCCTGTGGGGGTGAAAACCGGGGATGTAGTTTATATGAAAAATCTTATTTTTATTTATTTATTTATTTATTTATTGAGGATCTCCAACAAAGGATACACATAAACAATATAAATTTACAATAATAAAAAAGGTTATTTTACGTGTGCTCCTTCAATTACAGGAGACCACAGCATGCACATATAACTAGGTGTAAACACGATAAAAATAGAGAAAATAAATTATGGATGATGAACACAAATTATAAAAATTAGAAGGAAAAAAATATAAAATTAGGCAGAATGAAAATAAAAATTGAGAAACACCATTGAATAAATTTGAGGACAATAATGATTATTAAAAATTAACATGTCAAGATTGAGCAAATATTACAATTGTTTAGATTAATTATAATTAATTCAGATTTCAGAGAGTAGTAACATACTATATACTTAGTTATTTTGCGGTGGCTAAATTCTTTTTGTATTTCGATATGGGCAGGGTTATGTCCAGGTCACAACGCTTTGACAACTCATTGTACTGCCTGCAGAGTCTCGGAAGAGCGGCGAAATGTCCCAGATTAGTTTTAGATCCTGAGACGCAAAATAAGTTGTAGCTGTTTTTCCGCGGCAGACGAGATGGCGCGTTCATGTGCAGTTTGCCTAATAGTTCGCTGCAGTCTATAACTCCATTGAATACCTTGTGCAGTAGTATCAGATCTGCCGTTTTCCGTCTGTCTGCAAGTGAGACCATTTTGTAATGGCCTAATCTGTCTTTGTAGCTGATAACTTTTTTAGCTAAACGATCTTTGTAACAAAGATGATATAGGAAACGTCTTTGAACACTTTCGAGGTGTTTAATGTATATGTCGTAGTGGGGATTCCAAACCTGGCTGCTATATTCAAGTATTGGCCGAACCAGTGTGTTGAATAATTTAATTCTGGTAGACGCCTTTTTAAAATCTTTGCTGTTACGTAAGATAAATCCAAGGATTTTGAACCCCTTCGATGAAATGTTTAGGATGTTTTTGTCAAATTTAAGTTTTTTATCTAGTGTGACTCCCAAGTCGCGTATTTCCTCTACCTGTACTAGTTTTTGTTGGCTAATCGTGTAATCGTTAGATTTGACGATTTTGTTACGGCTAAATTGCATGTAGTAACACTTTGAGACGTTAAGAAGCATTTTGTTCGTCTTGCACCAGTTCGTCAGTCTGTTCAGATCTTCCTGCAATAAGGCAGAGTCAATTTCAGTTAACATTGGTTTCGTTATTTTCATGTCGTCGGCAAAAAGATAGAATTTTGAGTGCCTAAAGCAGAGCGTAATGTCGTTTATGAAAATGTTGAAGAGGATTGGTCCTAAATGATAACCTTGCGGAACACCTGATGTAGCATGAAAAGGCTTTGAATGATGTCCTCTCACAACAACTTTTGAAGACCGGTCACTGAGATAGGACTGAAACCACTTTAGCATTGATCCTCCTATACCCACGTGCCGAAGTTTAGCTATAAGAAGAGAATGATCTACCTTATCAAACGCCTTACTAAAGTCAGTGTATATCGTATCGACAGGAATACGTTTATCCAAAGACTCCGATAGAGACGACACGTAGCACATTAGATTAGTAGTCGTAGATCTAGATTTGATAAAACCGTGTTGATGGCTGGTGAGAAGGTGTTTAACATGCGATGAAAGACGGGTGGTTATGAGCTTTTCAAATACTTTGCCAAAGATGACTAAAATAGATATGGGTCTGTAATTGGATACTAAATTCCTTTCTCCGGCTTTGAAAATAGGCACCACCAATGCCTTTTTCCATTGCTCAGGGAAAATACCATCTTTAAGAGACCTGTTATAAATAAGACTGAGGGGAAAAGCCAGCGCTTTCGCACATCTTTTAATAAACACGGGTGGAATACCGTCGTCCCCTCCACTTTTTTGTTCATCTAAAGATGGTAAGGTTCGGAATATTTCACCAGGATTGAGTTCTAGTTTACAGAGAGTCGGCGAACTGTCATTGATGTTAACATTAGGCAGTTGCGAGTTAGTTGGTTGTTGCTTGGATGGATGTTGGTGGGTGTTATAGACACCTGCGAAGTTTTCAGCAAACAAGTTACATATGTCGTGGCCAGTTGACGCAGTTTTATTATTGTAACACATAACTGCGGGGTAAGCACTACTGGATTTCTTCCAATTTTAATAAAAGACCAAAAGGTTTTAGGATTTTTTTAAACCGCTGTTTCTAATCTCTCGATATAATTTTTGTAGCAAAGTGTTCTTAACTTGCTACAGTCGGTACGCAGTGTTTCAAAAGATATAACGTCAAGGGGATTGTTGTATTTTTTTACTCTAATACGAAATTTGTTTTTTTCTTTCAAAAGTCGCTTAAGCCTAGGCGTGTACCATGCTGGGTACTCGTTCCTAGATATCGTTTTCAGGGGTCCATGTTGCTTAATAATGTCGTGTAAAACCTCATATAAAATATTGACCATTTCGCCAACCGAGGAACAACATCCCATCGAACTTTCCCAGTCTATAGCAATAAGGGAAGTTAGGATGTTGTCATAGTCCGCTTTAAAGAAATTAGGTTTAGTGGTCGGTTTCGTTTGTAGGCAATTTGTGTTGTTGACTGTTATTCATTTGGTTAATAAACTTGAAACTTGGCACGAATATTTGCCTAAATAAGTAATAAAAATTCTTACTATTGGTTTTTCAAAACCACCCCTGACGGGGTGAGAAGGGGTAATTAGATTTTTAAGAGGAGGATTTAACTGTGTGGCTTGATTAACTCAAACATTGGTATACGAAATCTTTGATTTCAGTTATGGAAAAATCCGAAACGATTTTTCGAAATTCCACCCCTGTGGGGGTGAAAACAGGGCATACAGATTATATGAAAAATCTTATTCCTTTGGTTAATACACTTAAAACATGGCAATATTTGCCTCAGGAAGTAATCTATATATATATATATATAAAAGGAGAAACTGGCTGACTGACTGACTGACTGACATATCAACGCACAGCCGAAACTACTGGGGCTAGGAACGTGAAATTTTGCACACGGCTTCCTTTTATAATGTAGGGGAGCATTAAGAAGGAGTTTTTGGAAATTCGACCTTTGAGGGGGTAAAAAGGGGGTATTTTTTTTGTATGAAAAACCTTATTCCTTGAGTTAATAAACTTGAAACTTGGCCCAAATACTTATCTTAATAAATTATGAACTTTTTAATTTTTGGTTTTTCTAAAATACCCCCACGAGGGGGATTGGGGGGTGTCAAAAAATGTATGGAAGAATTTTAACGCGCTGTCATATTAACTCGAAACTCAGTATTTATACTTAAGTCCAAAAATAAAGAATAACCTGTATCAAGGTTTTTGGAAAAACTACCCCGGACGGGGTGAAAAGGGGCTGTCAATATTACAGGGGAGAATTTTACTGCGTAGCTTGATTAACTCGAAAATTGGTATGTATAATCTTTGAGTCAAGGTTTGGAAATATCCTAAACGATTTTTTAAAATTATACCCCAGTCAGGGTGAAAACCGGGGATATAGTTTAGATGAAAAATCTTATTCATTTGGTAAATAAACTTTTCAAAATACCCCTGACGGGGTGAGAAAGGGTAATTAGATTTTTAAGAGGAGGATTTTACTGTGTGGCTTGATTAAGTCAAAAATTGATATAAGAAATTTTTGATTTCAGTTATGGAAAAATCTGAAACGATTTTTCGAAATTCCATCCCTGTGGGGGTGAAAAGAGGGGATACAGATTATATGAAAAATCTTATTCCTTTGGTTAATACACTTGAAACATGGCAATATTTGCCTCAGGAAGTAATATAAATTGTCACTCTTTGTGTTTTAAAACAAATAAGGAACACTAGGACCGTAAGAACAGTAAGGAACAGTTAGGAAAATTTTTAACGCGCTGTCATATTAACTCGAAACTCGGTACTAATACTTTTTCGGAAGTCAGTGTCTTTGGATCTGTATTTTAGGTTTTTGCCACTGACTTCCGAAATTAAAGTTATTTTTCACTTTGTAGTGTTTGTTTTGGAAGTCGGTTGTTTTTATTGTTCACTTTTTAGTGGGTCTGTTTGTAATTTATCTGAGTTACAATAGCCTTATGACAACTGCTCATCACCTTTTACAAAACATTGCTTTTCCCGAAGCAGGGACGTTAATTGTTGAGGAGTTCTCTTGGTACTTCACCATCAGCTTCACTTCACCATATGCATTGTGACGAGCTTCTATTGCTTCGCAATAATTTTAAAGTAATGGAATCGCAACCCGTGAAATACTTATTATTGAGTTGTTCCAGTGGCCATCTTACCATCTGCGGTCTTCGTCATCAGTTCCACTTCACCAAATGTTGCTTTCCGAGAAGAAATGCACAAGTTCTATAAAAAAATACCAAAATCGATATAGGTGCGCCTATATTGAAGAGTTCCCAGAATTTCTCTAGGATCCCATCATCAGATCCTGACTTGATGACAATGGGACCAACTGGAAAGTATACCCTTTCAAACAAAGAAAGAATTTTCCAAATCGGTCCAGCCGTCTTCGAGTAATCGGGGAACCATAAAAAAAAAGATTCCGAAGAACTGAGAACCTCCTCCTGTTTTGAAGTCGGTTAAAAATAATTTATAGCCAGAGTGCATCTCATGACTTTCCAATAAGCCCCAACACGACTAAGATACATTATTTTATTACCGTTCGGAGTTCAATGGTACCATTTTCATCAGAAGCATTTATTTAAATTTGCTTCGTCATAGTCGTTTAACTATCTTAATCGAGATATCTTATCGCTACCCGTGAAATACTTATCATTGATGAGTTCCTGTGGCCATCTATGGTCTTCTTCGTCAGTTCCACTTCACCAAATCATACTTTCTGAATGCAAATGCTTGATTTGTTGACGAAAATACCAAAATCACTATGTGTTTGCCAATAATATTTGAGGATTTCCCTCAATTTCTCATGGATCCTACCATCAGAACTGGATTTGGATAAAAATGGGACCAATCTGGTAGTGCAATCCTTTCAAATAATTTTTTTTTTTTTAAATCGGTTTATAAATGACGGAGTAACGGTAACAAACATTAAAAAAAAACCATAAACCGAATTGATAATCTCCTCCTTTTTTTGAAGTCGGTTAAAAATAGTAACGAAGTCAGAACTGTGCGTTGCATATATTTAAAAAGATGTGATTGAACGAGTCTGTTGCGCACACTATAGTTTTTAGAATTTTTGTCCGTTTGTTGTTTGTCGGGATGTATGTTCCGGATTGGCGCAAAAACGGTTTATTGAATTTAGAGGAAATTTGGCATAAAGATGTTTTAGAACCTGGATTAACATGTAGGGTAGGTACTAATTTGATATATTCCGACATATACGCGGGCGAAGCCGCGGGCAAAAGCTAGTCTATTTATATAAAAGGAGAAACTGACTGACTGACATATCAACGCACAGCCGAAGCTACTGGGACTAGGAACGTGAAATTTTGCACACGGCTTCCTTTTATAACGTAGGGGAGCACTAAGAAGGGGTTTTTGGAAATTCGACCTCTAAGGGGTTAAACGGGGGATTTCGTTTGTATGAAAAATCTTAGTCCTTGAGTAAATAAACTTGAAACTTGGCATGAATACTTATCAAAGAAAATGAACTTTGTTGAACCTCAAACGGCGAAAATATTCCAATCTTTTTGGGAGTTATATGTTCGAGCCGTTTGGGGTTGAAACACTAGGGCCATGGGGTCCGAGTGCCCACTTGGTTTACCGAGACATCGCCAAGCGGTTGGTCGACTCTTCACGTGACCAAAGGGCTGGCCTATTCTTTGGCCAAAGAGTCAGCATCGCCATACAACGTGTCAATGCTGGCAGCCTTTTGAGCACTTTTCCTGTTGACAGCGATGCGGACGAATTTTTTGATGCCCTATGATTACATGTTTTTTTTACATAATATAACATAACACAATTATTATTTTAAGCCTGTTAGCTTATATATTATGTAAATATTATGTTCATTGAGTTAATAAACTTGAAACTTGGTACGAATAAATAATGAACTTTGTAATTTTTTATTTTTCTAAACTACCCCCAAAAGGAGGGTTGGCGGGTGTCGAAGTTTATATGGAAGACTTTTAACGTGCAGTCCGATTAATTCGAAACTCAGTATTTATACTTAAGACTAGAACTAAAGAATAACCTGTATCAGGGTGTCGAAATCTACCCCTGATGGGGTGAAAAGGGGTAGTCAGTTTTTCAGGGAAGGATTTTACTGCGTGGCTTGATTAACTCGAAAATTGGTATAAATAACCTATAAGTCAAGTAATGGAAATTGGGGGTGAAAAAAAATCTTATTTCGTTGATCTTTTAACTTGAAACTTGGCCCGAATACTTCATCATCATTCTCCTGCCCTAATCCCAATTTATTTGGGGTTGACGCAACAGGTCTACTAATACTAATGTAAAAATAAATAATAATGATCTTAATCTATAATACTACCATTTAAAGCGGGTGGAGGGGGTTGTGAAATGTGTAGGGGAAAGTAAGAAAATCACGCGAATGAAATAACGGGCGAAGTGCTGAATGACTGACATATCAGATGTTTTGCACAAGGGTTTCTTTCATAATATAGGCGAGCTCTATGAAGGCGTTTTTTGAAATTCGACCTTAAAAGGGGGTGAAAAAGGGGGATTTCTATTGTATGAAAAATTTTATGAAACTTGAAACTTAGCACGAATACATTCTTAAATGAATAATAAAGTTTGTCATTATTTAGTTTTTCAAAACTATCCGTCAAAGGGATTTTAGGGGGTGCTAAAGTTTGTATGGAAGAATTTTAACGCGCTGTCTGGTTACCTCGAATAACGGTATTAATACTTCTGACAAGAAACTTAGATATAGTTTTTGGATTTTTCGAAAATCGACCAGCAAAAGGGGGTAGTTTATTTTTTGAGGAGGATTTCATTGCGTATCTAGATTAAGTCAAAAGTAATCTTGACATTATAATACATGACGAAAAACATGATTGAAGATGTTTTTAAATCAACCCCTTTTGGGGTGAAAAGGGAACAGTTGATAAGGAAATTTAGTTGATAAGAATATTACCTATATTGAAGAGTTCCCTCGATTTCTCCAGGATCCCATCATCAGATTCTGACCTGCTGACAATGGGACCACCTGGCCTTATTTAATTTGCTTCGTCATAGTCGTTTAACCATCTTAATCGAGATATCTTATCGCCACCCGTGAAATACTTATCATTGATGAGTTCTTGTTGCCATCTGTGGTCTTCTTCGTCAGTTCCACTTCACCAAATCATACTTTCTGAATGCAAATGCTTGATTTGTTGACGAAAATACCAATATCCCTCAATTCCTCACGGATCCTATCATCAGAACTGGATTTGGATAAAAATGGGACCAATCTGAAAGTCCAATCTTTTCAAATAAAAAAAATATTATCCAAATCGGTTTATAAATGACGGAGTAACGGTAACAAACATTAAAAAAAACATACAACCGAATTGATAACCTCCTCCTTTTTTTGAAGTCGGTTAAAAATAGTAACGTAAAATAGTAAAAATAGTAGTCAGAACTGTGCATTGCATATATTTGAAAAGAAATTATTGAACGAGTCTGTTGCGCACACTATAGTTTTTAGAACTTTTGTCCGTTTGTTGTTTGTCGGGATGTATGTTCCGGATTGGCGCAAAAACGGTTGATTGAATTTAGAGGAAATTTTGCATACAGATGTTTTAAAACCTGGATTAACACTTAGGGTAGGTACTAATTTGATATATTTCGACATACACACGGGCGAAGCCGCGGGCAAAAGCTAGTCCTTACATAAGTATAAAACAACGTCACCCGCCGCGTCTGTCTGTCTATGTGAATGCGATAAACTCAATAATTACCAAACGGATTTCCAAACAGTTTTCACCAATGGACGGAGTGATTCATGAGGAAGGTTGAAGTTATAATTCATTAAACGTTTTTTGTAAATTGGCTGAAATATGACGATTATTGTAGAAGATGTCGGAAAAAATCGTGTCGACTGGAAGCTTTACTGGCGCGCGGCGCGTCAACCGTAAGA
Source organism: Fissipunctia ypsillon (assembly GCA_947568875.1). Lineage (NCBI taxonomy): Eukaryota > Metazoa > Arthropoda > Insecta > Lepidoptera > Noctuidae > Fissipunctia > Fissipunctia ypsillon. Next base: position 26,153,016 of record OX387649.1, read on the forward strand.
GATACATTAACTTTATTAATAAAAAAAAATCAACAAAAAATCCGCAACAGCTTATGTACGTCTATCTTCTATGGATGACCCACAGTAGGTAGTTAACCATTTTTATCTTTAATAAATTTGATAAAAATTTAATTGTTATTTCCGATCGCTTCGCTTCCCTTTAATGCCGGTAGTACGTTCCCGTGGGATATGTTCCGAAATTAACGCGGGCAAAGCCGCGGACAAAAGCTAGTGACTAATAAATACTTAGCGTTTCTAGGTATTCGACAATTATTTTAGTCTGTAGAAAGGTACTGACGTGCTAGAATGTATGGATATGTAACGATGCCAATATAGCCGTCTTACGCAAGACGGTTATTACAAATAAATATAACCTCGTCTTCTTGACGTAATCCTGGCGAACACGAGATACCAAATCTTGAAGGAAACGAAAGGAAGAAAAATGATAGCAACACGCGGAGGGAGGCAATAGCGGAAGCGGGATCGTTCCTCGCGAAATAGTTTAAAATTATAAAGTGTAGGTATCTAAGGTGTCGGCGCGTGAGTTATGATGCTTGTCCGAGACGCGCCGCGCCCGTGTGATTAATAACCGTGCGACGTCGCGGCTAAGGCACAGGTGAGCGCGGCAGGCCGCGGCTAAGGCACAGGTGAGCGCGATTATAGACTACAGGGACTAATTGTTTTTAATGTAACTGAAACAGGCATTCCTTAGGACCAATTTGATGTATGTATGTGACACGCACCAACTCGCGCTATGGTGTGGTGAATTACGGCCCACTCCCTCTCACGGACAGAAGGCCCGTGTCCCAGAAGTAGAAACATTATATGGCTGCTGTCTCTTATGCTGCGATGCGTTAGATCATTATAATAATAATAATATGCTTTTCTTTATCATTTAACATTTGTGAAAGGTAAAGTCGCGGCGTCACGCACCACGCCCCCAGCCGCGCGCCGCCCGCAGTCGGCACTCGCTCCACTTACCGCCCGCAGTCGGCACTCGCTCCACTTAGCGCCCGCAGTCGGCACTCGCTCCACTTACCGCCCGCAGTCGGCACTCGCTCCACTTACCGCCCGCAGTCGGCACTCGCTCCACTTACCGCCCGCAGTCGGCACTCGCTCCACTTACCGCCCGCAGTCGGCACTCGCTCCACTTACCGCCCGCAGTCGGCACTCGCTCCACTTACCGCCCGCAGTCGGCACTCGCTCCACTTACCGCCCGCAGTCGGCACTCGCTCCACTTACCGCCCGCAGTCGGCACTCGCTCCACTTACCGCCCGCAGTCGGCACTCGCTCCACTTACCGCCCGCAGTCGGCACTCGCTCCACTTACCGCCCGCAGTCGGCACTCGCTCCACTTACCGCCCGCAGTCGGCACTCGCTCCACTTACCGCCCGCAGTCGGCACACGCTCCACTTACCGCCCGCAGTCGGCACTCGCTCCACTTACCGCCCGCAGTCGGCACTCGCTCCACTTACCGCCCGCAGTCGGCACTCGCTCCACTTACCGCCCGCAGTCGGCACACGCTCCACTTACCGCCCGCAGTCGGCACTCGCTCCACTTACCGCCCGCAGTCGGCACTCGCTCCACTTAGCGCCCGCAGTCGGCACTCGCTCCACTTAGCGCCCGCAGTCGGCACTCGCTCCACTTACCGCCCGCAGTCGGCACTCGCTCCACTTACCGCCCGCAGTCGGCACTCGCTCCACTTACCGCCCGCAGTCGGCACTCGCTCCACTTACCGCCCGCAGTCGGCACTCGCTCCACTTACCGCCCGCAGTCGGCACTCGCTCCACTTACCGCCCGCAGTCGGCACACGCTCCACTTACCGCCCGCAGTCGGCACTCGCTCCACTTACCGCCCGCAGTCGGCACTCGCTCCACTTACCGCCCGCAGTCGGCACTCGCTCCACTTACCGCCCGCAGTCGGCACTCGCTCCACTTACCGCCCGCAGTTGGCACACGCTCCACTTAGCGCCCGCAGTCGGCACTCGCTCCACTTACCGCCCGCAGTCGGCACTCGCTCCACTTACCGCCCGCAGTCGGCACTCGCTCCACTTACCGCCCGCAGTCGGCACTCGCTCCACTTACCGCCCGCAGTCGGCACTCGCTCCACTTACCGCCCGCAGTCGGCACACGCTCCACTTACCACCCGCAGTCGGCACTCGCTCCACTTAGCGCCCGCAGTCGGCACTCGCTCCACTTACCGCCAGCAGTCGGCACTCGCTCCACTTACCGCCCGCAGTCGGCACTCGCTCCACTTACCGCCCGCAGTCGGCACTCGCTCCACTTACCGCCCGCAGTGGGCACTCGCTCCACTTACCGCCCGCAGTCGGCACTCGCTCCACTTACCGCCCGCAGTCGGCACACGCTCCACTTACCGCCCGCAGTCGGCACTCGCTCCACTTACCGCCCGCAGTCGGCACTCGCTCCACTTACCGCCCGCAGTCGGCACTCGCTCCACTTACCGCACGCAGTCGGCACACGCTCCACTTACCGCCCGCAGTCGGCACTCGCTCCACTTACCGCCCGCAGTCGGCACTCGCTCCACTTACCGCCCGCAGTCGGCACTCGCTCCACTTACCGCCCGCAGTCGGCACTCGCTCCACTTATCGCGCGACAAACACTCTCCACCAACACACCAAACTCGCTCGTCAGCCTACACCTAACTTGCTAACTGTACTCATTAGTTGGATACTCTAGTAAATATAAATCTCTGTAATAATGATGATATCACGTCGGCTCGCCGTGTGCCACATATCACGTCGGCTCGCCGTGTGCCACATATCACGTCGGCTCGCCGTGTGCCACATATCACGTCGGCTCGCCGTGTGCCACATATCACGTCGGCTCGCCGTGTGCCACATAATTGGCTAGAATTGTTCGCAATTCGTTTTTGTCTAGACTCCAGGGATTTTAAAACTGTAACTCTGAAACAAGTTGTTGGCAAGAAAATAGATATATTTATAGATATTTTGCTAAGGTACTACAAATACATCTCAGTCGATCCAGTAAAATATCTTCCAAAACAATGTTATGAATATCTTTCTAAATTCATCAAAATCGATTCCAATTAATCAATTACCTTCCGGCTTAAGGGTCGCCGCGCCGGTCGGTACCAGGAAAACGTGTTAGGGGTTTAGGATAAGTTTATCTACAAAACTTAAAGTAATAGCCACGAAAAGAAATACGTCTGGCTAGCTCAAGAGTTTCGCCAGTCAGTGCAAAAATCGTATTGAGGACATTCCTTGTAGATAAGAAATTTATTATTTTTATAAAGTTAACAGTCTTAAAATAATAATATATACAAGTGTATAAAAAGGAGGGGAAATAATCAGAGGGCATCAAAAATTCGTCCGCATCGCTGCTGCGTCCGTCCGCATGTGCGCAAAGCTGGCAGCATCCGCGTCATGCTCTATGGCGATGCTGATTCTTTGGCCAAAAAATAGGTGAGCCCTCTACCCCTCTGGTCCCGTGAAGAGTCGAGCAAACGCTTGGAGATGTCTCTAAAAACTAAGTGGGCACTCGGACCCCATTGGCCCTAGTGTTTCAACCCCAAACGGTTCGAATATATGTATAAGTCCCAATAAGATTGGAGTATTTGAGGTTTTCCGCACCCGCAGCAGCCGCCCCAGCACAACCTGCTGTCCTAGGAAGATGGGATGGCGCAAGGGTGTCGACACACGTTGCATCCTACACCAAAGGCCTACCTTCCAAGGCATTATGATATAAAAGGTATATATATATATATAAAAAAAAAAAAAAATGTAAAATTAATGTAAAATTTCGGGCGTGAAAATTAAAATAAAATCCGAAATTGCCGATTTTTTTTTATGAAAACAGAAAAAATCAGTGGGTTCCTCTGTTGCCTTAGGTGACTTTATACTAATGCCAAAGTTATCAGAATACGGCAGTGCTTTTAGCACGTTTTTAGTGATATTCGATTTTTTTAACAATCATCAGGTTTATCCTCAATACGATTTTTTCACTGACTGGCGAAACAGTTGAGCTGCCAGACTTTTTTTTTGTTCGTGGATATTACATTAAGTTTTCTATATAATCTTATCAAAATCCCATACATAACACGTTTTGTTGGTACCGACCCTTAACCTTGAAAACGTGACAACAAAAACCAGACATTTTAGTTTTGTAATTTGTTAGTATTTGACATCATACGATACGCTTTGCACATGTACTCGTATATCCTTACACACTACGGTAGTAGATAAATCGCGTGTGTTTGTGTTAATGTTTTCACAAATATACTTGTTTACTTAGTAAGGGTCCGCTTGTTTGTGAATCAAAAGGTGATCCGAGGGATGTGACGCGGATCATTTTAGAGAGGTCGTCCCGAGTGGATACGCGAACACTTCTCAAAATGTACTAGATATTCACACGCAAATCAAACAAACAGTTGTAAATACTGTGTAGCCGATTTATTGGTAATCATCCCGTTACACGAACCGCAATACGCCGATCATTAGCACATCACTAGCTCGTATCCAGTCTCATTACCAGAAGCCGATAAATACCCTTTGTGGGTATAATAGAGTGAGCCGAACAGGTAATGTACGCAGTCGCACATGAGCCTCTTGCGACGTACAATGACGAACACAAAAGACTCCGCACTCAATAGACTGAAACTGAAAGAAAAAAATACTGCCGGCTGTTATTAGTTCGAGAAGAGGAAAATCCGAGAATCCCGAGTATGTTATAAGGGCAAATATCCGCGAAATACAATAAGACGGCGAAAGGGGGACGAGCGTTCCGCGCGTAATACAATATGCTGAACAATCAGGACACGGCCGCCTGCGGGCCTGCGACCGCGACCACCACCGACAACTGCGACCATCACGGCATCTCCCGGTGACAGTTTGACGCTGCGATTTTGTCGCACAACTATTGACAAGATATTTATTTTATTTCTACGTTAATACAAAAGATCTACCTTCTAGACAAGATGGAAAATATAACTATACAAAAGAAACTGATAAGATCACAATCATAATGAACCTATCCCATATGGGATAGGTTCATTATGATTAGGATTATGTATACATAATCAAGATTTATTAAACTCAACCATATTAGACTCCACTATTTTAAGCATACAGTGCTTTACAAAATATGGATCAATCATTTGCTGAGGAATTAAAGAGAGAAATAAACACAATCAATCAAAAATTAAAAAGCACGGATAATGAAATTGAAAACCTAATAAGTGAAAATAGTCAACTAAAGAAGGATTTAAAGGAGCAACAGCGACAAATAGAACTACTTAAGAAAATTACTTCTACCGGCTCACCACATGAAAATAATAATTCATCACCTATCCCGAGAAGAATGCAGAATATGAGGGTAAATACGCCACGAATATCTCCCCTCCATCTAGATAAAAGTGTATGCACAAATAGTTTAACTAAATGACCTAGTACAAAGACAACAAATCAATACCAATCTGATCAGAGTTGTACGACCAAAGCTGATACACTGAGATATTGCAGCGAAAGCAAAATGTATGAGGACAGAGAGAGAGCGCAGCTATGCACAGTGTAGGTATAAAGCGGAATAAAGTAATTATTCTAGGTGCCGGACAAGGCCAGGGGTTGCGAGATACATTACAGAATCTACTTGGATCGGAGTACATGGTAATCTCCTGTATAAAACCAGGTGCTACCCTAAATGATGTCCTTAGCTGCCCGAAAAATGAGATCAGCACCTTGACTAAGAGTGACTACGTCATTGTATTGGGAGGATGCTCGGCAAACAATGAGATCAGTACCTTGACTAAGAGTGACTACGTCATTGTATTGGGAGGATGCTCGGCAAACAATGAGATCAGTACCTTGACTAAGAGTGACTACGTCATTGTATTGGGAGGATGCTCGGCAAACAATCCAAATGATATTGATATAGATCTGCATCGTAGGTTGGCATTGACCGCTAATACGAATGTGACCATAAGTGAAGTTCCGATGAACAAGTACCTTAAGGAATCAAAAATAAATGATTTGGTAAGGTTTATTTGTAATTTGTAACGAATATAAAAATGTACTGTACATGCACATGAACTATTCCAGATATTTACCATGCAAGGAAAAATATGTACTAAATCTGGCAAGATCATTATGAAAGGAAATATTATGTTTAAACTACCATTTTTAAGTTTTAAAGAATGAGCAGCTAGTGAAAAATAAAAAATATCCTATAAAGACAAATGTAAACAAGTTAGTATAGACTTTGATCCAAATGTGTAAGATAAAAAGAAAAATAATGTTAGGGTTGAATTAAATAGCGTTTCCGGAGAACCTTGTCTAACTGAGGCAAAATCAAATAATTTATTTCGTGTATTACTGTTTTTTCTTTTTTCATTACTGTTCTGCATCAAAACGTCAATGGATTACTGAATAAATCTGACTTCATAACTCTTTGCATAGAGGAGCTAGATCCTCAGCATAGATTTGTAGACATACTGTGCGTTACTGAACACAACATGGCTGACGGTGATAAAGGGTATCTTAATATTCCAAATTATAATCGAGTGTCTTATTATATGCCACATAACAGACATGGAGGTTCTTGTATATTGATTAAAAACACATTGAAATTTAGGCCTCTCCATGATATCATAAAACTCTCAATTCCCAACCTAATAGAATGCTCAGCGATTGAACTACTGGAACATCAAATAATTGTGTTATGGACTTACAGACCGCCAAACCAATCAGCAGTAGCGGTAAGTAGGTGTTTCAGTACGTTAAATAAAACGCTATCTAACATAAATATGCGCAAAGGGAAAGAGAATCATGGTACGTGGAGATTTTAACATTGATACTTTAAAACTAACTAGACTCTCAAAGAATTCAAAGAAATTTTATATAGTTACAACTTGGCACTACAATTTGAGCAAGTAAAAAGGTCCGCTAGTAAAACCTGCATAGACAACATAGCTCATAATATAAAAGGATGTACGGGAACAATTAAAGAATCAGCAATATCAGATCATAGTGCCCAAATTATTAAAATTCCGGTTAAAAAAACATGCACTATAACATATTGGTACATACTAAAACGTGACTACTCTAAAGATAATAGGGCGGTATTTGTAAAATGTACAGATCCAAATAGAGCCTTTAACATATTCCATGACAATTTTGTTTTGCTCTATGATCTCTAATTTCCTCTAGTAAAAATTAAAATACACGACAGGTAACCTAAATGGATTTCGCGGGGGATAAAGTTATGTAGTAAGCGCAAGCGGGAATTTTTGTGGCAATATAGAAGGAAACCAAGCCAAACAAGCAAAACCACGTTTAAATCATATGCAAAAATATACAAAACGATAATTGGCCTAACTAAGAAGTCACAAAATGACTACTACATTAAGACTGCTGCAAATAAATGTAAAGCGACATGGAAAGTAATTAATGACACAAAATATAATACCCCATAAAAAGCGTAAATCAATTAATCAACAATAATGTAATAATAAATAATCCTAAAGATATCGCACAATCTCTTAATGACTTCTTCCTCAACATCAATATTAATAATAAATCACTAAACATGAATACATATCAATTTCCAAACAAAGTGACAAATAATTCAAAGTCAATTTTTATGAACCCGGTGGGTCCCGATAAGATAAAATTGCAAAAATTTTAAAACATATGAATAGTTCACGCTATGACGGAATAGTAACAAGTACAATTAAAGATGTCGCTGCAATTGTCTCTGGGCCCAGAACCTACGTTGTTATTTTTTAAGAGGGTATCTTTCCTGACAAGTTAAAAATAACATAACATAACATCACGCCTTGTTTCCTTGAAGGGGTTAGGCAGAGGTGTACCTATAGTACACCCACATTTCGCCAGTTATGTTTAAGTCCCATGTAATAGGGGGCGAGCCTATTGCCATCTACCGGGCACAAATCCAGACTCCGGGCTGCTACTGAGAAATTCCAGATAGAAAAACCCAATAGCACTTTGCCTGACCTGGGAATCGAACCCAGGACCTCATGCTCAGCAGTAGCGCTTGCGACCACTAAACTAACGAGGCAGTCAAATTAAAAATATCTGTAATAAAACCAGTATTTAAAAAAGGTGACAAATCAAATATGAATAATTATAGGCCCATTGCATAATCATAATCATAATCAATTTATTTGTGTAACATAGGTAGTGAATACAGTTCTTATTTTAGAGTTCATAGGTCGCTATGTTATGCCAAAAGGCGTACAAATATGGTTGCATGCGAACTAAGAAAAAATATAATATTAATCATGCGAGAGGTAAACATATTAAATTATTTGTAGGTATGTCAAGATTAATAGAATGATGATAAAAAAAATATAAATGTCACATATGCACTGATCTGATCTTTGCTAAAATATTTGAAAAGATAATATTTAAATGCTTATACACATTCTTTGAGAGTCATAATATATTAACGCCTAGTCAATATGGCTTTAGAAAAAACAAAAGCATAAATGTAGCGATAGATAACTTTTTGAATAAAGTAATGATCAACTTGGACAAAGGACGCGCTGCTGTAGCGTTATATATGGATATGTCAAAGGACCGTGTTGATCTCAGTATTCTGTTAGACAAATTGTATGCTGACGGTGTGAGAGGAAATGTGTACAATCTAATAAAATCATACCTCTCCAACAGAAAACAGTATACTGAGATTAAAAGGGTAAACCCTATAAAAAGTGGAAGAAGTGTACGCCTCAGAAACTGGAACTGTTACGCTCGGTAGACCACAAGAGATTGTAGGCGGTTTGTTCTTCCTTATTTATATTAATAACATGCCTTTGGTTACTTATAATGACATGACATTTGCGGATGACAGTACGGTTTTATTTGCAAATAACAATAACATTAATTATAAAGTTGACATTCCAACAAGTGACAACCTTTTTTTTCTTTAGTATTAATTATAGAATGGTTGATTAAAAATAATCGAATGATAAATGTTGACAAGACTAAATTTATGAATTTTAAAATAAGAACTAATCGTATTGCTCTTATGGCCATTCGATATTTAGACAGTAATATAGAAGAAACTGAAGTAACCAAATTCCTAGGGTTACGTATTGACAGCCATCTTAAGTGGTAAGCATATTGACCATTAATGTAAAACACTAGTAGGCAAGTTCTCATATGCACTCTACAGATTGAGAAAAGTTGCGAATACCTCAGCCCTCTTAACGGCATATCACGCCTAAGTGAGTTCATCTCTAAGGTACGGTGTAATATTTTGGGGCAATAGTACAGACAAACAACGTGCATTTATTGCTCAACAACGCTGTGTCAGGTCTATGTATTTATTAAGTCTACTTCCTGCGGCTGAACACTGTTTCCCAAAATACAAGCTCAAACTTAGTTTGGGAATCAGTAGCAGTATCTTCTGCGCAATACATAAATACGATGCATATCTTGGATTTCTCTAAGGCGGATGTATTAACGGGCGACTATAAAGAATTTTTATTTTTATTTATTTTTTTTTTTTATGTGTAACCTGAAATAAACTGACTCCTGTAAACCATTTTTTAAGAGCATGAAAATATTGACGCTACCGAGCCTAAACATATTTGACAGCGCAGTATTTGTAAAATTAAATATTAATCTGTTTGACTTTGTACGCGAATGCGGCATCGCGATAAGTTAAACACGGTTGCAAGCAAGACGCATTTCTTCTACGAAAGTATATTTTGTGCGGCTGCACGTTTATTTAATATAATCCCGGCGATTATAAGAAATATACAAGAAATAAAAATATTTAAAAAGAAACTTTATGACATGTTTATTTATTTATTTGGTACACCAACAGCAATACATACAATGAATTAATAAGAAAACAAGACAAAGTAAAAGTGCTGGTATGTGTGTATGTGTGCCTGTTACAGCTATACGCAGCATTCACAATAAAGACAACGACGTAGTTATCTAAGAAAACATAATATAAAAATACAGGAAAAAAAATTGAATAAAATTAGAATACAAAATAAAGTAGGTAGTTATTTGCAATAAACTTAATACAATGATAAATTTATATCTAATTTGTAATGTGAACGGAAATGGAAAGCAATTATTTGTCCTCTACCCATCGTACGACAATTTCTTATTTATTGTACTTATAACAAATAACGGACATGAAATGTTTAAATTAGAATTGTTATATTTATGTAGCAGAGAGTGATTTGTTTTATTATTTTATTGTTGTGATATAAGATAGCGCTTTAAAATACTTATATGTATATTGTTGTGCCCTAGCAGGGTCATGTGAGATACCTAATATTTGTAACATCTTGTAAACTACATGAATGCAATAAATGATACTGATACTGATACTGATGATAATTATGACGATAATTGTGTTATCAATGTCACTGGACAAATGCTACTACTCTATAAAATACTTCTTAACTGACAAATCCCTTGCACAATATAGTTTACCTCAACTATGATGCATACAGTAACGGTAAAGATAACAGGGAATATCTACGAGTGTCTTTGTTGACATTCGATTAATCAGCACCTGTAGATAATAATAATAATTTTATTGTATATTTGTATTGTGTGTGTAATATTGTGTAATGTATTTTTTAATGTATAATAGCTGTAGTTCTTCTGACATTTATTGCGTATTTTGACTTATTTAAATTCATTTCAATTTCAAATTTCAATTAGATACTAGGTGATTGTTATTGTATGCGTAAGCGGCGGGACACAGCGGATCCTGTTGTAAGTTACGAGCATTAGAACATTGTATCTATTGTGTACTTACCTACCTATGATCCGCAATAAAGAATATGAATATGGAAATATGAATATGTCGTTACCCTACTGCCAATTAAGTGGTAACCCTACTGCCAATACCAATACTGTCAGACCGTAAAGCTCCATTTACACGGTGCAAGTTTCTGGAACGTTCAAGAGCAATAATCGCATGCCGTCGATATGAGCAAGTTAGTTGCCGTTCAAAACTAGTTTAGGTGTAAACAGCACGTACAATAAAATCGCATTCAATTCTGGCATGAAAATATTCTATCATTCAAACATGAGCGACCGTAACAAGACGTTCAATAAAATTGAATGAAATATTTGGTAGCGGAAATATTTGGTAGCGGAAATATTTGGTAGCGGAAATATTTGGTAGCGGAAATACGGGTAGTAAAATAATAAACAATAATTTAAAAAATCTTTATTTTCAATTACAATAGGAATTTTGATACACATTGTGAGATCAACTGTTAAGCAAGGAATTGCTTGTACGTTCTCGTCAAGTATTTCGTACAGATAATACACAACTCTGATACATTTCGAATATCGACTGATTTCTGATATTACGACTTGTAATTTATCACTCGATTTCATATCAATAAGGGTAGCGGCAGACCCACGCACTTGGCAGTTTACGAAGGACCTAGTGTATCACATTTTTCGTCAAATCGACAGTTTTTTATACATAATTTATGCGATGTTGTTTCATATCCGTTCGCAAAAATAACTTCTTGATACGCAAGTCTGTAGTTTTATTATGACAAGCATAAAAACATGGAGTCATACTCGGTGGATGCTTCTAATTTAGATTTTATTTCTGGCTACGTAGGAAGTTAGTTTACTTACCATTAATATTAATATTTCTCAATTCATCGTTGAACGTAAGCGAAAGTGAAGTGAATATAAGTTAAGCTCCCATTCACAAGTGAGTAAGGAGCTCGTAGAGAGGCTCTCAGGGCCCGAGCACCACGAGCCGCCAGCCGCGACGGACGGCCACACGCACCGCCCCGATCGTAGCCGATGATACACGACAATAGAGCCGACCCAGAGATACCGATCTATCAGTCCCACGTACTGCACTCACACGCCGAGGGCTAGCGTGGACGAGCCCACGAATGATAAGATGATGGCTGACTTACTGAATTATGAATAATTTGCAGCGGTGCTGTCATTCGAGTGAAACTCCAGTCACTTCACATAGTGTATTGCGTTATACGTCTCGCAAAAATCGCAATGTTCAGTGCAAATACAATTTGACGCCACAAATAAGACTGGGGAGGCTACCTCGCACTTCACAATTATTGTAAGAGCAATCAGGTGCTCGTGCGGAGCTGACAAACGCCATTCAGTGAAGAACACAGCCCAACAACCAGCCGCGACCCGCCGCCGCTCATTAATTATGAACAAGAAACATCCAAAAATTGTCGCCGACCTTTGACCTCTGCCCCCCCCCCCCCCCCGCCCCCTCCGGCCGCCCCCCATCACCCGCCAGCCGACAGGTGGTAATTGGGTGAAGCACCGCGACTCGCGACTGCAACGGTAAACGCTATTTCGGTCGTCCGTCGATGTCGCGCTCTCGATAAAGTGCACGTGATTACTGCCACGTTCCAACTGCTCAAAACGAATTACACAACTCGATACTATTATTCGTTTATTTTCTACTAACTGTGCCCCGCGACTTCGTTCGCGTGGATGTCGTAAGATACACAATAATAAAACGCCCTCGTCCCCCGACCTCGTCGCCAACCGTCGCGTTGAATCGCCCGCCCGCGATATTACTTCGTTTTCGCTGTGTTCTTTCTGACTTTATTCTTTTTGCTCGGCTCCTAAGGGTCGTAGCATGATGTTAAATGTTAATTGGGCTACCAACTGCAAAAAGAATTTTTCAAATCCGACTTTTTGTTCAAAATTTCATGGGTTTTATTTTTTTTGCGCGGATCCCTAATTATTTTTCTAAAATAAAAGTAGCCTTAAGTTACTCGCCCTAACATCAGCCATCTGCCAGTAAAATCGGTCCAGCCGTTTCGGAGATTAGCCGGATCAAACAGACAGGCAGACAAAAATGTTAAAAATTGCTTTTTGTTATAAGTACCGTTTATACTTCCTTATGCATTTAGTAATAAGTTGTTATTTTGACATTACAAACAAACACTTCAATTTTATTTATTTGTATTTATGCATGTATAGAGTGTAGATGGCATTGTCAATGATTGTTTTCAAATTGATGCTTTGCTTGATGTTTGCTTTGACCGGCTTCATCAGCGTTAGCCAGTGACTCTCCACAGCTACATTCATCAGCGTTAGCCAGTGACTCTCCACAGCTACATTCATCAGCGTTAGCCAGTGCCTCTCCACAGCTACATACATACTGTGCCACTCATACATTCTTAAGATATTTTCTTGACAACATTAACCGTACTTCAACGGAATTTGGTGAAGAGCTCTTTAGCTAAATTATGTTTCCAAATTCAGGCGTCATTCGTGAACTCTTAAGAATATTATAAGTTGGGAGTGCACCAGAAACAATTTAAACATCTACATCGAAATGCACTCAGCGTGGTCGAAAGTTCTGAACAGTTCGTATCGGTGGCGACACACAGTAACAGCGCGATGAGTCGTGCGCTGGGACAGGCACGAGTGTTACTGCACACGAGCGACACGGCCCACTGCGGCGCAGCGGTGGTACGGAGCGGTGCGACACTATGTTTGGCAAATGTGGCACTAACCGCAAGTGAAGGGCACACATTAACGCAATTCAATTTGCTATGTTCTGAGCGTTCAATGAATTATTTGAACGTCACAATAGCATTTTAAATGCATAGGGAAAGAAAGAAAGAAAGAAAAATATTTTATTTGGGACACGCACAGGAAATACAACAATAAAAAAAACATTAAAACTAACAATATCATAAACACAAAAAAAAAATAAAAGGAAAGAAAAAAAAACAAAACAAAGAAGACCTGTGCGAGGCCAACAAGGCTCCTATCTCAGCATGATGCTGCGATATTTGAAATACAAAAACAAATACCGCAGCGCTGATATTCTGACAGGGCCCACTGTGATGCCACGGACACACCTACGGACATAAAATAAATAAATAAAATAAGCAATAAAATATATTCTAAAAAACAAAATTCTGTGCAAAACCGTAATTGATGACGAACTAAATAAAAAAAAAAAAAAACTATTACATTACGATCGACCCACACCCGACGCTTCAACGTCGCTTGTCCATGTTACAGACTATTATCTGTGGTCAGTGACAAACGAAGGGACGCGAGCGCAGGCGATGCACTTGTATTGTACAATTTAGCGGAGCCTCATAATGTCAAGAAGAAAGAGAAATAATGATTTAAAAAAAAACAAAGGATGTACACTGCAATAAACATCATCAGAATAATTAAGTGATACTTCAGATTCAAGTGAATAAGAAGATAAGGTGGCTCAAATATATAAATAAAATGTATTGATAGTGTGTATGATTGAATGTGTTGTGATGCGGGTGGAGGCAAAATGATGTAATCACCGGGCTAAACAAAGTAATGAAGCAGATCCATGTACTACAACATAGTACTCCGCTAAGGTCACCAATACCAACTGCGTGCAGTCCCAGGGTAAGTTAGTGACTGGATTCCTTTTGTAAACGTAGCAAGTGTTGTTTAAATTTATGTCTAAAAGTACCAACTGTTTTTATAGCACGAAAAGGTGGTGGCAAGTCATTCCAGCAGCGGGAGGCAGCGAATTTGAAGCTCCCACGAAAAGCAGCAGTTCTGTGCGATGAGGCTAACATGAGGTACGAGGATGCTCTAGTTTTAATCTTGTTAACATCGCGCGACCAGGACAGTTTCTTATATAAATAATCTGGTTTCTTTGTGAGAATAGTGCCAAAGAGTAGGGTAGCCAGGTGAAGCTTTCTGCGCGCTGACATTCTCATCAAATTACCCTTATTTAGGAATGGAGTGATGTGTAATTGAAGTGGAACATTGTAGCAGAATCTAGCACAAGCATTCTGCACCCGCTGGATCAGTTTTTCGCTTCTACCGAGAATGCACGCCCCATACACAGTGTCAGCGTAATTCAGCTTGGATAGGACCAGAGACTCACACAGCATGACACGCATATCCACACTTAAGTAGGGACGGACACAATATAGGAGCTTAAGTCGGTAGAAGCAGTTGCGCACGGCCTCCAATATGTGAGTTTCGAAATGCAGCTGCCCGTCAAATACCACCCCAAGATTACGGGCTTCCAGAACTCTTTCCACACCACAGCCATCAATCCTGAGGTCCAGGTTGCAAGCAAGCATTCTGTTCAGGAACTCCCTAGATCCCAACACAATATACTTGGACTTACTTGGATTCAGGACCAAGGAGTTACTTCTAGACCAAGCCGAGATCCTTTCCAAGTCTTCATTTATTCTGTCCACAGTTTCAACAGCATCCTGAGAGCGAAAGGAGAGGTACAACTGCAGATCGTCGGCGTAAAGGTGGAACTTAGTATTGACCAGACAGTTGGTGATGTCAGCACTGTACAGAATGAAGAGAAGCGGGCCCAAGATCGATCCTTGCGGTACGCCCCTGTCCACGCGCTTCGGACCAGAAGACATAGTATCTCCGTTATCGCTTGTCACCTGCACAAACTGTGAACGATTATAAAGGTAACTCTCACACCATTTTACCGTCTCGACATCACACCCATAATACGACAGCTTGGAAAGAAGAAGTGAAGTATTAATGGAGTCGAAAGCACGCGAAAAATCCAGCAGGACAAGCAGGGTTCCCATACCCTGGTCCCTAGCTTCTAGGATGTTACCGACCACATCCAGGAGAGCTGTTGCTGTGCTATGGGCCCGGCGAAATCCGGATTGAGCCAGCGGCAAAATGCTATGGTGTTCAAGATATGCCCTGAGTTGGTCAGATACAACCCTTTCTAAAATCTTGGACAGACAGGGCAGTAGGCTTATCGGACGGAGATCTTTCACGCTAGAGGGGTTAGGCACTTTAGGGATTGGTCTAACTATTGCCATTTTCCACAGATCGGGGAAAGAAGAGGTGACTATGGATCTGTTGATGATAGCTGTGATAACTGAAAGTGTTCGAGGAAGCGTCATCATCAACATCTCCAGAGAAATATGGTCAGAGCCCTGCGCATTGGAGTTAAGACCGCGCATGATCCTCAGCACCACATCCCGCTGGACCGGCTCAAGCCGGAAATGACTGTTACCATATCTATGTTCCTCAAAATAAGATAAATCTGCAGCAGTGACCTCACCACTGCCCGGTACATCCAAAAAGTGTTGATTGATAGACTCTGGGTCGTTACAGAAATGTGGCAGATAATGCTCTGGTTTTTTTGAGGTGGCTATAGTTGATTTTATATGTCTCCATAACTTCTTATGTTGTTTAATATTACTATTAATATATGTTTTAAAATATGCGCATTTCTCACTATCAATAGCTGCTCTAACAAGGTATTTAAACTCTTTGTAGGATTTAGTATGATGTTCGGATTTTGTAGTTTTGGACTTCAAGTGGCACTTGTTACGCAGTCTCATCATTTCTCTGACAGTGTCTGTTATCCAGGGATAAGATTTCTCTTTAATTAAGACTTTTTTAAGGGGAGCATGCAAATCAAATAGTGTCAAAATGTATTGATTGAACATTGCAACCATGGAGTTCACATCGTCCAGGCTTTCAATATGTTCCCAGTCCATATTGTTTAGGTCGTCATTAAACAACTCGGGTAGAATATCCTTAAGTGGCCTATAGGTAATCCATTGAGGGGATGGCTTCTCTAATTTAAAATTTAATTCAACATATATTATTGCATGGTGACCGAGCTCAGGTATGTGCGATACAGAGGTCCCACACACACGGGCGTCAGTGCACACAACATCAATAAGTGTTTCACTATGATCTGTGAAGTGGGTTGGCTCAGTAACAATTTGTCTAAGCTTGTGGCAATGTATAAAATTGTTCAGTAGTTTGGACTTGTTGTCAGTTTGGTTTAAGACATTAATGTTGAAGTCGCCAAGCAAGACAACCTTGTCCGCGTTTGCAAAGGAGGAGATAGAATCAGTAACTGCATCCAGAAAGACATTCACATCAAGCCACGGCGGCCTGTATGCAGTGCCGATGATCACTGAATGCGAGTTAATATTAAGCCTGAGCCACATTTGCTCAACCTGCGGCGCCAGCGGGTGCGGCACGGCGCGGACGCGGACCCCGCGGCGCACGAAGAAGCCCACGCCACCCCCGCGGCCGCCACGCACGGTGCGCGCGCGCGGTACGTGCCGAAGCCGATAGCCCGGTACTATCGGCGCGCGACCCTCCTCTCCCTGCCTGAGCCAGGTCTCATTTATCGCCATGATGTCTACCGAAAGATTCTCCATGGCAACAAGGAACTCCTCATGGCGCGAACCGAGCGACCCCGCATTAAATAATCCAACTTTTAGATTTCTTGTCTTATTCATTTTTGTAAATAGTGTGGTATATAGTAATGATACGCTGATTGTAGACAGTATATGAAGTATTATGTAGTATTGAGTTTAGCATAATAATATGAGGTGTAAATATTCTAAGACACCTAGTACTAAGTGTAATTCGTAATAATATAAAGTGAAGTGTAGTGAATGTTAGAGATAATATATACGCAGTCAGCCACAGTGTAATAATATGTAAAAACTGTAAAAACACATATACCATACTTGAAAAAGCCTTACGGAACATCGATTTTGACCCAGTTTTCAATTCTGCTGACCAACAGTTTTGTATGTTATATGTAATAGAATCCGTACAACAAGCAATTCAGAAAAACACTGTTAAATATCGGCTAAGTAATAAAAATTACAATATTAAACCTTGGATTACGGCAGGTCTCATTCGCTGTATGCGACATAGGGATAAATTGCACATGAAATCTAAACGCAATCCAGGAAATTCAATTTTGCAAATTACATATAAAAGGTATCGGAATTTTTGCAATGATCTATTAAAAAAAGTTAAAAATAACTATGATAAAATGGCATTTGAAAAGGCTGGAACTAGCAATAAAAAGATCTAGAAGCATGTCAAAAATGTGACATACTGGTCTAAACAAAATGAGTCATCTTCAGGTTTATTACAAGCACATTCGTCACCGCTAGTTTCTGCTAACATGGCAAATAATTTCTTCGTTAATGTAGGTAAGTGTCTAGCTGAAAAGGTTCGGGGTCGATCAGAGCACCTATCAAACACTTCTGTAGCGTGTAATACTTCACTAACATCCTTTGCGCTGTTAGATACTGACGAGGCGGAGGTTGAAAGGATAATCATGAGTTTGAAGGATGACTGTGCAGTTGGATGGGATAACATACCGAATAAAATTATTAAGCAATTTAGTGACATTTTTGTACCACCACTGACTTATATTTTTCGTACATGCTTATCCATTGGTTATTTTCCTGAATGTCTCAAAAAAGCTGTTGTCATCCCAGTATATAAATCGGGCAATAAAGATCAGGTGACTAATTACAGACCAATTTCTTTACTACCTGCTATGTCAAAGATACTAGAAAAAATTATAAACACAAGGTTATACAAATATTTAGATGATAAATCGATTTTGTCTGAGCGGCAATTTGGTTTTAGACCCAAACTATCTACATCCGATGCTGTACATGAACTGACTGACTATTTAGCACAAGAACTAGATAAAGGTAACCACACAGTGGGAATCTTCCTGGAGCTCGCTAAAGCTTTTGACACAGTTTCTATTTCTATCCTTTTGAGCAAGCTGGAATCCATTGGTGTTAGAGGTGTTCAGCTGAAACTGTTCAAGAGCTACCTAGAAGACCGTAGCCAATGCGTAAAGATTGATAATGTCCTCAGCGATGATAAGAAAAACACGTCATTTGGAATTCCACAAGGAAGTATTTTGGGTCCTACGTTGTTCATAATTTACATTAACGACCTCTGTAATCTCCAGTTAAAACAGGGCATAGTCGTATCATACGCTGATGACACTGCCCTCCTTTTTTCCGCTGATTCGGAATTAGAAGTTTACAACCTTGCGCAACACGGTTTTAATAATGTTATTGAGTGGCTTCAGCAGAATTCACTAACACTAAATGCGGATAAAACCAATTATATTAAGTTTTCTATGCGGAAACAAACTCCAAATCAAACTAGTTCATCATTGCATGCCCATTACTGCACAATCCCCTCTGAAAATCGGTGTATGTGTACTAACATAAGAAGATTAAATAACATTAGATACCTGGGTGTTATAATAGACGAAACTCTATCGTTCAAACAACACATAGAAGTTGTAAATAATAGAATACGTAAGTTAATATTTCTCTTTAAAAAGCTGCGTTATATTGCAGACCCATTAATAATAAAGCGAGTTTACTTTGCTCTTTGCCAATCGATTTTAACTTACTGTATTACCTCTTGGGGTGGTGCAGGTAAAACATTGTTGTTAACCATTGAGAGAGCTCAGAGAGCGATTCTCAAGGTGTCTTCTTTTCACCCTTATCTTTTTCCTACTAACCTCTTGTATAAACACTGTGAAGTATTAACAGTTCGCCAGTTATTCATAATGCACATCGTACTAAAGCAACACGCCGCCCTTCCCTACAGCACTGAATTAACTAACAAAAGACGAAAAGATATAGTTTGCGCTCAAAAAATAAGAACTAAGCATGCTTTTACGTCAAAATTTTACTTCTTCCTGGGTCCGCTCCTCTATAATAGACTAAATTCAATCGCAGACATCTATTCCCTGAGCTATAATAATTGTAAAAAAAAAAAATTAAGAATGCCCTTCAACAGATGTCGTACGAAGATACAGAGAAATTGTTAGTCGTACTAAAGTAAGTAGTATTAAGGTAGTTAGTATTTAGTTTATCGTAGTTTCTTTAAAAGTATTGTTTGTTATAGTGTTACCTCTTACTAGACAGTTTTATTGTTTTTATGATTGATTTATTTTAAACAATGTCAGCTCTTTTCGCCTGAAACACAGGATTTCCTAGTTCAGGCACATGAAATGTAAGATGTTTATTATATAATCTGGGACTTTGTATTTATTACGTATTTTGTAAATTTTTGAATAAAAAATTTTATTATTTTATTTATTTTTATTACCATAGTAAATAAAGAAGGCGTGAAAATAGAGAGCACAAGTGTCCTACATAAGAAATGCACATAGATATTCATTGATCGAGCAGCTGGGCCACCAACAGAAGAAACCATAGCATACCGAGACAATAAAATAACTGGCCTCGCACAAGACAAACTTAAACACTTAATTAGCAACAAAACATATATAAAAAAGTAAACTTTAAGAATAGGATTGATTAAGTTAAGGTGCCCGCCAAGAACCATATTATTAGACTTCCTTTTCAGTAGCCACCATACAACCAAAAACACGCACAAAGTCCTCCTCCGAGCGGATGCAGTGAGTAGGCTTGCCGTCACCCTGCTTGGCCAGAATGCGGCCGAACTTCGTCCACGTATACCGCCATCCGAGACGACTACCAGCTTCACGCACCCGGTAAAACAAATGCCTGTTTGTTTTGGTGAGTCTCTCGTTCAGAAAGAAGCGACGCGGGGGCGCAGGGAGTCCAAGATCCGCGGTAGTGGCACCGCGCCGGACACGCGCGCTCTGCAGCAGATCGTCGCGCAGTGCGCGCCGCGTCAGACGCAGTACGATGCGCCGCCCGCGCGCACTGGTTGCCGCCTCGCCCACCAGGCTCGCTCCATCAACCGGGCTCGCGCCGCCCGCTGAGGCTCTCCGCACGTCCCGTTCCGCTCGCAGGCCCACCCGTTGCGCGAACACTATGTCCCGTTCGTCGAGAGCCACCCCGAGCTTTGCCGCCACCAGTCCGACGGTGTGCGTCACGTTCTCGCCAGGAATCTCAGGGATGTTGGCAATCTCCAGGTCAGAGCCAAGTAAGTCCTGTTCGCGGTCGTTTAGGTCAAGCTGCAACCGCATCACTATCTTTTCGAGCCGACCCACTTTGCCGTCAGGCACTGCAGCACTTTGTTTGCTTTCAAGAGCCTCGATTCTAGCCTCCAGGCTATCAACCCTGCGGGATGTTCGAAAGAGTTACCGTGGCCCCGGCACAGGCAACAGAAGGAACACGGGTGGGTTTTAGTCAGTAAAAGTCTGACACGCCCTCCCGCTCCGCCCAGAGCGGGAGAAGTCATTTGATGATTTCCCATCCACAAAAAAAAAAAAAAAAAAAAAAGGCTATCAACCCGCTCGGTACAGACTCCCAATGACGAATGCAGGCCAGCCATCTCCCGACGAAATTCCCGCATTTCATCCCGAACCTCCCGCAGCTCAGAACGGAAGAGCCTTATTTCCTCCCTCAGAGTCAGTTGCGTATCCGGCGAGGGTTCTCCATCAGTTCCCTGCTCGCTCCCCGCCCGGGCCAATACCTTAGCCACCGCAACGGGGGGCCCGGCCACAGCGCCCTGGACCTGATTCACCGCGACAGGCGACCTCCTCATAGCGCTCTGAAGTGATACTGCAACCGGAGCTGAAACTCCTGCCGCAACAGGGGTTGTCGCCAAAACCGGGGCTGCTGCCGCTGCTGCTGCAACAACGGTGGGGCCACTACCTAGGTCCTTGACGGGTGTGGCGCTATTATCACCCCTGGGCAACTTTTTTTTGCACTCGGGGCACAGCCAGTCACTACTTATTTGGGCTGGGTCAGGCAACAACAAGCATGCGAGGTGATACCGATTGTGGCAAGAATAGTTGCTACACGTGGCGCCCCCTTTCGCAGACAAAAACCTTCCGCAGGCTGCACACTTTACCATAACGGTACGGCTAGGAGCGGCTAGTCGGCGCACACCTCTTTTTAGTCTCTCCTGGCGGCGCTAGATGGCGCCTGCTACACAGAAAAATTATTGACCACTGTGATCTGTGGTAATGTTATTGACACTTGTCATAAGTATTAAAAGTGACACTTTTTGGAGGTACCGGCAGCACCAAAAAACTTCCAAGTTACCTCAAAAATCCAGAAAGTAAAAAAAAAAAAAAAAAAATGTAATTTGCTTTTGCGGATTTACACTACCGAACTGTTGTTTATTTGCCTTGCAAACGATCACACACGTAAGTAACACTACTGTGCCAACATAAACACGAATTTTACGCGGATTCTAAAGGTGTATTATTTTATAATAGTGCAGACACGAACAGCTGATGTGTACCGTAAATCGTCCGTGACGTCACTTCGTCGTGCGCTGGGACAGGCACGAGTGTTACTGCACACGAGCGACACGGCCCACTGCGGCGCAGCGGTGGTACGGAGCGGTGCGACACTATGTTTGGCAAATGTGGCACTAACCGCAAGTGAAGGGCACACATTAACGCAATTCAATTTGCTATGTTCTGAGCGTTCAATGAATTATTTGAACGTCACAATAGCATTTTAAATGCATAGGGCATATTGTTACCTGTGCATATTTGCATCATATACACTACGGATTGAAACAAAACTATTGATATAAGCTGCTACGGATAATATACATATATTTTTCAATGCATGACGGATATATGGCTCACTTTTTCCTAGCTTTATAGTAGACACAAAGCTTCCTGATAATAGTAATAAGTTGTATTGTGATGGGAAACAAGCCCACCGCCATGTATCGCGTCTTAAGGGAAATTCTGTTGTGTTTATTCTGTTAAGCCCACCCGCGCTGTTAAGGCGCAATTCCACAGTGTGCGGCCCTGTGCGACACTGTACTGCACATTGTTCGGTACCAATGTTTCTTTCGGTGGACTCAGTCAAGAAAACATTTACAAATGTGCTGCACTGTATGCTTACAAAAGTTACGTACACAGGTACACTACGTACAGCTTTGCCGCTGGAAACAGAGACTAACGGATCTGCAGCTCAGTACGTGCACTGTTGGAGTTCTGAACAAAATGTTTGTGAACAAATGTGCTGAACACAATTTGGTGGAATCTCTCCTTTACAGTTAATAATCCAAATAATCCTGTTATCAAACAGAATATATGTCTTCATTTGGACCGAAGACCAGATACAATACAAGTAGAGTAAAGTATCGATCAGCGATTTGACCAGGTTTCCAGATTAATAAAAGATAATACGGTAGTGCTTCCACCGACAGATCCAATCGCGAACAGACTTTTATCAAATGACAGCTAGTGTGGGGGCCGGCGCGTAAGATATGGGAGGCCAAATGCCGAACGGGGTGAAATAAACGTGTACAGAAGGTCAGTGCCAGCCCTGTGTGGTTAGAAGATGAGGGTTACCCAAATAAAAATGATGACTTAATCGTGTCATGGCAGAGATCAATAGCCTTGCATTTGTACGTTCATTGGAGCCTCGTGCTTGGTACGTCGGTACCGACTGTTTACTTGTGTAAGTATCTCGTGCTTGGTACGTCGGTACCGACTGTTTACTTGTGTAAGTATCTCGTGCTTGGTACGTCGGTACCGACTGTTTACTTGTGTAAGTATCTCGTGCTTGGTACGTCGGTACCGACTGTTTACTTGTGTAAGTATCTCGTGCTTGGTACGTCGGTACCGACTGTTTACTTGTGTAAGTATCTCGTGCTTGGTACGTCGGTACCGACTGTTTACTTGTGTAAGTATCTCGTGCTTGGTACGTCGGTACCGACTGTTTACTTGTGTAAGTATCTCGTGCTTGGTACGTCGGTACCGACTGTTTACTTGTGTAAGTATCTCGTGCTTGGTACGTCGGTACCGACTGTTTACTTGTGTAAGTATCTCGTGCTTGGTACGTCGGTACCGACTGTTTACTTGTGTAAGTATCTCGTGCTTGGTACGTCGGTACCGACTGTTTACTTGTGTAAGTATCTCGTGCTTGGTACGTCGGTACCGACTGTTTACTTGTGTAAGTATCTCGTGCTTGGTACGTCGGTACCGACTGTTTACTTGTGTAAGTATCTCGTGCTTGGTACGTCGGTACCGACTGTTTACTTGTGTAAGTATCTCGTGCTTGGTACGTCGGTACCGACTGTTTACTTGTGTAAGTATCTCGTGCTTGGTACGTCGGTACCGACTGTTTACTTGTGTAAGTATCTCGTGCTTGGTACGTCGGTACCGACTGTTTACTTGTGTGAGTATCTCGTGCTTGGTACGTCGGTACCGACTGTTTACTTGTGTAAGTATCTCGTGCTTGGTACGTCGGTACCGACTGTTTACTTGTGTAAGTATCTCGTGCTTGGTACGTCGGTACCGACTGTTTACTTGTGTAAGTATCTCGTGCTTGGTACGTCGGTACCGACTGTTTACTTGTGTAAGTATCTCGTGCTTGGTACGTCGGTACCGACTGTTTACTTGTGTAAGTATCTCGTGCTTGGTACGTCGGTACCGACTGTTTACTTGTGTAAGTATCTCGTGCTTGGTACGTCGGTACCGACTGTTTACTTGTGTAAGTATCTCGTGCTTGGTACGTCGGTACCGACTGTTTACTTGTGTAAGTATCTCGTGCTTGGTACTTTGGTACCGACTGTTTACTTGTGTAAGTATCTCGTGCTTGGTACGTCGGTACCGACTGTTTACTTGTGTAAGTATCTCGTGCTTGCTACGTCGGTACCGACTGTTTACTTGTGTAAGTATCTCGTGCTTGCTACGTCGGTACCGACTGTTTACTTGTGTAAGTATCTCGTGCTTGGTACGTCGGTACCGACTGTTTACTTGTGTAAGTATCTCGTGCTTGGTACGTCGGTACCGACTGTTTACTTGTGTAAGTATCTCGTGCTTGGTACGTCGGTACCGACTGTTTACTTGTGTAAGTATCTCGTGCTTGGTACGTCGGTACCGACTGTTTACTTGTGTAAGTATCTCGTGCTTGGTACGTCGGTACCGACTGTTTACTTGTGTAAGTATCTCGTGCTTGGTACGTCGGTACCGACTGTTTACTTGTGTAAGTATCTCGTGACGCACTACTGTAAGTGAGTGAACCTTCTACGTTCGCTCGCAGGCGGTGCCGCCCGTGCCGCGCCGCGCCGTCCGTCTCCGGATACGTTTTCAATTAACTGCTAGCGAGGCCCGCTCCGTTTAATATCGCGCAGCGGATTTTAATCACAGAAGAATCAGGCAATAATACTTAGCCGGGGCTCGAGGGACGACGCTGATTGAAATACCTCCCGCTACCTACAGCCACGTACCGCTACCTACAGCCACGTACCGCTACCTACAGCCACGTACCGCTACCTACAGCCACGTACCGCTACCTACAGCCACGTACCGCTACGTACCGCTACGTACCGCCAGTCGCTAGTCGCTCAGTATCGCTGCATCGCGGATGCGTCTTGAAGAAATGCAGACTCGCCTCTTTATACAAAAATGATATATATATTTCGTTTGAGATATTTAATTAAATTTAATGTCGTCGTACGGCGCTGCATTCGGGAGAGTATAATTAAACATTCCGGGAGTGTTATAATGTCGCATTCGTCGGCCGTGGCGCTCGTGACGTCATGCACGTGGGCGAGCAGTGGCGGCACTAGTGCTTTCGGCAACGACGCAGCACACAACACAACACAACACAACACAACTGGTAGCTCAAAGCCCATGCATCACTACAAAGAACATTGCAGGCACTGTGTCTGCCATAAGTCATAGCACACGACAAACGGCTGCTCATCTGTTTGTAGAATATATTATCTGAGATTATGCGTTAAACTGCCGGTGACCTACTTCGAAAGCTGCTTAACCATCGATTAGTTCGTGTGGTCAAGTAGAACACAGCGAAGATCTGGAAGCGCAGGAACGTGCTCAACTATAAACATGAAGATTTTATAAAACTTTTATTAAGATTATGAATTTGAATGAATACAAAATGAACATCTCGAAATATTTAATAACTAAGACTCATAACAGAAGTTGTTCGTCATCATTCGTCGAGCATCTCTCGCGCTATCGCAGATTGACACGTATACAGGAGCACAAGTACTAAGAGTGAGCAACACGGGAGCACTCGCCTGTTGAGGCACGAAACAAAACTTGCCAACAATTCCGAACTCGGCCGGAATTCGGCACAAGTTGGGAGAATACCCTGTGCCTGCCTCATGCGCCGAACATACGACAATAATATACGAAGGTCCATTTCATACGACAATCAATGGCGAATATTTGAAATTAGCTTTTGCCTGCGGCTTCGCCCGCGTTGATGTCAGAAAATATCCCACGGGAACGTACTATCGAGATAAAAAGTATCCTATGTCCAAACTCAGATCATGGTCTACCTATGTGCCAAATGTCATCCAAATCCGTTCAGCCGTTTTAGCGTGAAAGCGTAACAAACAAACAAACTTATTTTCGCATTTGTATGAATAATAAGTCTTTACCTATGTAATTGGAGATTCTATAACCAGCATTTTCACATTTAATTATCTGTGGATTGGCGTGCAATTCTAAATTCAAATAAATTTTATTCGAAAGCCATGTTAAGTTAATTTAATTTCAAATCCAGTCATTTGTTTTTACTTTAATTTATTTTATTTACTTCAGATACAGAGATCCATATTTTTGTTAGTATACTTACGAGTTATGTTAGTAGCAAGATTCAAATACACACCACAATCATATTATTATAACTAAAATTAAATAACAACAGTGCATTACTCACATAAATAAAATTAAAATTACAATCATCTTTAAATTCATTAAAATGATATGATGATGAATTTTTAAATTAAATAATAATGTATTAATGTATTATGTCACCGTGACCTACTATACCTATATAATATATAATCATTTATTTGTCAAGTAACACGGACTCAATTACACAATTCACTTTAAACCAAACTAAACTATAAACTTATGTAGGTAGGTATATCACTTCAATCAATTATAAAATTAAATTACACATTAAAAATACATTTCTTATTCTTTCATTTTTTAGATAGCTTTTTGTTTTTGTAAAATCGTGGTTGTATTTGGCGCCATGGATAAACTGAAAATTCGTACAATTTTCGAATATGAATACCTACGTGGAAATTCCCCTGCGCAAACAACACGAAACATTAACCACGTGTACGGGCCTAACACAGCTTGCATAAACACGGTCCATTATTGGTTCAATCGTTTTAAAACTGGAAATTTTGAGTTGAAGAAAGAGCCTCGCGGTCGGCCGGTAACTATTGTCGACAACGACGAATTGAAGGTGACAGTGGAAGCGGATCCAAATCAATCTACGGTTGAACTTGCTGCGGACCTTGGAGTTACTGTCAAAACAACATTGAAGCACTTGCGTCAAATCGGAAAGATTAAAAACTAGAGAGGTGGGTGCCACACGGACTAAGCGACCAACAGCGAGATTTACGCGTCGAAGCATGCATAGCACTACTGAATCGGCATAGAAACGAGGGAATTCTAAATCGAATTGTTACCTGCGATGAAAAGTGGATCCTGTACGACAACCGTAAGCGTTCGTCTCAGTGGGTGGACCCGGGTATAGTAACTAATCAGTGCGTTAAAAAAAAAATTACTCATAGAAATATGATGGTGACTGTCTGGTGGACCGGGATCTGGAGTGCCGGACTTGTACATCACAGCTTCTTACCGAATGGCACAACAGTGACGGCAGATGTCTATTGCCATGAATGCAAACAATGATGGAGAAGCTCGCAATTCAACAACCAATACTGGTCAATTGCTCTTCCCCATTGCTTCTCCACGACAACGCGCGAGCTCACACTTCACGACAAACCATAGCAAAGCTACAAGAGTTACAGGTGGAAGCACTCCGTCACCCACCGTACTCACCTTGCCCCAACAGATTTCTACTTTTTTTCAAAATTTAAACAATTTTAAAGTGGGAAAAAATTCAACACCCGAGAGGCAGTACAAAACGCTTTCGCTGACTTCATCGCCTCTCGTCCGGCAGACTTCTGCAGTAAAGGGATAAACAAACTGCCATCAAAATGGCAAAGTTATATAGATAATTTGGGCCAGTACTTTGATTAGCTGAAATAAAAAAATTACCAAAATTTTTATATTTTAAAATTTTCTTACGAATCTCCAATTTGATAGGTAAAAAAAACCTAATATTAATAATAAGTCAGGATGACGCCGTCAGAAGTGAGTCCCTGTATAGGTGTACTAAGATTAGGGCGTCAGCTGATTAATGGCAATCAATAAAACGTTATTGCGCTTGTGACTGTTACTAAATTACCCTAGCCGGATAAAATGTTAGTTTTTCCTAATTATGTTAATATTAGTGTTCAGGTCGATTTCCTCCTCAGGGGAAAAGGCTGCACTCCGTCACGTACCCTGTAGAGCCGGCTCCATACCAGACACTCTCCCACCGCATTAAATTAAATGAATTCCCAAACGATGCCTTGTCCCATTAATAAAGCAAGGAAACGATTGAAAAAAATGGTAAATAAAACTTAGGAATTCATAGTTCTGAAAATAAAATGGATGTGGTTTTAGAAAGCTAATAAATAATAGATGGATGCAAAGTATATTATTATGATAAAAACTTGTGAGTGACCCTTACACTAGCGAGTCTCTTCAAGTCCGTCGCCCAAGAGAGTACAACGTCCGATGCGTGGAGCAGAGGTGCGGTGGTTTTGTTCTTCAAAATAGGTGGCAAAACCTTGCTGAAGAACTATAGACCCATCGTACTTCTGGGCCACGTATAAAAGCTGTTGTCGAGGATCGTCACGAATCGTCTCACCAAAAGAGACTTGACGAGTTCCAGCCACCAGAACAAGCCAGTTTTCGAAAAGGTTTCAATACCGTAGACCATATCTATACTGTTCGGCAGATTGTGCAGAAGACCGAAGAGTACAACCAGCCGCTGTGTATGGCATTTGTGGACTACGAGAAATCCTTCGACTCCATCGAAATATGGGCAGTTCTGGCCTCTCTGCAACGATGTCGAATTGACTGGCGCTACATAGAAGTGTTGAGGTGTTTGTGGGCAGCGTTTGGAAAACTTCATCAAATCTTCTCGTCGCCAATCCCGTATTGTTTGAAGACTAAGGTCTTCAACCAGCGCGTTCTGCCCGTTATAACATACGGTGTCAAAACGTGGACACTGACGGTCGGGCTGGTCCACAAATTTAAGGTCACTCAGCGCGCATTGCTCAAAAAATCAAATAATATAATTAAAAATATAATATAATATATATAACTTAAAGCTAAAGTAAAATCCAACTTTGTTCAAAGGCATACTATTCTATCAACGACTACTTAAACGATAAGAATAGTTGGCGCTGTGATTAACTCAAGGCAATGTTTATGTTCTTTCTCCAGAATTAGTATACCTACTGACAGGTTATATATTAAAAAAAGGTTAAGGTTTAGGTAGCTTTCTTATTTTTTATTACAATGTTTTTTATATGAGTTGTATTGCAATATGTGGTTAGCTAGCAACCTCGACAATTGATCATATTATTCTTGCCCGAGCAACCGGCAGCAAGTTCGTCATGCTCCCTTAGATGTCACTGTTAGCTAGCGACCTCGACAATTGATCATATTATTCTTGCCCGAGCAACCGGCAGCAAGTTCGTCATGCTCCCTTAGATGTCACTGTTAGCTAGCGACCTCGACAATTGATCATATTATTCTTGCCCGAGCAACCGGCAGCAAGTTCGTCATGCTCCCTTAGATGTCACTGTTAGCTAGCGACCTCCCCGGGGATACCGCACGGTCTCCGGGGAGGCGGCGAACCTCCTTGCCGGATTACCGCCATGGGATCTGGAGGCAAAAGTCCTCGCTCACATCTGGGAGTGGCGCGAAGAGGCAGGACGCCGGGGCGTAACTCCGTTGCCGCGAGAAATCGCGGCACGGCGGACAGAGCTCCGGCAGGATCTCATGGCGGCATGGAGAGTGCGATTGTCGCAACCCAGCGCTGGGCACGCCACAATTGCGGCGATAAGTCCCCTCTTTGAGGAGTGGCTGGAGAGGCGCCACGGCGTCCTCACCTTCCGCCTGACGCAGGTCCTCACCGGACACGGGTGCTTCGGGAGATACCTGTTCCGGATAAGGCGGGAGGAATCGCCCGGTTGTCACCACTGTGTGGATCGCCCGGAGGACACGGTGGAGCATACGGTGGAGGTCTGCCCGGCTTGGGCGGAGCACCGCCGTGTCCTCGCGGAAGCGATCGGCGGCGGCGATCTCTCGCGTCCGGCCCTGGTCCAGGCCATGGTACGGAGCGAGAGTGCATGGGAAGCTATTACCTCCTTCTGCGAAGCAGTAATGCTCGTGAAGGAGGAGGCGGGACGCGTGAGGGAGAGGCAAGCTTTGCACCCTCACGCCCCTAGTCGCCGCAGGAGACGCCCTGGGCGTCGGGAATTGGCAGCTGATTCCCGGCCACCGTAGGCGCGGGCTTGCGGACGGCGAGCAATGGGTAGCTCGCCGTCCGGTAAGGACCAAGCCCGAGTCGACGGCGCGTCGTGTTCCACGCGCGCCTCAAAGAGATGTCAGCACTATTGACGGGGTCCGCTAGGGCCGATGCCAGCTAGGGTTGCGGGATGTTCGAAAGAGTTACCGTGGCCCCGGCACAGGCAACAGAAGGAACACGGGTGGGTTTTAGTCAGTAAAAGTCTGACACGCCCTCCCGCTCCGCCCAGAGCGGGAGAAATCATTTGATGATTTCCCATCCACAAAAAAAAAAAAAAAAAAAAAAAAAAAAAAAAAAGCTAGCGACCTCGACAATTGATCATATTATTCTTGCTCGAGCAACCGGCAGCAAGTTCGTCATGCTCCCTTAGATGTCACTGTTAGCTAGCGACCTCGACAATTGATCATATTATTCTTGCTCGAGCAACCGGCAGCAAGTTCGTCATGCTCCCTTAGATGTCACTGTTAGCTAGCGACCTCGACAATTGATCATATTATTCTTGCTCGAGCAACCGGCAGCAAGTTCGTCATGCTCCCTTAGATGTCACTGTTAGCTAGCGACCTCGACAATTGATCATATTATTCTTGCCCGAGCAACCGGCAGCAAGTTCGTCATGCTCCCTTAGATGTCACTGTTAGCTAGCGACCTCGACAATTGATCATATTATTCTTGCTCGAGCAACCGGCAGCAAGTTCGTCATGCTCCCTTAGATGTCACTGTTAGCTAGCAACCTCGACAATTGATCATATTATTCTTGCCCGAGCAACCGGCAGCAAGTTCGTCATGCTCCCTTAGATGTCACTGTTAGCTAGCGACCTCGACAATTGATCATATTATTCTTGCCCGAGCAACCGGCAGCAAGTTCGTCATGCTCCCTTAGATGTCACTGTTAGCTAGCGACCTCGACAATTGATCATATTATTCTTGCCCGAGCAACCGGCAGCAAGTTCGTCATGCTCCCTTAGATGTCACTGTTAGCTAGCGACCTCGACAATTGATCATATTATTCTTGCTCGAGCAACCGGCAGCAAGTTCGTCATGCTCCCTTAGATGTCACTGTTAGCTAGCGACCTCGACAATTGATCATATTATTCTTGCCCGAGCAACCGGCAGCAAGTTCGTCATGCTCCCTTAGATGTCACTGTTAGCTAGCGACCTCGACAATTGATCATATTATTCTTGCTCGAGCAACCGGCAGCAAGTTCGTCATGCTCCCTTAGATGTCACTGTTAGCTAGCGACCTCGACAATTGATCATATTATTCTTGCCCGAGCAACCGGCAGCAAGTTCGTCATGCTCCCTTAGATGTCACTGTTAGCTAGCGACCTCGACAATTGATCATATTATTCTTGCCCGAGCAACCGGCAGCAAGTTCGTCATGCTCCCTTAGATGTCACTGTTAGCTAGCGACCTCGACAATTGATCATATTATTCTTGCCCGAGCAACCGGCAGCAAGTTCGTCATGCTCCCTTAGATGTCACTGTTAGCTAGCGACCTCGACAATTGATCATATTATTCTTGCTCGAGCAACCGGCAGCAAGTTCGTCATGCTCCCTTAGATGTCACTGTTAGCTAGCGACCTCGACAATTGATCATATTATTCTTGCCCGAGCAACCGGCAGCAAGTTCGTCATGCTCCCTTAGATGTCACTGTTAGCTAGCGACCTCGACAATTGATCATATTATTCTTGCCCGAGCAACCGGCAGCAAGTTCGTCATGCTCCCTTAGATGTCACTGTTAGCTAGCGACCTCGACAATTGATCATATTATTCTTGCCCGAGCAACCGGCAGCAAGTTCGTCATGCTCCCTTAGATGTCACTGTTAGCTAGCGACCTCGACAATTGATCATATTATTCTTGCCCGAGCAACCGGCAGCAAGTTCTTCATGCTCCCTTAGATGTCACTGTTAGCTAGCGACCTCGACAATTGATCATATTATTCTTGCCCGAGCAACCGGCAGCAAGTTCGTCATGCTCCCTTAGATGTCACTGTTAGCTAGCGACCTCGACAATTGATCATATTATTCTTGCCCGAGCAACCGGCAGCAAGTTCGTCATGCTCCCTTAGATGTCACTGTTAGCTAGCGACCTCGACAATTGATCATATTATTCTTGCTCGAGCAACCGGCAGCAAGTTCGTCATGCTCCCTTAGATGTCACTGTTAGCTAGCGACCTCGACAATTGATCATATTATTCTTGCCCGAGCAACCGGCAGCAAGTTCGTCATGCTCCCTTAGATGTCACTGTTAGCTAGCGACCTCGACAATTGATCATATTATTCTTGCCCGAGCAACCGGCAGCAAGTTCGTCATGCTCCCTTAGATGTCACTGTTAGCTAGCGACCTCGACAATTGATCATATTATTCTTGCCCGAGCAACCGGCAGCAAGTTCGTCATGCTCCCTTAGATGTCACTGTTAGCTAGCGACCTCGACAATTGATCATATTATTCTTGCCCGAGCAACCGGCAGCAAGTTCGTCATGCTCCCTTAGATGTCACTGTTAGCTAGCGACCTCGACAATTGATCATATTATTCTTGCTCGAGCAACCGGCAGCAAGTTCGTCATGCTCCCTTAGATGTCACTGTTAGCTAGCGACCTCGACAATTGATCATATTATTCTTGCCCGAGCAACCGGCAGCAAGTTCGTCATGCTCCCTTAGATGTCACTGTTAGCTAGCGACCTCGACAATTGATCATATTATTCTTGCTCGAGCAACCGGCAGCAAGTTCGTCATGCTCCCTTAGATGTCACTGTTAGCTAGCGACCTCGACAATTGATCATATTATTCTTGCCCGAGCAACCGGCAGCAAGTTCGTCATGCTCCCTTAGATGTCACTGTTAGCTAGCGACCTCGACAATTGATCATATTATTCTTGCCCGAGCAACCGGCAGCAAGTTCGTCATGCTCCCTTAGATGTCACTGTTAGCTAGCGACCTCGACAATTGATCATATTATTCTTGCCCGAGCAACCGGCAGCAAGTTCGTCATGCTCCCTTAGATGTCACTGTTAGCTAGCGACCTCGACAATTGATCATATTATTCTTGCCCGAGCAACCGGCAGCAAGTTCGTCATGCTCCCTTAGATGTCACTGTTAGCTAGCGACCTCGACAATTGATCATATTATTCTTGCTCGAGCAACCGGCAGCAAGTTCGTCATGCTCCCTTAGATGTCACTGTTAGCTAGCGACCTCGACAATTGATCATATTATTCTTGCCCGAGCAACCGGCAGCAAGTTCGTCATGCTCCCTTAGATGTCACTGTTAGCTAGCGACCTCGACAATTGATCATATTATTCTTGCCCGAGCAACCGGCAGCAAGTTCGTCATGCTCCCTTAGATGTCACTGTTAGCTAGCGACCTCGACAATTGATCATATTATTCTTGCCCGAGCAACCGGCAGCAAGTTCGTCATGCTCCCTTAGATGTCACTGTTAGCTAGCGACCTCGACAATTGATCATATTATTCTTGCCCGAGCAACCGGCAGCAAGTTCGTCATGCTCCCTTAGATGTCACTGTTAGCTAGCGACCTCGACAATTGATCATATTATTCTTGCTCGAGCAACCGGCAGCAAGTTCGTCATGCTCCCTTAGATGTCACTGTTAGCTAGCGACCTCGACAATTGATCATATTATTCTTGCCCGAGCAACCGGCAGCAAGTTCGTCATGCTCCCTTAGATGTCACTGTTAGCTAGCGACCTCGACAATTGATCATATTATTCTTGCTCGAGCAACCGGCAGCAAG
The DNA here is from genome assembly GCA_947568875.1 of Fissipunctia ypsillon. Classification (NCBI taxonomy): domain Eukaryota; kingdom Metazoa; phylum Arthropoda; class Insecta; order Lepidoptera; family Noctuidae; genus Fissipunctia; species Fissipunctia ypsillon. Next base: position 26,186,896 of record OX387649.1, read on the forward strand.
TTCGTCATGCTCCCTTAGATGTCACTGTTAGCTAGCGACCTCGACAATTGATCATATTATTCTTGCCCGAGCAACCGGCAGCAAGTTCGTCATGCTCCCTTAGATGTCACTGTTAGCTAGCGACCTCGACAATTGATCATATTATTCTTGCCCGAGCAACCGGCAGCAAGTTCGTCATGCTCCCTTAGATGTCACTGTTAGCTAGCGACCTCGACAATTGATCATATTATTCTTGCCCGAGCAACCGGCAGCAAGTTCGTCATGCTCCCTTAGATGTCACTGTTAGCTAGCGACCTCGACAATTGATCATATTATTCTTGCCCGAGCAACCGGCAGCAAGTTCGTCATGCTCCCTTAGATGTCACTGTTAGCTAGCGACCTCGACAATTGATCATATTATTCTTGCCCGAGCAACCGGCAGCAAGTTCGTCATGCTCCCTTAGATGTCACTGTTAGCTAGCGACCTCGACAATTGATCATTTTATTCTTGCCCGAGCAACCGGCAGCAAGTTCGTCATGCTCCCTTAGATGTCATGTATGCTTATTTATTTTACTTCGATGGTCCTAGTTTATCTTTTGTGACTTCAAGTTACAGCTATATTACAGCTATATGTAAGCGGGCGCGCCCTTTATGCCTGGAGGCTTTTATTTAGTTAGAAAGTTCTTTTACGTCTTTTGTTTTTAATTTTATTTCTGCTTTAGTATGCTTTCTATATTTTTTTTATTGGTATATTGGCGTGTGCTAGCTGACACATGGCAAATAATTTTATTTAATGTTTTTGTATTGCGTAATATAAGTAATTTCGCATACTATTGAATAGAATCAAGTTTTTCTAACTAAACAGACAGCTGTCCTGCTGGGGAGTTTGTTGCGCCACTTGTTCCTAGCTAAAGCACTAGGAAGTGGTGAAGGGCGGGCGTTTTGGGGGACCGTCTTATGTAATTTTTGACGTTCGAAAAGTGCTGATTCTCAGCCTAGTTTGAATAAATGACTTTTGATTTTGATTGATATAGTTTTGAATAAACTCACTTAAAAGTCTACTTTTGGTCGGAGGCAAGAATACACAATTCAGGAATTACCAGATAATAGCGTTATAGAGAATCAAGACTCAAGACTAATAAATTAATAGACTTGGCGGTCTTGAAGACAGCCCCAAAGCGCTAACCCTTCACCACTTCCTAGTGTTTGAGCTTCGGAGAAGAAGTGGCGCATCAAACTCCGCAGCAACACGTATCCGTGTTTAGTTACAAGAACTTAATTACACTATCAGCCCAGGATAATTATTATAATGAAAGACTCAACCCGTCATCGCTTCAACAAACACACACACACTACATTAAGTATTAAATAAATCTAATCTGGGCTTTAACCCAATTAAAATTAATATTAACAATACAATACAATTTAATATTTAACTTAATAACTATATAAAAATATAATAAAAATAAAATTCTTTTAATTCAGACAAGGTCCATTTGGTTAGTACAACACACAACTTAGAAACTAGTGCTTGTACATACATCTACCAGAAAAAACAAAACAATTATTAATTATACGCCACAGTGGCATGCAGGCGTATCCAATGCCCCAGTATGGAACTGTCCCACCTGTCCGCTACAGTGCTCAGGATGCTGTTGGGGTTGCCGCGTACCCTGCGCATGATGGAGGAGCATCGCTTGCGCATGATGGCGTGAAAGCCATCTATGCCCGCTTCTGCGAACATGCCGGAAGCACTGCAGTAGCGCGGCCACCCCATCAATACCCTGAACGCATTGTTGTATTGAACGCGCAGAGTGCTGTATGCCCTCTGCGTGTAGTTGACCCACAGACCGCATGTATAGAACGACAGACAGTACGCTCTGAACAGTGTAGCTTCAGTCGAACATTTCGCAAATCTGCGAGTCAACATATTGCAGCGGACAGCCAACGCTCTGCGCTCACGCTCTATGTCCAGACTGTCTTTAAGGTCCTCGGATACTCGTTACTCGGTACTCGTTGTCTAGCGGCAGCCCATTCGGACATGGCCTCTTGGTATTCACCAAGTCCCCTAACTTAACTAGCCTAGACTCAGACGTCCGTCTCCTATAGCGGTAAAAACCAACTGCCATCACATTTCTCATATCCCAAAATGACCACATTCACTCAGTACCCTTCGCCAGCCCTCTGTCACACAGACCCTAAACGCTTTTTTGTTCATTCTGCAATTGTTTCAAGGGCTCGCCTGAGCTAACGTACGGTAACTAGATGTGGCTGCAATCAAGTGCGTTGCGTTCGGGCTGTTCTCAGAATTTGTATAAAACATCGCATCTTCTCTTCTCGGTCGCGTACTTCATTACTGAAGGTCGTGTCTCTGAAAGGTTTTCGTTGCTTTACTCATATATACGATGTTCTTCCACTTCGTTCGGTTCTCCGCTTCTCTCAGGGCGGTCGTATCAGAGAGTCCAGTGAGGGCAGTTACTTGGTCTGACCAGCGGTCAGGTGACCGGCCGCGAGGTGTTTTCTCATCTACCTTGCCCATCACCACCAACTTTTCAAGGTTATCTGGCTCCCGACGGGCAATGTGGCCAAAGTAATCAAGAATCCTTTGGTAACAGATCGTGGATAGTCTATGTCTTATGCGTAGTTGTTCGAGAATAGACTTGTTCATCCTCTTGGTGGTCCATGGTATGCGGAGCATTCCTCGCCAACACCACATTTCAAACGCGTCTATCTTTTCCCTTTCTATTGCCCGAATCGTCCACGACTCTGATCCGTAAAGGCAAATCGAGAAAACCAGTTGATGATATTGAAGACATTTCTGTCCTACCAAATACGTGTCAGCTTACTCATCGCAGTTGCCATTTGAGTCCTTCTCTTGATTTCTCTTTCGCTTTCCCCCGTCATTAAGTACCTATCTGAAGAGGAGTCTCCGTTCTGGAGAGTTGACCGGTTCCGTCGATGAGCATCTTAAGTGACACAGACAGCCACACTGTCTTATACTGTAATCACTTCTGCCTTCTTCCTAAATAACAATGTGCATAAACTTCTTCTTTTTCTTTACGTGTCTAAGGTACAGTCGGTGAGCCGAGATAAGTATCCACCTCACCGAGTAACCTGCTGCGGAGGGTACTGGTGGGTACTTGTCCTGGGTTACCGACCGTTCATAATAATGTGTATCTTGTTCCGGGCCCATTACATACCGGACCTTCTATAAATGTAGGTGTATCTTTATTGTGGGCGTCTTCCCGAGCCCCACGTTTTTCTCGTGACGCACGTGCACGATCACGAACTTGTGCAAGTACCTACTGTGACCTGTACACACAACATAACTAGTTATATCCTTACCTGCTACTGGTATACGCTGACCTGCGGTTACTGAGCCGCTGTCACGCTACAACATGAAACACAGGCTTATTATCTAGATATATTGCAAAACATTTAAATAAAATCAGGGACTATACTGACTAACTACAAACGTACCAAAGACTGCGTAATTGAATGTGACCCTTACGAAGAAGGTTTCTTAACTTTTCCAAGACTTTGTCAGTTTAGGACATCAAACCAAACTTGATTATTCACTCACTTCACTCTCGGTCACTTTCATCGAGGATTCGTTTAAAATATAGTAGACTAGCTTTTGCCCGCGGCTTCGCCCGCGTGGATGTCGGAAAATATCCCACGGGAACGTACCGGGATTAAAAGTACCCTATGTTCCGTAATACTCTGTTGGTTTTCGCGGCGGACGCCAGAAAGCTCCCAGTCGGCATGATTTTTTTGGACATCTTCAACAATCATCATATCATCATATTTCAGCCAATTTATATAAAAACTTAATGAATTATACACCTAAACCTTCCTCATGAATCACTCCGTCCTTTGGTGAAAACCGGATAAAAATCCATTCGGTAGTTTTAGAGTTTATCGCGTTTAGACAGACAGACGCGGCGGGAGGACTTTGCAAAAAGAATTTGCAAAACTATTATGCCGCTCAATAACAAATATGAAATAACTTTTGACCGAGTGAACCGATTTTAACAAAAACTTAAAAACAACCGACTTCCAAAAAAAAACCACAACAAAGTGAAAAATAACTTTAATTTTGTGAGTCGGTGTCTTTGGTTTAGTACTTTCGGTTTTTGCCGCCGATTTCCGAAATAAAAGTAATTTTTTACTGGTTGTTTGGAAGTCGGTGGTTTTATTATTTATAAATAAGTTTTTATTTTCCACTTTTTAGTTGTGGAACCTACCCCACCCAAATTCGTATACCACTACTTGCTAATTAAATAACAGTGACAGGAAGTTATTATAACATCATCAAGATACACTAAATGGAAAAAAAAACGTATTATTGAAGTTAACTCAAAAACCACTCAACAGAATTTGACCAAAATATGCAACCACCTCAGGACTATACCCTTTCAAATAAAAACTTTGTAAAAAGGCAAATACTAGATGATTTTTTTACCGTCTCGAAATTTTTACAGGGTGTTCTAACCATGAATATGAACAACTTTCACTATGGGACCAATTCTGAAATCACGACAAAAAATCTGCTGATTCATACAAAAGTTCAATACCTCTCGACCAAAATGTATGAATCAGCTGATTTTTTTTTCGTGATTTCAGAGTTGGTCCCATAGTGAAAGTTGTTCATATTCATGGTTAGAACACCCTGAAAAAATTTCGAGACGGTAAAAAAAATCATCCAGTATATGTCGCGCTAAGTCGTGTCAGAAGTTTGGAAGGCGTAGTTTCATCAGGTTTGGACGCCGTCGAGAACAAGTTATTAAGTCAACCACACGACGACAGATCGTTGACCAAATCTGTCTTCTGACAATCAAGGCCACACAAAACATACGACTCAAGTAGCGCAATTTGAAGCATATTACCATTAAAATTATTTATAGCCAGAGTACATCTCATGACAATTCCAATAATCCCAAACACGGCTAGGATACATTATTTTATTACGGAGTTCCGGTGGCTACCTTCCGGTTTCATCATCAGATCAGTTCAGTGCTACCATTTACATCAGAACCATTTATTTAAATATACTTCGTCTTAGTCGCTTAACTATCTTGATCGAGATATCGCCACCCGTGAAATACTTATCACTGAGGAGTTCCCGTGAACATTATGTGGTCTTCTGCATCAGTTCCACTTCACCAAATGATACTTTCTGAATGCAAATGCTTGACTTGTTGATGAAAATACGTAATTAATATTATTTAAATGCCTATAATATTTGTGGAGTTCCCTCAATTCCTCATGGATCCTATCATCAGAACTGGATTTTGATAAAAATGGGACCAATCTGGAAGTATGTCCTTTCAATATAAAAAAGAATTTTCCAAATCGGTTTAAAAAAAATACATTCAACCGAATTGAGGACCTCCTCCTTTTTTTGAAGTCGGTTAAAAATAAGACTAAAATGGTACCTCAAGAAGTCAAGATACGAACTATACATTTTCAATCCCTTAAATCTCTTAAAAAGAGGTACTTACACAATTTTTTTAATATTATTTGTGATTTTTAAAATCAACCCCTATTTTACCTTCTTAGGGGATGATTTTTCAAAAACGCTGAACCACATAATTCTTTATTTCCTACCAAAAGCATAAATTTAAATTTTCATATCCCTAACTTAAAAAATGCAGGGTTTCCCATTCAAATTTTAATCCCCTATATCACCCCCTGTAGGGTTATTTTTGAGACAAAAAGTACCCTTTGTCCTTCCCCAGGATGCCATCTATCTCCTTGCCAAATTTTATCGAAATCCGTTCAGTGGTTTAGACGTGAAAAGGTAACATACAGACAGACAGAGTTACTTTCGAATTTATAATATTAAGTATGGAAGTATGGATTCCTTGAGTGAGTTGAATGTGAGAAAAGCTTGCACTTGAGAAAAGCGGACTCGCCCCACAGGCTACAGCGTGTCCGTGTCCGAGTACAGGTACGTCGCTGTACCGAGAGTAGTGCTCACCAGTCACACGAGTCACAAGTTGGAGCAATACTAACGAACGACTTGTTGCAGTTGGGACTAACTCGGCGACGACCAACTTGCCCGACACCAGCACATCACCTTCCAGGCAGGCAGCTACTGCATTCGTACGACTCTTTTGAAAGCGCTGGAAAATATTATCTTAAAACTTTTACTTGAAAACATTCCGATGTTACTTGTGAGAGAGGCGACGTCGTTGTTTCAAGTGATATAGTTCAAGAATAGAATATCTTTCGCAAGCTTTGTTATCCCCGTTTCTACTTTTGTTATTATCATCGGATCAAACAATCAAATAGATAAACTATTTGAAACAGAACTTTGAACATGGTGGTCTACGATGTTCATGTCATTTTTAACCGACTTCAAAAAAAGGAGGAGGTTCTCAATTCGTCGCGTATATATTTTTTTTTTTGATGTATGTAAGTACACCGATTTCTCCTTTAATTGTGAACCGATTTTGATAATTTTTGTTTTGAAAGGGTACGCTTTCGAGGTGGTCCCATTGTCATCAAGACAGAATCTGATGAGGGGATCCGATGGAAATCGAGGGAAACTCTCAAATTTTATAGGCACACCTATAGCGATTTGGGTATTTTTTATAGTAATTCGTGCATTTGCTCTTGGAAAGTACCATTTGGTGAAGTGGAACAGTTGATGAAGACCACAAATCGTCACCGGAATAGTATTTCACGGGTTGGGATTCGATTACTATAATATGGTTGCTAAGCAATTTATGCTCTTCACAATGCATATGGTGAAGTGGAGCTGATAGTGAAGTACCAGAAGAACTCCTCAAAAATTAACTAACCTGCATCGGGAAAAGCAATATCCCACCAAAGACTGTTATGTGCGACTGTTAGTGACGAATTGATATCTGTGAGTACTGTGATTAGATTAGTTGTTCTGCTGATGTGTGATTTATGATATGCAGACATCAGAAAGCATCAGGTTTCCTGCAGGTCCTATTCGTCGTGTAGTTTTGTGTTTTATTTTATTTTATTTACATTCTACTTATTTAAAACGTAATTCAAATCCATGCAGCCGTTGTAGTCTATTTGAGTTACAAACAAAAGTAACTTTCGCATTGACAATGTTGTTGAGATGAACTCGTGTTTTAGCTTTACTGTTCGTAATATTTCAAGTCAAACACTAGGAGTAGGACCGTCCTTAACTAATCTAGAAATGAAAGACAAACTCCTACATTATGTGCAATGTGTACGTGCTACAGTAAGAGTTACGACTCATTGAAACAAAGTTAGTTAAGTTCTACATTCACGCAAACCTATGAACAAATGGTATTATATCGCATAACAAACTTCCTATACCACTAACAATCAAAATGCACTACATGCGATAAGACTAAGCTGACAATGCTACAAAGACGGAACCTTTGAGTACGAGTGCTTGTCTAGTCGAACCTCATGGACGCGCTGTTGATGAACGAACCGAGCTCCGTTGCATTAATGCGAAGATACCACACAACGGAATATTAATCTGTCGCCAGTGACCGAGTCGACTACAAAAACGTAAACATGACAATAGTCGGCAGCCGAGGTTTAATAAACAATCGAGTTGTGTGTACCGAAGCACGGAGCATCACAAACAACGAGCCTTGTTCAGCGACTGTTCTTGCTTTACAAATATCTGCCATCCGAGCTTGTTCTGAATGTTTCGGATACACGAGTATTCATATCATGGCAAGTAGCGGAGGCAGACGCAAGTTAAAGCTGGCAAATAACTTGCATTATAAAACATTTGACAGCTGTTTTCATGCAGCTGTAATTCCAGACCTGTTGGCAATTTTAACCGTTATTGCGAAGTGGCAATGTGGCTAAGTGGAGCCAGTTGGGCATTCTACGCGGGCAGCTTCATTAGTGAAGGAGGTCCTTATGCTTAGTCCTAGGCTGTGCTGGTCCATAATTAGATATCACTGGACTTAATGGTGGAGATATAGCTAGTAGCACTTTGTGAACTGAAGAGAGACTAAGGCAGCGCTTATCTGTGTTGTCCATGAACAAGTAAACTTTTTTGCCGACCGTACGTTGAGGTACGTTGTTTGTCACGAGACCGCATCGCTTATTCTGTGTGACGTGAACAGATCCCGATCTAATTATATCGTTACCGGAGATACGAGCGACTTATTGACGCATCAACATGAGAACACGAGGCCCACAGCTACTTAGGACAATTCTCACAAAATAATCTGTGTAAATGTCGTTGCGACTAGCATGTCTTCTGTACTTTCTTGTTTATTTTAATTTGGTCCAATGTATTGTATTAATAAATACAACGGGCACATACCGGTACACGTCGGTGTCGCAGTGCGCTTGGTCACGGCCGACATGACGCGTGTACTGCAGACGTCACGTCGTCTTGTGACGAACCCAATTATGTCACTCGTACTCAGTGTACATACTTATTACACGGATAACATATTATGGTGTACCGGTAGTCAAGAGAAAATGATCTATATACTTACTGTTCCTACAACATTAAGCATTGCTCCGGGAGCACGTTTGCGAACTTAGCCCGCAGGAGTAGACGTAAATGATATCAGACCTCTTTCAATAACATTGAATGAAACCATTAGAAGGTAGTTAATTAGTAAACACTTAAATTTTGCCGTTCCGTAAACAACTAAGTATTAATATTGTAATATCTTTACTTACGGTATAAACATTGTGTGGAAGCTGAAGCCAAGTGTATGTGGCATACGTGATATCGTTTGCAGACTGATCAGTGACTGTATTTTAGCAAAAACATAAAACAAAACATTTAAAAAAGTGACTTTGCAAGTTCCGGTTTCTGCCAAAGTGGGTGTTTTGAAAAAATCTTGTCAACTTACTTCACTCTGATCGCTAATATTACAATAACGCACCGATACATATATTTGGAGCAATATTTCTAAAGCGTTCGTAGCAGTGTACGTGAAGTGGCGATTGAGACTCGTGAGCTCTCGAGTTCAAATCCCAGTGCAGGATTTTCTTTTTGCATTTTCTTTTGTTTATATATTTTTTTTTTTTTTCTCTTGCCATAATGATTTGCGCCGGTTGTAATGCTACTATTCTCGTTACACAAAAGAGAATTAAATGCTGTTTAAGCAACTGTGCCCTTCAGTACCATTTGGAATGCGTTAGGTACGATGAAGCGTCAACACCTAGGACCAAATGGACTTGTCCAATCTGCGTCTCTGGTCGTCCTAAACTGGACAACACTAATACACCAGTCCGCGCTAAAGGCCACACTGCACAAACTGTCCAAGTGGCTTCAGTTGCTGAACCAGATACGATGCATTCCTTTATATCGGGACCGTCTAGTAACCAAAACAAACCAATAGTCGGTCAGAGACTTACGCCAGCTGAGAAGTCACCACCAGTTACGCTTCGAGGGGCATGCATTGGCACAGAAGTTAACTTGCAAGACACAATTCTGACAGAAATTCGTAAATTAAGGCAAGAAATGAATGAAAAGTTTGATAGTCAACAGGTCTCGTTGGCGAGATTTGAAACCACTCTTACTACTGTCCAAAGGGAAGTTAATGACCTAACCTTGAGATTTTCTTCAATGCACGAAGACTTAGACGAGTTTAAGAAGACCGTTACTTTTCTTTCTGACGCTTATGATGATCAAGTCGCATTAAATGCTAAAAATGATAATTGTATTGCCGAAATTCTCAAGAATAATGCCGCGATGAGTGCTCAAGTGAGGGAATTGGAGACTAAATTACAGCAAATTGATCAATTAGCACGTGAGAATAATATTGAGATACAGTGCGTTGCTGAACACAAATCCGAAAACCTGTTAACGGTTGTAAAACAGTTGGGTAGGGTTGTGGGAAATGAACTCCACGACAACGAAATCCAGTCATTTCATAGAGTTGCCAAATTAAATGAAGAAACAAATCGTCCGCGCAGCATAGTCGTCAAGTTAGCCAGTCCTCGCATTCGCGATAACCTACTTGCTGCAGTTAGAAACTTTAACAAGAAGAATGAGTCGGAGAAGTTGAACAGCAGCCATATTGGTATTGGTGGAGAAAAACAGCCGATCTTTGTGACGGAAAATCTGACTCTGGCTAATAAAAAACTACATGCAGCGATAAGAATCGCTGCTAAGGAAAAGAAATATAACTTTGTTTGGGTTCGGAATGGTCGCATATTTGTGAGGAAAGATGTAACAACCAAATCTCTACTAGTTAAAAATTTAGAATGTTTAAAATTTTTGTAATTTATTGTTTTTATTAATCAGATACTTTGCACGCTTAGAGTGTTATAATACTTTAAATTCAACTTTAAAATCTATTACCAAAATGTAAGAGGTTTACGAACCAAGACAGAGGATTTTTATACCGTTGCTTTAAATTTTGATTATGATATAATTATTTGTACTGAAAGTTGGCTCAATGATACAGTGTTGGACCATGAAATCTTAGATAACCGATACAGAGTGTTTAGGCGCGATAGGTCATCTACGGTATCGTCGATTTCAAAAAGGGATGGTGGGGGGGTGTTTGTTGCAACTCTGGAAAAATATGAGGTCTCACGGAGATTAAATTGGGAGTCCCATTGTGAGGAATTGTGGATCACAATCAAGTGTGAGAGTGGCCTAAATATTAATATTTGTGCGGTTTATATTCCACCTCCAATCAAACAAGACTATATCGATGCACTGTTTCGAAATTTTACAGAAGTAATTAACAAAAAAAGCAAAATCAATTCTATCAACTTACTAATCGGTGATTTTAATATGGGTAGCATCTCATGGCAATATAATGTGGATTCTGGTCTATTGGTTCCCAAAGGGTCTAGTAGTAATCTAGAACACATTTTTTTAGACATGCTGGCCTTTAATGATCTTCATCAATGCAACACTATACTCAACGCGTCAAATCGTATTTTAGATCTAGTTCTTAGTAGCAGTAACAACAAAGTACTGGTGTCTCAGGCCTCAGTTCCACTTATACAAATTGATCCACATCATCCAGCGCTGGAAATTTCATTTAAAACTAATCATAGCAATCCTTTAGTGCAAAATAAAATCCCGTATTTAAACTTTTATCTCTGTAATTATGAAGCGGTCAACGCTGAACTTGCGAAAATAACTTGGTCTGATGAATGGAATTCTATAACTAATATCAACGAAATGTTGCAAAAATTCTATGATATTCTCATGCCAATTATTAAACTGCATACTCCAATAACAAAACCACGAGATGAACGCTATCCTGTCTGGTATAGTCGAGCTTTACTAAAAGTTATTAAGGAAAAAGCAAAATATCACAATCTATATAAAAAATATGGGAATCCTAGAGATAAGATTGCGTTTGAATGCCTGAGAATGCGTTGCAGTGAGTTAGTAAAATACTGCTATGCTAATTTTAAAAAGAATATAGCTGAACATTTACGTACCAATCCTAAGCATGTATGGAGGTACTTAAAAAATAAACGGATAGGTAACAATTATATTCCCAACAAAATGACATTGAACAACACTAGATTTGCCAGAGGCGGTCAGGAAATTTGTGACTTGTTTTCCGATAATTTTAAGTCTATATATAGAGTAAATAGTAACATACACTCTTCAACGCCAGTTGAAACCACCCCCTCTAACAATAACACTTTCAGCCAGTGCAAACTTGAAGTAAGAGAAGTATTTGATTACTTGTCTGCCCTAGATTGTGATAAGGGACCCGGGCCGGATTCAATTCCTCCTCTCTTTCTTAGAAAATGTGCAGCGAGCCTGGCTGATCCTCTGACTGCAATTTTCAACTATTCTTTGGCACAGGGCTTATTCCCTGACCAGTGGAAAATAGCGCACATCACACCAATCTTTAAATCTGGTAGTGTTGATGATGTTGCAAATTACAGACCAGTGTCCATTCTATCCGCTTGTGGTAAAATTATTGAATCACTTGTTCAAAAAAAAATGTTTACTCACTTTAAAAATGTGCTGGATGATAACCAGCACGGTTTTCGCCCAAAAAAATCAACACAGTCTAATCTAGTCGAGTATGTTTCATTTATATCATCTGCATTAGATGACGGTAGAGAAGTTCATGCAATATACACCGACTTTAAAAAGGCCTTCGACTTGGTAGATCACCACTTACTGATTGCCAAATTAGAAGGTACGGGCGTTCATGGGTCGCTGCTGCGTTGGTGTGAATCGTACTTAAGAAATCGCTCACAATTGGTGTATCTCAAGGGGTTTAAATCCAAACAATGTTATATACCATCAGGAGTGCCTCAGGGGTCACACTTGGGACCTCTACTTTTCTTAGTTTTTATAAACGACTTGGGCTGTAAGATTGATTCGGAATATAAATTTTTTGCTGATGATTTAAAAATATATCGAACTATATATAACGAATCCGATATTGTTCAGCTTCAGCTGGATTTAAATAACGTACATAATTGGTGCATACAAAATAAAATGTCATTAAATCAAAACAAATGTTACTTCATTAAATTTAGCAGAAAAAGGAAAATATCTCAAAATTGTTACTCGATTAATAACAGCCCGCTCCGAGAAGTTGATACTATTAGGGACCTTGGTGTTTTAGTGGATAGTGGTTTAAGTTTTAGGAGTCATTACGACCAAATGATTGCTCGGGCATCTAAATTGTCAGGTTTCATCGTCAGGGAAATGAAAATTTTTAGAGAGCCAATTCTGACTATTTCCATTTATAACAGCGTTATTCGGAGTATTCTGGAGTACTGTAGTACCGTATGGAATCCGTTTTATCAGGTGCACTCTGATCGAATAGAGCAGGTTCAAAAAAGGTTTCTATATCACTTAAGTTATTCAGATAACAGATGTCGTAGTCTGAACTCTTATAACTCTAGACTGAGTCATTATAAAATGAAATCTTTAAGCGCACGTAGGAAATCTTTGGATTTCATTTTCTTGTATAAATTAATAAATGGTTTAATAGATTCTCCCGAGCTTTTAGAGAAAGTAAAATTTAGTATTCCACGTAGTAGTAGCCGCTTAATTAACCGAAGGACTTTCGTCCTGCCTCATAGTCGAACTAATATAGGTAATTTTTCACCCATTTGCCGCATGCTTTCTCTTGGGAACTCCATTCGTGGTGAAATAGATATCTTTGCTGGTTCTGTAGCCTCAGTTAGGACTAAACTTAGAGTCGTAATTGTATAATTATTTTTGTAGTCAATTGTTCTTTCCCAAAACTTTTTCATTAGGTTTATATGAAAACAATTTGTAAGTTTTGCTTAATTTTATCTTTTTCTTTCTTAATACTAAGTGTTTAACATAAAATATGCATGTTAGATTCACATCTAGTAGATGTCAATCAGACCTATCGTGTTGTAACTGTTTTATTGCATTTGTGATTGTACATCAGTTTTGTGAATTATAATAAAAAAAAAAAAAAAAAAAAACCCAAATCAGAACTGTATTTAGAAATTATTTTACTAAAATAAGTTTAGTAATTGTGTCTGTAATTACCGATGTATCTCAGTTATGGCATGGTACAGGTACACCTACCTTACGCCGGACATCTAACAGATTACAGACCACTGACCATCGTATACCTGCGTACCACTGACCATCGTATACCTGCGTACCACTGACCATCGTATACCTGCGTACCACTGACCATCGTATACTTGCGTACCACTGACCATCGTATACTTGCGTACCACTGACCATCGTATACCTGCGTACCACTGACCATCGTATACCTGCGTACCACTGACCATCGTATACCTGCGTACCACTGACCATCGTATACCTGCGTACCACTGACCATCGTATACCTGCGTACCACTGACCATCGTATACTTGCGTACCACTGACCATCGTATACCTGCGTACCACTGATCATCGTATACCTGCGTACCACTGACCATCGTATACCTGCGTACCACTGACCATCGTATACTTGCGTACCACTGACCATCGTATACCTGCGTACCACTGACCATCGTATACCTGCGTACCACTGACCATCGTATACCTGCATACCACTGACCATCGTATACCTGCGTACCACTGACCATCGTATACCTGCGTACCACTGACCATCGTATACTTGCGTACCACTGACCATCGTATACCTGCGTACCACTGACCATCGTATACCTGCGTACCACTGACCATCGTATACTTGCGTACCACTGACCATCGTATACCTGCGTACCACTGACCATCGTATACTTGCGTACCACTGACCATCGTATACCTGCGTACCACTGACCATCGTATACCTGCGTACCACTGACCATCGTATACGTGCGTACCACTGACCATCGTATACTTGCGTACCACTGACCATCGTATACTTGCGTACCACTGACCATCGTATACTTGCGTACCACTGACCATCGTATACTTGCGTACCACTGACCATCGTATACTTGCGTACCACTGACCATCGTATACTTGCGTACCACTGACCATCGTATACTTGCGTACCACTGACCATCGTATACTTGCGTACCACTGACCATCGTATACTTGCGTACCACTGACCATCGTATACTTGCGTACCACTGACCATCGTATACTTGCGTACCACTGACCATCGTATACTTGCGTACCACTGACCATCGTATACCTGCGTACCACTGACCATCGTATACCTGCGTACCACTGACCATCGTATACTTGCGTACCACTGACCATCGTATACCTGCGTACCACTGACCATCGTATACCTGCGTACCACTGACCATCGTATACGTGCGTACCACTGACCATCGTATACCTGCGTACCACTGACCATCGTATACTTGCGTACCACTGACCATCGTATACCTGCGTACCACTGACCATCGTATACCTGCGTACCACTGACCATCGTATACCTGCGTACCACTGACCATCGTATACCTGCGTACCACTGACCATCGTATACTTGCGTACCACTGACCATCGTATACTTGCGTACCACTGACCATCGTATACTTGCGTACCACTGACCATCGTATACTTGCGTACCACTGACCATCGTATACTTGCGTACCACTGACCATCGTATACTTGCGTACCACTGACCATCGTATACTTGCGTACCACTGACCATCGTATACTTGCGTACCACTGACCATCGTATACTTGCGTACCACTGACCATCGTATACTTGCGTACCACTGACCATCGTATACTTGCGTACCACTGACCATCGTATACTTGCGTACCACTGACCATCGTATACTTGCGTACCACTGACCATCGTATACCTGCGTACCACTGACCATCGTATACCTGCGTACCACTGACCATCGTATACCTGCGTACCACTGACCATCGTATACTTGCGTACCACTGGCCATCGTATACTTGCGTACCACTGACCATCGTATACCTGCGTACCACTGACCATCGTATACCTGCGTACCACTGACCATCGTATACTTGCGTACCACTGACCATCGTATACTTGCGTACCACTGACCATCGTATACCTGCGTACCACTGACCATCGTATACCTGCGTACCACTGACCATCGTATACCTGCGTACCACTGACCATCGTATACTTGCGTACTACTACCATCGTATACCTGCGTACCACTGACCATCGTATACTTGCGTACTACTGACCATCGTATACCTGCGTACCACTGACCATCGTATACTTGCGTAGTTTACATCGAGACCTACATCAATAGCTAAATTATCCGAATAATAGTACTCGATTCAAATTCAGTCTGTCGGTGAGCTGACTTGAGAAGTGATGTGACAAGGCGTGGGTGGGTAAGATGAAACACTGATATTGACAAGATCATAAACAAGCAAGATGAACACTGATATTGACAAGATCATAAACAGGCAAGATGAACACTGATATTGACAAGATCATAAACAGGCAAGATGAACACTGATATTGACAAGATCATAAACAAGCAAGATGAACACTGATATTGACAAGATCATAAACAGGCAAGATGAACACTGATATTGACAAGATCATAAACAGGCAAGATGAACACTGATATTGACAAGATCATAAACAAGCAAGATGAACACTGATATTGACAAGATCATAAACAAGCAAGATGAACACTGATATTGACAAGATCATAAACAGGCAAGATGAACACTGATCAATCGCTCAGTTATACAGTTTAAAACAATTTAAAAACTGACATTTATTTGGTAAACTCTCACAGCTAATTATAGCAGATCAGTTTATATTTAAACCACGTTTATCTCATAATATCGTGATCAAGTCAGCGGGGTCGTCTTGAGTATTACAGGAGTGATTATGTTAACAGTAACTAATAATACTCAAGTTGAGATCAAGGCATTTACAAAATTAGCACCTTCTTCATTAAATAATACAAATTTACTTCGAGCCAAGGATTTAACACAAAACTTAGCGATCGCTCGCCGAGAAACAAACATCGTTTACTAAACCATTTGACTAAATGAAATAGGTTATGGTTATTCTAGACAAGTTTATGAATATTATTATCTTTAATTTGAAGTTCAGTTGGTTCCCACCGTCTGAGGAGGGAGACGCTCGTGTTGTGATCTGCCTCGCTCGGT
The DNA here is from genome assembly GCA_947568875.1 of Fissipunctia ypsillon. NCBI lineage: Eukaryota > Metazoa > Arthropoda > Insecta > Lepidoptera > Noctuidae > Fissipunctia > Fissipunctia ypsillon. The sequence goes on from OX387649.1 coordinate 26,203,389, forward strand.
GCAGTCGCAGTTTAACTTGAACATAACTTAAAGAAATTCTTGTAAATAGATGCATCAGCTTCCTTCATTTTACCGTAATTAGTATAATATCGACCTTTTTCATGAAGAACATCGTAAGTGACATTTTGCACTTTTTACAGGAAAGGAAGTTTTCTTTCCTAATTAACGATGTTGTCATTTACGATGATAATTTCTCACAACAATAAAGTCGTGTAAATCTAAAATAAAATTTAAGAGTCATCGCGACAAAATGTAAAACTGTCTAATTAAGAGGTTACGAAGAAAACATAGTTTTGTGATTTTTGGCGCTTACGATGTTTTGCCTGAAAAGGCTCGATAATATACTATTAGGTCCTTACATATGAAATTAGCGTTTTGTCGTACTGACCACTTTGATCTGAAATATCTCCTCCTTGGTTAAGAATTCCAAATTCAAATTTATAAATTCATTTAGCTGGTACATTTAAGTTTTGAAAACAGTCATTCATTTGTTTTTCCTCATTATTTTTTTTTTGGCGTCGCTTATTGCCGCACAATGGAAAACATGAAATATCGGTATATTTACGAGTACCAGTTCAACCGTGGCACCAGTGCTGCAGAAACAGCTCGAAGGATTAATAATGTGTACAGCGCTGGTGTCGCAAAAGAAAGCACGGACGTTTTTGGTTTCAACGTTTTCGTTCTGGAAACTTCGACCTTCAGAACCAACCCCGTGGACGGCCGGAGACCAAAGTGGAAAATGAAGAATTAAAGGCTATTGTGAAAGCGGATCCATCACAAAGCACTTCAGAGATAGCTGCAGGCTTCGGGGTAAGTGATAAAACTGTATTAATCCACTTGAAGCAAATCGGGAAAGTAAAAAAACTTGAACGATGGGTACCTCATGAATTGAGTGAATCGAACATGCAAACACGCGTCGACTGCTGTGTTACTTTGCTCAACCGACACAATAATGAAGGGATTTTAAATCGAATCATTACTTGTGATAAAAAGTGGATACTGTACGATAATCGGAAGCGCAGACCCAGCCAAATCCTGCCTTAAACGAAAATTGACTCAGAAAAAGTTACTTGTGAGTGTTTGGTGGACTAGCGCCGGTGTTGTTCACTACAGCTTTCTAAAATCTAGCCAAACGATTACGCAGATATCTATTGTCAGCAACTGCAAACCATGAAGGAAGAACTAGCTGCTAAACAACCGAGATTGGTCAATCGCTCTAGGCCACTGCTGCTTCACGACAACGCAAGACCACACACTGCACAACAAACAACCACTAAGTTAGATGAGCTACAATTGGAATGTCTGTGACATCCACCGTACTCCCCGGACCTTGCTCCAACAGATTACAATTTTTTCCGGAATTTGGACAACTTCTTACAAGGAAATAAATTCAACTCCGATGCGGCAGTCCAAACCGCCTTCAAAGAGTTTATTGATTCTCGCCCCCACGGTTTTTTTAGTAAAGGGATCAATGAACTACCTATGAGATGGCAAAAGTGCATAGATAACAACGGTGCATACTTTGATTAATTAAATATATTTTACTAAAAAAAATTGACTTTATATTCCTCCCGTACAAAACACCAATTTCATATGTAAGGACCTAATAACATTGTGTCAAAAATAAAAGGAAGGATTTTAACATTTGATGTGAAATTTTGGGAGCGAAATAATCAAAAGAGTGCGACTTTGTGTTCAACAGGAAGGGACTCATTTTGAGCATTAGATAAATTGATTAATTTTGTATTAAAAATGTTAAAATTCATGGTCTTTCTTTTATTTTTGACACTATGTTATTTAGCAAAAAATAATTCTTATAATGAAGCCTTTCAATCGGTATGATAAAGCTACAGGGTGATTATTTTTCTCGTGTAACGGGTTCGATTTCCGGTTCAACCACGTATTTATTTCAAATCTAATTATCTATGAATGCAGTTTAAATTGTTTTTTTTTAATTCAAATAATGTCTTCTTTCAGTAAAATGTTCCATCTACAAATATTCAAGGTACTTTCCCTCTATGTGGCATATCTGTGGGACGCCCTGTATAGGTGCGTTTTTTTATCAGTAGGCCTAGTCCGCTACAGCAAACGTTCTCCGTCCTTTGACAAAGGTATCATTTATTAATCAGAAGAGTCATATTCGGGGTATTATGCAATAATGGGTCTACATTTAAAAAATCCTAGTTCTTCTGATCATTATCGTCAACAAATGTCAAAAATTGTAAGATGTTGCTCTTGACTAACTTCTTATGATTCTGCTATTTGACATTAAAGCAATTCATAGTTTGTGCACCATTTTACGAATCTCCGTACAAAAATGTCAAACAGATGAATTGCGTGATATGAATTGTACGCAGTTAATATTATGAATCGTCAATTTGTGACCATTTTACGATTAATTTAATTATAGTTCACATATCATCCTATTATGATTCTGCCAAAGTGGCCGTTTTAGCCCCCCAGGCTAGCAATATACACCATACCTACAATTTTCCGAACTTACATTCTATAACTTACGCTTTTGTCCCATGCGCATACACTACCTAGCTTTTAGAGTTCTGTACTGACTCAAGGTAGCCAACGGGTTTCTTGAGCCTATGTCGTCTGTCCGTCCGTCTGTCAATCTGTGGATGAGCAATCCCGACCTTAAGTATTGGAAAAACCTACCAGCACCTTCCCCAACCTGGGAATTGAACCCAGCCAGGGCAACAGGACCTCACGCACACCAGTCGCGCTCGCGACCACTAGACCGACGTCGACTCAGCAAGGTGTCTTCATTACTGAGTGGCACACAACTACGTCACTCGCACCAGCACATTGTCGCACAAACAAATAAAACCGCCCTCTTAACAATATTAGCAGTCGCGCGAGTTTACCGCGACGCGCATATTGCGAGCTTACATTGGGATCCTCTATGTACTGGATCTTGTACCTATACGTGGGTACACACGTGTGAGCTAGCTGCGTCGTGTTTGTGTACCGTGACGTCACAGACGACTGCCATCATTGGTGTCTACATTGCATATTGGTGTAAACATCGAGCGAGCGCCGCTAATTGATTCCTCTGCCTTCAAACTAGCGCTTCCTACTGCCACACTGAGTCACCTTGCATGAGTTAATAGTTGAGCAGACAACCTGATTGTACTAAACGCAACACGATGCCACAATATAAATATGGACAGTAGGGAAACTACCTACAAACACTCGAGACGGCACACTCACACAAACATGCGCTTCGACGAGACTCCCAAGCGCTCGTCGCGGTGCTCTCAGTAGTGAGTGCCGCGTCATGACGAGTGGTCACTTTTAAGTTTATCTCCGCGATCTTTTTAAAAATGCCACGAACGTATTGCGTAGTATACGGCTGTTTGAACTCGGCTTCATCAAAACCGGAGCTATCGTGTTTTAAACTTCCTGACTTATCGTATTTTAATTTTTCGTTGTTGCTTTAAAGAAGAACACATAAACTGCAAAGTAGCTGAACTAATTTACAAAGAAATAAACAAAATCGGTTTCATAGTACCCTGTCCTTGTTTCATAGTACCCTGTCCTTGTTTCATAGTACCCTGTCCTTGTTTCATAGTACCCTGTCAGAACCTGGTACGAACACTGATTTAAAGATGAGATATGAGAAAAATAAGTTTTCTATAGAAATTTGAAATTCCCCATATCTCGTCTTTAAATCAGTGTTCTTTCAAAATATATATTTGGGAACCTAGATATTTTGTAATCTGATCGTAATAAATATACACTATCATAGGAATATGTTTGATTTACAAATTATTTTGGTATTTCGTTTGTATGAACTACGCATGGTTCGCCGGCCCCTTAAGAGCCATTTTCTTAAATAATCGCTTAGATTGAAAAAATATATCTAGTTCCATAAAATACGTGTTATAAGTATCAACAAGGCGACGAAGAGGTGCTCGCTCCCCAGCGTTGGTCCTGCATATGTCTGTATGGAACAGTTGAGAGACGCGCACCCCCCTTCGAATAACACTTCTAGGTACCCTTTTTTTTTGTGGATGGGAAATCATCAAATGACTTCTCCCGCTCTGGGCGGAGCGGGAGGGCGTGTCAGACTTTTACTGACTAAAACCCACCCGTGTTCCTTCTGTTCCCTGTGCCGGGGCCACGGTAACTCTTTCGAACATCCCGCAACCCTAGCTGTTCTAGGTACCCTGAGACACAATTTGTTTATTAGGTCCATACAGTCCAGTTGGTTATTGCATATGCCGTGTAGCGTCATTACATCGAGAAACAGCCGCCTGATTCCCAGATCCTGAACTTCATACCGTTTCAATAGCTCCACGTAAGGCACCTTTGATTGGAAGCACTTATAGTTCATAGACCGTAAGAACTTCTTCTGTACCATTTCTATTCTAGTGCCGTATTTGTTGTAGAATGGGTTCCAGATTGAAACGGCGTATTCTAACTGGGATCGCACCAAGGTCTTATACAGTGTTAAAAACGTAGAGGGCCGCACAAAGTCACGCGTTGATCTCATGACGAAACCATACATCTGATACGCCTTGTTTACTATATTTTCAACGTGTATGTCGAGGTGCAAATTGGCATCTAGTGTAACACCCAAATCACGAACAAAACTAACTAAATCCAAGTGCGAGTTATTAATTGAATAATTAAAATCAGCTTTATTCCTCTTTTTGGTAAATGAGATAGCAAGGCATTTGGGTAGACTGAGAAAGAGCTTATTATTGTTGCAGTATGTAAATAATCTGTCTAGGTCCGATTGAAGAAGTAGACAATCTTGTATATTCTTACATGGTCTGTAGATTTTTATGTCGTCAGCGTACATCAAAAATTTAGAGTTGATAAAACATTTAGTAATGTCATTAATAAATATAATGAAGAGAAGAGGTCCCAAAATGGATCCCTGTGGTACGCCAGATGTTACAACTATAGGGTCAGACTCGTAACCGTTAACAACAATTTTTTGGGTCCTATTATAGATATAAGAAACAAACCATCTAAGCAAATTACCACGTATTCCGTTGAAAGCTATTTTCTCTAAAAGCAGTGTATGATCCACCTTATCAAACGCCTTCTGAAAGTCAATATCGTATAGTGTCGTAGCAGATGAAAATATTTTTCTGTAAATAATTTGTAATAATGAAAAATAAAGGTATTTTGTTATGTAATGGGTTTTTAATTACTAGGTATCACATGCATTTTCGGATTGAAACGAGGTACGGTTCGCAGCCGCTCATGAGCCTTGCGCGCGCGCCACCTGCGCTGCGGCGTCTACCGCGCGCGCTCCGACGAGCGCTCGAAATGTTTTCGTCCAACCGCCGCTCGAGTACGGTCCCGCCAAAACTTGTAAAAGGTTACGCCGTAATGACAAAGTTAAAGATCTATAGTTCTACAAGTTGTTGTGTGTTTATATTAAATTGTTTTCCGTGTTTAAACTATCGTCTTTTGCTGAGACTAACCGACGCCATGAGATTACCTATTTAAATTGTATTTGTAAACTAGTTATTTAAATTCGATTGATTGATCACTACAGAACAAAAATGAAAAAAAAAACAATATCAAAAACATTAAAAGTTACAACCCTATTGCTTCAATGGAGCGTAGGTAATTATGTCCTCAACTAGGCTTAGTTTCCGTACTGTCCATATTTATACTGTGACGATGCTGCTATAAAATACACTAACAGTTATTACTTAAATACACCTTAAAATATACGTCAACATGCACGGAGTTACCATGGGCGAGTAACAAGGCCAGTTCCTGTATCTTTATCTATACAAATAAATAAAGTTGAAGTGTATGTTTGTAATGTCAAAATAACAACTTTTAACTAAATGCATAATAACTAACTTTTAGCACAGGAACTGTGCATTTTTCAGGTTAATTAGTACCACCAACCACCACCACCACTTCTTGGACTTGAAACTATTTCTTTGCAATACCTTCACGACGGTCTATAAAGGAGGACAAACCAATAAACACACTTTCGTATTTTGAAATTTAAAACAAAACAAATACGCTGATAATTACGGCTTCAATAACAGTTGTTAATAACTAATATCGTATGAAAACATGTTAATAATAATGAAATTGAACGCGAATCAAATGCCATAATGTGTGCGAGTTATCCGCGCCCGCGCCACCTGCACCCTGTCAGCAACAACACGACACGACAGTCATTTGTTATGAATTAACTACAACTACATGCCGCTATAATTGATATCCAGCCGTTAGCAACACGTACTCCAGCATGCAAATGAACCAGTCTGATCACAAGTGAACGCGAACAGAACTGTTTCTCTTATCAGTTTGTACTATCAACTATGATCTTATTATACATTCTCACAATAGCTATAGCTTTATTTGCTTAGGTAAGTAGGCACAAACATTTGTGGACCAACAACCTGAAAATGATGGCTCCTGTAGCACAGACAGCAGTACGTCAACATTGCAGGACGCACCTATCCGTCGACGATTGCTCCTGTAGCACAGACAGCAGTACGTCAACATTGCAGGACGCACCTATCCGTCGACGATTGCTCCTGTAGCACAGACAGCAGTACGTCAACATTGCAGGACGCACCTATCCGTCGACGATTACTCCTATCGCACAGACAGCAGTACGTCAACATTGCAGGACGCACCTATCCGTCGACGATTGCTCCTGTAGCACAGACAGCAGTACGTCAACATTGCAGGACGCACCTATCCGTCGACGATTGCTCCTGTAGCACAGACAGCAGTACGTCAACATTGCAGGACGCACCTATCCGTCGACGATTGCTTCTATCGCACAGACAGCAGTACGTCAACATTGCAGGACGCACCTATCCGTCGACGATTGCTCCTATCGCACAGACAGCAGTACGTCAACATTGCAGGACGCACCTATCCGTCGACGATTGCTCCTGTAGCACAGACAGCAGTACGTCAACATTGCAGGACGCACCTATCCGTCGACGATTGCTCCTGTAGCACAGACAGCAGTACGTCAACATTGCAGGACGCACCTATCCGTCGACGATTGCTCCTGTAGCACAGACAGCAGTACGTCAACATTGCAGGACGCACCTATCCGTCGACGATTGCTCCTGTAGCACAGACAGCAGTACGTCAACATTGCAGGACGCACCTATCCGTCGACGATTGCTCCTATCGCACAGACAGCAGTACGTCAACATTGCAGGACGCACCTATCCGTCGACGATTGCTCCTATCGCACAGACAGCAGTACGTCAATATTGCAGGACGCACCTATCCGTCGACCTTCTCCTAGTATTGTTACTTTAACCACCGCTCTGCATTGGTCTGCGCGCCCGGAGCCGCTGAACCTAAGGATTCCGCTGAATCCCACGTGACCGACCGCTTGACGCTTAAATAATTACGTAGCCACTAGCCATTCAGCTAGTGACCGTTGGTGTGACATGATAAATAATTACGTAGCCACTAGCCATTCAGCTAGTGACCGTTGGTGTGACATAATAAATAATTACGTAGCCACTAGCCATTCAGCTAGTGACCGTTGGTGTGACATAATAAATAATTACGTAGCCACTAGCCATTCAGCTAGTGACCGTTGGTGTGACATAATAAATAATTACGTAGCCACTAGCCATTCAGCTAGTGACCGTTGGTGTGACATAATAAATAATTACGTAGCCACTAGCCATTCAGCTAGTGACCGTTGGTGTGACATAATAAATAATTACGTAGCCACTAGCCATTCAGCTAGTGACCGTTGGTGTGACATAATAAATAATTACGTAGCCACTAGCCATTCAGCTAGTGACCGTTGGTGTGACATAATAAATAATTACGTAGCCACTAGCCATTCAACTAGTGACCGTTGGTGTGACATAATAAATAATTACGTAGCCACTAGCCATTCAGCTAGTGACCGTTGGTGTGACATAATAAATAATTACGTAGATCACGGAGACGAGGAAGTACAAAAGAAAACTTCTACTTATAATAAAACCGCCTGAAGGTAAAACGTGCTGAAATTAACGGATCGCTCCGTGCCGGATCGTCCTGCCCGGTACGGTATTATAACATGTAATAAAATTAATTGTAAAACTTGATAAACCTTGATATACGACTCCGCTAGGACGTATCGGAAATGAGCTCGTCGTGCAGCCGCCGGTGGGGGAGGGGGGCAGTGGACATCAGATAGAGCTGCCTTTTATGCTAATAAGAGCACTCGCTTTCAGAGTTTGCACTGAGTTATCTGCTCGTAACAATCAGTGTCACTCGCAGGTGCCTGCACTCACCAGGAGCGTCCAAAGGTCCTTCATAGCTACCTGCAGCAGTTCACGTATTAACTTGGCGGAGGTACACACAAGCAGCCTCGCACGGCCTCACCCAGCATCGCCTTGTCTTCGCTAAGCCCTTTTCCACAAGAGCAAAGGTATCGCACACATCTCTCGCTGCGCACCCTCGCACACACTCAACACCCCACGCGCAGCAGACCTGTTCTTATCCGCTATCAATATCTACCTATATCCACCTATCTATATCTATGTGTTTGTGTACAATATAAGTCACGTCGCACGAACACATCATTAGATACATGCATTGAGCGCCACTTTGAACTAATGAGTTTTGAGCCTTATAGTTTTATAACATAACAATATATGATGTTTAAGATGAAACATTTATTACGTTATAAACAAAAAGCGCAGGAGCACTGTATCGCTGTGAAGCAGAATGATGCCAAATAACAAAGTAGGCGTGAGACATGGTGTACCTACACAAACGTCACTCAGAGTGACCGCAACTTGTTAAAATATGTTAAGTACTCGAGTACAAGTTACTAAATGTGATTAAATTATAATCACAGAACCCGGGCCGGGTTTATTGCGGAGTGTGACCACGGGACGGGATGGGGCCGAGCCCGGACCGGCGAGAACAGGGAAAGGGACGCAAGCACGAGATAACTTGCAAAGAAGGTATATTCTGAAGAATGCACCGTGGAACATACGAGTGCTTGTAAACCATAATCAAGTATTCAGTAGTTAAGCACATCAAGTTTCAGAAACAGTTCAGCTTCGTAGATCGTCGTGTCTGCCACTCGGAGGTGGTCGTGTGGCAGCTCTCCCGACAGCTCTATGCGTCATATTGACGCCGGTTATCTACTGTGGCATTATTTTCCCGATTAGTCTCAGATTCAAGCGGTGCCTAATGCACGAGCTGTTTGTGTGGCGAGGTCACAAGTAGAACTAACTTCCCAGATATGTGCTTCCTAAGTTCATATGAACAAGACATAATACTGTCAGCCGAGCACGAGGAGGAGACTGCAGAAGTGGTCCTTCTGTCCTGCCTGCTAGCTCGAACGGTGGATGGAGGAAGTAGTTTTATGGTGGCTCGTGTGTGCTAACAAAGTAAAATGATTAGTTCTGTACAAGTGAGTCGTTTTATCGCATGCTCACAGAGGTAGTGTCGGACGCCCAGCCCACTGTTGCAGCGAGACCGTGCGACCACAAACATGCGACACACAAACATGCGACACACAGACATGCGACACACAGACATGCGACACACAGACATGCGACACACAGACATGCGACACACAGACATGCGACACACAGACATGCGACACACAGACATGCGACACACAGACATGCGACACACAGACATGCGACACACAGACATGCGACACACAGACATGCGACACACAGACATGCGACACACAGACATGCGACACACAGACATGCGACACACAGACATGCGACACACAGACATGCGACACACAGACATGCGACACACAGACATGCGACACACAGACATGCGACACACAGACATGCGACACACAGACATGCGACACACAGACATGCGACACACAGACATGCGACACACAGACATGCGACACACAGACATGCGACACACAGACATGCGACACACAGACAAACGCACTTCTTATTCCAACATGATGACACTGTTGTAGTAATGGTAGGTACTTATGTAATATAGTGTTTTTTGTGTTCCATGGAATGTGTTGAACATGCCGCATCCCGCCCGGCGCGGCGCGGCCTTACAAACATGCCGCATCCCGCCCGGCGCGGCGCGGCCTTACAAACATGACGTGTCCCGCCCGGCGCGGCGCGGCCTTACAAACATGCCGCATCCCGCCCGGCGCGGCGCGGCCTTACAAACATGCCGCATCCCGCCCGGCGCGGCGCGGCCTTACAAACATGCCGCATCCCGCCCGGCGCGGCGCGGCCTTACAAACCTGCCGCATCCCGCCCGGCGCGGCGCGGCCTTACAAACATGCCGCATCCCGCCCGGCGCGGCGCGGCCTTACAAACATGACGTGTCCCGCCCGGCGCGGCGCGGCCTTACAAACATGCCGCATCCCGCCCGGCGCGGCGCGGCCTTACAAACATGACGTGTCCCGCCCGGCGCGGCGCGGCCTTACAAACATGCCGCATCCCGCCCGGCGCGGCGCGGCCTTACAAACATGACGTGTCCCGCCCGGCGCGGCGCGGCCTTACAAACATGCCGCATCCCGCCCGGCGCGGCGCGGTCTTACAAACATGCCGCATCCCGCCCGGCGCGGCGCGGCCTTACAAACATGACGTGTCCCGCCCGGCGCGGCGCGGCCTTACAAACATGCCGCATCCCGCCCGGCGCGGCGCGGCCTTACAAACATGACGTGTCCCGCCCAGCGCGGCGCGGCCTTACAAACATGCCGCATCCCGCCCGGCGCGGCGCGGCCTTACAAACATGCCGCATCCCGCCCGGCGCGGCGCGGCCTTACAAACATGACGTGTCCCGCCCGGCGCGGTGCGGACTTACAAACATGACGTGTCCCGCCCGGCGCGGCGCGGCCTTACAAACATGCCGCATCCCGCCCGGCGCGGCGCGGCCTTACAAACATGACGTGTCCCGCCCGGCGCGGCGCGGACTTACAAACATGACGTGTCCCGCCCGGCGCAGCGCGGCCTTACAAACATGCCGCATCCCGCCCGGCGCGGCGCGGCCTTACAAACATGACGTGTCCCGCCCGGCGCGGCGCGGCCTTACAAACATGCCGCATCCCGCCCGGCGCGGCGCGGCCTTACAAACATGACGTGTCCCGCCCGGCGCGGCGCGGACTTACAAACATGACGTGTCCCGACCGGCGCGGCGCGGCCTTACAAACATGCCGCATCCCGCCCGGCGCGGCGCGGCCTTACAAACATGACGTGTCCCGCCCGGCGCGGCGCGGCCTTACAAACATGACGTGTCCCGCCCGGCGCGGCGCGGACTTACAAACATGACGTGTCCCGCCCGGCGCGGCGCGGCCTTAAAAACATGCCGCATCCCGCCCGGCGCGGCGCGGCCTTAGAAACATGCCGCATCCCGCCCGGCGCGGCGCGGCCTTACAAACATGCCGCATCCCGCCCGGCGCGGCGCGGCCTTACAAACATGCCGCATCCCGCCCGGCGCGGCGCGGCCTTACAAACATGACGTATCCCGCCCGGCGCGGCGCGGCCTTACAAACATGCCGCATCCCGCCCGGCGCGGCGCGGCCTTACAAACATGACGTGTCCCGCCCGGCGCGGCGCGGCCTTACAAACATGCCGCATCCCGCCCGGCGCGGCGCGGCCTTACAAACATGCCGCATCCCGCCCGGCGCGGCGCGGCCTTACAAACATGACGTATCCCGCCCGGCGCGGCGCGGCCTTACAAACATGCCGCATCCCGCCCGGCGCGGCGCGGCCTTACAAACATGACGTGTCCCGCCCGGCGCGGCGCGGCCTTACAAACATGCCGCATCCCGCCCGGCGCGGCGCGGCCTTACAAACATGACGTGTCCCGCCCGGCGCGGCGCGGCCTTACAAACATGCCGCATCCCGCCCGGCGCGGCGCGGCCTTACAAACATGACGTGTCCCGCCCGGCGCGGCGCGGACTTACAAACATGACGTGTCCCGCCCGGCGCGGCGCGTACTTACAAACATGACGTGTCCCGCCCGGCGCGGCGCGGACTTACAAACATGACGTGTCCCGCCCGGCGCGGCGCGGAATTACAAACATGACGTGTCCCGCCCGGCGCGGCGCGGCCTTACAAACATGCCGCATCCCGCCCGGCGCGGCGCGGCCTTACAAACATGACGTGTCCCGCCCGGCGCGGCGCGGACTTACAAACATGACGTGTCCCGCCCGGCGCGGCGCGGCCTTACAAACATGACGTGTCCCGCCCGGCGCGGCGCGGCCTTACAAACATGCCGCATCCCGCCCGGCGCGGCGCGGCTTTACAAACATGCCGCATCCCGCCCGGCGCGGCGCGGCCTTACAAACATGCCGCATCCCGCCCGGCGCGGCGCGGCCTTACAAACATGACGTGTCCCGCCCGGCGCGGCGCGGACTTACAAACATGACGTGTCCCGCCCGGCGCGGCGCGGCCTTACAAACATGACGTGTCCCGCCCGGCGCGGCGCGGCCTTACAAACATGACGTGTTCATCCCGGCGCGGCGCGGCCTTACAAACATGCCGCATCCCGCCCGGCGCGGCGCGGCCTTACAAACATGACCTGTCCCGCCGGGCGCGGCGCGGCCTTACAAACATGACGTGTCCCGCCCGGCGCGGCGCGGCCTTACAAACATGCCGCATCCCGCCCGGCGCGGCGCGGCCTTACAAACATGACGTGTCCCGCCCGGCGCGGCGCGGACTTACAAACATGACGTGTCCCGACCGGCGCGGCGCGGCCTTACAAACATGCCGCATCCCGCCCGGCGCGGCGCGGCCTTACAAACATGACGTGTCCCGCCCGGCGCGGCGCGGCCTTACAAACATGACGTGTCCCGCCCGGCGCGGCGCGGACTTACAAACATGACGTGTCCCGCCCGGCGCGGCGCGGCCTTAAAAACATGCCGCATCCCGCCCGGCGCGGCGCGGCCTTAGAAACATGCCGCATCCCGCCCGGCGCGGCGCGGCCTTACAAACATGCCGCATCCCGCCCGGCGCGGCGCGGCCTTACAAACATGCCGCATCCCGCCCGGCGCGGCGCGGCCTTACAAACATGACGTATCCCGCCCGGCGCGGCGCGGCCTTACAAACATGCCGCATCCCGCCCGGCGCGGCGCGGCCTTACAAACATGACGTGTCCCGCCCGGCGCGGCGCGGCCTTACAAACATGCCGCATCCCGCCCGGCGCGGCGCGGCCTTACAAACATGACGTGTCCCGCCCGGCGCGGCGCGGCCTTACAAACATGCCGCATCCCGCCCGGCGCGGCGCGGCCTTACAAACATGACGTGTCCCGCCCGGCGCGGCGCGGACTTACAAACATGACGTGTCCCGCCCGGCGCGGCGCGTACTTACAAACATGACGTGTCCCGCCCGGCGCTGCGCGGACTTACAAACATGACGTGTCCCGCCCGGCGCGGCGCGGAATTACAAACATGACGTGTCCCGCCCGGCGCGGCGCGGCCTTACAAACATGCCGCATCCCGCCCGGCGCGGCGCGGCCTTACAAACATGACGTGTCCCGCCCGGCGCGGCGCGGACTTACAAACATGACGTGTCCCGCCCGGCGCGGCGCGGCCTTACAAACATGACGTGTCCCGCCCGGCGCGGCGCGGCCTTACAAACATGCCGCATCCCGCCCGGCGCGGCGCGGCTTTACAAACATGCCGCATCCCGCCCGGCGCGGCGCGGCCTTACAAACATGCCGCATCCCGCCCGGCGCGGCGCGGCCTTACAAACATGCTGCATCCCGCCCGGCGCGGCGCGGCCTTACAAACATGCCGCATCCCGCCCGGCGCGGCGCGGCCTTACAAACATGCCGCATCCCGCCCGGCGCGGCGCGGCCTTACAAACATGCCGCATCCCGCCCGGCGCGGCGCGGCCTTACAAACATGCCGCATCCCGCCCGGCGCGGCGCGGCCTTACAAACATGCCGCATCCCGCCCGGCGCGGCGCGGCCTTACAAACATGCCGCATCCCGCCCGGCACGGCGCGGCCTTACAAACATGCCGCATCCCGCCCGGCGCGGCGCGGCCTTACAAACATGACGTGTCCCGCCCGGCGCGGCGCGGACTTACAAACATGACGTGTCCCGCCCGGCGCGGCGCGGACTTACAAACATGACGTGTCCCGCCCGGCGCGGCGCGGACTTACAAACATGACGTGTCCCGCCCGGCGCGGCGCGGCCTTACAAACATGCCGCATCCCGCCCGGCGCGGCGCGGCCTTACAAACATGCCGCATCCCGCCCGGCGCGGCGCGGCCTTACAAACATGCCGCATCCCGCCCGGCGCGGCGCGGCCTTACAAACATGCCGCATCCCGCCCGGCGCGGCGCGGCCTTACAAACATGCCGCATCCCGCCCGGCGCGGCGCGGCCTTACAAACATGCCGCATCCCGCCCGGCGCGGACTTACAAACCGCAACAAGTGGCACTGCAGTAGAGGCTTTAGGCAGAATTCCAAACCAAATGCAACTAGGTACCTATACTGAAGCTTACCTAAACTAAACTAAACTTAATTTAAACTAACAAAACATGATCACTAAAGTGTTAGCATTCAAAATAAACCCTTGTTAACAATCAGGCTGGACGCTTTTTTAAAGCGCCTGTAATTTGTAGAACCTTCCTTTGTTTTCTGGCAAGATGCGCCTCGAGAACTGAAAGTAACGAACTGAAAGTCGCAAATATAATGGACACGGCGTCGGTCCGGGCGCCGGCGCGCGGTCTCCGGTGGTCCGGCGTCCCCCCCCCCCCCCACTGCCCTTGGCCCCGCCGAGGGACGCACTCCAGGCTTCATTTCGCAAATTATACTCTCAACAAACTCATATTCGCCCAATTACTTACCTGTGACACTACACCCTCTGAAATTGCTCCACATCTAAAACCCCCGTTACATAATAATGAGATTTGTATTTTCCGCTAACATTCCTTCAGGATATGAAGTTTCAGTATTATCTTTTCCGTTTTCCTCCATACTCTTCAATTACTAATTATTGTTGTTATACCTATAGTTGATTCAAGCGAAGAAAAGTCTATAAAATAATAACTGAAAAGGTTATTTCCCGGAAGTATGACAATAATAGTAGGTACTTGAGCGTGCCTCGTATGCTCAACACTGAGCCCGTCGTGCTCAACAAATGCTCAACACTGAGCCCGTCGTGCTCAACAAATGCTCAACACTGAGCCCGTCGTGCTCAACAAATGCTCAACACTGAGCCCGTCGTGCCCGGGTGACTTAGCACGTTTCATCTGACCAATTGCATATTTTACCTCTTTAGCTGTAACTCTTATGGTAAGATTTTTCGGTATTGTCGGTGCGGTACTAAGTTCATCGTCACCCGACGGCGGCAGCGGCCCCAGCGGTGAATCTATTACAAACGCATCTCTAAACATGCTAGGTATGTCAGTGACGTCAAACAGGCCATCGACACACCGAGGGTACAGTTGCATGGTTCATGTGATGTGATGCAATCCGATCCTTAACTACTTGGTCCTGATGGTCCTGGCACCATTTCCGTTTGGATTTGAACACATTTCTAGTGTTCACCTTATTATTATACGCTTCAACGTGTGAAGGTTTACACGGTGACACCCATAACAGACAACTACGTCTGGCCTCCCGATGAGCCCCGCTAACCTTTAACATAACAGACAACTACGTCTGGCCTCCCGATGAGCCCCGCTAACCTTTAACATAACAGACAACTACGTCTGGCCTCCCGATGAGCCCCGCTAACCTTTAACATAACAGACAACTACGTCTGGCCTCCCGATGAGCCCCGCTAACCTTTAACATAACAGACAACTACGTCTGGCCTCCCGATGAGCCCCGCTAACCTTTAACATAATCTCCCTTTCTTTTGCAAGGTGGTCCAGATTTGGCGGATGTAATTTGCCATACAAAATGACCAAGCCTGTGTTATATAATTACAGGAAAATATCTGGTAATGTCGTTTGTAATAAATCATGATAATTTAAACCTTTGTATCGTATTGTGTCGGCCTCCCTGTAGCACAACGTTGTATTCTCACGAACTACATTTACGTCGCACCAGTTAACTAGTTTTAGAACAAAAGTTGTGAACAAAATATCAGGCATTAAAAATCCCCGATATCTGTAAACTGCACACCGCGACGATATATTGTTATGGCACGGTATCTAACGCCATAGTTAATATTCTCGTAACAATATAGAAGCTACAAATGTAGGTAAGTTCTGTACATCATACTATCCCAGCTGCATCGTAACAAACTGCTGCGGTGAACAATCAGTAGCGGTGCTGGGTACTGACTCTTTGAGGGTCACAGATCGGTAGCGGTGCTGGGTACTGACTCTTTGAGGGTCACAGATCGGTAGCGGTGCTGGGTACTGACTCTTTGAGGGTCACAGATATCGGGCGAGTGGCGACTACTTTAACAGAAATTATGATAGCCTTCAATATCACTATAGAACATGCATTATCCGCAACAGCCCCTCCCCCTTCAATCCCACTCTGTTCTCCCCCTCATGCCGGTCTGTTCTCCCCCCTCATCCCGCTCTGTCCACTGCTTTCTGAAACACACCGGTGCGGCGGACGGTGCAACCGACTGCCACGAATTGCTGATTAGGAATAAAATAGAAAATAAAATACAATCTCGAATTTTCCATAACGTCTTTGAAATTGGATATATATGCGGTATGAGGGAAACTAAATGATGCGTTTTATGAGTTCCGTGTTTTGTTCCTACTACTTATAGCAGGAGGTCCTGTACATATCCCGAGTAATGCGGGCTCGGGGCGGGCGTGTCCGGCTCAGTTGATACTTATAGCAGGAGGTCCTGTACATATCCCGAGTAATGCGGGCTCGGGGCGGGCGTGTCCGGCTCAGTTGATACTTATAGCAGGAGGTCCTGTACATATCCCGAGTAATGCGGGCTCGGGGCGGGCGTGTCCGGCTCAGTTGATACTTATAGCAGGAGGTCCTGTACATATCCCGAGTAATGCGGGCTCGGGGCGGGCGTGTCCGGCTCAGTTGATACTTATAGCAGGAGGTCCTGTACATATCCCGAGTAATGCGAGCTCGGGGCGGGCGTGTCCGGCTCAGTTGATACTTATAGCAGGAGGTCCTGTACATATCCCGAGTAATGCGGGCTCGGGGCGGGCGTGTCCGGCTCAGTTGATACTTATAGCAGGAGGTCCTGTACATATCCCGAGTAATGCGGGCTCGGGGCGGGCGTGTCCGGCTCAGTTGATACTTATAGCAGGAGGTCCTGTACATATCCCGAGTAATGCGGGCTCGGGGCGGGCGTGTCCGGCTCAGTTGATACTTATAGCAGGAGGTCCTGTACATATCCCGAGTAATGCGGGCTCGGGGCGGGCGTGTCCGGCTCAGTTGATACTTATAGCAGGAGGTCCTGTACATATCCCGAGTAATGCGGGCTCGGGGCGGGCGTGTCCGGCTCAGTTGATACTTATAGCAGGAGGTCCTGTACATATCCCGAGTAATGCGGGCTCGGGGCGGGCGTGTCCGGCTCAGTTGATACTTATAGCAGGAGGTCCTGTACATATCCCGAGTAATGCGGGCTCGGGGCGGGCGTGTCCGGCTCAGTAATGGGGGCTCGGGGCGGGCGTGTCCGGCTCAGTAATGGGGGCTCGGGGCGGGCGTGTCCGGCTCAGTTGATACTTATAGCAGGAGGTCCTGTACATATCCCGAGTAATGCGGGCTCGGGGCGGGCGTGTCCGGCTCAGTAATGGGGGCTCGGGGCGGGCGTGTCCGGCTCAGTTGATACGGCGCGTGCGCACTTAGTCAGCCGGCACTATACGGACCCTAACACGCTTTTCGCAGGATTTCTTCGTCTAAACGACGCTGATGAATCTCGGCTTTCATATACTTTTGGTAAATTTTACGAAAATTTCGTTGGCTATTCTACGTAGGTGTTGTGGCGTCCAACACATAATCGGATTATGAGCTGAGAGCGAAGTATTGCGAGCAGGACTCATGCAGGACAAACTCGATGTTGTCGCTGGCGGGTGTCAGGCGCGCAGTAGTTATTTCACAAAGGAATACCGGCGGCCTCCGCCCGCTACTATGAAATACCGCGTATTTTTCCTTCGCTATGGTGTGCACACTTCTCTTTGTGGCGGCTAACCGAGCCCTTCTACTGGAAACATTGTAATCTTTAATCACGTAATAGATGCTTGAAACATCTTTTCTCCAAAGATTTGATAACGCCCTAATTAAATAGACGGGAGTCAGATCGAACAACGTATTTTGAACTACGAAGTGAATTACGTTAAGTAATTGAGAAGTTCAAATAATAAGAAGCTTCATAGAACATTTGTTAGCTTCGGGAGGTGGGCTTGTAGTCGTGTTATTTAGTCGCTTGAAGGTCGTTATATCGGATGGCATACGAAGCTATCTAATACATTAGGTATTTGTTTACTTTCGGAATCATTCGTATTTGCTTATAGATAGGTACTTAGATAACACCTAACATAACATCACGCCTTGTTTCCCCGAAGGGTTGGGCAGAGGTGTACCTATTAGTATACCCACATTTCGCCAGTTATGTACTTAAATAAGTCGTGTATATAATAACTGTAACATAATATATTGAAGTGTTAAAGAATCAAAATACAAAATCCGGCCAAGTGCGAGTCGGACTCGCACACGAAGGATTCCGTATCACAGTTCAATATTTAACTCTACATATTTTAAAAAACATAGGTACTTCAGTTTAAAAAAAAAACCGTTTTTTGTACGAGGTCCCCCTTTAATTTTGTACGAGGTCCCCCTTTAATTTTGTACGAGGACCCCCTTTAATTTTGTACGAGGTCCCCCTTTAATTTTGTACGAGGACCCCCTTTAATTTTGTACGAGGTCCCCCTTTAATTTTGTACGAGGTCCCCCTTTAATTTTGTACGAGGTCCCCCTTTAATTTTGTACGAGGACCCCCTTTAATTTTGTACGAGGACCCCCTTTAATTTTGTACGAGGACCCCCTTTAATTTTGTACGAAGACCCCCTTTAATTTTGTACGAGGACCCCCTTTAATTTTGTACGAGGTCCCCCTTTAATTTTGTACGAGGTCCCCCTTTAATTTTGTACGAGGTCCCCCTTTAATTTTGTACGAGGACCCCCTTTAATTTTGTACGAGGACCCCCTTTAATTTTGTACGAGGACCCCCTTTAATTTTGTACGAGGACCCCCTTTAATTTTGTACGAGGACCCCCTTTAATTTTGTACGAGGACCCCCTTTAATTTTGTACGAGGACCCCCTTTAATTTTGTACGAGGTCCCCCTTTAATTTTGTACGAGGTCCCCCTTTAATTTTGTACGAGGACCCCCTTTAATTTTGTACGAGGACCCCCTTTAATTTTGTACGAGGACCCCCTTTAATTTTGTACGAGGTCCCCCTTTAATTTTTATCTTTATTTTATTTTAATGAAAATACTAAACGAAAAATATTTTTCATCTTAAATTTTAACAATCGCAAAGATAACTTTGTATTTCATAATGATACTGTGAATTGACGATGCTGACTCAGGAGTC
This sequence comes from Fissipunctia ypsillon, assembly GCA_947568875.1. Lineage (NCBI taxonomy): Eukaryota > Metazoa > Arthropoda > Insecta > Lepidoptera > Noctuidae > Fissipunctia > Fissipunctia ypsillon. Next base: position 26,222,858 of record OX387649.1, read on the forward strand.
AACCTGTATGTCAGGACACACAGGTACACCTAGTTCAGGAGTCAGAGGCTGCAAACGTTTCTGTAACCTATTATGTCAATAAATAATAATTATTATTATTTCATTTATAAACAAATAATTTACATTTTTAAATATTTATATAAAAACATTAAAAAACATTTAAAAATATAAAAAATATTAGCCCATCGGTATTGGGAATAGGGTCCAAGCTACCGATGGTCAGGCCTCCTGAGAGAGGAACCTCCTAACGATACGTGCCGTATCGACAAGTACCGCTTTCTGTATCAAGTCCTTGATCCAGCTGCCTAACGAGAGCCTGCTCAGATGTTGGTCGAGACTCTTGGCTATTAAGCCATTGGCTGATACGACTATCGGCACAATGACTGCTGTATCCACATCCCATATGTCGACAACCTCGCGAGCCAGGTCAAGATACTTAATCTGCTTATCTTTTTCAGCTTTCACGAGGTTCTCGTCATGCGGAACCGCTATATCAATAATCATTGTGCGACGCTCTGTTCGATCTATCACCACTATGCCTTGTTGGCTTATTGGCAACAATAGTCCTGTCGGTGACGATAGACCTATCCCAATACAACGTGATATTGCCATTTTCGAGTACTGGGTCGGCCACATACCTATAGTACGGCACTTCCGGTGGATAATCCTGGCGACAAGGTTTTGCTTATGCAAGTCGTCTCCGTTAGCCAAACGAGAACAGCCAGATATAATGTGTCGGATTGATTCCCCGGGACGGTGGCATGCCCGACAGATGTCAACCGTGCCGTCCTTCACAATATATTTCCGGTAGTTGTTCGTCATCATAACTTCGTCTATAATCGCAAAGACAAAACCTTCGGTTTCTCCAAAGAGGTCTCCGAATCGCAACCAGGATACGGACGCTGAGAGGTCTACATCGGGCCCATGTAGGACCCGGTAAAAGCGCCCGTGAAGCTCTTTACTCTGCCATACCTCCCTGCGGTCATTAGTATCTAATACTATAGGTTGGCGCCAGTTATCGTTAGCCAAGGAGAGCGGGGTGAGGCCCTTGTCCACTGAGACCACATCTCGGTGCATCCCCACACAGCTTCTAGGAAGTATTCCCTGAGACTGCATACCTGACGGTTATGCAGGGTTAGCATTTAAGAAGCCTCGACCGCCGCACTTCCGCGGGATTTATTATTATTATTAATTACAAAGTAATTTCTTGCAGTTGCAGAAACTCGCCGATATTTAAACAAAATACCTTACGAGTCAGCATTTTTAGATTATATAGTATATGTTAGATGAGATACAGAAGTTTCAAATTCCTAACTTGTTTAGTTGCGATATCTTAGAGCTCGTACAAAAATGGTCTAAAACTGACAATTTTTGCAGCCCTCTATTTCTTCCTATTATTAAAATATATTACCCTATTATAATATTCCCCATATATAATTTTTTTTATTTCCTATTTTTATATTTCCTAATATTAAAATGTATTTGTACTCTACTCGATGAGTTCTAGACAATGCCACATGCCAGGGTAAGTTTTTTTTTTCAAAATCAAAAGTGTATTGTATGCCCCCCCCGCCCCCCCCCCCCCCTTTAATGTTTAACTTTATTTATTTTTATTATTTGTTGATATAGCGGCAATAGAAATACACAATCTGTGAAAATTTCAACTGTCTAACCATTACCGTTCATGAGATACAGCCCACTGACAGACAGATGAACGGACGGACAGCGGAGGTTTAGTAATAGGGTTCCGTTTGGCACCCTTCGGATACGGAACCCTAAAAAGTAATATCATAATAATAGTAAGAACAAAATCTTCTCTTGTTTTTGATTTGCATTTGATATGGTTGTGTCCTTTGTAACTTGAGTCGCACCGGAACTAAGGCAACCCCCACTACGACTACGAAATAAAATGGCTGTGATAGTCAAACTGCTACCATGGGCGTGCGGCTGAGTGTACGCGCGGGCGCGGGTTGCGAAGCTCGCCCACTTGCGAAGGAACACGGCGATGCATCTCGAATAACTCGCCGCCCAACTTCGCGGCGACTGGCGCCTTAACTAGCTTTTTCAAAACAAGCTGAAATATTAAAACGCTGCACGCTGTTGAACGCTATATATTAATCTAAACCTCAACTTTAACCTAACCTGAACGATTATATAATTACTAGCTGTGCCCCGCGATTTCATTCGCGTGGAAGTCGTAAGATACACAATATACTAAAATAACAGCCACATTTTAATAAAACTCCCTCGTCCCCCGACCCGCCGCGTTGCATCGCCCGTCCACGCTATTACTTTGTTTTCGCTTAGAGTTCTTTCTGAGTTTTTTTTTTCTTTTTGCTCGGCTCCTAAGGGTCGTAGCGTGGTGTTAAATAGTTTATAACCATCCCCGAGAATTAGGCTACCAAATGCAAAAATAATTTTTCAAAACCGACTGGTAGTCCCAGTTTTTTTTTTCACACTCATGAGTTTTATTTTTTTGCGCGGAACCCTAATTATTTTTCTTAAATAAAAGTAGCCTAAGTTACTCCTTATAACATCAGCTATCTGCTAGCGAATGTCCCGTCTAAAGTGGTCCAGCCGTTTCGGAAATTAGTCGAAACAAATAGACAGACAGACGGATAACAATTTTAAAAATTGTTTTTTGTTATATGTAAGTACCGAACTTATGATACTTTCATATGCATTTAGTAAAAAGCTGTTATTTTGACATTACAAACAGACACTTCAATTTTATTTATTTGTATAGATGTATAGATAAGAGTAAAAGCGACCGTCTGCAAGACAAAGAAACTTCTACAAATTGTTTACAATCCATTTCAGTCGATGGTCATCATCGTGAGTACTCTCCGGACGAAAGGACGCCATGGCACAGTGCGGCCAAATCGAAAAAAGGTGATCTAAATTCGAAAAAAAAGTTACTAGTTAAGGATTTGAGGCACTGCTGATGTGCAAGAAATACACCCCAAAAAAAGAAGAAAAAATTAAACACTAAAAAGACTGCCTAGCAACTTACAAAAAGAACTGAAATCCCACCAAAAACATTTCATGTAAAATGTTGCCAAGACGACCACATAAGGTTTGCCCTGTGAAAAAGATATCAGATCTCATGTAGAGCCAAGCTTCTGAATCTACACGGCCTAACTCTACCGACCCTAACTTCACAAATTCTACATATCAGTAAAAATGTATGGCTTGGCTGTTTCGTTACTTACTTCAGAAACTAAATATTCGCATCACCTCCACGACGGTAGCGAAACGGCGAAGCCATACATTTTTACTGATATGTAGAATTTGTGAAGTTAGGGTCGGTAGAGTTAGGCCGTGTAGATTCAGAAGCTTGGCTCTACATGAGATCTGATATCTTTTTCACAGGGCAAACCTTATGTGGTCGTCTTGGCAACATTTTACATGAAATGTTTTTGGTGGGATTCACTTCTACTCCTACTCCTTCACTGTGCTCGCGGCTTGCTTGTGGGATTCACTTCTACTCCTACTCCTTCACTGTGCTCGCGGCTTGCTTGTGGGATTCACTTCTACTCCTACTCCTTCACTGTGCTCGCGGCTTGCTTGTGGGATTCACTTCTACTCCTACTCCTTCACTGTGCTCGCGGCTTGCTTGTGGGATTCACTTCTACTCCTACTCCTTCACTGTGCTCGCGGCTTGCTTGTGGGATTCACTTCTACTCCTACTCCTTCACTGTGCTCGCGGCTTGCTTGTGGGATTCACTTCTACTCCTACTCCTTCACTGTGCTCGCGGCTTGCTTGTGGGATTCACTTCTACTCCTACTCCTTCACTGTGCTCGCGGCTTGCTTGTGGGATTCACTTCTACTCCTACTCCTTCACTGTGCTCGCGGCTTGCTTGTGGGATTCACTTCTACTCCTACTCCTTCACTGTGCTCGCGGCTTGCTTGTGGGATTCACTTCTACTCCTACTCCTTCACTGTGCTCGCGGCTTGCTTGTGGGATTCACTTCTACTCCTACTCCTTCACTGTGCTCGCGGCTTGCTTGTGGGATTCACTTCCGTCTAACATTAGGGACTGCCAAACGGTTGCAGTATTTACAAAAAGAGTGATAGAACCACTTCGTCTTAGTTGTTAGTTATCTTAGTGATATTTATTTTAGAAGTAGGTATTTATGTATTTAAATATATATTACAATATGTTTTATTTCATAAGTGATTTGTTTTTATTAAATTGTATGTACTTGTTTTCTTTTCTACTCTTACACACGCTGTCTACATCTCTCTATCTACTCTCCTGTCGCAGGAATGCTGGAAGAGATTTTATTAGAAATAAGCGTCACCTTTGTATTTACGTATTTTGCTCTGCCTTTCATCTTGTTTCATCGTGTTTATTTGTGTGTACCTACATAAATGGTTAAATAAATAAATAAAACATTGTAGTTGTAAGACAAATTCTCTTTTTTTCTTGGGTTATCCCAGAAAAAGGAATGAAGGGTTTCGTAGCTGGGGTGGATTCTCTTCCGGCCAGCATTCTCTTCGTGTACAACTAGTCACCGCCGCCGGCCAGCATTCTCTTCGTGTACAACTAGTCACCGCCGCCGGCCAGCATTCTCTTCGTGTACATCTAGTCACCGCCGCCGGCCAGCATTCTCTTCGTGTACAACTAGTCACCGCCGCCGGCCAGCATTCTCTTCGTGTACAACTAGTCACCGCCGCCGGCCAGCATTCTCTTCGTGTACAACTAGTCACCGCCGCCGGCCAGCATTCTCTTCGTGTACATCTAGTCACCGCCGCCGGCCAGCATTCTCTTCGTGTACAACTAGTCACCGCCGCCGGCCAGCATTCTCTTCGTGTACAACTAGTCACCGCCGCCGGCCAGCATTCTCTTCGTGTACAACTAGTCACCGCCGCCGGCCAGCATTCTCTTCGTGTACAACTAGTCACCGTCGCCGGCCAGCATTCTCTTCGTGTACAACTAGTCACCGCCGCCGGCCAGCATTCTCTTCGTGTACAACTAGTCACCGCCGCCGGCCAGCATTCTCTTCGTGTACAACTAGTCACCGCCGCCGGCCAGCATTCTCTTCGTGTACAACTAGTCACCGCCGCCGGCCAGCATTCTCTTCGTGTACAACTAGTCACCGCCGCCGGCCAGCATTCTCTTCGTGTACAACTAGTCACCGCCGCCGGCCAGCATTCTCTTCGTGTACAACTAGTCACCGCCGCCGGCCAGCATTCTCTTCGTGTACAACTAGTCACCGCCGCCGGCCAGCATTCTCTTCGTGTACAACTAGTCACCGCCGCCGGCCAGCATTCTCTTCGTGTACAACTAGTCACCGCCGCCGGCCACCATTCTCTTCGTGTACAACTAGTCACCGCCGCCGGCCAGCATTCTCTTCGTGTACAACTAGTCACCGCCGCCGGCCACCATTCTCTTCGTGTACAACTAGTCACCGCCGCCGGCCAGCATTCTCTTCGTGTACAACTAGTCACCGCCGCCGGCCAGCATTCTCTTCGTGTACAACTAGTCACCGCCGCCGGCCAGCATTCTCTTCGTGTACATCTAGTCACCGCCGCCGGCCAGCATTCTCTTCGTGTATAATAATCTCAGCTTTTCTCTATTTAGTCAGCTTATATTGTCTTATTACTTCCATACCATAACCATTCACTTCTTGTATCTTATTATCTCTTAATAATCGAGCTTATACATCATAACAGTTATTAAGGAAATACCATATAAACAAATAAAAGCTGATCATGTTCTGATGATCTGAAATCATGTTTAGCTGCACATAGTCGCTTGGGAGTCATAAGCGAGCCGTCCGGACCCTCACAGCTTGCAGAACGCACTCCAGCAGGAGGGGGCACGGTGCGCTGCCGTGCGAAGTGCGCGTCACGTGACGTCACCTGCTGATTGTGTTGCAGTTATAAATACTTCGTTCCTTGTGACCTACACTTATCTAACTGTTCAAAACATAAAAAACATGGATTTAAAAAATGGTGGTACGTCCATGAGCACGTCGCACTAACAACGCTACTCAAACTAATATTTGAGCGCGAGACAGAGCGCCAGCGGCCGCGTGAGCGCGTGTGCCACTATAGCGCTAATAGGGAAAGTTGCACAATAACGCGCCGCAACACAAACGACGCGCGCCGCTCAGCACAAATGCAGCGCACACCGTGCGGGGCCACCGCGCGCGCGGACACCGTGCGGGGCCACCGCGCGCGCGGACACCGTGCGGGGCCACCGCGCGCGCGGACACCGTGCGGGGCCACCGCGCGCGCGGACACCGTGCGGGGCCACCGCGCGCGCGGACACCGGCCGCTCGCCGACGGCTACTCGCAACTGCATGCCTGCACTGGGAGGTGGCTGAGCGGTAGTGCTTCACCAAGTTCTTGTCAGCAGTTTGTCTTTGATGTCATTGCTCTAACTGATGCCGCGAAGATGTCATAGTTTCTTAAATATTTTCGTCTTTACAATGCGGCATACCTCATTACCTGTACTGTGTCATGGAGTATTGGTTCAAAAACATTAACAAAGTAGGTATGTTCGAGTACGTAAGTTATATGAAACTCGTATCTGACTTCGGAATTAAAACTATATTTGAATATTACTCAAATATTAATAATTCTATTCTATTGATACCTATAGCGTCGCTTCTCAGGATAATATTAATCTTGTAATATTTATTCATGTATCAAATCAAATCAATTCAAAATCCTTTTTTTGTATAAAATATGGTAGGTAAAAATTCAGTGTAAAAACACATTCCGCCATGTTGTGGTGGCCTGCAAATATTTAATGGATGTTACATTCCTACAATTATTATAGAGATCGGTCGACACCCTCGCGCCATCTCATGCTCCAAGCACGGCGTGCTGTGCTGGCGCCGCTGCTGCGGCTGCTGAGACCCTAAAGCGGCGCAAATAGTGTAACCTTATCGGTATCTACAGTTTTGATCCGTTTGGGGTCGAAACGCTCGGGTCATGGGGCCCGAGAGCGCGTCTCCTTTTTAAGGAAATTTCTCGCCGACTGGTCGACACTTCACGTGACCAGATGGCTGGCTCGTTCTTTGGCCAAATAATTAGCATTGCCATTCAACGTGGCATTGCTGCCAGTCTTCTGGCCGTTAAGAATTCTATGAACGAAAAGAACAATATATTCACGTCAATACCAATTTGAATTATTTTTGTTTAACTCACATTAGTTCACATTACATATTTAATCAATAGTAAGGTAAGTAGCTACAAACAAAGTAAGCAACTTATCAAAGTAACTTAAATAACTAGTAAAAATAAACTTGTCCGCTTAAGAACTGTCAGTAGATAATCATTTATTGAATAATATAAAAGCAGCGGTTTGAGAAACATTTAAGGCATACGTTGCACTAGTAGCACAGTATTAAAAGGCGTGCATGCTTCTGTCTCGCGTCTGGTGGCCGCGCGCGAGTGAGCCAACTTGTCGCGTTTGTGTTCTCAACTACAATATCCGGCGATGTGCCGCCCCGCGCTGGCTCCGCCGCGCCACCGCCGCGCCACCGCCGCGCCGCAGACGCATGATTACTCACAAGTTGCAACTAATATTGAGTAACAACAAGTCCCCGCCACCATGCATCACGTCACCGTAATAACCTTTTGATATCAGTTAAAGACTTGTATAGCTTCGCGTTAAGAAACTCTTACTTCCAAAGCATTTCGCAACAGTTACGTTTTCTCAACCTTTGTATGTTTCGACGAGGTTGTTGTGAGTAATATATTTTATTTATTTATTTATTTATTTTATTTGGGACAAACAAACAGTAACACATTATATCTGCGCAAATAATATAAACAAAGATATTATATAAATGTGAAACTCACACCGTTATCCACAGCATATACAATTCATATAACTTTACTAATGAACAATCTAAGCGAGTAAAACTACAAAACTGTTCAAATAATATCGGAATCCTTAAGTTTTTTTAACAAAGCACAACGAAATCTATTTGCTGACACTGAGAATAAATCTAATTCTGTAGTTTCTGAACAAAAATCATTATAGTTTTTGCACAAGCGACGTAGAGGCGCCCGCAGACCAGCATTGGTGCGGCAATGGGACACAGCAAAAAGAGGACGTGCGCGCACCTCTCGTCTAATAACAGTTCTCGGGACACAGTAGCATATTTTATTAGTAATCTCAGAGCAATTATACCTGTTATAGCATACGTCGAAAAGAAACATAATTTCTAGATATAAACGTCTAGACTTCAGACTCATTAGATTGTATTTATTAAGTAGATTTTTATAGGTTGGGAAATTGTGGGAGCACCTATAGTGCATCGATCTGAGGAATTTGCGCTGCACTTTTTCTAGCATCTCAACATATTTATTATAAAAAGGGTTCCACACTACCACTGCATATTCGAGTTGAGATCTAACTAGTGCTTTATAGAGATGAGAATAAGTGCTTGCGTGTTTAAATTCAGTAGCTGATCTCATAACGAACCCGTACATACGATAAGCCTTTTTGGTGATGTTATCAATATGTTGATCAAGGTGAAGTTTGTTATCTAGCAGTACCCCTAGGTCTCGCACGGATGGAGCTTTCAATAGAGTTACATTGTTTAGATTATAATTATGATTTAAAACGTTTTTATTTTTTGTGAATGATATCGTTAAACATTTAGAAATACTAAGGTAAAGTTTGTTTTGAACGCAGTATTCAGAGAATCGATTTAAGTCTTCTTGTAACTGACAACAATCTGCAGGTTTTTTTATAGCTTTAAAGATTTTTAGGTCGTCAGCATAGAGCAAAAATTTTGAGCGTCTGAAACAATTTCCAATACCATTTATGAACAAAATGAATAAAAGAGGCCCTAAAATTGAGCCCTGGGGTACGCCAGATGTTACGACAGTAGTCGCCGAGTGGAATCCTTTGATCACAACCCTTTGTGATCTATTACTAACATATGATGCAAACCAGCGAAGCAAATCTCCTCGTATGCCGTTAAATGCAATTTTGGTAAGAAGCAAATTGTGGTCTACTTTGTCGAACGCTTTTTGAAAGTCTGTGTACACTGCGTCTACTTGTACTTGTTGATCCATATTGTTAAAGAGAAAGTCGGTAAATATTAATAGATTAGTAGTTGTAGATTTACTTTTAACAAATCCATGTTGTTGTTTTATTATAATTCTGTAAATTAGCTTATGTATTTCCTGATAAACGAGCCTTTCAAAAAGCTTCGACAAAGCAGACAAAATAGATATGGGGCGATAATTTTCGACCTCTTGTTTGGACCCTGATTTATATACAGGAGTTATATTAGCCCTTTTAAATTGTTCAGGGAAGGTGCCCTCTGATATAAACATATTAAATATAATTTGCAGGGGTCTGTATATACTCTTAGCAGTCTTTTTAAGGAAATAAGGGGGTAGTTGATCCGGTCCAGGACGTTTAGTGGAATCTAAAGCTTGTAATGACTTCAAGACCTGATGTTCGCTAAACGTAATGCTAGTAATATGAGTGCATTTGTCACTACTCTCTTCAGGGGGTAGCCATTCGTTCAAATTTAGGTTTGAGGGTTCATAAACCGATTGAAAGTAGTCCATGAACATATTGCAAATCTCATCCGGATCACTGGATGTCCGGTTTTTAAAAAACATAGTGGAAGGAATGCCGACATTGCCCTTACGATTATTGACATAGCTCCATAGGTATTTTACGTTCTTTTTAACATTGTCTTCAACAATATAACGACCACTCTTGTCGTAGTAATGACAAGGAGACTCAAAACTATGTTGTCACGTGTTATTTGACAGTCGAAGTGAAAGGTAATGTGTATGTAAACATTATTTCAGCGGGGTGTTTCTCATGAAAGCGTGGTAGACTAACTTAGCACTAGATTGCGTTACGAAATAAACTAATAAGCCGCTGTATTGATGTTACTGTAGTACTCAAGAGTTGTTAGGTACTTGTGCGACGTCGGCTGTCATTTGGCAGCACACCACACACCACACAACACATGCCACACTTGGCGCCGACTGCGCGCTATATGAACACTCCGTGCCAAGCGCGGCGCACACAGGGCGGGCCGCGCCACATTGCAAAAATCCCTCGACATCACTTTGGTACATTTAGTATAAACCATGGCACACTACAGGCGCGGGACGGGCCGCTCCGCGCTTTTTGTATTGCAATACGATGCGCTGCGGCCCGACGCAGCTCTAGTGTGCGCCAGCCTCTACGAGCCACGTGTTGTCACAGCTCTTATTGTTTTTTATTTTATAATTCAGAAAAGGTTATTTATTTTCGCCTAAAAGAAACCGGTTAAATTCGAAATCGAATTAACTGTTCTACAGAACGACACCTTTACAGTGAATAGTTGAAAATAGTACCAGTATGCTTAGTGTCAGTTTGACAACATTGTTCGAATGACTTCACCGTCGAGTAGATCGAGTTGACGTCTAACGCATCGACCACCGTACGCAAGCGCGTGCGAGTTACCAACCTACCTTTTTTTTTTTTGTTTCGGGGTGGAAAATCCCCATGGATGTCCTCCGCCCTGGGCCGGGCGGAGGGGTCTGTCAGACTCTTACTGACTAAAAACCACCCCGGTGTTCCATCTCACACCTACGCCGAGGGTCGCGGGAAATTACGATCCTTCCGCAAGCCCCGGAGTTACCAACCTACCCAACCTAACCGCCCGACGCGCGTTCGGTCGCGGGAACTTACGATCCTTCCGCAAGCCCCGGAGTTACCAACCCACCCAACCTAACCGCCCGACGCGCGTTCGGTCGCGGGAACTTACGATCCTTCCGCAAGCCCCGGAGTTACCAACCCACCTTTTTTTTTTTTTTGTTTCGGGGTGGAAAATCCTCATGGATGTCCTCCGCCCTGGGGCGGGCGGAGGGGTCTGTCAGACTCTTACTGACTAAAAACCACCCCGGTGTTCCATCTCACACCTACGCCGAGGGTCGCGGGAACTTACGATCCTTCCGCAACCCCCGGCTGGTGCCGGCCCGCCACGGCAGGCCTCTCCTCGTGTCGAGGGGGGGAGTGAGGTGTTTGACTCCCCCCGCGACGTCTAAGAGGGGCGCGCGTGGAACACTACGCGCCGCCACCTCGGGTCCGATGTATGGGGGGCGACGGACGTCCCCGAGTCCGTCGCCCCTGGACCCATTTAGAGGGGCTGGAAGAGGGCGTTGTCCGCCCTCCGCCGACGCCCAGTGCGCCTGCTGTGGGCTGGGTGAGAGGATGTGATCTCCCTCTCCCTTTCCGCAGCCTCCTTCTGCGAGATGACTGTCTCGCAGAAGGAAACCACCGCGTCCCAGGACTCCTCGCTGCCGACCATCGAATTAACGACAGCCGGCAGCGACAGGTCACTGCCTACTCTAGAGATGAGGGCACGGCGCGGCTCCTCCCAAGCGGCACACTCTGCCAGCGTATGCCGCGCCGTGTCCTCCCGACAGTCGACGCAGTGGTGACACCGGGCGTCTGGCTCCCTGGTTATGCGACACAGGTACTTCCCGAAGCAACCATGCCCCGAGAGCACCTGCGTCACCCGAAACGACAAGGAGCCGTGCCTCCTCCCGAGCCAAAGGTCGAGCACCGGCCGGACCGCCTCGATGGTGCCGAGGCCGGCGGTAGGGCGTGAGAGCCTGTCCCGCCATTCCGCCACCAGGACCTCGCGAAGCAGCAACCGACGCTGCTCCATTAGTCGCTGCATCGGTCGCTCACCTCGCGCCTGCATTTCCTCGCGCCACCGATACAATGACGCGAGTAATTTCGCCTCCAGGTCCCAGGGCGGGGATCCGGCCAGTGCACAAGCCGCCTCGTAGGAGATCGTGCGATACCCCCTGATGACTCTGACGGCCATCGCTCTCTGCGGCCTCCGCAGAACAGCAATGCTACCGGCCGTCAGGTCAGCCGCCCAGATCGGGGCCCCGTACAGGGCCATCGATCGCACGATCCCCACGTAGAGTCGCCTACAGGCGGCGCTCGGGCCCCCCAGATTGGGAAGCAGCGTTGACAGCGCCCCAGCCGCGCCCATCAACTTGGGCACCAGCCGCCGGAAGTGGGGTCCGAAGTCCCACCGGCTGTCGAGCACCAATCCCAGGTACTTCATGGTAGACTCGACAGCGATCCGGGCCCCCCCGACCACTATGTGTGATCCGGGTGGCGGCGCCCGCCGGGGACCATGGAACACCATGGCCTCCGACTTGTTGAGGGCCACGTCCAGGCCGAGGCGCCGTATGCGGCCCACCACCTGTGAGACCGCAGCCGTCGCAAGCAACGCTGCCTCCCTGTGCGAACTCCCCCGGGCCGTGACCAGCGTGTCGTCCGCATAGCACGTCAGGTCCACGCCCGGCTGGAGTTCACCCCTCAGCACCCAGTCGTACCCGATGTTCCACAGGAGGGGGCCTACGACCGAGCCCTGTGGAACACCGCACGACATGAGGCGCTGGTTTGTGCCATCACATCCCACGTAGGTGACACACCTCTCCGACAGATAAGCCCCAACGAGGCGGCGGAGGTAGAGAGGCACCCGGTGATACCGCAGTGCCTGTCGGATACAACTCCAGGGCAGGGTGTTGAAGGCGTTGGAGATGTCCAACGACACCGCCATCATCACCCCGCCCCGGGACACCGTTTCCTCCGCCAGGACTCTCACCCGTGACACAGCGTGTATGGTGGAGCGCCCGTACCGAAACCCGAACTGACACTCGTCCAGGTCCGGCCCCTCTCCGCACAAGTGGCCGACGAGGCGGGCTGCGATAATCCACTCAAACAGCTTACCCACCTCGTCGAGCAGCACTATGGGCCGGTACGCTGACGGCGAATCGGCAGGGCGCCCCGCCTTCCTGAGCAGGACAAGACGACCAGTTTTCCACAGAGTGGGAAACTGGCCCCGCTCAAGGCACGCTGTGTAGAGACCTCTCAGCTGGGGCTCCAGCTCTTTCAAAGCGAGGGCTAATACTTGGCCGTGAATCCCGTCGGGCCCCGGAGCCACGTTCTTGGCTCGGAGCCGCATCACGGCCGCCCTCATCTCTGCCTGTGTCACCTCTGGGACGCTGATGGCGTTCTCATCTTCAGGCTCTGCGGCTGTGGGCAAATCCATCGGCGGCGGGGTATGCTCCGCTCTAGCCGGGAAGAGGGCTACGACTACCTCCTCCAGCAGCTCAGGTTGGAGACTCTCCGTGAGTGGGGGCGCCGCGGCTCTGAGTTTCCCCCGAACCGCACGATAAGGGCGCCCCCATGGATTCCCGTCTAGAGTCTCCAACATCTCCTCCCTGGCTCGCGTCTTCGCCTCGCCGATGGCCAGCCACAGAGCCTCCTTCGCCGCGCGGTACACCTCATACAGCGCGGCTTCTTCGTCAGGGACCCGACGACGTCTCCTCCGGTATCGGGTGTACCGGCGTCTAACCGTCACGCACGCGAAGCTTACCAACCCACCTAACCTAACCGCCCGACGCGCGTTCGGTCGCCGCGACGTGAGTTGCGATCATTGTTTCCTTATGTTGGTGTCCCGTACGCGTCGTCCGATAAACCGACCAAATAGAATGACATTTATATTCAGTGTTCCTAATGAAAGCGGCTGTCTATCAAACTTGTGTTGGTTATAACGACTTTGTTTATGTTTCTTGTTTCGTGTTTGTTTGAAGATTGTGATTTGGATTAATACTTATTGGATTCTAATATTATATTAATTAAAAATGAAGACAAGTTCGTCCCAATTTGTTATGATGGTGACATTTATGGAGCAGTGAATGGAATTCAAATTATTTGGTGTTTAGCGAACTTATGATCTGTGAACTTTGCAGAAATAACACTCAGTTTGTTTGGTTTTTGGCTAGAGGTAGGATGTCACGCATAAGGAATTGGGAAGAGTTAACTCTGTTAGGTCCTTGACAGTGATGGTAGTGGTGATACTATGACTACCTACTGACAAATAATCGCTTTCTTCGGAAGCCGATATCTTCTCTTAAATTCGGCCTCCGGAAGATCTATTAGAGGATTGCTACTAGCACGGGCTTTTGCACGAACACTGGACATGTAATTACGCTCATCTTGTGCCCTAACGGTCTCAAACATCATCCAAGCAAAATATAAACGTGATGCCATAGTTGTCTTTAATCCACACAACAAATTAATATAAAATGACTTTGATAATTCACTACACTTACAAGGCTCTCACTACAAATCCTTCAGTGAACATTTTACTTATTCGAAAGTGAACACGTTTCCTATACGAGCTGTCACAACTGTCAAAATTGTAACTCACACTCGCGATATCACAGGTTCACGCTAATTTACGAGCTCACTTTCGAGTGGGAATCGATCGTCACCATCTACAAAGTAAAATAAACAACTGACACTCACAATTTTTAGTTCTTGCGTATGGCACCAGATGGCGCTAACTCAGCGCCATACAAATCTGAGTATACTCTAACGCGATGGTGAAGTTAAAAAAACTCGCACTAAGCACACAGGACTCACTAAGCTATTTCTTGATTCAATGAAGACTTGATTGTGACTTGTCTTGAAACAAGTGTTCAATTCAAATCAAATATGTTTATTCGTGCACACAGACGCAACTCCCGCGCAGGGGCGCGCGAGTGGAGCGAGCGTGGTACTCAGTGGTCTCGAACCTACCGATTTTTCGGTATTCCTACCGATATGGTATGGGCTCTCGTTATAAATTAGTCTGTAAGTTTTTTTTTTTTAAAAATAAACGAATTTGATTGAATATTGTATTTTTTTGTCAAATACCGACTTTGGGTACAAATATACCGATTTTAGCTGGCAACTCTACCGATCTCGCTGTATGACATTCGAGACCACTGGTGGTACTAGTATGTAGCACAGATGGCGCCGCGCGGTGACCGAGTGGCCGATAGCACGCCGCAGGAACCACGCTACAGAAGCGCTTCCACCAAAAATAAACGTTGGCTATTTTCGTTCGCACCCGACCTACAGTTTACACTGTTATGCAAAACTTGAGGTTCAGTCACATGTACTGATCCGCCATCATGATGATCTACTTCGGTACTAACGGTATCTCTTAGAGACGTATGAAGCCGACAAGTGGTCACAACGGAGAACAACGTCCTCAGCGTTGATAAACTTTCATAAACAGAATCAACTCAACAAGAAGGTAGTTCCTGTCTTGCAAGAAACACAAACACGATCAACTCAACAAGAAGGTAGTTCCTGTCTTGCAAGAAACACAAACACGATCACTCAACAAGAAGGTAGTTCCTGTCTTGCAAGAAACACAAACACGATCACTCAACAAGAAGGTAGTTCCTGTCTTGCAAGAAACACAAACACGATCACTCAACAAGAAGGTAGTTCCTGTCTTGCAAGAAACACAAACACAATCACTCAACAAGAAGGTAGTTCCTGTCTTGCAAGAAACACAAACACGATCACTCAACAAGAAGGTAGTTCCTGTCTTGCAAGAAACACAAACACGATCACTCAACAAGAAGGTAGTTCCTGTCTTGCAAGAAACACAAACACAATCAACTCAACAAGAAGGTAGTTCCTGTCTTGCAAGAAACACAAACACAATCAACTCAACAAGAAGGTAGTTCCTGTCTTGCAAGAAACACAAACACGATCACTCAACAAGAAGGTAGGTCCTGTCTTGCAAGAAACACAAACACAATCAACTCAACAAGAAGGTAGTTCCTGTCTTGCAAGAAACACAAACACAATCAACTCAACAAGAAGGTAGTTCCTGTCTTGCAAGAAACACAAACACAATCAACTCAACAAGAAGGTAGTTCCTGTCTTGCAAGAAACACAAACACGATCAACTCAACAAGAAGGTAGTTCCTGTCTTGCAAGCTCTGCAACGATTTTAATTGGATAGGTTAGTTCAAAAACTTTGTACGCGTATATTTTAATTAATTGTTTATTTATTATTATAGAAATAAACTTATGAGGCATTAGTGATTAGTAGGTGCATTGTTCGAAAACACTTATTGCTACCTCCCTGTGAGACGACAACACGACATGATGAAACATCTAGCAGTACCGAGCTGGTCACCGAGCACCAAGAACGCAAACGGTTTACATACTATGTTCGAAAATATACTTAAAAAAATGAGAAATACAAATCAACACGGACGTTAAGTTGATCGACAATTATCAACTCAGTAACCGCAGTCTGTTGACAGCGTCACGCCAACGAGGAGAATACCAGTATGTTTGAAATAATTACACCGCAGAGACTGTATGAACAGTTTTATATAATTATCATAAATCACGTAAGTATTGCGGACAGTAACTACTCGTGACCACTCAGCACACGCGAACGATAAACGTTAACATTGCAACACATTTTCAAAAACGAATAATTTAAAAACACGTGCGTGTTACAACATATCTGTTTACATTTTACGACGGCGGAGTGGTACTTACGTAAAGTAAGTCGGATTATATTCAGTTGCACCTACAGATAACCCTATGGCTGCACCTACAGATAACCCTATGGCTGCACCTACAGATAACCCTATGGCTGCACCTACAGATAACCCTATGGCTGCACCTACAGATAACCCTATGGCTGCACCTACAGATAACCCTATGGCTGCACCTACAGATAACCCTATGGCTGCACCTACAGATAACCCTATGGCTGCACCTACAGATAATCCTATGGCTGCACCTACAGATAACCCTATGGCTGCACCTACAGATAACCCTATGGCTGCACCTACAGATAATCCTATGGCTGCACCTACAGATAACCCTATGGCTGCACCTACAGATAATCCTATGGCTGCACCTACAGATAACCCTATGGCTGCACCTACAGATAACCCTATGGCTGCACCTACAGATAATCCTATGGCTGCATCTACAGATAACCCTATGGCGTCACCTACAGATAATCCTATGGCTGCACCTACAGATAACCCTATGGCCGCACCTACAGATAATTCTATGGCTGCACCTACAGATAATTCTATGGCTGCACCTACAGATAACCCTATGGCTGCACCTACAGATAACCCTATGGCTGCACCTACAGATAACCCTATGGCTGCACCTACAGATAACCCTATGGCTGCACCTACAGATAACCCTATGGCTGCACCTACAGATAACCCTATGGCTGCACCTACAGATAACCCTATGGCTGCACCTACAGATAACCCTATGGCTGCACCTACAGATAACCCTATGGCTGCACCTACAGATAACCCTATGGCTGCACCTACAGATAACCCTATGGCTGCACCTACAGATAACCCTATGGCTGCACCTACAGATAACCCTATGGCTGCACCTACAGATAACCCTATGGCTGCACCTACAGATAACCCTATGGCTGCACCTACAGATAACCCTATGGCTGCACCTACAGATAACCCTATGGCTGCACCTACAGATAACCCTATGGCTGCACCTACAGATAACCCTATGGCTGCACCTACAGATAACCCTATGGCTGCACCCCATCATCATAAGTGCACAATTTGTAAATATTCAATATTTGAAATATGGACGTAAAAACGTGTTACGATCATTTCATTTCATTTCATTTCATAAACAATTTTCATTGTGTTGAAATCAGAATATACATGCAATTTACATAGAAATACATAAAAAGAAAAACAAAACCAAAATACAACTCTGAATTATTAGTTAGCGCTCAAATAATGTGTCAAAACAATTTCAAATTCAAACAGGTTTAGGTATTACGTCGCACAGTTTTAGCTATAATGTCAGGGTATATATTAAATGTCAGCAAATTATTCTAAATTGTATAATGTCAAAAGATTAAAAACAGAAAACATAAAATATAATTCATTAAACGGTGTGAATTCATTGGGATTAAGTCAAAATGGGTGTACCGCAGGGCTCTATATTAAGTCCGTTCCTCTTTTTAGTATATATAAATGATTTACCTCATTTACTGAAAAACCGACCACAAATGGTGTTATTTGCTGATGACACATCACTAATTTTTAAAGTTAACAGACATGCACAAGAGCTCGACGACGTAAATAACGCTATGCTTGAGGTCCATAATTGGTTCACTGTAAGTAATTTAGTATTAAATGAGAAGAAAACTAAAAGCATAAGATTCACGTTACCAAATTTTAGAAGTAGTGAATGTCACGTAGTATTGAATAAGGAAATACTACAATTCGTCGAACAGACTGTTTTCCTGGGAATTACGCTGGACTCAAAGCTGCACTGGAGTCCTCATTTAACATCACTACTGCCGCGCTAGCGATATCAGCAGTAAGTCCAATTTTGGACAAAATGAGATAAAAATTGATCCCGAATCAGCGCAATGAGCTTTACCAGATGTCCTCACACCTGTTTTTATAGCTTATCGGGAACCCTTAAATTTTGTTAATCATAAAGGCAGTAAGTCCATTATATGAGAAATCTTCCTTAACATAAAAGCAGTAAGTATAGTTACCCCGGGTTTTCAAGTAAAGCTCTATCAATCAATGTTACCGTCACGCTTCGGTTAAATTTACCGGTTTCAGATAAAGTCAGTGATATAGACTAAGTTTTTCTAGATAGGTGAAGCTATTACCTATTTTGTTATTTCATGATACCAAGAAAAAAGGTCTTGTTATTTTATTTCTTACATTATGTTTGATTTTTTAATTCTAGTAATTTAACTTTAGTTTGATCTCAAATTGTGAACGTAGAAAGGCTGATATTTTTGTTTGTTACTTTGAAATATGGCTAAACTTGTCAATTTTATATATTATATTAAGTTTTTTTGTAATAATATACGGGAGTAGAATAAAGCCCAATAAGAATTTATAATTGTTGTTTAGGACTTTGAAAGTAAGAAAGTAAGACTGATTTTTTGGATACTAGTTTATTTTCATAGAATTGTATTGTTCTGAGATTATTTTACTAAGTAAACTTGGTATTATTGTAACAAGAAGTTTTTCGTTATAATATAATAATATCTAGGTAACTTAAGTAAAAACATATTAATAAACAGCAACATTTTTTATATATCACTTTGTTTTTATTCCTAAGCTAGAACCTAAACCTAGTATGAGTTGCTTATAATAAAAGCAGTAACTTACTACTTACTGCTATTATTCTAAGCAATCCATATTTCAGTTGCGTCAACTAACACTAGATATAAAAGGATTTTCGTCATTTAAAACTATCCTAATATATATACAATTTTATTAAATAAAGAATATAAAAGTGTTTTATTTAGGCTACACGTTTCAATCATCACAATTAATATAGCTTAAAAAAAGAAGTCCGCAAAAACAAAATTGGAACAAAAACTTTGCGTGCCAATTACTCAAAACTACGCGAAACATACTTACTGCTCTTATCACTAGCGCGGCAGACTAGCAGGGCGGCTAAGCTCGGCTGCTTACGCTGTTTGGAAAATCCGCCAATTAACAGACGTCGATACCGCGAGACTGGTCTATTTTAGTTACTTTCATAGCGTCATGTCTTACGGTATTTTGTTATGGGGACGGGCTGCAGATATTGATTCTATCTTTATTCTGCAAAAGAGGGCTGTCAGAGCCATCTCTAACCTCCGCAGTCGCGAATCTCTAAGGGAACTGTTTAAAAAAATTAACATCATGACGGTACCTTGTCAATAGTGTATATGAAAATATTATGTATGTTAGAAAAAATCTACATCTTTTTAGTAAGATAAGTGATCGGCATAATTTTAACACTAGAAATAGGAACAAATTAGATCAACCACGTTTCAGATTATCTAAGGTACACACTTCTTTTATGGGGTACTGTGTAAAATGTTATAATAAATTACCTCTCGATATTCTTCAACTAAATGAGAAGCAATTTAAAACATGCATTAAACGCACACTATGTAGACAAGCATATTATAGGTTGAATGATTATATCATAGATAAAAATGCTTGGCTAAATGCTGGTCCTGCTCCACAGCCACTTGGGCTTGGTTAAATTATTTTTTTTTTGTTTGGAAGAAATGCGTCCCCTTTTTTTTCTGACATTATGTTATTACTATAGACTTATTGACTATATATAGACTATAGATTTAGTGTTTACTAATCTTTTAATTACAATCATTGCAAACTATAGTTTTGTATAAATTAGAAGCATCTTTTCAATTTTGTAAATGTGAGTACCATGGAGCGGTTTTATGTTATGATGTAGGTATGTTGACTTGAAAGAGTATGGCAGTTGAGAGTATGTCATGCTCACTTAAATGTCTCGCTGATGGTGGCGCGTGTGTTGGATCATTCGGTTCCCTACAAAATGGTTGAGCTGGATGGTGCTGATCCACGCGTCATGTTCGTGAACGGGCGCCGTCAGTGAAGACTGGTCATCTCTTAGCTGCCAGGGCTTATTTTTAATCTTATATTTTAAATTGTTTTAATTATCTATTTTTTACATTGTTCTCACATATAGAAGCAACAAGAACAATAACAATGTACCTACCCAGGATTTTGTAACAATTTTGATTTAAAAGAGTGTCCATGGAGTTTCTTGCCCATTCTTCTCCATAGAGATCTACGTTTTGGAATGGGCGACTAGCTTCAATTTTCTGACTAACTGACTGACTCTTTGACAATTCAAAAGTGCCTGTAATTGGTTTAATTCAAATAAATGCTTTGAGTTTGAGTTTGAGAATTATTATTTCCTTTATTTAATTAAATACATATAAATTATATTTTTAAATAATAGAATATAAAAAGTATAAAAACATTTAAAAATATAAAAAATAGTAGCCCACCGGTATCGGGAACAGGGTCCAAGCTACCGGCGGTCAGGGCTCCATAATTCATGTATTATTACTGTATGTCATTACTTCAGATATATTAAATAGACATTGTTCTAATAAAAAGACTCAAAACTGTTCGCTGCCAAAGAAGCGTAGTCGCGGTTCAAGAAGCGTTGCGATGTGAGCGGGCAGCGGGGGTGGGAGGGAGGGAGGCTGGGGGCGACAAAGCGCACAAAAACCTGCGATTGGAGCTAACCTCAAAGGGCCACAAAAAGCAATGCCGACGGATTGCTCGAAATTGCATTCAATCAACGACTCGTGATGCTACGATGAGCTACGCGACTGCTACGCCAGCGCTACGTTATTGCTACGCGCGTAGCACGCCTGTCGCGCGCGTCGGACAACAGAATTACACTGTCATGAACACGTTCAATATAAAATAAGGAATTTATACATATTTAAACAAATACTTTTATGAAAACAAATGTTATTAAATTGATTAACTGATGCACAGTTTAATTGAATTTGTACTATTTGCACTCTCTGTTCTAGAAACTGCCAATTGAACTTTGAACTGGCAATTTAACTCTGAAAATTAATTTCGGTTTTTAAAACAATTGTTACAACTAGGTAGATTTAAAGCATCGAAATAGAACTGAATATCGGAAGGTAGGTGCTGGTCGACTGATCGTACGTCACTTCAATTTAAAATCTCCGATGATTATTCGTGAGTCAGGAGCGAGCGGCGACCAAATATGAGAATAGTTTCATGAGTTATATCTTGTGGAGATAACAGATCAGTTTCAATATCAGTCCGCTTTTTGTCTCATTAATATCGTATTGCCGGTGTGGCTGTCCGGCACTTACTCCATTGAATAACACGATATTTGGGGACACGGGAGTGCCCCCGCCGAATCGAACAAAAACAGCAAAAGCAGCGTCCAGCATGAAGACGAGCTCTTCTTGGCCGTACGGAGCGGGATGTGGCTTTTTCCCCTAAGGGGAAAACCGAGCAAAGCAAAACGAAAATTTAATCAGCCTTGGGTAATTTAGGAACAGTCACACCGGCGCGGCACATCGAATGCAGGTCACGACACGCGGATCACGACACGCGGATCACGACACGCGGATCACGACACGCGGATCACTGGCCGTGTGTTACCAGCCTTCACGTTACTAGTTGTGGACATTCTCTTAATCTCTTTGATATTCTCTGTTACAGCTAAAATAATTATGATTATTTGGCTACTGCACATAACATTCTAATGAGGAGTTTTAACTATAATATCTCCGTGGACCGAATGTAACCGCGGCTGACACGTCCAGCCATGTAATGTGAGTCCCGCGTCAGGTGTGGGCTCGCAACAGGTATGTCTTGGTCGCGTCAGGTGTGGGCTCGAAACAGGTATGTCTTGGTCGCGTCAGGTGTGGGCTCGCAACAGGTATGTCTTGGTCGCGTCAGGTGTGGGCTCGCAACAGGTATGTCTTGGTCGCGTCAGGTGTGGGCTCGCAACAGGTATGTCTTGGTCGCGTCAGGTGTGGGCTCGCAACAGGTATGTCTTGGTCGCGTCAGGTGTGGGCTCGCAACAGGTATGTCTTGGTCGCGTCAGGTGTGGGCTCGCAACAGGTATGTCTTGGTCTCGTCAGGTGTGGGCTCGCAACAGGTATGTCTTGGTCGCGTCAGGTGTGGGCTCGCAACAGGTATGTCTTGGTCTCGTCAGGTGTGGGCTCGCAACAGGTATGTCTTGGTCGCGTCAGGTGTGGGCTCGCAACAGGTATGTCTTGGTCGCGTCAGGTGTGGGCTCGCAACAGGTATGTCTTGGTCGCGTCAGGTGTGGGCTCGCAACAGGTATGTCTTGGTCGCGTCAGGTGTGGGCTCGCAACAGGTATGTCTTGGTCGCGTCAGGTGTGGGCTCGCAACAGGTATGTCTTGGTCTCGTCAGGTGTGGGCTCGCAACAGGTATGTCTTGGTCGCGTCAGGTGTGGGCTCGCAACAGGTATGTCTTGGTCGCGTCAGGTGTGGGCTCGCAACAGGTATGTCTTGGTCGCGTCAGGTGTGGGCTCGCAACAGGTATGTCTTGGTCGCGTCAGGTGTGGGCTCGCAACAGGTATGTCTTGGTCGCGTCAGGTGTGGGCTCGCAACAGGTATGTCTTGGTCTCGTCAGGTGTGGGCTCGCAACAGGTATGTCTTGGTCGCGTCAGGTGTGGGCTCGCAACAGGTATGTCTTGGTCTCGTCAGGTGTGGGCTCGCAACAGGTATGTCTTGGTCGCGTCAGGTGTGGGCTCGCAACAGGTATGTCTTGGTCGCGTCAGGTGTGGGCTCGCAACAGGTATGTCTTGGTCGCGTCAGGTGTGGGCTCGCAACAGGTATGTCTTGGTCGCGTCAGGTGTGGGCTCGCAACAGGTATGTCTTGGTCGCATTATTTGTATTGGTTGCCCTAATCAAATAGCAACCAGTAGTCGGCCGCGCCTGGTGAGACAAGCGACCGCCACACCCTGACACCTATGTGTGGTACCGTGCGGCGATTGAATATCCCGGGAACATATTTCCCGCACCAGTCGCCGCTCGCCGCTGCCGGCATCACTTGTGCGCTTAAATCACATTTATAACACCTCACATGCAACGCTCTCAGCGCCGAACGCTCTGACAAATTGAACGACAGTTATAAAGTGAGCGGCAAATAAACTGCCTTCACTTGCGGACGGAAGCGGAACTGTGCGGTGCGGTGCGGGGCGGAGCGGGGCGGAGCGGGGCGGAGCGATGTAGATTATAACCATTTTTTTATTTTTTTACAGCATGTCTGTATATAGGTAGTTGTAAGAGTTATTCGAGTCCCAGTTTGATCGCCTCGTCCCAGAATATGTCAGTCAGTCCATTTTTATATTAAAGCCGTGCACTACTTGTAATTGAACTTTCCTAAAGCCATAACTATCGCGATGGAGTTACGAAACAACATTGCGTCACCGTCACTTGACGAACAAGTCGCGCGCGTCGCCCGTGCGCACTGCACTATGTTAACGCTTGCAAGTGCGATATATTAAGTTGATATGACGACAGCGCAAGCTTATATGAAGTAGAGCGCGCAGTATTCAGTTAGTGGAGGCGCGAGTGAGTGTAAGGACGGTGTAATGATAATGTTACGGCCGGCTGTAATGTAATGATAATGTTACGGCCGGCTGTAATGTGGCTTGACGTCATTACGATAACCGCGCGGACAGCTCACTAGTACGCGTAGTGTTTATTACCGAAGCCTCACTGCCTCTGCACTGACTCCCGGCAGAGAACACTTCCCAGAGACTAAGTCACTGTAGTGAACCTGAACGCACATAGTCTCCAATATCATTAGTTGACAGGCTGCGTGCTCTTTAGAGTTCACATTTATATCGATGTGAATAAACTTGCTCCCGTATTGTTCGGAGTGAGCCTTCTGCACTGTGACGTGTTCACACCGTCCTACAAAGTGTGAGCCATCAAATTAAACGTAATGTTTGTTCGCGCAGGTAACACGCGTCTCTGGAGACTAGTCCCGCGAGAACATTCGTCTCTGGAGACCAGCCCCGCGAGAACATTCCGCTCCGTGCGCGCGGATGTCGCGACGCAATGCTAGAACTCACAAACTTTTTCTTTTCATGTCGATGGTAATTTTTATATTGTTTGAGCTCAGTCGGGGGCACTCAGGACTCTGCAGCAAGTGGGACATGCTCTGATCAGAAGCACCGCACTCACACTGGGTGTTGGATGGGTCAGTAACCCCCCACTTCGACAGATTACGTTTGCAGAAGTAACAAACGAGTACATGCAAGTACGAACAGTGGAGACGAGCCTGTCCGGCACATTAGAATATTAGTAGATGCAAGTACGAACAGTGGAGACGAGCCTGTCCGGCACATTAGAATATTAGTACATGCAAGTACGAACAGTGGAGACGAGCCTGTCCGGCACATTAGAATATTAGTAGATACAAGAACAATGAGTAGCTACCTAAATTAAATTATCCATTAAATTGATAAGGTAATTTTTAATAATAAAATTCTAAAATTCAAAATATTTTATTTCATATAAACCTACATGGGCACTTATGAAACGTTAGAAGCTAGGTGCACGGTTCCAATTTGTCGTTTCCTATGGAGAAGAACCAGCAATAAACTCCACGGTTACTGTTTTAAAAATAACTGGCTCTTACAATGTTTTCAAATTACAGTGTTATTAAGTATGGGAGGCCAGTGTAGGCCTGTCAACAAGCACCAGGTACTGAACAGAATAGAAAATGGTCTACAAATCTACAGTCTATTAAGCCTACAACGTTCTCACATTCACAAAATACAAAAGAATCTATTTAAAAGACAAAATGTAATGTAAAATAATGAAAAGATTATATCATGGAAGCATGTAAAAAATCAATAAAATAAATTAAATTAAAGTAATTTGGGAGCAGTTAATAGACATTTACATAAATACATAGTTATGCTGTTAATGAGGTACCAGGGAAGCCACATGTGCAGAAGGAATTAGCGCCAAACTTCTCTGTCTTCCACGTAGTCTTTAATCTTATAATATGCTTTTTTAATAAGGACACGTTTGATGTGGGTTTGAACTTTCCATCGCTAAGTTCTGTAACCGACTTTGGCAACTTGTTATAAAAGCGGATACTGCTTATAAGAATTGAATTGACTTTTAGTTAATCTTTTGGGTTTCACAATTTCATGTTTACTACGTGTATTTATATTATGGAAATCGCTTCTTATTTTGAAAAGTCCTAAGTTTTTGCGAACATACAAAATACTTTCTAAGATATAAAGATAAGGCCGAGTTAGTATATCAATAACTTTGAATTTGTTTCTAAGGGACTCACGAGGAGCCATTTTATAGAGCGCGCGAATTGCCCTCTTTTGGAAAATGAAAATTGAATCTACGTCAGCTGCCGACCCCCGCAGCAGAACGCCACAAGACATAATACTGTGGACATAAGCAAAGTATATTAACCTAGCTGTGGCTATATCAGTCAACTTCCTTATTTTTCGTACTGCATATGCAGCTGAACTTAATCTACCAGAAATCGCTGTAATGAGGGCGCCCCATTGCAATTTTGTATATAGAGTAAATCCTAGAAATACAGTTTCCGTAATAGTATCCAAGAAAATCTTATCAGAGCAGTCTAATTAAAAATCTTCGTCAAAATCGGTCTGTAGAGAGATTGTCTAGCATCACGTGATGAGAGTCCCCTCCGTGTCCCTAATTGCTAATGAGACGAACCGGCCCGGGACCGATCCGGCCCGGGACCGCGGGACGGCGCCAGGACCCGACGGTGTCGGTCATCGTTTGTATGGTAGTCTTACAACGTGTCGACTCGAGCGATTCAATTCTATTAATTGAAAATGTTGCATGCAACATTTTCAATTAATAGAATTGAACTTTTTACCTTACGGCTAAGGTAAAAAGTACATAATGGACTATTTATAAAAAGTCCATCTTGTCAGTATAACTACCATGAATGCAAATGATGTCTATTACAATTTTATTTCAGCCTGTATTGCCGCACTGCTAGCCCGAGCTCTGCCGCAGCTTCCATCCACGACACTGCTACCAACTGTATTGCCGCACTGCTAGCCCGAGCTCTGCCGCAGCTTCCATCCACGACAGTGCTACCAACTGTATTGCCGCACTGCTAGCCCGAGCTCTGCCGCAGCTTCCATCCACGACACTGCTACCAACTGTATTGCCGCACTGCTAGCCCGAGCTCTGCCGCAGCTTCCATCCACGACACTGCTACCAACTGTATTGCCGCACTGCTAGCCCGAGCTCTGCCGCAGCTTCCATCCACGACACTGCTACCAACTGTATTGCCGCACTGCTAGCCCGAGCTCTGCCGCAGCTTCCATCCACGACACTGCTACCAACTGTATTGCCGCACTGCTAGCCCGAGCTCTGCCGCAGCTTCCATCCACAACACTGCTACCAACTGGCGCGCCGCCTCGCGCGGTACACCTTCCGGAATATAATCTCTAAATTATGGTGAAAACCGCATCAAAATCTGTTGCGACGTATAGATACGCCACGGGGTGACACAGACAGACACGACAAGCCACGGGGTGACACAGACAGACACGACAAGCCACGGGGTGACACAGACAGACACGACAAGCCACGGGGTGACACAGACAGACACGACAAGCCACGGGGTGACACAGACAGACACGACAAGCCACGGGGTGACACAGACAGACACGACAAGCCACGGGGTGACACAGACAGACACGACAAGCCACGGGGTGACACAGACAGACACGACAAGCCACGGGGTGACACAGACAGACACGACAAGCCACGGGGTGACACAGACAGACACGACAAGCCACGGGGTGACACAGACAGACACGACAAGCCACGGGGTGACACAGACAGACACGACAAGCCACGGGGTGACACAGGCAGACACGACAAGCCACGGGGTGACACAGGCAGACACGACAAGCCACGGGGTGACACAGGCAGACACGACAAGCCACGGGGTGACACAGGCAGACACGACAAGCCACGGGGTGACACAGGCAGACACGACAAGCCACGGGGTGACACAGACAGACACGACAAGCCACGGGGTGACACAGGCAGGCACGACAAGCCACGGGGTGACACAGACAGACACGACAAGCTTCAGTTTATAGTAAGTCTAGATACAGATTAGCATTACTGCATAAGGAAGGCATATGGTGACAGTTTCATCGCGCAAAGCGTTACATTCGATAGTCAAAATAGGCTTTAAACGTAAATATCCAAAACGACTACTACAGTAAGACCCACTTGCACCACTACACTAAGACCCACTTGCACCAATACACTAAGACCCACTTGCACCACTACCCTAAGACCCACTTGCACCACTACACTAAGACCCACTTGCACCACTACACTAAGACCCACTTGCACCACTACACTAAGACCCACTTGCACCACTACACTAAGACCCACTTGCACCACTACACTAAGACCCACTTGCACCACTACACTAAGACCCACTTGCACCACAAATCAATCAATGCATTTAACGTTTGCATTTGCATTTAACATTCTGAACCGTCACGCTGTCACGTCGGGTCGGTGACGCTGACTCGGGTATACTCGACTCCAGTCGGTCAGTGACGCTGGATCGCGTATACTCGGCGCTGAGTCGTGTTGTTTGCGTTTGCATTTGAATGTTCTTTCAAAAGTGTCCCTGTACATTTTATACATATATTAAAGCACATATATATTTAACTGTTAGGTAGGTACATACATTTAAAATGTAGTTACAAAGTAATTAATATCTCAAGTTAAAAAAACTTGTTCTATTGTATACTAAATATTGGCCAACATATGTGTTACTAAATATTTTATTTATATAAGAACTTCATTTACGTACCATATTTGATGCAATAAATATTTGATGCAATAAATTAATTGAATTGAATGGGATACAAATAAATAAAAACTGAAAACGGTAAAAGTATTTAAAACATCATTGTCTCTGTCATCTTCAAACGATTGACCGAAACAGAATGATGTTTTAAATACATTTAGCGCCCAATGCAATTAGTGATGTGGGTTCTTTTTTTTTTTTTTTTTTTTTTTGTGGATGGGAAATCATCAAATGACTTCTCCCGCTCTGGGCGGAGCGGGAGGGCGTGTCAGACTTTTACTGACTAAAACCCACCCGTGTTCCTTCTGTTGCCTGTGCCGGGGCCACGGTAACTCTTTCGAACATCCCGCAACCCTAGCTGGCATCGGCCCTAGCGGACCCCGTCAATAGTGCTGACATCTCTTTGAGGCGCGCGTGGAACACGACGCGCCGTCGACTCGGGCCTGGTCCTTACCGGACGGCGAGCTACCCATTGCTCGCCGTCCGCAAGCCCGCGCCTACGGTGGCCGGGAATCGGCTGCCAATTCCCGACGCCCAGGGCGTCTCCTGCGGCGACTAGGGGCGTGAGGGTGCAAAGCTTGCCTCTCCCTCACGCGTCCCGCCTCCTCCTTCACGAGCATTACTGCTTCGCAGAAGGAGGTAATGGCTTCCCATGCACTCTCGCTCCGTACCATGGCCTGGACCAGGGCCGGACGCGAGAGATCGCCGCCGCCGATCGCTTCCGCGAGGACACGGCGGTGCTCCGCCCAAGCCGGGCAGACCTCCACCGTATGCTCCACCGTGTCCTCCGGGCGATCCACACAGTGGTGACACCCGGGCGTTTCCTCCCGCCTTATCCGGAACAGGTACCTCCCGAAGCACCCGTGTCCGGTGAGGACCTGCGTCAGGCGGAAGGTGAGGACGCCGTGGCGCCTCTCCAGCCACTCCTCAAAGAGGGGACTTATCGCCGCAATTGTGGCGTGCCCAGCGCTGGGTTGCGACAATCGCACTCTCCATGCCGCCATGAGATCCTGCCGGAGCTCTGTCCGCCGTGCCACGATTTCTCGCGGCAACAGAGTTACGCCCCGGCGTCCTGCCTCCTCGCGCCACTCCCACATGTGCGCGAGGACTTTTGCCTCCAGATCCCATGGCGGTAATCCGGCAAGGAGGTTCGCCGCCTCTCCGGAGACCGTGCGGTATCCCCGGGCTAACCGGATGGCCATGACCCTCTGGGACGCGTTCAATCGACGTACCGGTCGTCGCCTCACGGAACGCGCCCACACCGGAGCTCCGTAAAGGGCCATGGACCGCACGACCCCCGCGTAGAGCCTCCGGCAGGAGGCGTTTGGACCCCCCAGATTGGGCAGGAGCCGCCCCAAGGCAGCCCCGGCCCGCTCCAGTCTGGGAGCCAAACGTCGGAAATGCTCCACGAAATTCCACCGGCTGTCGAGGACGAGTCCCAGGTACTTCATCGTCGACTCGACACCGATGAGAACCCCTCCTACCGTTATTTGGGAACCCGATGGTGGCGCGTTCCGAGGACCATGAAAACACATGGCCTCGGACTTGTGCAAGGCCACCTCGAGTCCCAATTGCCGGATCCTCTCTACGATTGTCGCAACCCCGCGTGCCGCTAATTCGGCCGCCGCCTGGTGCGACCTCCCCTGCGCCAGGACCAGCGTGTCGTCAGCGTAGCAAACTACGCTGACGCCACCAGGGAGGTCGGCGCGCAGCACCCAGTCGTACCCGATGTCCCACAGATGCGGTCCCAGAACCGATCCCTGCGGGACACCGCACGACATCTCTCGCCGGTTCCACTCTCCCCGGTGACCGGGGTAGATGACGGCCCTGTCCGTCAGATAGGCCTCGACCACGCGACAGAGGTAGGTCGGCACTCGGTGATACCGGATAGTGATGTGGGGTGCAAGTGGACCTAGGAAAGGAAGCGTAGTTCTCTGTGGTAGGATGCTACGACGTAGCGCGTGCTACGACACTTTGCATGCTACGACGTAGCGCGTGCTACGACACATTGCATGCTACGACTTAGTACCTACGTGCTACGCCGCCGTCGTAGCGATGCATTAAACCGAGAAGCGCTCTGGTGGGGTGATACGTAATGATTATCAATGGTGGTTGTTGTGTGGTGGTTGTTCATTATGTTCGTGTAGTAAAGTAGTTGGCGCGGTATGCTTGTAACGTGATGCTCGGTTCTACACTGAGTGCGCAGTATTAGCAGCTGGTACTACCCGGGTCGCTTATACACTGAGTGCGCAGTATTAGCAGCTGGTACTACCCGGGTCGCTTATACACTGAGTGCGCAGTATTAGCAGCTGGTACTACCCGGGGCGCTTATACACTGAGTGCGCAGTATTAGCAGCTGGTACTACCCGGGTCGCTTATACACTGAGTGCGCAGTATTAGCAGCTGGTACTACCCGGGGTCGCTTATACACTGAGTGCGCAGTATTAGCAGCTGGTACTACCCGGGTCGCTTATACACTGAGTGCGCAGTATTAGCAGCTGGTACTACCCGGGTCGCTTATACACTGAGTGCGCAGTATTAGCAGCTGGTACTACCCGGGGTCGCTTATACACTGAGTGCGCAGTATTAGCAGCTGGTACTACCCGGGTCGCTTATACACTGAGTGCGCAGTATTAGCAGCTGGTACTACCCGGGTCGCTTATACACTGAGTGCGCAGTATTAGCAGCTGGTACTACCCGGGTCGCTTATACACTGAGTGCGCAGTATTAGCAGCTGGTACTACCCGGGGTCGCTTATACACTGAGTGCGCAGTATTAGCAGCTGGTACTACCCGGGTCGCTTATACACTGAGTGCGCAGTATTAGCAGCTGGTACTACCCGGGTCGCTTATACACTGAGTGCGCAGTATTAGCAGCTGGTACTACCCGGGTCGCTTATACACTGAGTGCGCAGTATTAGCAGCTGGTACTACCCGGGTCGCTTATACACTGAGTGCGCAGTATTAGCAGCTGGTACTACCCGGGTCGCTTATACACTGAGTGCGCAGTATTAGCAGCTGGTACTACCCGGGTCGCTTATACACTGAGTGCGCAGTATTAGCAGCTGGTACTACCCGGGTCGCTTATACACTGAGTGTGCAGTATTAGCAGCTGGTACTACCCGGGTCGCTTATACACTGAGTGCGCAGTATTAGCAGCTGGTACTACCCGGGTCGCTTATACACTGAGTGCGCAGTATTAGCAGCTGGTACTACCCGGGTCGCTTATACACTGAGTGCGCAGTATTAGCAGCTGGTACTACCCGGGTCGCTTATACACTGAGTGCGCAGTATTAGCAGCTGGTACTACCCGGGTCGCTTATACACTGAGTGCGCAGTATTAGCAGCTGGTACTACCCGGGTCGCTTATACACTGAGTGTGCAGTATTAGCAGCTGGTACTACCCGGGTCGCTTATACACTGAGTGCGCAGTATTAGCAGCTGGTACTACCCGGGTCGCTTATACACTGAGTGCGCAGTATTAGCAGCTGGTACTACCCGGGTCGCTTATACACTGAGTGCGCAGTATTAGCAGCTGGTACTACCCGGGGTCGCTTATACACTGAGTGCGCAGTATTAGCAGCTGGTACTACCCGGGTCGCTTATACACTGAGTGCGCAGTATTAGCAGCTGGTACTACCCGGGTCGCTTATACACTGAGTGCGCAGTATTAGCAGCTGGTACTACCCGGGTCGCTTATACACTGAGTGCGCAGTATTAGCAGCTGGTACTACCCGGGTCGCTTATACACTGAGTGCGCAGTATTAGCAGCTGGTACTACCCGGGTCGCTTATACACTGAGTGCGCAGTATTAGCAGCTGGTACTACCCGGGTCGCTTATACACTGAGTGCGCAGTATTAGCAGCTGGTACTACCCGGGTCGCTTATACACTGAGTGCGCAGTATTAGCAGCTGGTACTACCCGGGTCGCTTATACACTGAGTGCGCAGTATTAGCAGCTGGTACTACCCGGGTCGCTTATACACTGAGTGCGCAGTATTAGCAGCTGGTACTACCCGGGTCGCTTATACACTGAGTGCGCAGTATTAGCAGCTGGTACTACCCGGGTCGCTTATACACTGAGTGCGCAGTATTAGCAGCTGGTACTACCCGGGTTCGCAAACTAATTTTAATATTATAATATGAGAATACAATGTTAATTTTGATTTACATAGTTTATTAGATAAACAATGATTACCTTATCACTTCCCATTATTCAGAGATCCTTACAACGATAGTATGATGCTGGTTGTTATCATAAAAGTTTAACGTTATGCTAATTTTAAAGCAACGAGTCTTCTACGTGTAATGTTCCTTTTGTAGTACACGGCGAGTCAGAATGCAAGTCTCGCTTATTAGCGTTGTTCTGAAGACGCGCCCGGCAGGCGGCCGGCACGCGCCCGGCACGCGGCCGGCACGCGGCCGGCACGCGCCCGGCCCGGCCGCCGCCCGATACCGGTCGGACGGTGGAATTTATATTGGCCTCCAGCTGACCATCGGCATTCTAGTGGCCGTTACGTGCTCGCCTTGTTGAACACGGACGCGTTCTGTGTGAGCAGAGAGATGCGTTTAGATGCGCGTGCGTTAGTAATAGTTCGATGATCAATGTTACATGAAGTGATGTCATGGGAGATCTCCTTGGTGATGAATGGCAAGGTGGTGACTTTCGAGACGCTGATACATACTTCCATACTTAATATTATAAATACAAAAGTTACTCTATCTGTCTGTCCGTTTGTTATTTTTTCACGCTTTAACGGTTGAATTTCGATAAAATTTGGCACACAGGAGACCGTGACCCGGGTTTGGACATAGGATTCTTCTTATCCTGGTAGTAGTTTTCTCCCGTGGGATAACTTTCGAAATCCCCGCGGGCGAAGCCGCGGTCAAAAACTAGTGATTATATAAAGTTGCAGCCGGACGTCGCCGCTGCACTTAGGTACGACAATGTACTGACGTGGCAATGCGTTAGCTACAGCAGCAGTCATAAGTGCAGTAGCAAGCTCACAAAGTTGCAGCCGGACGTCGCCGCTGCACTTAGGTACGACAATGTACTGACGTGGCAATGCGTTAGCTACAGCAGCAGTCATAAGTGCAGTAGCAAGCTCACAAAGTTGCAGCCGGACGTCGCCGCTGCACTTAGGTACGACAATGTACTGACGTGGCAATGCGTTAGCTACAGCAGCAGTCATAAGTGCAGTAGCAAGCTCACAAAGTTGCAGCCGGACGTCGCCGCTGCACTTAGGTACGACAATGTACTGACGTGGCAATGCGTTAGCTACAGCAGCAGTCATAAGTGCAGTAGCAAGCTCACAAAGTTGCAGCCGGACGTCGCCGCTGCACTTAGGTACGACAATGTACTGACGTGGCAATGCGTTAGCTACAGCAGCAGTCATAAGTGCAGTAGCAAGCTCACAAAGTTGCAGCCGGACGTCGCCGCTGCACTTAGGTACGACAATGTACTGACGTGGCAATGCGTTAGCTACAGCAGCAGTCATAAGTGCAGTAGCAAGCTCACAAAGCAATAGGTTGGCGCTTCGGTGTAACTTACGACCTTCTTATAATACGTCATTTCTATTTAAAAAAAAAATAATATTTTTTTGTTATAAGTGCCGTATATACTTTCATATGCATTTTGTAAAAATGTGTTACATTGACATTACAAGTAGACACTTCAATTTTATTTATTTGTATGTAAGTATGTATAAACCTACTTACAGAAATAAAATCATTTATCATATGTATAGAAGATATTAGAGATATTTTAAGCTGGATTATCGTAGTTCACCGATTACCTACTTTACTTCAGTAAATTGTTCTTTTTAGAAAATAAACTGTTTTAACTAGAAGTTTTTTAATCACTTAGTAAACATTTTTTTTAACTCCGTATTTCATTTTAGTAACAATATAATAATAAAAATAATGATTGCATTATTATTCTAACATAACATCACGCCTTGTTTCCCCGAAGGGTTAGGCAGAGGTGTACCTATGGTACACCCACATTTCGCCAGTTATGTTTAAGTCCCATGTAATAGGGGGCGAGCTTATTGCCATCTACCGGGCACAAATCCAGACTCCGGGCTGCTACTGAGAAATTCCAGACAGAAAAACCCAATAACACTTTGCCCGACCTGGGAATCGAACCCAGGACCTCATGCTCAGCAGTAGCACTTGCGACCACTAGACCAACGAGGCAGGCATTATTATTCTCGTTTATTAATTTATCGAATAATGAAAGAACAGAATGAAGATTATTGTTGAAAAGAAAAATAAAGACTCATTTCGAGATTGGAACCCAGACCTACCTGCGTGATTCATAATCCAATAGGGTACGCTACCAGCTATCGGAACTTGATATGAAGTTGAGAATTTTAGCAATCGTATGAACCGACCAAGGTCATACGTAATTACTTACTCTGCGTGTGAGAAAAAGCGACGGCATGTTTTTTGTTTCGTTCGACGCCCGCCAGTGTGTGCATTCTGAGGTATGCGTTCTGTGTTGATACATCACTTATACACACAGATGTAGATACGGCCCGTACCGCGTGTCCACAGCAATACAATCTTTAGCGTGCTACTGCACTTATGACCGCTTACCGTACGTGGTAGGTACATGGTAATGGGGCGCTCTCAGTGATACAGTTAATGTCGAGGATTATAATTGTACGATTTTTTATTTCTGCATATACAACTGTTTTGTTTAACATAATTAATTTTATAAAAGAAAAGTTTGTACTTACCTAATATGGAAGTTCTGTATCTTTGTATTTATGTCGATCTGCATTGAAGTGCCTCCTTGTGGAGCTGTCTCTTGACTCAAATCTTAATTATAAACATGAACGGAACAGATCCGGATGACTTCTTCAAGTAATAAAATAAATGATAATTGATTTATTTCTGTAAATGGGTTATATAAAACAAGATCGATTACAAGTAAAAAAAAAATTTTAATACTAGATGAGCTCGGATAAAGAAGCAATAATCAAGACTCAAGCAGCAATCAATGTGAAGTAAAGATAAATCTCAACAATGTTGACATTTATTTTTCGCGAGACTGACGGAGACACACTACATCGCGAGAATGACGGAGACAACTACATCGCGAGACTGACGGAGACACACAACATCGCGAGACTGACGGAGACAACTACATCGCGAGACTGACGGAGACACACAACATCGCGAGACTGACGGAGACAACTACATCGCGAGACTGACGGAGACACACAACATCGCGAGACTGACGGAGACAACTACATCGCGAGACTGACGGAGACACACTACATCGCGAGACTGACGGGGACACACTACATCGCGAGACTGACGGAGACACACTACATCGCGAGACTGACGGAGACACACAACATCGCGAGACTGACGGAGACAACTACATCGCGAGACTGACGGAGACACACTACATCGCGAGACTGACGGGGACACACTACATCGCGAGACTGACGGAGACACACTACATCGCGAGACTGACGGAGACAACTACATCGCGAGACTGACGGAGACAACTACATCGCGAGACTGACGGAGACAACTACATCGCGAGACTGACAGAGACACACTACATCGCGAGACTGACGGGGACAACTACATCGCGAGACTGACGGAGACACACTACATCGCGAGACTGACGGAGACACACTACATCGCGAGACTGACGGAAACACACTACATCGCGAGACTGACGGAGACACACTACATCGCGAGACTGACGGAGACACACTACATCGCGAGAATGACGGAGACAACTACATCGCGAGACTGACGGAGACACACAACATCGCGAGACTGACGGAGACAACTACATCGCGAGACTGACGGAGACACACAACATCGCGAGACTGACGGAGACAACTACATCGCGAGACTGACGGAGACACACAACATCGCGAGACTGACGGAGACAACTACATCGCGAGACTGACGGAGACACACAACATCGCGAGACTGACGGAGACAACTACATCGCGAGACTGACGGAGACACACTACATCGCGAGACTGACGGGGACACACTACATCGCGAGACTGACGGAGACACATTACATCGCGAGACTGACGGAGACACACAACATCGCGAGACTGACGGAGACAACTACATCGCGAGACTGACGGAGACACACTACATCGCGAGACTGACGGGGACACACTACATCGCGAGACTGACGGAGACACACTACATCGCGAGACTGACGGAGACAACTACATCGCGAGACTGACGGAGACAACTACATCGCGAGACTGACGGAGACAACTACATCGCGAGACTGACGGAGACAACTACATCGCGAGACTGACGGAGACAACTACATCGCGAGACTGACGGAGACAACTACATCGCGAGACTGACGGAGACAACTACATCGCGAGACTGACGGAGACAACTACATCGCGAGACTGACGGAGACAACTACATCGCGAGACTGACGGAGACACACTACATCGCGAGACTGACGGAGACAACTACATCGCGAGACTGACGGAGACACACTACATCGCGAGACTGACGGGGACACACTACATCGCGAGACTGACGGAGACACATTACATCGCGAGACTGACGGAGACACACAACATCGCGAGACTGACGGAGACAACTACATCGCGAGACTGACGGAGACAACTACATCGCGAGACTGACGGGGACAACTACATCGCGAGACTGACGGAGACACACTACATCGCGAGACTGACGGAGACACACTACATCGCGAGACTGACGGAGACACACTACATCGCGAGACTGACGGAGACACACTACATCGCGAGACTGACGGAGACACACTACATCGCGAGACTGACGGAGACACACTACATCGCGAGACTGACGGAGACACACTACATCGGGAGACTGACGGAGACACCTTACATCGCGAGACTGACGGAGACACACTACATCGCGAGACTGACGGAGACACACTACATCGCGAGACTGACGGAGACACACTACATCGCGAGACTGACGGAGACACACTACATCGCGAGACTGACGGAGACACACTACATCGCGAGACTGACGGAGACACCTTACATCGCGAGACTGACGGAGACACACTACATCGCGAGACTGACGGAGACACACTACATCGCGAGACTGACGGAGACACACTACATCGTGAGACTGACGGAGACACACTACATCGCGAGACTGACGGAGACACACTACATCGCGAGACTGACGGAGACACACTACATCGCGAGACTGACGGAGACACACTACATCGCGAGACTGACGGAGACACACTACATCGCGAGACTGACGGAGACACACTACATCGCGAGACTGACGGAGACACACTACATCGCGAGACTGACGGAGACAACTACATCGCGAGACTGACGGAGACACACTACATCGCGAGACTGACGGGGACACACTACATCGCGAGACTGACGGAGACACATTACATCGCGAGACTGACGGAGACACACAACATCGCGAGACTGACGGAGACAACTACATCGCGAGACTGACGGAGACAACTACATCGCGAGACTGACGGAGACAACTACATCGCGAGACTGACGGAGACAACTACATCGCGAGACTGACGGAGACAACTACATCGCGAGACTGACGGAGACAACTACATCGCGAGACTGACGGAGACAACTACATCGCGAGACTGACGGGGACAACTACATCGCGAGACTGACGGGGACAACAACATCGCGAGACTTAAGGAGACACACAACATCGCGAGACTGACGGAGACACACTACATCGCGAGACTGACGGAGACAACTACACCGCGAGACTGACGGAGACAACTACATCGCGAGACTGACGGAGACACACTACATCGCGAGACTGACGGGGACACATTACATCGCGAGACTGACGGAGACACACAACATCGCGAGACTGACGGAGACAACTACATCGCGAGACTGACGGAGACAACTACATCGCGAGACTGACGGAGACAACTACATCGCGAGACTGACGGAGACAACTACATCGCGAGACTGACGGAGACAACTACATCGCGAGACTGACGGAGACAACTACATCGCGAGACTGACGGAGACAACTACATCGCGAGACTGACGGGGACAACTACATCGCGAGACTGACGGGGACAACAACATCGCGAGACTTAAGGAGACACACAACATCGCGAGACTGACGGAGACACACTACATCGCGAGACTGACGGAGACAACTACACCGCGAGACTGACGGAGACAACTACATCGCGAGACTGACGGAGACACACTACATCGCGAGACTGACGGGGACAACTACATCGCGAGACTGACGGAGACACACTACATCGCGAGACTGACGGAGACACACTACATCGCGAGACTGACGGAGACACACTACATCGCGAGACTGACGGAGACAACTACACCGCGAGACTGACGGAGACAACTACATCGCGAGACTGACGGAGACAACTACATCGCGAGACTGACAGAGACACACTACATCGCGAGACTGACGGGGACAACTACATCGCGAGACTGACGGAGACACACTACATCGCGAGACTGACGGAGACACACTACATCGCGAGACTGACGGAGACACACTACATCGCGAGACTGACGGAGACAACTACACCGCGAGACTGACGGAGACAACTACATCGCGAGACTGACGGAGACACACTACATCGCGAGACTGACGGAGACAACTACACCGCGAGACTGACGGAGACAACTACATCGCGAGACTGACGGAGACACACTACATCGCGAGACTGACGGAGACACACTACATCGCGAGACTGACGGAGACACACTACATCGCGAGACTGACGGAGACACACTACATCGCGAGACTTAAGGAGACACACAACATCGCGAGACTGACGGAGACACACTACATCGCGAGACTGACGGAGACAACTACATCGCGAGACTGACGGAGACAACTACATCGCGAGACTGACAGAGACACACTACATCGCGAGACTGACGGGGACAACTACATCGCGAGACTGACGGAGACACACTACATCGCGAGACTGACGGAGACACACTACATCGCGAGACTGACGGAGACACACTACATCGCGAGACTGACGGAGACAACTACACCGCGAGACTGACGGAGACAACTACATCGCGAGACTGACGGAGACACACTACATCGCGAGACTGACGGAGACACACTACATCGCGAGACTGACGGAGACACACTACATCGCGAGACTGACGGAGACACACTACATCGCGAGACTGACGGAGACACACTACATCGCGAGACTGACGGAGACACACTACATCGCGAGACTGACGGAGACACACTACATCGCGAGACTGACGGAGACACACTACATCGCGAGACTGACGGAGACACACTACATCGCGAGACTGACGGAGACACACTACATCGCGAGACTGACGGAGACACACTACATCGTGAGACTGACGGAGACACACTACATCGCGAGACTGACGGAGACACACTACATCGCGAGACTGACGGAGACACACTACATCGCGAGACTGACGGAGACACACTACATCGCGAGACTGACGGAGACACACTACATCGCGAGACTGACGGAGACACACTACATCGCGAGACTGACGGAGACACACTACATCGCGAGACTGACGGAGACAACTACATCGCGAGACTGACGGAGACACACTACATCGCGAGACTGACGGGGACACACTACATCGCGAGACTGACGGAGACACATTACATCGCGAGACTGACGGAGACACACAACATCGCGAGACTGACGGAGACAACTACATCGCGAGACTGACGGAGACAACTACATCGCGAGACTGACGGAGACAACTACATCGCGAGACTGACGGAGACAACTACATCGCGAGACTGACGGGGACAACTACATCGCGAGACTGACGGGGACAACAACATCGCGAGACTTAAGGAGACACACAACATCGCGAGACTGACGGAGACACACTACATCGCGAGACTGACGGAGACAACTACACCGCGAGACTGACGGAGACAACTACATCGCGAGACTGACGGAGACACACTACATCGCGAGACTGACGGAGACACACTACATCGCGAGACTGACGGAGACACACTACATCGCGAGACTGACGGAGACACACTACATCGCGAGACTGACGGAGACACACTACATCGCGAGACTGACGGAGACACACTACATCGCGAGACTGACGGAGACACACTACATCGCGAGACTGACGGAGACACCTTACATCGCGAGACTGACGGAGACACACTACATCGCGAGACTGACGGAGACACACTACATCGCGAGACTGACGGAGACACACTACATCGCGAGACTGACGGAGACACACTACATCGCGAGACTGACGGGGACAACTACATCGCGAGACTGACGGAGACAACTACATCGCGAGACTGACAGAGACACACTACATCGCGAGACTGACGGGGACAACTACATCGCGAGACTGACGGAGACACACTACATCGCGAGACTGACGGAGACACACTACATCGCGAGACTGACGGAGACAACTACACCGCGAGACTGACGGAGACACACTACATCGCGAGACTGACGGAGACACACTACATCGCGAGACTGACGGAGACACACTACATCGCGAGACTGACGGAGACACACTACATCGCGAGACTGACGGAGACACACTACATCGCGAGACTGACGGAGACACACTACATCGCGAGACTGACGGAGACACACTACATCGCGAGACTGACGGAGACACACTACATCGCGAGACTGACGGAGACACACTACATCGCGAGACTGACGGAGACACACTACATCGCGAGACTGACGGAGACACACTACATCGCGAGACTGACGGAGACACACTACATCGCGAGACTGACGGAGACACACTACATCGCGAGACTGACGGAGACACACTACATCGCGAGACTGACGGAGACACACTACATCGGGAGACTGACGGAGACACATTACATTGACACTCCGTACACTCGCCACTCCTTCACCCTCGCGATGACGACCGCGGCGCGAGCCCTGATAACAAACCCCACCAACCATCAACTACATTAACATATGACACACACTACATTATTATATGATATAACGATGAAGTGAGAAAAACTGTGATTTTATTTTAGTCCGGCAGCGCTCGTTGGTGCACGTGAGTCTTACCACGCACGCCCAGCAGCCGGGACAGCCGGACAGTGGTGTACAGATGACACAATCATAGAGCGACCAGCGACCACGGTGTATATACCTACCGTATCGAGTATGCGACGCGGCTGATATTGAAAAGTTATACAAAAAATATCAACAGCGCATTAAGTTTGTTAGCTACCAATAAAGAGTTTAACACAAAAAGGTGAAAAGTTCTCTGTTCTATTATTCTATTATCCTAAAACAAACCTAAACCCCTTCTACTGCAGGATGTAGTCGTTATATCTCTAGAATATCTTGTGCAACAGTTTCGGTTAGTACGAACACGTGCTCTCTGTCGTGTCTGTCGTGCCTGCTCTGTGTGAAAACAATAACAATGTATTCCATTAGTCTGGAAGCGCGGCCTGCGCGGTGTAGCCATTACTGCTAGCTCATCATTTACAACTAGCGACATTCCCTCCAGTAGTTATGCTCTACCACGACATAGGCACAGCCCTCCAAATGAGCTTCTTGCGCGATGGAAGAGAGCTGCGCTCTAAGTTCCAGTCGTGTGCTGTACCCCTCCGACACGATTAAGCCCACGAAAGCCTACCACCATAAACAATTTCAGTTCCGAGCTACTCATATATCGAACTGAAAGCTTCCAAACGGGAAAATTCAATTACAGTTTGCGACCCCTGTTCTGGACTGTTGTGGACTTTATGTACTGGGAATCGAAGCCAGGACGACATACTGCCTCGCTTAGCGTTGCACCAGGTTTATGTGAGCTCATACATATTCACATAATACTGCCTCGCTTAGCGTTGCACCAGGTTTATGTGAGCTAATACATATTCACATAATACTGCCTCGCTTAGCGTTGCACCAGGTTTATGTGAGCTCATACATATTGACATAATACTGTCTTGCTTACCGTTGCACCAGGTTTATGTGAGCTCATACATATTCACATAATACTGCCTCGCTTAGCGTTGCACCAGGTTTATGTGAGCTCATACATATTGACATAATACTGCCTTGCTTACCGTTGCACCAGGTTTATGTGAGCTCATACATATTCACATAATACTGCCTCGCTTAGCGTTGCACCAGGTTTATGTGAGCTCATACATATTCACATAATACTGCCTCGCTTAGCGTTGCACCAGGTTTATGTGAGCTAATACATATTCACATAATACTGCCTCGCTTAGCGTTGCACCAGGTTTATGTGAGCTAATACATATTCACATAATACTGCCTCGCTTAGCGTTGCACCAGGTTTATGTGAGCTAATACATATTCACATAATACTGCCTCGCTTAGCGTTGCACCAGGTTTATGTGAGCTCATACATATTCACATAATACTGCCTCGCTTAGCGTTGCACCAGGTTTATGTGAGCTCATACATATTCACATAATACTGCCTCGCTTAGCGTTGCACCAGGTTTATGTGAGCTCATACATATTCACATAATACTGCCTCGCTTAGCGTTGCACCAGGTTTATGTGAGCTAATACATATTCACATAATACGCTCAATAGACATCGCATCAGTGAAATCTGACGATAAGGAAGCTCCATTACGTGAGCTGAGAACACATCAACATTCATCGGTCTTTCGACACGGAATTGATTCGCTATTATTTTAGCAGTAAACCCAATAAGCAGTATTTTATTTGAAGTAGAAACGTCGGAGAAGAACACAAAGGATGTTAAGATTAAATAGACAACGAATGAACGAATCGTCGGGAACGTAATCGGTCGGAGGTAATTTACAGACTAAACGGATTTCTGGAAGACAGGCGGCGCTTACGGACGCGGTTCACTGCGCACAGTCAGTAATTGAAACCGACGCAGACGGGCGACGGGCGCGGAGCCCGCGCGGTGTGCTCGCGTTGCGTGCGACGCGCGGGGCGATGCACTCACTGCAAATTTGTTGACAAAAACTCATTTGAACGCAAGCTCGTCAACATAGCATTATGTTTACGATATCACAGTATTATACTGCAGGGACTGCCACGCTCGTGAGTAGGACCGAGCGTTGCATGTGCGAGTTGTGTAACACGTTGCAGACCGTGTTCGTTACGACTACTGTCACAAAGTACATAGTCAATATTCATCTCATTGTGTATACACTTACGAAAAGATAACAACTGTCGCAGACTATTTATCAAATAAGTAAGTGAAGTGTGGTTGCGTGTATGGTATCCTAATTGTTTAGTATTGAGTCACGCGGGAGACAACTTCTCGCGAGAAATTTTGTAGTGTCATCGACCGAAGTTATGAATGAATGAATGAATGAATGAATGAATGAATATTTATTTGTAAACACAGGTACATACATTTGGTCTTCAGTAATAATTAAGTTGATTCTCTATGTGTTGCAAGTTATTGTAGTCACTTGAAATATCAGTTCAAAAAATCAGTTTTTTTCTTGTGTTACAAAGTTTACAGACGTGTTGGACCCATCACGCTTATCACGCGCTACATTAAACATTCATTTATTAGCAAACATTTTTTTCAACTCATACTTTAAGTAACTACTACTAGCGGTCGCTGATCTCCCAAGAACAAAATATCAAATATTTTTATTTTATCGTGTTTAGATATCGATAGCCATCGCGTCTGTGGAGTTTAGCTAGAAAACTTAAAATAACCCTGTATTCTTGATTTGGTTATTTGGTTATTTATTTATTTCATAACAAAAATACATTTGTGTCGAAATATTTGCACAGTAGGTAAACAAAAAAGCAACATAAACAAAAACAATTAATA
The DNA here is from genome assembly GCA_947568875.1 of Fissipunctia ypsillon. Classification (NCBI taxonomy): domain Eukaryota; kingdom Metazoa; phylum Arthropoda; class Insecta; order Lepidoptera; family Noctuidae; genus Fissipunctia; species Fissipunctia ypsillon. The sequence goes on from OX387649.1 coordinate 26,266,779, forward strand.
GGTAAACTCGTTCCTCACCCATTCGAAGTTAGCACGTCTATCCAAATTAAAACCAATTAAACTTACAAACATTAATAGTCATATTGAAACAGATTATAGTCCCTAGCAAAATGATACAAAATACATTTAATGTCGACATTTTGAGTAAGAATATAAAAATAAAAATAAAAAACCAAAATTATAACAAGTCAAAGAAGAATGGATACAGATATTTAAGTATAATGTTTAAGATTTTTGTCATTACAAAATTCATCAATGCAATAATAGGCTTTCTTGATTAACAAAGCCCTGAGTTTATTTTTAAACATGTTCACATTCTGAATATTCTTTAATTCTGCTGGTAATTTGTTAAACAGATTGACAGATTGCACGCGTGACGAGTGTTTGACAACGTTAAGCTTTGCCTGCAGAAAAGTAGGAAGATCTTTTCTGCGAGTATCTAGTCTATTTTTTCTTTCATCGTCTGTTTCATACTCATTTAAGTTTTTATTTAAATGAGTAAGGAGAACTAAAACATAAAGACATGGTACCGTTAAAATTCTAAGCTTAATAAAATACTCCTTACATGATTCTAACTGGTTTAAACGAAGCATGGTTCTTAATGCTCGCTTTTGTATAGTAAAGGCTGCCTTAATATTATATTTATAGCTGTTTCCCCAAAATTTAATGCTATATCTAAGTTTGGATTCAACTAGAGCAAAATAGACAGTACGAAGTTGGGCAATAGACAAAATATCCCTCAGAGATCTTATAGCATAACATGCACTACTTATTGTATTCGTTATTGAATTTAGTTCTGGCTTCCAATTTAGTAAAGAGTCAATTTGTACCCCTAAAAATTTTAAACTTTCTACTGTATCAATTTTGCTGCCCAAGGATTCTACGTCCATTGTAGTCTTATTCCTAACTGTAGATCTAAATATCATACATTTTGTCTTACTTACATTTAATTTAAGATTATTCATAGAAAACCAGCTTTCACAAACAGCTATTAATACATTTAATTTACATTTTAAGGTCTCCATATTGTCAGCAGCTATAACAGCACTCGTATCGTCAGCAAATATTATCAAGTCAACATCTGGTAAAATGTTCCTAATGTATTCAGTTAGATCGTTAAGAAAAAATATAAAGAAAATGGGACCCAAAACCGAACCCTGAGGAACACCTCTAGTTACAGTAAATAGTTTCGATTTATGAATTTCTTCCACACCTTCCTGAAGTGATTTAATTTCGACGTACTGTTTCCTATTGGTCAAATAAGAACTAAAAAGTTTTAAAACGTTTCCTCTTATACCGTAATGCTCTAACTTATCCATTAGAATGCAATGTTCTACAGTATCAAACGCAGAACTTAAGTCTAGGAATAAGCCGGCAACTTTAAGTTTATTATTCAGCTTATTTACTACGTTGTTAACTAACGAGTCTATTGCATCTAGTGTCCCTTTACTTTTTTGGTACCCAAACTGATTACGGTTTATTATTTTTAGACTACTCAAATGTCTTACAAGCCCAGATTTTATCACTTTTTCAAAAAGTTTGGATAAAACCGGTAACAATGAAATGGGCCTGTAATTTCCTGGATCCGTTTTAGCACCTTTCTTAAATAGTGGTAGAACCCTGGCCAACTTAAATTGGTCAGGAAAGACGCCTTCATTGACGCAGTTATTAATTATTTCAGATATTGGGTATGCCAGTATATCTATATTATCTTTGATTACGTTCAGGGGTATTTCATCGTGTCCAAATGCCTTTTTACTGTCCATACCCTTTACCATTTTGTAAATTTCTATCGGCATAACAGGATTAAAAACCATAGACTTATCAACTCTATCAGTGTTCTCAATTAAATGCTTCTTAGCTAGTTCTGGATTACCAGTGTTTATGCCTTTACTGTTGTCAAATTGTTCTGCAAAAATGTTAGCAATGTCTATTGGGTTACAAATTATTTTATTATTATGTTTAAGTATTATATTATCATTTTCGAAATTATTGTCAATTTTTTTTCGAGTTTTATTGACTATTCTCCAAATTTCTTTGCAACGGTTAGCTGCTTTATTTATTTGATTAGTTACTTCCTTTTTTTTGCGTTCCTAATCACCTATTTATAAATTCTAAAATACTGTTCACGATACTGCAATAACGATTTGTCACACTTAGCTTTATTTATAAAATTTAGTAATCTCTTCATTTTGCTGGATATCTTTATCCCTTTTGTTAGCCATGTAGATCGACAAGTTCTTTTTATATTGATTTTAACTTTCCTTTTTTTAAAAGTGCTTGAATGTAGTTCTTTAATTTTTCGTATAAACGTGTTTGTACCTAAATTCCAGTCGTGCTCCAGTAGTTTCTGCCTGAATGCACTATTATTCTTCTCGTTATATAATCATCTCTCTATGTATTTAAAACGGACGGATTGTGTAGTAGTAACTTTTTCCAAATTAACTGTACAAAAGAGAGCTGCATGCCCATCCGCTAATTGATTGTGGTCAATGTCTGTACTACTAATATTTCTATCACAGGTGTTGGTCAATATATTGTCTATACACGATTCGGATTTATTTCGCACAAATGTAAATGAATCAAATAAATATCTAAAATTGTAGCATTTCAACAATGATCTAAATGAACTTCTTTTATTGTCCTGTTTTAACAAGTCAATATTAAAATCTCCGCAAATAAAGCAAATTTTATTGAAAAAGTACTGCAGTAATTGTTCCAATCTATCTAGAAAATCGTCAAAGTTTTTATTTACTGGCGTTCTATAGCAACAGATTATGTAGGAGTTTGTCTCAATGTCCTTTACTCCACATACCTCAAAGCTATCCGTTTTATACAGCCTTTTACAAATGTCCAAGTCCACAACTTGTCTGTTTTTGTGTGTTAATACTAAAGTGCCACCTCTAGTTTTATTTAACCTTGTGTTGCAAGAGCTTATAATATAATTAGGAAAATCAAATTGTGATACCATGATTTGGTTTAAAAAATGTTCACTTATACAAATAAAGCTTATTTCGTTTGGTAATTCCGTAACATACACTTCGAATTCATCCTTCTTATTATTTATTCCGCATAAGTTTTGGTGTAAAATAGTAACATTCGAGTGACTGTCCTTAAATATAGCCAAGTTGTTCAAACCACCAGTTAAGGTACTAATCTCGAAAAAGCTGACTGTTTTGTTCATCTTCCTCAAAGGAAGGATTTGAATATTCAGAATATGTGTCAATTTCTAATATAAGTTGCTGTATTTGATCAAATATACTACATATACCTCTATTATTTACATTTCCATGTTTATTATAAGACATGAAGTCATAAGTCAGATTTAAATTTGAGTCAATTAAATAGATATAATCATGAGTTAAATTATCATTATAAATTATATTATTAAATGCTTCTATTCGCCAGTTATACATCTCTTTATAATAATGATTTTTAAAAGTAGGTACGCACAGTATTATATTTGTATGCTTAATAGACATCACTTTATCCCGTATTAGTTTTACCAGCTTAGTGTAGTCACATGAGGTCTTGAAATCTTCATCTCCAATTTGGATGACACAGTAATCCTGACAGGTTAATTCTCTTAGTTTATCCTCCAATCCGTATATTAATTGTTCTACGCCACAATTTGGTTTTATGTAGTGGCATATTTGAAAAGTGTCGCCAAATAATCTGGTAGCAATTGGTAGAATTTTGTTGGTTGAGTTGCTACTAAGGATCACAAGCTTCTTGTCCTTTTTATTCCTAAAAATAATTTTCTTTTCCGTTTGACTTTTTTGCTGTACTGGGGCTGTATGTGTCTGTACTGCTAGTATTTCCGATGCTGTGTTATTATAGTATCGATACTGTTTAAGACTCTCTATTTGTTTCATTAGACATGTAATTTCTTGATTTGCATCTTTTAATTTTTGTTGCAGGATTTTAATTTCTTGTTGTAAGACTAATATTTGAATGTCGTTATTACAATCGGTTTTTAACGAGGAACATAACGTAGCAGCCGCAGGTGTGCTAGCCAAGCTGTGCGGTAACAAAGAATGTCTCTTCTTTTGCACACCACTGTTAGTACTGTTCTGTAATGGTGATGCATAGCATAGAGACTTTAATAATTTTATTTCAGCTGTAAATTTATTGATTTGCTTGTGAAGGTCGTTGTTTTCCAATATTGTATTTTCAAGTTCCTTCTGCGTACTATTAAGTTCATCTGTTAGCTGGGAAATTGTCTCTTTCATTTCGGACATCGTTATTAGGTCAGATATTGTACAGTCTACACTCTTTGACAATTTTGGTGTTACGGACTCCTCTGACGTATCAACATCTGTGAGTATATGGGATTCCAGAGCCGGAGATGTGCGTTGTGGAGTGAGCTGTATATCTTCAACATTAATCTTTGTAATACGGGTTTGTTCGGGTAAAGCGATATTCTGCTTTTTTCTCATCGTGATGTAAGATGTTTCGTTACTTACAACTTTTTTATTTTTAATGCACATTCTACACCTCCATCTTTTTTTTGCTTCTTTATCCATTAAACGGTATGTTTGTTCTGGATAACCGTCGCAATTCAACTCATATCTGTTATTACATGTTGAACACAATACCGTTTCTTTTATGCTAACGTTTTTTTTGCATTTGTAGCAAGTAACTAGTGCTGCCACCTTACAACTATTGTTTGAAGTAGTTGGGGTATTTTTAGAACACATTGTGTTTATAGTAAGTTCATGTAGTGCTATTTCGGTGAGCCGGTGACTTTATTCGTATGTAAATAGCAATTTAGCAAATTCATTTAAATACAAAAAGTTTAAGTGTTTAGCTGTGGATGGAACTCAAGACTCGTAGCTCCGCAGTCTCAGCTGATACCACTTGGTCACTTAGCTATTAGAGTAACTTGTTGAATTAGGTGTATGGTTCCTACAAGTTTTTGTTTATTATTTACGTTGGAGGTCGCGGATGTTTTAATTTTTATGTTTATAACACAACCATTCACCCACAATGTCAGCCATTGAGGATGCCCACCTATTACAGGAGCCTCTTGGCCGACTCCATGGTTACTGCGACCGTTGTAGGGTGGATTGAAATATTTCAAAATGTCTGTGCATTTACTCGTAAGCCAAACCCTATGATTTATGTTTACAAATGATCGAATACCTCAATCGCTAGTCAACGCCATCAAGGATCTTGGGGTAGTTTTTGACTCGAAGCTTTTATTTGATGCGCACATTGACAACATAGTCAACAAGACTTCTAAAACGTTGGGTTTTATTTTTAGGGTCTCCTCGGAGTTTAAGAATGTCAAAACCATGAAAATTCTATACTGTGCATTTGTCCGGAGCCATTTTGAATATGCTTCTCAAATTTGGAATCCAAATTACAATGTTTATATTAATCGCCTTGAAAGTATACAAAGGCGTTTCTTAAGCTAGGTACAGAAGAAATACGTAAGAAATTTCATATTCTTCCCTTACACGAGCGAAGGAAAATTGCAGATCTTGCTTTCCTATTTAGTATAATGAACAGGTCTACGGACGTCCCTGAGCTGGTGGCCAATATTGGACTTCGTGTACCGACGGTGTCTTTTCGAAGACCTCATCTCCTTCATGTACCTATTGTGAAACTGTCTATAGGCCAAATACATATATTTTAAGAGCATGTCGAATGTTCAATATGGTGTGTCGGGATATTGGGCTTGATTTATTCACAGTGTCCAGAAATTTAATAAAATATTAAGTAACTTTTTCTTTAAAGAAAAAGTTACTTAATATTTTATTAAAATACATTACACAACAAAGTTAGACTTTAAAGTCTAACTTTGTTGTGTAATGTATTTTATTTTTGTTTATTCTCTTCAGTTGTTTCTACGTTTAACTCTCACGCTGTTTGTACAGTTTTGTCAATTTTATACATAAGTTTATATATAAGTGGAAACTTGTAATTGGCTTTCTTCTATATATTACTTCTGACTACTCGAATTTATTAGCTGTAAGTTTTCTTAAAATTAATAAAATAAAATAAATAATACAACTTTCAGAATAAGATTAATTACTTTTGGAACCTGCTTTCTTTAATCTATCTCAAATCAAATTATCTGTAAACACCACTAAGGTTCGCTAAAGTTTCAAGTTTTAGATGTTTCACTAATAATGGAATGACCTATTAGTCAAACATCTTCACTTATATATATATATATATACTAGCGATCCATCCCTGCTTCGCACAGTCAATTAATCAACTCAGCCTATCGCAGTCCACTGCGGGACATAGGCCTCTCCCAGGCTGCGCCACAACCCTCTGTCCTCCGCCTTCCGCATCCAGTCTGTCCACTCCAGGACTCGTCTGCTCCACCGGCCATCGGTCCTTCGACAAACATGGCCAGCCCACTGCCACTTCAGTTTGCTAACTCTGCAGGCTATGTCGGTTACTCCAGTTCTTTTCCGGTTAACTTCATTCCTGATTTTATCCATCAAAGAAACTCCAAGCATAGCCCGCTCCATGGCGCGCTGAGTGACCTTGAATTGTGACCTTAAACTGCTTCGCACGGTTCTTACAAACGACTTGACAAAACGTTGAGCAACTTTGGCTGAACGTTGCGGAATCGGAACCAACTTACACACGTAAGAAGTATGCAGACCGCGCCTTCGGACAATCGAACTGACAATAAAATAGAAACATAAAAATATATACATAAAATAAAAATAAATAGATACCTAATAAAATTGATAGTGCAGAATGGAGGGCTGCTAGTCCTAAGCCTTGTTTGTTAACACGAGTTATTGATCATAAACATATGTATGTTTTGGTTAAGGTATTTCTCTATCGGCATGTGTCGCCTGAAATAAATGGTATTATATAATAATAATAATAATATAGTAATATATCTAGATACAAATATAGTAATATATCTATACAAATAAATAAAATTGAAGTGTCTGTTTGTAATGTCAAAATAACAACTTTTTACTAAATGCATAAGAAAGTATAAACAGTATTTATAAGAAAAAAGCAATTTTTAACATTATTGTCTGTCTGTTTGTTCCGGCTAATCTCCAAAATGGCTGGACTTATTTTGACGGGACTTTCATTGGCAGATAGCTGATGTTACGGCGGGTAACTCAAGCTACTTTTATTTTAGAAAAATAATTAGGGTTCCGTGCAAAAACATTAAAACCCATGAAATTATGAACAAAAAGTCGGATTTGAAAAAAATATTTTTGCATTTGGTAGCCCAATAATTCTCGAGAATAGTTATAGGCTATTTAACATCACGCTACGACCCTTAGGAGCCGAGCAAAAAGAAAATAATCAGAAATAATTGTAAAGGAAAACCAAGTAATAGCGCGGGCGGGCGATGCAACGCGGCGGGGCGGGGGACGAGGGAGAATTATTAAAATGTGGCTGTTATTTTAGTATATTAAGAAGAAATTAAGAAGATACACATCTTCTTAATTTCTACATTTATATCTGTATTTTTTATGGTGTACAATGAAGAGTATTCTATTCTATTCTATTCTGACGACATCCCGCGGACGCTCGACCAAGTTGAGCTATCGACCGCCGCCACTCGATCCGAGCGCAGCTATCTACACTTCTATCGGCACACACTACACAATGTTGAACTATTCTTGTCTCAGTAGGATTGCTAGCGCGCTTCATGGATCGTTATTATGGACAATGAAGTCAGTCGGATTCCTGCCATAACTTCAGAACTTCAAAGGTCCTTTTTTTCCGTTCTATTACATGCGTAACTGTGTATTTTAATAACTAATCACTGCCTGCACTTTATTAAGACCCCAGGACCCCAGGAGCTACCAAAACACAAGAATTGAAGAGTTCCGTTCCGTTGGTGGAGGTATTGTAGAGGGTGTGGCTGTAGTGTAGGCACATGTTCGAGCAACACGAAACGAAATGACCTCCGAGCGCACGCTAGCTGCGAGTACTTATCTACCGTGCGTCCCACAGTACACTACACTCGGTACACTACACTCGGTACACTACACTCGGTACACTACACTCGGTACACTACACTCGGTACACTACACTCGGTACACTACACTCGGTACACTACACTCGGTACACTACACTCGGTACACTACACTCGGTACACTACACTCGGTACACTACACTCGGTACACTACACTCGGTACACTACACTCGGTACACTACACACGGTACACTACACTTGGTACACTCTACACGGTACACTTTCATATCGAGTAGTGAGTAAAGCGACTAAGTCCATTACCCCGCTGGCGGGGGCAGGGGGCCGGGGGGTGCGCAATTAATAACCCCGTGGTCAAGTCGTCTCCTACACTATTAAGAACAGCCACTTTAACTTTTTGTATCGAGCAACTGAATATTGTCACCTTGTATGATGCGTTCTGAGCTACGGGTACTCGCATGCCAAGGTCTCCGTTCACTTGCCACGTGGACCAGCATGGACGTTCTGAGCTACGGGAACTCGCATGCCAAGGTCTCCGTTCACTTGCCACGTGGACCAGCATGGACGTTCTGAGCTACGGGTACTCGCATGCCAAGGTCTCCGTTCACTTGCCACGTGGACCAGCATGGACGTTCTGAGCTACGGCAACTCGCATGCCAAGGTCTCCATTCACTTGCCACGTGGACGTTCTGCCCCAGGCGTGAGGTTCGCACGACGATAGAAACAGCGGCAGGAAACAATCCATTCGATGCATCAACAGACTTAGTGTCCGTCGTCATCACTCGTTAGATAATTTGACGCACACCTGGGGCCTGGGGCTGGTTGCTGTCAGTGGCGCAGATAACTTGACGCACACCTGGGGCCTGGGGCTGGTTGCTGTCAGTGGCGCAGATAACTTGACGCACACCTGGGGCCTGGGGCTGGTTGCTGTCAGTGGCGCAGATAACTTGACGCACACCTGGGGCCTGGGGCTGGTTGCTGTCAGTGGCGCAGATACTCATCATTAGAGGGAAGCCGAAGAAAAATTTGTTCAGGTCTCATAATCTCACACGAAAAACTGTAGGTTTTTAATCTTATGATGTATTAAACAGGTATTAAATATAATTATGTTAAGTGATGTGATACACAGTTATACATGAAGGTGTACCATATTATTTGGCAATAGTAGACATTAAGAAGAGTGGTTGTTCCGAAGGGAGGCCGATAGGGTTGTATGAAGGTTTCGCCCCTGGTTGCTATGTGCTCTAATTCCAAATCTTAATTATATAGCTAAACACAGAAATTATAATTTCTGTGTTTAGCTATATAATTATAATAAATTAAGATTTACTAAAATTATACTGTGAAACTATAGTTTCACAGTATAATTTCGCCGAGAACACATAATATTCTTACAACAGATGAACTCTGCGCGAGACGTCTTACGAGCATTACCAAACTTATATCCGGTGGTTTACAATCGTAACTTTTTAAAACGGTCCTTGATAAGTTCATTTCTGTAGTAAAGGCAAGACGCAAATAAGGCACTCTCCCGAGCTAAGGGCTCGCCGCATGAATATTCAGCGCGCACCGAGCGGCCGGCCGCCCACTTGTGTGCTCGCACGCACCGAGCGGCCGGCCGCCCACTTGTGTGCTCGCACGCACCGAGCGGCCGGCCGCCCACTTGTGTGCTCGCACGCACCGAGCGGCCGGCCGCCCACTTGTGTGCTCGCACGCACCGAGCGGCCGGCCGCCCACTTGTGTGCTCGCACGCACCGAGCGGCCGGCCGCCCACTTGTGTGCTCGCACGCACCGAGCGGCCGGCCGCCCACTTGTGTGCTCGCACGCACCGAGCGGCCGGCCGCCCACTTGTGTGCTCGCACGCACCGAGCGGCCGGCCGCCCACTTGTGTGCTCGCACGCACCGAGCGGCCGGCCGCCCACTTGTGTGCTCGCACGCACCGAGCGGCCGGCCGCCCACTTGTGTGCTCGCACGCACCGAGCGGCCGGCCGCCCACTTGTGTGCTCGCACGCACCGAGCGGCCGGCCGCCCACTTGTGTGCTCGCAGCCTTATTATTACGTATACCTTGTTCTTTTCGAACATGTAATAAACCACATGTATTTGCATAAAGAAGCTTCACTAGGCAAACGGCTGCGTGGCCACACAACCTGCACATCATGTCATTTCAAACGGCTCGGTGGCCACACAACCCGCACATCCTGCCATTTCAAACGGCTGGGTGGCCACACAACCCGCACATCGTGTCATTTCAAACGGCTCGGTGGCCACACAACCCGCACATCGTGTCATTTCAAACGGCTGGGTGGCCACACAACCCGCACATCGTGTCATTTCAAACGGCTTGGTGGCCACACAACCTGCACAAAATGTCATTTCCAACGGATCGGTGGCCACACAACCCGCACATCGTGTCATTTCCAACGGCTCGGTGGCCACACAACCCGCACATCGTGTCATTTCCAACGGCTCGGTGGCCACACAACCTGCACATCGTGTCATTTCCAACGGCTCGGTGGCCACACAACCCGCACATCGTGTCATTTCCAACGGCTCGGTGGCCACACAACCCGCACATCGTGTCATTTCCAACGGCTCGGTGGCCACACAACCCGCACATCGTGTCATTTCCAACGGCTCGGTGGCCACACAACCCGCACATCGTGTCATTTCCAACGGCTCGGTGGCCACACAACCCGCACATCGTGTCATTTCCAACGGCTCGGTGGCCACACAACCCGCACATCGTGTCATTTCAAACGGCTCGGTGGCCACACAACCCGCACATCCTGCCATTTCAAACGGCTGGGTGGCCACACAATCCGCACATCATGTCATTTCCAACGGATCGGTGGCCACACAACCCGCATATCGTGTCATTTCCAACGGCTCGGTGGCCACACAACCCGCACATCGTGTCATTTCCAACGGCTCGGTGGCCACACAACCCGCACATCGTGTCATTTCCAACGGCTCGGTGGCCACACAACCCGCACATCCTGCCATTTCAAACGGCTGGGTGGCCACACAATCCGCACATCATGTCATTTCAAACGGCTGGGTGGCCACACAACCCGCACATCGTGTCATTTCAAACGGCTCGGTGGCCACACAACCCGCACATCGTGTCATTTCAAACGGCTCGGTGGCCACACAACCCGCACATCGTGTCATTTCCAACGGCTCGGTGGCCACACAACCCGCACATCGTGTCATTTCAAACGGCTGGGTGGCCACACAACCCGCACATCGTGTCATTTCCAACGGCTCGGTGGCCACACAACCCGCACATCGTGTCATTTCAAACGGCTCGGTGGCCACACAACCCGCACATCGTGTCATTTCAAACGGCTCGGTGGCCACACAACCCGCACATCGTGTCATTTCAAACGGCTCGGTGGCCACACAACCCGCACATCCTGCCATTTCAAACGGCTGGGTGGCCACACAATCCGCACATCATGTCATTTCAAACGGCTGGGTGGCCACACAACCCGCACATCGTGTCATTTCAAACGGCTCGGTGGCCACACAACCCGCACATCATGTCATTTCCAACGGCTCGGTGGCCACACAACCCGCACATCCTGCTACAAGCAAGGAGCGCACTCAGATTACGCTAACTACAGACCGATTGTTGTCTTGTCAGTTATTAATAAAATAGTTGAAAAGATAGTAGTCGGCCAGGTTAGCGAATTCTTAGAGAAAAATTGTATATTAGCGGATGCACAGCTCGGTTTTAGACGGGGTCGCAGCACCGTAACAGCACTATCACAGTTTTCCGAAGATATGAACAGTAGTCTCGACCAGGACCATCAGATCCTGGCGCTGTTCATTGACTATAAAACGGCGTTCGATACCTTGGATCATGAGGTGTTGTTGCAGGCCATGGATGAGTGCGGGATTAGAGGCCCTGCAAACAGGTGGTTCCGGAGTTACCTGAGTGGCAGAACCCTACAGACCTGCATTTCTGGTGTTGCTGGTAAAGAAGCGACAGTACAGCTTGGTGTTCCGACTGGTTCAGTCTATGGACCGGTTGGCTATGTCATGCATGTCAATAGCGTCAGTAATGTGGTAAGGAACTGCCGGGTGTATATGTACGCGGACGACATGTGCCTTATGTACTCCTCTAAGAATATACAAGAGATCAGGGCTGTGCTGCAGGCTGACTTCGATAATATCACCCGGTGGGCGCACGATAATGGTATCATACTTAACCTAAGTAAGACAAAAGTAATGCATCTGCACTCACCGCACAACCTGGTAGCGAAAAATGTCAAGAGCTTGGATATGGGTATCGTGGGTCACACGTATGAGTGCATGCACGTAAAAAATGTCAATTGTGTTTGTCAACAGCTGGATTATGTCAGTAAGTTTAAGTATCTGGGTCTGTGGGTAGACCGCAACATGAATTGGAAGACACAGGTTGACACAGTGTGTACAAGGCTTAGGGCAGTGTTGAGTAAGTTTTATATCCTAAAGGCACCGTTGAGCAGGAAAACGCTGAGAGTCATTTATTTTGCGCTTGCCGAGTCATTGCTAAGCTATGGATTGAGCACGTATGGTCGTACATTTAAAACCTATCTTAACAGTATTAAATCGCTGCAAATTCGTTTTATGAAATACCTTGTCAACCCAAAAACAAAACTTAAATGCAAAGAAAATTATGAAGAACTTTTTGTTGTATGTAAGGTGCTTCCTGTACATGAGAAGGTCAGGTACTTGCTGGTTCTAGAACAATTTTATAATGAACAATTCAAAGTATATGTACAAAATAGATATAATACTAGGAGCGTTAGAGAACGTAAACTAGTGCGACCACCGGTAAGAAATTACTATGGCAAAAGAACCAACAAGTACTTGACCCCTACACTCTTCAATAATCTCGATTGGCTAAGAAAAGATAATGCTAGAATAAGTAAACTTACATTAACAAATAAATTAAAAACTATCCTCCTTGATGAAGTTGTCGAAAGATGTGAAAATTTCCACTAAGTTGTTGCTGTACTGATTGTACAAGTTGAGTTTAAATTTAAATCTAAATTATGTGATTTTAAATTTTAATTTTGTATGGATGCCAGCACGTCAGGCTACTATAATCTGTCGGGTGTCTTTAATAGATTTTCGACTTTATTGTTAAAGCATTAAGTGCGGGGTTGGTTGGAAAAATTTGACGGTTTCGGGTGGCTTGATGTGCTGGCGTCTGTAGATGCATGTTTAAGGTTTAATAATGAAGTCGTGCGCACCTGAGATGCTAGGGGTAAATGTATTTTAATAGCATTTCTGAGTATGTTTATTATCGTAAAGTGGACCTACAAATTCTGAATACCCAATCATTGTGACAGCGCGGCCCGCCGACCAGCGCGTGTGCCGTGTACTCTGTATGTACCCGTGTACCCACTTTTTTTTATGCAAATTTTTTTTTTCTTATTTTGTTTATTGTATTTCTTCATTAGATTGCATGTGACCCGCTGCGCACAAACATCAACCAACCACTTACCGCGACGTCTCGCACCGCACCGCACCGCTCCGCTCCGCGCCGCCCGTGACCCGCTGCGCACAAACATCAACCAACCACTTACCGCGACGTCTCGCACCGCACCGCACCGCTCCGCTCCGCGCCGCCCGTGACCCGCTGCGCACAAACATCAACCAACCACTTACCGCGACGTCTCGCACCGCACCGCACCGCTCCGCTCCGCGCCGCCCGTGACCCGCTGCGCACAAACATCAACCAACCACTTACCGCGACGTCTCGCACCGCACCGCACCGCTCCGCTCCGCGCCGCCCGTGACCCGCTGCGCACAAACATCAACCAACCACTTACCGCGACGTCTCGCACCGCACCGCACCGCTCCGCTCCGCGCCGCCCGTGACCCGCTGCGCACAAACATCAACCAACCACTTACCGCGACGTCTCGCACACAACTACTACACGTACTCGTACTATCACTAAGTTAGACAAGTTCGTTACGGAACGCGTGTTCCAATGAGTCGACTGGATGCCAGCGTCGTCAGTCCCTGCAGCAGGTGAGAGGATTGCGTCCAGTCGTTCAATTATAATATTCCTCATCATTTAGCATGCAATCGCCCGGCAAAATGTATCAGTAACGAGGTGGCGGCGCGCGGGGGGGCGCGGGGGGGCGGGGGGTGGTCGCTGGAGCGGCAAATGAGCAGCAGATTACCAGCGCTTTGCGCGTTGTTTTGCCAAATTTTAATAACCCGCCGAGCTAACTAGCGCTCTGTAGTACCTAGCGCGACGTACTCACGCCGCTCTCGAACCTTACGCTCTCGCCTAGAAATCGCGCTCACGCTCACGCTCACGCTCACGCCCACGCTCACGCTCACGCTCCCGCTCACGCTCACGCCCACGCTCACGCTCACGCCCACGCTCCCGCTCACGCTCACGCCCACGGTCACGCTCCCGCTCACGCTCCCGCTCTCGCCCACGCCCACGCTCACGCTCCCGCTCACGCCCACGCCCACGGTCACGCTCACGCTAACGCCCACGCTCACGCTCCCGCTCCCGCCACAGCGATCCCAACAGATATCACGCTATAATGCAGTCGCTAGAACACGAAACTTTTCAAATTCTGTTATCTAAGAATGTATTTTTGACAAAAATTTATTTTCAAATATTTTTTTCTTGAGAGATAAATATATGTAGATTAAATGTGAATAAAAAAGTCAAGCGCGTAGTAGTCGCAAGGGCGCGCGTGAATCACCAAATGTATAAACTTGGAAGGAAAACAAAGGATTACGTAAGTATATGAAGACCGTAGCAGGTGGTGTTCTGTAGTTGCTGCCTACCCTATGCGGACAAGGCGTGAATTTATAAATGTACGTAATCTGAACGAAATTGTCTAGCTTTTTGTTGTCATGGTGTCTCGTTAGTTTCTTTAATTTTGTAAAGTATTAAGTCGCGGCGTGTTCACGTGGTGCAGCGCCTACCGGTTACGTACTGGCGCCTCCCCAGACTCTTCCCAGACAGTGGGATGAGCCATGTTGCAGGTTGGTACGCCTGCTGGCTGTGGGGGAGTGGGAGGCGGGCCTCTGGCTTCAGGCGCTACCGTCACCCAACATAGGCACTATGCTGGGTGACACCACATTCCGGCTCGCTACATGTTTGCGTCAGGGCGCTCCTTATGGGGCTCCACATCGCTGTCAATGCGGTGAAGGAGTCAACTGCCTCGGACACCATGGCCTATCCTGCAGCAAGAACGCTGGTCGTATGGCACGGCACGCCAGCATTAACGACATCATCCGTCGGGCTCTTGTCACCGCCGGGGTGCCAGCTGTTTTATAACCCAATGGCTTGGTACGCGACGACGGGAAGAGGCCAGGCGGAATGACCATAATGCCTTGGAAGTTGGGTAGGCCTTTGGTGTGCGATGCAACCTGTGTCAACACCCTCGCGCCATCCCATCTTCCTAGCACGGCGGCCTGTGCTGGGGCTGCTGCTGCAGGTGCAGAAAACCTCAAACGGCGCAAATATAACAACTTCATTGGGAGCTATAATGTTTGAGCCGTTTGGGGTTGAAACACTAGGACCGTTGGGTCCGAGTGCTCATCGACTATTTCGGAACATCGCCAAGCGGTTGGTTGACTCTTCACTGGACCAGAGGGCTGGCCAATTTTTTTGGGCGCTTTTCCCATTGACAGCGATGCGGACGAATTTTTTGATGCCCAATGAGCTCTTCCCCTTTATTTTATTTTTTATTGTATACTTGTACATAATATATATACATATATTAGTGTTATCTTGTACCTATGTAGTAATTAAGAATTATAAATAAATGTTACTTAAAATATTCATATCTCTTCTTCATTCTATTCATTAATGAAATAAAGATATCTAATATTGATACGGTCACTATAAAATGTTGTTAGGTAACAATTATAACAAAGTTGTTAGATAGATGCATAGATAGGTACTGGATACATGAACCGATTCGCTCTTACATTAGATCTCACAACAGATAGGTACTGGATACATGAACCGACTCGCTCTTACATTAGATCTCACAACAGATAGGTACTGAATACATGAACCGACTCGCTCTTACATTAGATCTCACAACAGATAGGTACTGGATACATGAACCGACTCGCTCTTACATTAGATCTCACAACAGATAGGTACTGAATACATGAACCGACTCGCTCTTACATTAGATCTCACAACAGATAGGTACTGGATACATGAACCGACTCGCTCTTACATTAGATCTCACAACAGATAGGTACTGGATACATGAACCGACTCGCTCTTACATTAGATCTCACAACAGATAGGTACTGAATACATGAACCGACTCGCTCTTACATTAGATCTCACAACAGATAGGTACTGGATACATGAACCGACTCGCTCTTACATTAGATCTCACAACAGATAGGTACTGAATACATGAACCGACTCGCTCTTACATTAGATCTCACAACAGATAGGTACTGGATACATGAACCGACTCGCTCTTACATTAGATCTCACAACAGATAGGTACTGAATACATGAACCGACTCGCTCTTACATTAGATCTCACAACAGATAGGTACT
Organism: Fissipunctia ypsillon; assembly: GCA_947568875.1. Lineage (NCBI taxonomy): Eukaryota > Metazoa > Arthropoda > Insecta > Lepidoptera > Noctuidae > Fissipunctia > Fissipunctia ypsillon. The sequence goes on from OX387649.1 coordinate 26,283,271, forward strand.
GGATACATGAACCGACTCGCTCTTACATTAGATCTCACAACAGATAGGTACTGAATACATGAACCGACTCGCTCTTACATTAGATCTCACAACAGATAGGTACTGGATACATGAACCGACTCGCTCTTACATTAGATCTCACAACAGATAGGTACTGAATACATGAACCGACTCGCTCTTACATTAGATCTCACAACAGATAGGTACTGGATACATGAACCGACTCGCTCTTACATTAGATCTCACAACAGATAGGTACTGGATACATGAACCGACTCGCTCTTACATTAGATCTCACAACAGATAGGTACTGAATACATGAACCGACTCGCTCTTACATTAGATCTCACAACAGATAGGTACTGGATACATGAACCGACTCGCTCTTACATTAGATCTCACAACAGATAGGTACTGAATACATGAACCGACTCGCTCTTACATTAGATCTCACAACAGATAGGTACTGGATACATGAACCGACTCGCTCTTACATTAGATCTCACAACAGATAGGTACTGAATACATGAACCGACTCGCTCTTACATTAGATCTCACAACAGATAGGTACTGGATACATGAACCGACTCGCTCTTACATTAGATCTCACAACAGATAGGTACTGAATACATGAACCGACTCGCTCTTACATTAGATCTCACAACAGATAGGTACTGGATACATGAACCGACTCGCTCTTACATTAGATCTCACAACAGATAGGTACTGAATACATGAACCGACTCGCTCTTACATTAGATCTCACAACAGATAGGTACTGGATACATGAACCGACTCGCTCTTACATTAGATCTCACAACAGATAGGTACTGGATACATGAACCGACTCGCTCTTACATTAGATCTCACAACAGATAGGTACTGAATACATGAACCGACTCGCTCTTACATTAGATCTCACAACAGATAGGTACTGAATACATGAACCGACTCGCTCTTACATTAGATCTCACAACAGATAGGTACTGAATACATGAACCGACTCGCTCTTACATTAGATCTCACAACAGATAGGTACTGAATACATGAACCGACTCGCTCTTACATTAGATCTCACAACAGATAGGTACTGAATACATGAACCGACTCGGTCTTACATTAGATCTCACAACAGATAGGTACTGAATACATGAACCGACTCGCTCTTACATTAGATCTCACAACAGATAGGTACTGAATACATGAACCGACTCGCTCTTACATTAGATCTCACAACAGATAGGTACTGAATACATGAACCGACTCGCTCTTACATTAGATCTCACAACAGATAGGTACTGAATACATGAACCGACTCGGTCTTACATTAGATCTCACAACAGATAGGTACTGAATACATGAACCGACTCGCTCTTACATTAGATCTCACAACAGATAGGTACTGAATACATGAACCGACTCGCTCTTACATTAGATCTCACAACAGATAGGTACTGAATACATGAACCGACTCGGTCTTACATTAGATCTCACAACAGATAGGTACTGAATACATGAACCGACTCGGTCTTACATTAGATCTCACAGCAGATAGGTACTGAATACTTGAACCGACTCGCTCTTACATTAGATCTCACAACAGATAGGTACTGAATACATGAACCGACTCGCTCTTACATTAGATCTCACAACAGATAGGTACTGAATACATGAACCGACTCGGTCTTACATTAGATCTCACAACAGATAGGTACTGAATACATGAACCGACTCGGTCTTACATTAGATCTCACAACAGATAGGTACTGAATACATGAACCGACTCGGTCTTACATTAGATCTCACAACAGATAGGTACTGAATACATGAACCGACTCGGTCTTACATTAGATCTCACAACAGATAGGTACTGAATACATGAACCGACTCGCTCTTACATTAGATCTCACAACAGATAGGTACTGAATACATGAACCGACTCGCTCTTACATTAGATCTCACAACAGATAGGTACTGAATACATGAACCGACTCGCTCTTACATTAGATCTCACAACAGATAGGTACTGAATACATGAACCGACTCGCTCTTACATTAGATCTCACAACAGATAGGTACTGAATACATGAACCGACTCGCTCTTACATTAGATCTCACAACAGATAGGTACTGAATACATGAACCGACTCGCTCTTACATTAGATCTCACAACAGATAGGTACTGAATACATGAACCGACTCGCTCTTACATTAGATCTCACAACAGATAGGTACTGAATACATGAACCGACTCGCTCTTACATTAGATCTCACAACAGATAGGTACTGAATACATGAACCGACTCGGTCTTACATTAGATCTCACAACAGATAGGTACTGAATACATGAACCGACTCGGTCTTACATTAGATCTCACAACAGATAGGTACTGAATACATGAACCGACTCGGTCTTACATTAGATCTCACAACAGATAGGTACTGAATACATGAACCGACTCGGTCTTACATTAGATCTCACAACAGATAGGTACTGAATACATGAACCGACTCGGTCTTACATTAGATCTCACAACAGATAGGTACTGAATACATGAACCGACTCGCTCTTACATTAGATCTCACAACAGATAGGTACTGAATACATGAACCGACTCGGTCTTACATTAGATCTCACAACAGATAGGTACTGAATACATGAACCGACTCGCTCTTACATTAGATCTCACAACAGATAGGTACTGAATACATGAACCGACTCGCTCTTACATTAGATCTCACAACAGATAGGTACTGAATACATGAACCGACTCGCTCTTACATTAGATCTCACAACAGATAGGTACTGAATACATGAACCGACTCGCTCTTACATTAGATCTCACAACAGATAGGTACTGAATACATGAACCGACTCGCTCTTACATTAGATCTCACAACAGATAGGTACTGAATACATGAACCGACTCGCTCTTACATTAGATCTCACAACAGATAGGTACTGAATACATGAACCGACTCGCTCTTACATTAGATCTCACAACAGATAGGTACTTAATACATGAACCGACTCGCTCTTACATTAGATCTCACAACAGATAGGTACTGAATACATGAACCGACTCGCTCTTACATTAGATCTCACAACAGATAGGTACTGAATACATGAACCGACTCGCTCTTACATTAGATCTCACAACAGATAGGTACTGAATACATGAACCGACTCGCTCTTACATTAGATCTCACAACAGATAGGTACTGAATACATGAACCGACTCGGTCTTACATTAGATCTCACAACAGATAGGTACTGAATACATGAACCGACTCGGTCTTACATTAGATCTCACAACAGATAGGTACTGAATACATGAACCGACTCGGTCTTACATTAGATCTCACAACAGATAGGTACTGAATACATGAACCGACTCGGTCTTACATTAGATCTCACAACAGATAGGTACTGAATACATGAACCGACTCGGTCTTACATTAGATCTCACAACAGATAGGTACTGAATACATGAACCGACTCGGTCTTACATTAGATCTCACAGCAGATAGGTACTGAATACTTGAACCGACTCGCTCTTACATTAGATCTCACAACAGATAGGTACTGAATACATGAACCGACTCGCTCTTACATTAGATCTCACAACAGATAGGTACTGAATACATGAACCGACTCGCTCTTACATTAGATCTCACAACAGATAGGTACTGAATACATGAACCGACTCGCTCTTACATTAGATCTCACAACAGATAGGTACTGAATACATGAACCGACTCGCTCTTACATTAGATCTCACAACAGATAGGTACTGAATACATGAACCGACTCGCTCTTACATTAGATCTCACAACAGATAGGTACTGAATACATGAACCGACTCGCTCTTACATTAGATCTCACAACAGATAGGTACTGAATACATGAACCGACTCGCTCTTACATTAGATCTCACAACAGATAGGTACTGAATACATGAACCGACTCGCTCTTACATTAGATCTCACAACAGATAGGTACTGAATACATGAACCGACTCGCTCTTACATTAGATCTCACAACAGATAGGTACTGAATACATGAACCGACTCGCTCTTACATTAGATCTCACAACAGATAGGTACTGAATACATGAACCGACTCGCTCTTACATTAGATCTCACAACAGATAGGTACTGAATACATGAACCGACTCGCTCTTACATTAGATCTCACAACAGATAGGTACTGAATACATGAACCGACTCGCTCTTACATTAGATCTCACAACAGATAGGTACTGAATACATGAACCGACTCGCTCTTACATTAGATCTCACAACAGATAGGTACTGAATACATGAACCGACTCGCTCTTACATTAGATCTCACAACAGATAGGTACTGAATACATGAACCGACTCGCTCTTACATTAGATCTCACAACAGATAGGTACTGAATACATGAACCGACTCGCTCTTACATTAGATCTCACAACAGATAGGTACTGAATACATGAACCGACTCGCTCTTACATTAGATCTCACAACAGATAGGTACTGAATACATGAACCGACTCGCTCTTACATTAGATCTCACAACAGATAGGTACTGAATACATGAACCGACTCGCTCTTACATTAGATCTCACAACAGATAGGTACTGAATACATGAACCGACTCGCTCTTACATTAGATCTCACAACTTTTTGCGGAAGAAGAACTGCGGCGAGACTTGCATTCTTTTATATGTTATGTTTTTGATGGGATCATCAATAGCGATCTGACTTTTACTGAAAATAGGTTATTGGGTTTGACCGTACCTAAATGTCAGACAAACATTTGACTTTCGAAAACAGCCCTAATTTTATTTTATTTTTTTAAACTACTAACAATATTAGTTTTTTTTATTGGAACGAAGTTCTATAACGCGGCTTGCCGTAGGAGTAGACTAGTGGAAATCGTCACGTAACAAAAAAGCGTTATGCCCCCTCCAGGTGCATTTCCATGTATGAACTTGGTCAAAATGAACATCCAAAATGGCGGCTACGAAAATTTTCAAATTTTTCATCATAGGTGTCGTTTTCATGGTTTTCGAGGCTGTTAAAGCCGATGGTGACGAAAATGTAAATCCAAGATGGCGGCTGCGAAAATTATAAAATTTTTCATCATGGGTATCGTTTTCATGGTTTTTGAGGGTGCTAATGCCAATAGTGAAGTCAAAAGGAAAATCCAAGATGGCGGCCGCGAAAATTTTCAAATTTTTCATCATAGGTATCGTTTTCGTAGTTTTTGAGGGTGCTAAATTCAAATTCAAATTCTTTATTTCAGACGTAAGTCCATAGTGTTAGTAGCAACAAAATAACTTAATGACTAGTGTTAGTAATAAGGAGGAGAAATAAAATATCAATATCAATTGGTATGGATCCTCACCCAGTGGCGCAACAGAGTCCCACCTATCTGAGAACACGCTCAGGAGACTATTGGTGGCGGTGCGTAGCCGGCCGGCTATGGAGGCGGTCCTTTTTCTTATAATGGCGTAAAGCCGATAGTGAAATCAAAATGAAAATCCAAGATGGCGGCTGGGAAAATGTTCAACTTTTTCATCATGGGTGTTGTTTTCATGGTTTTCGAGAGTGCTAAAATTGATAGTGAGGTCAAAATGTAAACCCAAGATGGCGGCAGCGAAACATTTTTTTTTAAATCATACGTGAGTAGGAACTTTGTTCCTGACGGGGCCCCGACCGCACTTTTTTTTGTTATACTAGTGACTTACCCTTGCGTGTCGCACGACGGGCGCCGGGGCGGGCGAGGCGGCGGGCGAGGCGGCGCGCGCGGGCAGCGGGGTGGGAGGTGCGCCCGCGCCCCCCGGCGTGCGACTGCGGCGCGGTTCATCTGTACACAATACCATACTACTATACTACTACTAAATTTTAAGTACATAGGTACCTACAATTTATGCAAATAAAGGAGAATGGGCACTGAACTATATGATTCTGCCCTGAAGCCCAATAGTCATAAGATAATATTCCAATGGAAAGAGCATTTCAAGGAGAACCTTTCCTTTTACTACGACTATTGCCAATTGTTAGTTAGTTCGGAGTTAATGACCTTAATAGGTGACAACTTGGGCACCGTAGTTGAGGAATTCTTGGCGCCCAATAGCCATAAGTTTCAAAAAATGGAAAGAGTTTTTCAAGAAGAACCTTTGCTACAAACATGACTTTTGCCAATTGTTAGTCAGTTCGGAGTTAATGACCTAAACAGGTAACAATCTGAGCACCGAAGTTAAGGAATTCTTGGCGCCCAATAGCCATTAGATATACAGCAATGGAAAGAACTTTTCAAGGAAAACTATTGCTACTAACATGATTTTTGCTAATTGTTAGGCAATTCGGACTTAATGACCTAAATAATTGACTACTTTGGCACCGAAGTTTAGGAATGTTCTGGCGCCCACTAGCCATAAGTAACATATCAATGGATAGTGCTTTTGAAGAGAAACATTTGTAACTGCAACAAAATTGAATGGGACGGCATTCCGACAAGACTTGGAGATCAGGGAAAATAAATATCAAGAAAATAAGTAGCTTTCATTGTTTCGTCGGGACAATCTAGTACTGATGTGGCGACATGTAAAAACATCGAGATTTTTGTGCTGTATTTAGGTAAAATGTTACTGTATTTTATATATAAGCCATGGGGAATAAGTTCTCTAAATGATGGTAAAGTACTAGACAATGAGGTAGTTTAGAAGAACTAAGCGAACACACACAGAGACACGAAAAATGACTTTGTTTTATACTTGTAGATTGAAGAGAACATTTTGACTAAAGAGGCCAACCGACTTCTCAACTAGCCTCCAACCAGTCTGTTCTTGAATGCACCTGGCTTGAGTTCGTGAGGCGGCTACAAGCTGATGACCACTTGTAACTCGCTACACGACTCCCTTTCTGTGTATAAGGCTAACTTAGAAGTACTAGTTCAGTAAGTACCGTGAAATCTTCTGGAAGGCGTGGGGTCAGGCGTGCGCGCGCGCCGCGGCGGGTGTGCGGGCGGTGCAGGGGGTGCGGGGGGCAGCGCCAACAGCTGGCGATACAGCTCCAGCTCGTGGTAGAACTCCAGCGAGTCGGGCGAGCCCCCCCCGCCGCCCGCGCGCTCCCCGCACTCCCCGCCGGCGCCCACCTCCGCCGTGAGTCCGTTGAGCACGAGGCGGCGCGCCGCCATGCCGCGCCAGCCACAGCATGCAGTCCGCGCGCTCACGTCGCACCGCGCCGCGACCACATCGCACCACGCGGCGCGGCTCACGAGGTCGCTCAGTGCTCAGTACCGACGACGATTGATATTTATCCGCATCTGGTTAGACTGGTACTGGACAACATCATAATTCGAAAAAAGCAAGATTTAGGGCTTAATGCCATTCAGTATAGAACACCCAAAATATTATAGCAAGTCACTTCAAAGCGCGTCTCGTCACGTCAATTAAGATGACAAAGTGAGTTGTAAAAGTTGCGGAAGTATGCCGAGCACATCGTAAGAGTTCGTGCGCGTCGCTTCGAGGGCGTCGCTCGCGTCCGTCGCGCCGCACGCGCGCCGCCACACTGCCGGAGCACGGCGCGGACACGCGACACGGCGCCGGCCGCCGGCCGCGCGACACACACCGCGCGTGACACACGGTGACCAGCTCTTTCCTTACGGCGATTCGATTGATAATAATCACTAGGACGATGGTGCTCATTCATACGACGCCTTTGTTCCAGCAAAACATAGTTTAGTAGGTAATGGTAGGTATATCTAAACTAAGCTGAACAAAGTGAATTGTTTTGGTTTCACACACCAAATTAACTTGAGTTAAATAAGTACCCAACTTCTAGGTAAGGAGGGGTGCCTTTTTTTTTTTTTTTTGTTTCGGGGTGGAAAATCCTCATGGATGTCCTCCGCCCTGGGGCGGGCGGAGGGGTCTTTCAGACTCTTACTGACTAAAAACCACCCCGGTGTTCCATCTCACACCTACGCCGAGGGTCGCGGGAACTTACGATCCTTCCGCAACCCCCGGCTGGTGCCGGCCCGCCACGGCAGGCCTCTCCTCGTGTCGAGGGGGGGAGTGAGGTGTTTGACTCCCCCCGCGACGTCTAAGAGGGGCGCGCGTGGAACATTACGCGCCGCCACCTCGGGTCCGATGTATGGGGGGCGACGGACGTCCCCGAGTCCGTCGCCCCTGGACCCATTTAGGGGGGCTGGAAGAGGGCGTTGTCCGCCCTCCGCCGACGCCCAGTGCGCCTGCTGCGGGCTGGGTGAGAGGATGTGATCTCCCTCTCCCTTTCCGCAGCCTCCTTCTGCGAGATGACTGTCTCGCAGAAGGAAACCACCGCGTCCCAGGACTCCTCGCTGCCGACCATCGAATTAACGACAGCCGGCAGCGACAAGTCACTGCCTACTCTAGAGATGAGGGCACGGCGCGGCTCCTCCCAAGCGGCACACTCTGCCAGCGTATGCCGCGCCGTGTCCTCCCGACAGTCGACGCAGTGGTGACACCGGGCGTCTGGCTCCCTGGTTATGCGACACAGGTACTTCCCGAAGCAACCATGCCCCGAGAGCACCTGCGTCACCCGAAACGACAAGGAGCCGTGCCTCCTCCCGAGCCAAAGGTCGAGCACCGGCCGGACCGCCTCGATGGTGCCGAGGCCGGCGGTAGGGCGTGAGAGCCTGTCCCGCCATTCCGCCACCAGGACCTCGCGAAGCAGCAACCGACGCTGCTCCATTAGTCGCTGCATCGGTCGCTCACCTCGCGCCTGCATTTCCTCGCGCCACCGATACAATGACGCGAGTAATTTCGCCTCCAGGTCCCAGGGCGGGGATCCGGCCAGTGCACAAGCCGCCTCGTAGGAGATCGTGCGATACCCCCTGATGACTCTGACGGCCATCGCTCTCTGCGGCCTCCGCAGAACAGCAATGCTACCGGCCGTCAGGTCAGCCGCCCAGATCGGGGCCCCGTACAGGGCCATCGATCGCACGATCCCCACGTAGAGTCGCCTACAGGCGGCGCTCGGGCCCCCCAGATTGGGAAGCAGCGTTGACAGCGCCCCAGCCGCGCCCATCAACTTGGGCACCAGCCGCCGGAAGTGGGGACCGAAGTACCACCGGCTGTCGAGCACCAATCCCAGGTACTTCATGGTAGACTCGACAGCGATCCGGACCCCCCCGACCACTATGTGTGATCCGGGCGGCGGCGCCCGCCGGGGACCATGGAACACCATGGCCTCTGACTTGTTGAGGGCCACCTCCAGGCCGAGGCGCCGTATGCGGCCCACCACCTGTGAGATCGCAGCCATCGCCAGCAACGCTGCCTCCCTGTGCGAACTCCCCCGGGCCGTGACCAGCGTGTCGTCCGCATAGCACGTCAGGTTCACGCCCGGCTGGAGTTCACCCCTCAGCACCCAGTCGTACCCGATGTTCCACAGGAGGGGGCCTACGACCGAGCCCTGTGGAACACCGCACGACATGAGGCGCTGGTTTGTGCCATCACATCCCACGTAGGTGACACACCTCTCCGACAGATAAGCCCCAATGAGGCGGCGGAGGTAGAGAGGCACCCGGTGATACCGCAGTGCCTGTCGGATACAACTCCAGGGCAGGGTGTTGAAGGCGTTGGAGATGTCCAACGACACCGCCATCATCACTCCGCCCCGGGACACCGTTTCCTCCGCCAGGACTCTCACCCGTGACACAGCGTGTATGGTGGAGCGCCCGTACCGAAACCCGAACTGACACTCGTCCAGGTCCGGCCCCTCTCCGCACAAGTGGCCGACGAGGCGGGCTGCGATAATCCGCTCAAACAGCTTACCCACCTCATCGAGCAGCACTATGGGCCGATACGCTGACGGCGAATCGGCAGGGCGCCCCGCCTTCCTGAGCAGGACCAGACGACCAGCTTTCCACAGAGTGGGAAACTGGCCCCGCTCAAGGCACGCTGTGTAGAGACCTCTCAGCTGGGGCTCCAGCTCTTTCAGAGCGAGGGCTAATACTTGGCCGTGAATCCCGTCGGGCCCTGGAGCCACGTTCTTGGCTCGGAGCCGCATCACGGCCGCCCTCATCTCTGCCTGTGTCACCTCTGGGACGCTGATGGCGTTCTCATCTTCAGGCTCTGCGGCTGTGGGCAAATCCATCGGCGGCGGGGTATGCTCCGCTCTAGCCGGGAAGAGGGCTACGACTACCAAGGAGGGGTGCCTACGCCAGCGTTAGATCCCAAAACAAATGCTATTGAAAACCGGCGACAGCAAAAATGTTGTGGTGTTGAAATATAGCATTTTGCTCCTAAAATGCCAAAGCACGAAACACCTATCACAAACAAAAGCACGAAACACCTGTCATAAACAAAAAAGATATTTAAAAAATTAAATTTTAAAAAAATGCGAAGAAATGGAAATACTATCTTCTAAATTCATGCAATCCTAGTACTTTTTGTTAGGTTAATGCCAAATTTCATCGAAATCCTATTCCTAGCTGTGCCCCGCCACTTTGTTAGCGTGACAGTCATCTATAAATATAAAAGGAGAAACTGACTGACTGACTGACTGACTGACTGACTGACTGACTGACTGACTGACTGACTGACTGACTGACTGACTGACTGACTGACTGACTGACTGACTGACTGACTGACTGACTGACTGACTGACTGACTGACTGACTGACTGACTGACTGACTGACTGACTGACTGACTGACTGACTGACTGACTGACTGACTGACTGACTGACTGACTGACTGACTGACTGACTGACTGACTGACTGACTGACTGACTGACTGACTGACTGACTGACTGACTGACTGACTGACTGACTGACTGACTGACTGACTGACTGACTGACTGACTGACTGACTGACTGACTGACTGACTGACTGACTGACTGACTGACTGACTGACTGACTGACTGACTGACTGACTGACTGACTGACTGACTGACTGACTGACTGACTGACTGACTGACTGACTGACTGACTGACTGACTGACTGACTGACTGACTGACTGACTGACTGACTGACTGACTGACTGACTGACTGACTGACTGACTGACTGACTGACTGACTGACTGACTGACTGACTGACTGACTGACTGACTGACTGACTGACTGACTGACTGACTGACTGACTGACTGACTGACTGACTGACTGACTGACTGACTGACTGACTGACTGACTGACTGACTGACTGACTGACTGACTGACTGACTGACTGACTGACTGACTGACTGACTGACTGACTGACTGACTGACTGACTGACTGACTGACTGACTGACTGACTGACTGACTGACTGACTGACTGACTGACTGACTGACTGACTGACTGACTGACTGACTGACTGACTGACTGACTGACTGACTGACTGACTGACTGACTGACTGACTGACTGACTGACTGACTGACTGACTGACTGACTGACTGACTGACTGACTGACTGACTGACTGACTGACTGACTGACTGACTGACTGACTGACTGACTGACTGACTGACTGACTGACTGACATATCAACGCACAGCCGAAACTACTGGGACTAGGAACGTGAAATTTTGCACACGGCTTCCTTTTATAATGTAGGGGAGCACTAAGAAGGGGTTTTTGGAAATTCGACCTTTAAAGGGGTGAAAAGGGGGTATTTCGTTTGTATGAAAAATCTTATTCCTTGAGTTAATAAACTTGAAACTTGGCCCAAATACTTATCTTAATAAATTATGAACTTTGTAATTTTTGGTTTTTCTAAACTACCCCCACGAGAGGGATTGGGGGGTGTCAAAATTTGTATTTGTGTTTGTCCAAAACGATTTTTTGAAATTCCACCCCCGTGGGGGTGAAAAGAGGGGATACAGATTATATGAAAAATCTTATTCTTTTGGTTAATACATTTGAAACTTTATACCTTTTACCTTTATACTTTTTTTTTTTTACTTTTAGTTTTTTAAAACAAGTAAGGAACACTAGGACCCTAAGAACAGTAAGAAAAATTTTAACGCGCTGTCATATTAACTCGAAACTTGGTACTAATAGTTTTTCGGAAGTCAGTGTCTTTGGATCTGTATTTTAGGTTTTTGCCACTGACATCCGAAATTAAAGTTATTTTTCACTTTGTAGTGTTTGTTTTGGAAGTCGGTTGTTTTTATTTTTCACATTTTAGTGGGTCTGTTTGTAATTTATCTGAGTTACAATAGCCTAATGACTACTGCTCATCAACTTTTACAAAACATTGCTTTTCCCGATGCAGGGACGTTAATTGTTGAGGAGTTCTCCCGGTACTTCACCATCAGCTCCACTTCACCATATGCATTGTGACGAGCTTCTATTGATTAGCAATAATTTTAAAGTAATGGAATCGCAACCCGCGAAATACTTATTATTGAGTTGTTCCGGTGGCCATCTTACCATCTGTGGTCTTCGTCATTAGTTCCACTTCACCAAACGTTGCTTTCCGAGAGCAAATGCACAAATTACTATAAAAATACCAAAATCGCTATAGGTGTGCCTATATTGAAGAGTTCCTTGATTTCTCCAGGATCCCATCATCAGATCCTGACCTGCTGACAATGGGATCACCTGGCAAGTATACCCTTTCAAACAAAAAAAGAATTTTCCAAATCGGTCCAGCCGTCTTTGAGTAATCGGGGAACCGCTTCGTCATAGTCGTTTAACTATCTTAATCGAGATATCTTATCACCACCCGTGAAATACTTATCATTGATGAGTTGCTGTGGCCATCTATGGTCTTCTTCGTCAGTTCCACTTCACCAAATCATACTTTCTGAATGCAAATGCTTGATTTGTTGACGAAAATACCAAAATCACTATGTTTTTGCCAATAATATTTGAGGAGTTCCCTCAATTCCTCATGGATCCTAACATCAGAACTGGATTTGGATAAAAATGGGACCAATCTGGAAGTCCAATTCTTTCAAATAAAAAAATAATTTTCTAAATCGGTTTATAAATGACGGAGTAACGGTAACAAACATTAAAAAAAACATACAACTGAATTGATAACCTCCTCCTTTTCTTGAAGTCGGTTAAAAATAGTAACGAAGTCAGAACTGTGCATTGCTTATTTGAAAAGAAGTGATTGAACGAGTCTGTTGCGCACATTATAGTTTTTAGAATTTTTGTCCGTTTGTTGTTTGTCGGGATGTATGTTCCGGATTGGCGCAAAAACGGTTGATTGAATTTAGAGGAAATTTGTCATAAAGATGTTTTAGAACCTGGATTAACACGTAGGGTAGGTACTAATTTGATATATTCCGACATACACGTGGGCGAAGCCGCGGGCAAAAGCTAGTTTTTAAATATTAGAATATAAAAAGTATAAAACATTTAAAAATATAAAAAATAGTAGCCCACCGGTATAGGGAACAGGGTCCAAGCTACCGGCGGTCAGGGCTCCAGAGAGAGGAACCTCCTAAGAATGCGAGCCGTGTCCAGAAGTACCGCTTTCTGAATCAAGCCCTTAATCCAGCTGCCCAACGAGAGCCTCCTTAGGTGTTGGTCGAGGCTCTTGGCAATTAAGCCATTGGCTGATACGACTATCGCCACAATGATCGCTGAGTCCACATCCCACATGTCGACAACCTCGCGGGCCAAGTCAAGATACTTGATTTGTTTATCTTTCTCGGCTTTCACGAGGTTCCCGTCATGCGGGACAGTTACGTCAATTATCATTGCGCGCCGCTCTATTCGATCCACCACCACTATATCAGGCTTATTGGCAACAATAGTCCTGTCAGTGATGATGGATCGATCCCAGTACAATGTGATATGTCCATTTTCGAGAACTGGGTCGGGCACATACCTGTAGTACGGCACTTCCGATTCCACAAGACTGTATTTCAGAGCAAGTTGCTGATGGATAATCCTGGCTACAAGGTTGTGTCTATGCAAGTACTCTTCGTTAGCTAGACGAGACCACCCGGAGATGATGTGTCGTATTGATTCTCCCGGACGGTGGCATGCCCGACAGATGTCAACCGTGCTTCACAATAAATCTCCGGTAATTGTTCGTCATGATAACTTCGTCCATAATTGCACAGACAAAACCTTCGGTTTCCCCAAAGAGGTCACCAAAACGCAGCCAGGCTACGGACGCTAGGAAATCTACATCGGGTTCATGTAGGGCCCGGAAAAAGCGTCCGTGAAGCTCCTTACTCTGCCATACCTCCAGGCGATCGTTAGTGTCAAGCACTACAGGCTTGCGCCAGTTCTCTTTAGCCAAGGAGAGCGGGGTGAGGCCCTTGTCCACTGCAACCACATCTCAATGCATCCTCACGTCGGCTTCATGGAAATATTCCCTGAGAGTGCATATCTCGCGATTGTGGAGGGTCTTAACATTTAAAAAGCCTCGACCTCCACACTTTCGCGGGATATACAGTCTCATTACCGATGATCGTGGGTGATGCATTTGATATGCAGTCAGCAGCGTACGAACCCTCCTATCCAGGGCGTCGAGTTCAGTCTGAGTCCATTTGAGTATGCCGAAAGAGTACATCACAACCGGCATGACCCAACCGTTGAAGGCGCGCACCTTGTTTCCACCTGATAGAAGACTATTAAATATTGTCTTCAGGCGGCCAAAGAAGCGCTCCTTCAACGATTGCTTCATGTCAGCACCATTAATGCCTAACGCTTCCGACATACCCAAATACATATAGGTTTCAGCTGCGGAGAGGGTTCTAAGGTTTATGGAATCCGAGAGTTGGGTTCTTCCCACGGATTCCACAATCTCTCCTCGCTTTACATGCATGACCGCACATTTGTCCACTCCAAATTGCATCCTAATGGCGGTACTGAATTTTTCAGTTACTTTCAGTAGCTCCATCAGTTGCAAATTGTTGGGGGCAAAGAGTTTTAGGTCATCCTTGTAGAGAAGGTGAGATATAACCTTACCACCTCTCCTCAGCCGATAGCCTAGACCTGAATCCTCCAGCAGTGTGCTTAAAGGATTCAAGGCTAAGCAGAACCAAAGCGGACTCAAACTATCACCCTGAAATATGCCTCGCTCGATCCTTATCGGCTCGCTATTCCTCTGGATATTTCGACATCCTGGATAGCGAAGAACCGTCCTCCATTGCCCCATACACGACATCAGGAAGGTGCGCAGAGTTGCATCTACTTTATACAACTCTAGCACCCTCATGAGCCATGTATGTGGCACCGAGTCATAGGCCTTCTTATAATCTATCCAACATGTCGACAGATCCTTTCGGGAACGACGAACCTGTTGGCTAATGGCCATATCAATAAAGAGTAGCTCCTCAGTACCGCGCGCGCGGGACCCGTTCCTACATTCATTTTGAGAGGCAGACATTATGAGGTTTGTGTCTATATGTTTGTTAATTTTGGCTCTCAAAATAGATGTAAGAACTTTATAGACCGTCGGTAAACACGTGATCGGCCTATAATTTTTGGGTTCCGCAGTACTACCTGATTAATGGAGCAGGTGGAACTGTAGACCTATCGCCATAACCTCCATAGTGCGTAAAGTGATGGAAAGGGTACAATAAGCTGCTAGCATACCTGGAAGACAATGAGATCCTCAGTGACCACCAACATGGCTTCTGTTGTGGTCGGTCAACTGGGATCTTGTGTATGACATGCATTGCTGGGGCGCGGCCATTGAGAGACACGGCAAAGCCCTTGCTGTGTCGTGATAGGGTCTGGCATGCTAATCTGTCGGGTAAGCTTCCCGCATTCGGCATCCCTGCTGACTTTTGCAACTGGATTTCCGACTTCCTGAGTGATCTATCGATCAGAGTGGTCATAGATGGCTGCTCATCGGATCATATGGCTATCGATGCCGGCCGGTGTTCCTCAGGGGTTTATTCTTTCTGCGACTCTATTTCTGCTGCACATCAACGACCTGTTACAGCTTGGTACTATCGGGTACGCAGATGACAGCAGTCTCAGAACGATACCTGTCCAGTGCAAGAGCCAGCAGAGAGGAAGCAGCTACTCTTACAGAGGCCAACACTACAAAATAGATTCTGTTAAAATTTTACACAAATATTCCTTTAAGGCCTAGGCATCGAATAGATTATGTTATTTATATTATCACGCTATTTGCTATCGGGGATTAGCAATATTGTATTATGTTCGTATTTCTCAACAGTTTACCGCGAGATTTAAATGGACGAGAAAAATGATGTGATATTGCAGAGATACGGATTTAACCTCAGAAATGAATATCATCTCGCAATGCCTATAAGGAGCTAAGCAGGCAATCTTGACATGTATCATCATCTGCCTAGCCTTTTCCCAACTATATTGGGGTCGGCTTACAGTATGTTACATGAAGCGACTGCCTGTCTAACCTCCACAACCCACTTACTGGCAATCTTGGCATGAATAAGAACGGTTATGTTAATCAGGTTGATTGGCCAACGGTTCCACGTTCACGCTGCAAGCCGCGGTCTCCGAGTTCGATCTCCTACTTTTTATCTTTGTTTTATAATTAAATTAAATTTATTTATTTAACAGACAACAAAAGGTCCAGACTGACAAATACACACAAACAAAAATACTTAAAAGATGTTAGTAAGTAACAATAATCCTATAACCTACGTTAGTATTTATAAACTAGTATGTTAGTAACAATGTGGCTTATGATCTATGTTAGTACTTATACACTACGACAGACAGTGTTGTTTTGATGAGATGTCCCATCAGGGGGCTCTCATCAAGCCTATCAGCTATCACCCTCAGAAGGCTGTTGCCACTGCCACGCAGTCTGGCGAGCAGAGACGCACTTTTCTTCCGTACGATAGCTGAGAAGCTGTCGACTCGGACTTTTGCGAACATCTCTGACGCACTGCAGTAACGCGGCAGCCGCATCAGCGCCCTGAAGGCGTTATTATATTGGACGCGCCATTGGGCCAACATGTTCGCCCGTACCGCCAATGCCCTGCGTTCCCGTTCGACATCAGCATCATCTTTCAGGTTGTCAGCAATTAAATGTCCCAAGTATTTAAACTGATGTACCCGACGAATCGAGACATCGTTAATTTTTACTGGTGGTACATTTACTGGACATTTCTTGCCAACAGTCTCAAAAACCATGAGTTCGGACTTCTTCACATTATATAGCAACCCATGGCTGGTAGCATAGTTCTCACAGATTTTGACAAGTTTTCTGAGTGCACTGACCGAGGGAGCCAACAGCACCATGTCATCTGCATAACTGATATTGTTAAAACACACCCCATCAACAAAACAGCCCACATGCGCACTGCTGAGTATCTCGATCAATGCATTCAGGTACAAGTTAAAAAGATTTGGGGAGGTTAAGCCCCCCTGCCTCACGCCACACTCTAACCTGCACGGTTGAGAACAGATATTCCCACACCTTACAACGTTAATTTGGTTGCCGTACCAGTACGTAGAAACGTTCAGCAGCTCATTGGGTATTCCTGTTTCCTTTCATTTATCCCAAAGAATGTTGTATGAGACCAGGTCGAAGGCCTTTGAGAGATCCAGGAACGCCGCGTAAACTGGTGTACTCCTGTTAGCGTAGTACCCGACAGTGTGCTTAAGGCACGCGATTGCACTTTCGGGGGATAAGCCAGGTCGGAAACCAAATTGCGCATCGTGTAACGATAAATATTTCTCTAGCTGTACGTTAAGCACACTGTCAAGCACGTTATCGACATTCGTTGCCAAAGAAATAGGCCTATAAATAAATAATAAATAAATAAATATCTTTATTGTCAGGCATCATGGCCCATAGGGTACATTACATCATGGCCCATAGGGTACATTACATCATGGCCCATAGGGTACATTACATCATGGCCCATAGGGTACATTACATCATGGCCCATAGGGTACATTACATCATGGCCCATAGGGTACATTACATCATGGCCCATAGGGTACATTACATCATGGCCCATAGGGTACATTACATCATGGCCCATAGGGTACATTACATCATGGCCCATAGGGTACATTACATCATGGCCCATAGGGTACATTACATCATGGCCCATAGGGTACATTACATCATGGCCCATAGGGTACATTACATCATGGCCCATAGGGTACATTACATCATGGCCCATAGGGTACATTACATCATGGCCCATAGGGTACATTACATCATGGCCCATAGGGTACATTACATCATGGCCCATAGGGTACATTACATCATGGCCCATAGGGTACATTACATCATGGCCCATAGGGTACATTACATCATGGCCCATAGGGTACATTACATCATGGCCCATAGGGTACATTACATCATGGCCCATAGGGTACATTACATCATGGCCCATAGGGTACATTACATCATGGCCCATAGGGTACATTACATCATGGCCCATAGGGTACATTACATCATGGCCCATAGGGTACATTACATCATGGCCCATAGGGTACATTACATCATGGCCCATAGGGTACATTACATCATGGCCCATAGGGTACATTACATCATGGCCCATAGGGTACATTACATCATGGCCCATAGGGTACATTACATCATGGCCCATAGGGTACATTACATCATGGCCCATAGGGTACATTACATCATGGCCCATAGGGTACATTACATCATTTTTTAAACTGCAAAAATTAACATCAATATTAAAATGAAAATAAACAATTAAAAAGAAAAAAAAAAGAAAATACAATTTAAAATCAGAATTAAAATTAACATCATAATGATAAATAAAATTATCATTATCGATCCTGTATTGCGCGGCTGTTGCTGCATGTCGTTTAGCTAACGTCAAGTTTCCAAACTGTGACGGAGCTACTCGACCAAAACCAGCCGTACCAGCCTGGCAGTGCAGGATCGAGCGTCGTATCGATGGGACCAGGGTACTCATCGGCTAACTATACTGCTTCAGGGAGGGCAATACACGACCACGAGTGATGCGCTTTGTAAGGCGGGAATTCTCGGGGACTGGAATCAGCCCTCGAGAATACGTGTCCCATGTCACAGAGCGCATCGACTTCCTGAAGCAGAAAGTTTGTGCATGGGCGAGTCGTATTCGGCGGTATAAGCGGCGGGTTGATCGATACACGCAGAATCGCATGTTCCAGAGCGATGAGAGGTGGGTATATAGAGCTTGGGAGCGACCTGAACAAAATGTGACAGACGTGTGCCGCCCGGATGATGCCGCTACGAATGTATTCTGGCGCAGCATCTGGTCGGTGCCCGTCTGTCACACTGAGGATGGCTGGATGCAGGACGTCGAGCGAGTGTGTGAAACAATACCAGAAATGGAAAGTCCTAATTACGCCATTTGACGTAGCCAGAGCAGTCCGTCCGTTACCGAATT
Source organism: Fissipunctia ypsillon (assembly GCA_947568875.1). Lineage (NCBI taxonomy): Eukaryota > Metazoa > Arthropoda > Insecta > Lepidoptera > Noctuidae > Fissipunctia > Fissipunctia ypsillon. The sequence goes on from OX387649.1 coordinate 26,302,559, forward strand.
GGAAATCTCCAGGACCGGACGGACTGCACAACTTTTGGCTGAAATGGCTAACTAGTTCACACACTTGCCTGGCATCTCAGTTCCAGTCATCCTTAGAGTCTGGGTCGCTACCGCAGTTTCTAACAACAGGCGTTACCCACCTGCTCCATAAGTCAGGTAGTCCCGCGGAACCCAAGAATTATAGACCGATCACGTGTTTGTCGACAGTCTATAAACTTCTTACATCCATTTTGAGAGCGAAAATTAATATACACATTGAGAGTAACCTGATTATGTCTGCTCTCAAAATGGATGCAGGAACGGGTCCCGCGGTACTAAGGAGCTACTCCTCATCGACATGGCCATTAGCCAACAGGTTCGTCGATCCCGCAAGGATCTGTCGACATGCTGGATAGATTATAAGAAGGCCTACGACTCGGTGCCACATACATGGCTCATGAGGGTGCTTGAGTTGTACAAGATTGACGCAACTCTACGCACCTTCCTTGAGTCGTGTATGGGGCAATGGAGGACGGTCCTTCGCTATCCAGGGTGTGGTCAGATCCAGAGGAATGATGAACCTGTATGGATTAAACGGGGAATATTTCAGGGTGACAGTTTGAGTCCACTTTGGCTCTGCTTAGCCCTGAATCCTCTAAGCACACTGCTGGAGGATTCAGGTCTAGGCTATCGGTTGAGGAGAGGTGGTCAGGTCATATCTCACCTCCTCTACATGGATGACTTGAAACTCTTTGCCCCCAACAAATTGCGACTGATGGAGCTACTGAAGGTAACTGAAACTTTCAGTAATGCCATCAGGATGGAATTTGGTGTGGACAAATGTGCAGTCATGCATGTAAAGCGAGGCGAGATTATGGAATCCGAGGGAATTCAACTTTCGGATTCCATACACCTCAGATCTCTCTCCTCACCCGAAAGCTATAAGTATTTGGGTATGTCGGAAGCGTTAGGCATCAATGTCGTTGACATGAAGCAATCGTTGAAGGAGCGCTTCTTTGGTCGCCTGAAGAAGGTATTAATTAGTCTTCTTTCGGGCGGAAACAAGGTGCGCGCCTTCAACGGCTGGGTCATGCCGATTTTAATGTACTCTTTCGGCATACTCAAATGGACTCAGACCGAACTAGACGCCCTGGATAGGAGGGTCCGTACACTGCTGACCGCAAACCGGATGCATCACCCACGATCATCGGTGATGAGACTGTACATCCCGCGGAAGTGCGGGGGTCGAGGCTTTTTAAATGCGAAGACCCTCCACAACCGCGAGGTGTGCAGCCTCAGGGAATATTTTTTAAACGCCGACGTGGGTATGCACTGTGATGTGGTCGCAGTGGACAACGGGCTCACCCCGCTCTCCATGGCTAAAGAGAACTGGCGCAAACCTGTAGTACTTACTACAGATGACCGCAAGACGGTATAGCAAAACAAGGAGCTTCACGGGCGCTTCTACCGGGCTCTTCATGAACCCGTTGTAGATTTCTTAGCGTCCGTATCCTGGCTACGTTTTGGTGACCTTTTCGGTGAAACTGAAGGTTTCGTCTGTGCAATTATGGACGAAGTTATCATAACGAATAACTACCGGAGACATATTATGAAGGACGGGACGGTTGACGTGTGTCGGGCATGCCACCGTCCGGGTGAGTCTATCAGACATATCATCTCTGGTTGTTCTCGTCTGGCTAACGGCGAGTACTTGCACAGACATAACCAAGTGGCCAGGATTATTCACCAGCAACTTGCTTTGAAATACAAACTTGTGGACTCTGAGGTACCGTATTACAAGTATGTGCCCGACCCAGTTCTCGAAAATGACCATGTCACGTTGTACTGGGATCGGTCTATCATTACTGACAGGACTATTGTCGCCAATAAGCCTGATATAGTGGTTATAGATCGATTAGCGCGCCGCGCAATGATAATCGATGTTACCATCCCACATGACGAGAACCTCGTGAAAGCTGAGAAAGACAAACAAATAAAATATCTCGACTTAGCGCACGAGGTTGTTGACATGTGGAATGTGAGCTCGGCTGTCATTGTGCCGATTGTCGTAACGGCCAACGGCCTGATAGCCGAAAGCCTCGACCAACATCTCTCGAGGCTCTCGTTAGGCGGTTGGATCAAGAGCCTGATTCAGAAGGCAGTACTCCTTGACACGGCTCGTATTGTGAGGAGGTTCCTGTCTCTGCAGCCCTAACCACCGGTAGCTTGGACCCTGCTCCCGACACCGGTGGAACTCTATTTTTTATATTTTTTAATGTTTTTTTTTATATCTTTTATTTTAAGAAATATTTAAAAATGTAAATAATAAGAAAGAAAAATAAATAAACGACATAATAAAATTAAAATGATAAAATCAGAGTTAAAAAAAATCACTACAAAAATAAAATAATGTTTAGAATTTGATTAAAGTAGTCTCTTATATGCGACACTATATGTAACTTGTCTGTCACAGCAGTGTCGCACATAAGGACAGTCCAGCCTATTCGCTATCATTCTAAGAACGGTGTTGGAGCTGGCCCGCACTCTACGCACTAGTGATGCGCAGCGCTTCCGCATGGTCGCATAGAAACAGTCTGTGCGTGCCGCCGCTAACATACCTGAAGCGCTGCAGTAGCGCGGCAGCCCCAAAAGCGCCCTGAAAGCATTATTAAATTGGACACGAAGGGTACTGTTCGCGTATTCAATCTAAAAATTTGTTTAGAAATTTGCCAATAGATGGCGTTGTTAGAAGAGCGACGTTTTCTGAATGGCGGTGTTCAGATCGCCAAGCGTTGAACTAGGTCAAAGTTTGTAATTTTCATTTTGGTGAGCATCAAGTACTGTGACTGTTTATATTATACGCGCTTAATATAATCCAGTGTTTGATTGACCACCCTCTCCCAGTCGACCTACGTTCATGGTCCTTCGAGACGGATTGGTTCGGGAGTGTTTGTGGTGGTTCCGGTGGTGGTAGAATCTTACCACCCTTCGCGTCATTACTGGGCAGTGGATCGCTGTCCAGAGCAAACCCTCCCTCGGCGGGCACCAAGTGCGGTGTCCGGGATTGGGAGGCATCAGTGCCAGTGCATCAGTGTTGCCGGGAGCCGAGTGCAGGGAGCAGCCTGGAGCTAGGAGCAGTCAGTGGAGCGTGGTGCAGCGCTACTGGCAGCTACAGCCAGAGGAACGGAGCGAGGGGAGGTGACGTGCGAGCGCGACAGAGGGCGCCACTTGTGGTGCAGTACAGCGCGCCGATACGGTGCAGCAGTGTATGTGTGAGTGAAGTGTTGGTGCGTAAACCGTGAGTACAATTTCAACCTTATTTACAAAGAAGAGTTCAGCCATAACGTTTCAAGAAAGTGCATTGAAATCTGAACTTTAAATCTATTAGAAAATAAACTTAGTCTGTTGTAAAAAATATTTGGACTTGTACTAATTTTAGTGAAAATTGGATCCGACGGGGAATCTATGCCCGATTTTGGACCAGCAATTAGTGCAAAAACACTTGGAAATTTTGCGAATTTGTATCTTGTTTTTATTTTGCTTATGTTTGTTTGTCTTAATATTTTGGACTTGTAATAATTTTAGTGAAAATTGGTTCCGACGGGGAATCCATGCCCGATTTCGGACCAAACAATTAGTGCAAAACACTCAGAAAATTTTCGATTTTGTGTGACTAATCTTGTTTTAATTTGCTTGTGTTTGTTTATTTTGAAATATTTGTGCCAGAATGGAATATTTGTTCAACATTCAAGATGACATTTACACTAAAATGAGTAAGGCAAAGTCTAATGTAAAGAAGGCTCCTAAAGAAAGGTTAACCCAAGCATATTTAGAGACACGGCTTGAAAATTTAGAACAATTGTGGAAAACGTTCACGGCTACTCATACTGAGATTTTAAGTAAAGTTAAAAAGGTTGAATTGTCTAACTCGAGTTATATAAAAGATTGTCTCTATGATGAAGTTGAGGAATTTTATGTAGATTTTAAAAGTGAGTTAAAAGATTTATTGGATAAAGGCCATTCAACTACGTTAAACATGGATACTAAGTCTATTTGTCAGGACCAAAAAGGTCGAGTCAAGTTGCCAGAAATTAAAATTCCCTCATTTTCGGGGAAATATTCAGAGTGGCAAACCTTTAGAGATTTGTTTGTAGGATTAGTACATGAAAATTCGTCTCTTGATGACGCACAGCGGTTTTTTTATTTGAAAGCTCATTTAAGTGGGGAGGCTGAGCAACTACTAAGAAATATTCCAGTAACTTCAGAAAACTATAAAATTGCATGGGCTAAATTAGATAAAATGTACAATAATAAAAAGTTTCTCGCAAACGGTATTATGAAAAGATTGCTTAGTCAAAGGTCTTTGTCCTATGAATCGGCAAACGAGATAAAGAGGCTCATTACGACTGCCTCTGAATGTTTGGAATCGTTAAGCAATTTAGGAGTGCAGGTTTCTTCCTGGGATCTGATTGTCATACACATAATTAGCGGAAAACTAGACAAAGAGACCAGAAAATATTGGGAGCTCAAAGTTGCGTCAGATTCAAGTAATGAGTTACCTACATTTATACAGTTTTCGGATTTTTTAACTAGTCGCTTTAGAGGTTTGGAAAATTTAGATAAATCAGAAAACAGGGAAAAACCTACACATCAGAAGGGAACTCACTCATTCCATGTTTCGAAAGACAAAAAGTCAGTGTCATGTGAATTTTGCTCAGCTGACCATAAGATTACGTCCTGCCCAAAATTTTGTAAAGAGACAGCTGAAGTTAGACGTAGTTTTGCTATGGAACATAATTTGTGTTTTGTTTGCCTATACAACAACCACTCTGCCAGACACTGTAAAAACACTCTCAGATGCCAGGTGTGTAAACGCCGCCACAATTCTTTATTACACCCAACAGGTGTTTCTGGGTCGGTAATTGATGAGGGTAATAGAGCTGCTCACGAGGAAATCTCATCAGCCGTTGCAACGGTGGTGAAGGAAGATAGTAAAATTAATAATAGGGAAATAGCCGCGCAAGCGGAGGGGTCAAGTAAACCACTAGTCGCATGTTTCTCGTCGGGAACTGGTCGCAAAACTGTTTTATTAACGACCGCGTTAGTAAAGGCGAAGTCGAGGGATGGGAGCTATCGAGTAGTAAGGGCATTGCTTGATCAAGGGTCGCAAGGTTCGTTTGTTACGGAATCTACGGTCCAATTTTTAGGATTACACAAAACGCCATCCAGACAAACGGTGATAGGCGTAGGGGGCGAAAAAGGTGCGACGGCTAAGTCAACCGTTGTACTGCAATTGAGGTCAAGATTAGATCCGACTGTCCAAATAAATGTGAATGCGTTCGTCCTAAAATCAGTCACGGCGCTTCTCCCAGCTACAAAGGTAACTCGGGTGGAATGGGTAGATTTGGGCGATGGAGATTTAGCTGATCCCGAATACGACAGGCCTAATAAAATAGATGTTTTACTAGGTGCTGAAGTATATAGTCAAGTGATTCAAAAAGGCATTAAAAGGAATGTTAGTGGAACTCTTCTAGCGCAAGATACCACATTAGGTTGGATACTGTCAGGAACCTTTGAAGTGGATCAAACTAGTAATCCGTCACCTATAACCGTGATGCATTTAAGCCTGGAGACAGATAATCTGCTTACAAGATTCTGGGAACTAGAAGCAGAACCATCCGGGGAGAAACTGTTAACGGAAGAGGAAAATAAATGCGAAGCTTTATACACAGCTACTACTGAACGTGACGAGAGTGGTCGTTATATAGTAAGACTACCATTGCGTGATGTAGACCCGGTCAGCATGGTGGGAGATTCAAAGGGAATCGCTGAAAAAAGGTTAAGATCATTAGAAGGTAAATTCAGAAAAAACAGCAAATTCAAGGAAGATTATACAAGAGTTCTTGAAGAATATTTGGAGATGAAACACATGAGAAAGGTTACAGATGAAAATAACACTCAATGTGAAAGAGCGATCTACTTACCTCATCACGCCGTTATTAGAGAGGATAAAGAAACGACAAAGGTTCGTGTCGTATTTGACGCTTCCTGTAAGGGAACCAGTGGCATGTCACTCAATGATAATATGTTAACCGGTCCTACGTTGCAGCCGGAACTGAGGCACACGATTATGCGTTGGAGAACTCATCGAATATGCCTTGTAGCGGACATTATCAAGATGTACCGGCAAGTGTTAGTAAACAAAAAGGATACAATGTTACAAAGGATCCTCTGGAGAGACAATCCTGAAAAAGAAATAGAAGTATATGAGTTGGAAACAGTTACCTTCGGAACAGCAGCGGCACCATATCTAGCTGTACGGTCACTTCAACAGTTAGCACAGGATGAGTGCCAGGATCAACCAGAAATCGCAAAGGTCATTTTAAACGATTTCTACATGGATGACTTAATGACTGGCGCGGAAAATGAAGAAACTTGTTTTAATATATATACAGAGTTGTCAGAGGTGTTGGCTAAAGGAGGGTTTCCATTACAAAAATGGAGGAGCAATAGCCAAAAATTATTAAATAGCATTAGGGGTGAGAATGATGAAGCATTACGGATAAAATTAGATGATTTATCAAAAATATTAGGACTTACCTGGAACTCACGCGACGATCGCTTTCAATACTCTCTGGAGCTTAAGCCGGTATCAGGACCTATAACAAAAAGAAAAATAATATCCGATATTGCACGATTATTTGATCCGTTGGGTTGGTTAGCGCCAAGTATAATCATAGCAAAGGTGTTGATTCAAAAGCTTTGGTTAGCAGGGTTGCAATGGGACGAAGAAGTTCCAAAGAACTTATTAAAGGAATGGTATACTTACCGTAATAATTTGGCTTCTATCACAAACCTGAAGATCCCACGATGGCTGAAAATACATTCCAATAATGTGACGACTGAACTGCATGGATTTTCAGATGCCTCGAGAGTGGCGTATGCAGCAGTTGTCTATGTGAGAGTCGTAGATCAGATCGGTAATATCCATGTAGCGTTAGTAACAGCAAAGACGAAGGTTGCCCCCATAAAGCAAGTGTGCATTCCACGTTTGGAGCTGTGTGGTGCGGTGCTCTTAAGTAGTTTGATGGTTGAAGTCGGCAAGATTATGGATATACCAAAAAGTGACTGGCACATGTGGACGGACAGTGAAGTGGTCTTGGCGTGGCTTAACAGTCACCCAAGCCGTTGGAAAACCTTCATTGCCAACAGAGTCTCCCACATTTTGACCATCACAGAAGCCCAACACTGGTGTCATGTACCATCAAAACAGAATCCCGCAGACTGTGCATCCCGTGGTGTTTCTCCTGCAGATGTGGTTAGCACATCTATATGGTGGGATGGTCCAGAGTTTTTAAGACAACCAGTAGTGGAATATAAAAAACCAAAGTGTAACAATACTCATATGGAAGAAGTAAAGGCGCACACATCTACTATTGAAGTTGGATTCTGGAATAGGTATTCAACATTGTTTAAGTTAGTACGGGTAGTTGCTTACTGCCGTCGATTTTTAACACTTTTAAAGGAACGGTCTGCTAGGTGTAAAACAAAATATTTAGGTAACAAGGAAATCGAAGAAGCTCTCAATATTTGTATAAGAAGAAGTCAAGAAGAAGGGTTTTCTGAAGAATTAAATAACTTAAGAAATAATAAGCCCTTGGAGAACAAGAAAGTAAATTTAAAATCATTAAACCTATTCCTCGATTCCAACGGGTTAATCAGAGTTGGAGGCAGATTGGAGATGTCGCAGCTTAGTTACGATCGTGTGCATCCCATTCTTATTCCAAAGGAGTCATTTTTGACAAACCTTTTGGTATCGGATGCGCATAGTAAAACAATGCATGGTGGTCCGCAGCTTACGGTAACATACTTGCGTTCAAAATATTGGGTAATCGGAATTAAGTTGATCGCAAAAAAGTATGTAAGGAATTGCGTCAGATGCATCCGTTACGCGGCCACCTCCAAATCGCAACTAATGGGTCAATTGCCAACCGCACGCGTTACGCCGAATAAACCTTTTTTGAGTAGCGGTGTAGATTATGCGGGTCCTATAAGTATTAGAACGTCAAAGGGTCGGGGTAATAAGGCTTACAAGGGCTATATAGCTTTGTTTATCTGTATGGCCACTAGGGCGGTGCATCTAGAAGCTGTAAGCGAATTGAGTACGAAAGGTTTCCTGGCTGCTTTCAAGCGTTTTGTAGCTAGACGTGGTCGATGTGCGCAACTATACAGCGACAACGGAACCAATTTTGTAGGGGCAGCGAAAGAGTTACTTTATTTGTACAATGAAGAAAGGTCAGGAATAAATTCCGAGTTAGCAGAGGAGTTAGGTAATAATGGCACGGAGTGGCATTTTATTCCCCCTCAGTCCCCCAATTTTGGAGGTCTTTGGGAAGCAGGGATAAAATCCACAAAGCATCACCTTAAGAGGGTTATTGGCAATTCAACTCTGACCTTTGAGGAGATCACCACAGTATTGTCGCAAATTGAGGCATGCCTCAATTCTAGGCCATTGTCATATAGGGAGGATCAAGATAAATTAGTAATCTTGACTCCTGGCCATTTTTTAGTAGGGGAACCCCTTGTTTTGCCACCAGATTCAAATTATGAAAGGGCAAATGTTAGTACCTTAAGGCGATGGCAACTGCAACAGCGTATGATGCAGGAGTTTTGGCGACGATGGTCGCACGATTATCTGCACCAATTTTTGCAACGTCATAAATGGCAAAATAAAATTCCGGAACCATCTGTCGGTGACGTAGTGTTAATTAAGGAGGACAATTTGCCCCCTGGCAGGTGGTTGTTAGGCAAGATAATTTTAAAACACCCCGGATCTGATGGGGTTACCCGGGTGGTAACACTTCGGACCACGTCATCTACGATAAAGAGGCCTACCTCAAAATTATGTTTGTTGCCAATAACAGAATAAAGTAAGGATTTTTATTATTTCAAAATGTAAACAATATATGTAATAAGATTTACATGGTTGCTAGTTTTAGTTAGTTTTAAGGAATACAATGGTTAGTTATAAGTTTACTCAAAAGGTTTTTTTTAAATTTGTTAGTAAAAAGTTCAACATCGAATAAGTGGTTTAAAATTGTTTTAATTATTATTGGTCATTAAGTTTGTACATCAAATTCATATTTTTTCATAGTTTGTCAACATGGTGTTCTGAGTCAGATTTGAAGGACATTCGCCATAATGTCCTTGGTGGGCGGAATGTTCGCGTATTCAATCTAAAAATTTGTTTAGAAATTTGCCAATAGATGGCGTTGTTAGAAGAGCGACGTTTTCTGAATGGCGGTGTTCAGATCGCCAAGCGTTGAACTAGGTCAAAGTTTGTAATTTTCATTTTGGTGAGCATCAAGTACTGTGACTGTTTATATTATACGCGCTTAATATAATCCAGTGTTTGATTGACCACCCTCTCCCAGTCGACCTGCGTTCAGGTACTGTATCGTTTCTTCGTGTAATTAGCCCACAAGCTGCAGGTGTACATGGACGTGCAATACGCTCAGAAAAGAGTTATCTTCACGTCATCCGAGCACCGCGCGAACCTGCGAGCCAACATATTCGCCCTCTTCGATACAGCCCTTCGTTCCCGTTCCATATCAGCATGATCTCTGAGGTCAGCCGTGACTATATTATTATGCCCTAGATATTTAAAATGATGTACCCTGTCTAAGGGTACATTGTTAAGACGTACATGTGGCATCTTGTCCGGGCATTTAGCACCACCAGCCTCAAAGACCATGTACTGACTTTTCTTAACATTATATATCAGTCCATGTTTAATAGCGTAACCCTCACATGTCGCTATCAACCTCCTCAAGCCACAGATCGACGCACTCAGCAGGACCATGTCGTCCGCACAGCTTAGATTATTGACACATGTGTCATCTATATGGCAGCCGACATGCTGTCACGACAGATCATACGCCACCAAATCAAAAGCCCTGGACAAGTCGAGAAAGCATGCATATACCGGGGTTTTACGATCAGTATAGTATCTGACGGTATGCTTAAGACACAGTATGGCACTTTCCGTTGATAAATGCGGTCTAAATCCGAACTGGTTATCGTGCAGAGATATATATTTACTTAACTGTGTATTAAGCAAACCGTCAAACACCTTCGCTATGACTGTAGCTAGAGAAATGGGCCTGTAGTTGCTTTTATCAGCTATGTCACCGGTTTTATCTTTAACTACAGGCACAACCACAGTTTTCATAAAATCCGGCGGAAGGTAAGAGTGGCTCACGCACAGCGAGTAGAACGTTGCTAATACTCTGTTTACATGAGGACCCGCATGACACAGGTGCTCAATGGATAAAGAATCATGACCTGGACTCTTCCCTTTCGTTATATGTCTAATGTTTACGGCCACATCTTTGGCCGTAAATCTGACTTCTAGTTTCCCTTTTAGCATCTCACCATTGAACACCTCACACGCCGGTCCCAAAGGTGACTGTACAGAAAATTGACGCTTAAAGATTTCAGCAATGCCCTCGCAATCACTCACCCCCTCGACGCTCACCGGGAGACCCGGTCTGGCACTCTCTTTATTAGTGTTTTTCCAAAATCCTCGAAAATCACCATTCGAGTGCTTTTTAGCAAGATCATCCATTTTAATCTGGTCTTTATGATCTTGGCACCATTTTAATCGTGATTTGAAAACTTTTCTGCTAGCACACATATCATCGTACATTAAATCAGATTTAGGTCTCCCGCAAGACACCCATTGCGTAAACGCCATTCGAGCCCTTCGGTGAGCCTCGCTGACGTGTTTATTCCAACCCACTACGCGTGCCCCACTCCCATTCTTCCTAGCAGCCCCTCGACCCGCCAAGGACGCGCCACGAAGGGCAGCCACAATGTCAGAGTACATCACATCAAGAATACGCTTATGACAGGGGTCATTACAGTAAAAATCCGCACAATTCAGACATTCGGTAGGAAAATCAATTAACCCTAACCGTTTATGACACTCTGTGGTATAATTCGCAATCTGTTCCTTATTCCTATTACCCCACGATGCAACACTATCGCTTACTGGCATTTTATTAGGTAATTTAGGCCTATAATTCGACCGATCTGATGAGTCTCCTGTTTTATTTTTAATTACTGGCACGACCACCGTCCTCATCATACTGTCAGGCAAGTGAGAGTGTGCGATACAAAGATTAAACAGTAGTGCCAATACTCTGGGCAAGTGGCAACCGGCGGTTTATTCCCAGTCGTCCCCGCCCCGTCGTCCCCACTGGGTACGAGTGGGAAAAATAGGGTTTATTCCCGGTCGTCCCCGCCCCGTCGTCCCCATTGGGCAAGAGTGGGCAAAAAAAGGGTTTATTCCCGGTCGTCCCCGCCCCGTCGTCCCCACTGGGCACGAGTGGGAAAAAAAAGGGGTTTATTCCCGGTCGTCCCCGCCCCGTCGTCCCCACTGGGCACGAGTGGGAAAAAAAAGGGTTTATTCCCGGTCGTCCCCGCCCCGTCGCACAGTGGTCCGGATTTTCAAAAAGGTGGACATAGGATCGAAAATGCATAATTAACTTAACAAAAAATGGTTTCGTATAGGAAATTTAACGCTGATTAATACTTATTACTACAACTTTTAAAAAAAACTGCTCCTTCACGTCAAAAAAAAATATTGAAAATAAAAATGTATGGGAGAAAATCAATTTTATTTTTTTTCTCCGTTCAGTATCAAAGTATAGCAAGCAAACCTTATATTCTGGTAGGTACCTATTGTTCTTAATACGACAACATATAAATTGCTTGCGTATCCCTGCGGCCTTGGCGCTTACGATGCTTCAAAGTTTATAATTTCAATTGGGATTTTTTTAAATTATTATCGAGTTTTTCAATTAAGCTGAATTCAAAATATCATTTTTTAATTATATAAGAATTAAACATACGCATTCAAGCATTTGGCAAGTATTTGTTTATTTTATTTTAATAAAAAATAGTAATAAAAGTCTTCAACTGTAGTTATGTAATTAAAGACACGTGCTGATTCGTTGCCTATTTGTAACTGACTGAAACGACTCCTGTGATAAAAGAATCATTTACCCCCACCACCGGAGATTTCGACGACGCTGATTGGCTGTTGAAGATGTGGTACTAATTTTGTCAGTCACTACTTGCGAGCGTGTGTTTGTTATTAATATCTGTGCATGAAACAATTAAAGGCACGGATTAGCTCGTGGCCTAGCGAGCACTAATCCCACAGTATAGTGTTGTACGAGCCGCTAACCCGTACAGTAGAGTTGTAGCTTGTAGAGTTGTGGTGAAGTTGGTTGTTACAGTAGACGGGATGTAGACAGGGAATAACAACACTGTATTGTGTCCGTGCTACCGGAGTGGGTTTATTGTTCACACTAATCATATAAAATATTAACCTAAATAACATCGACTACGAGTGTGAGTCATATAGCATAATCAACAAAACAGTTGAATGCTAAGTAATGTAAAAAGTTAAACAATTAAAGTCATGTGGCGATGCTCGTACATCCTGCCAACAACAAAAAATAAACAGAAAGGAATTATGAAGGATTAGATTGTAGACATAATAATTGTGTAAATGTAAATCTAAAATAAAGCATAATACATTAAAACAAATAAAGGAAAGATTAAGATGCTCTCGGTTCAGCTCTGACTGACATAGGAGATGTTCCACAGTCCATCTTGATGTTGCTTCGGCAAGCTCGTAGTTGCCCGGTGGTTTCTTCTGTTGCCGATTCATGCGCCCTTGCAGGTCTCCTGCTCTCGTGAGGTTCCACCATTTCAATTTCTTCCTTGCGTTCTTGAGATGGAGGTAGATAGGAGCATCGGTTTTTCACTTTGAAGGAGATCCATATGCCGAAAAGCGTTCCACAGACTGTCATGAAACCGTAGAGAACATAATGGTGTTGTTCCGCATCGGTTGACCGTATTGTTTGTATGTCTTGTTGATCCTTAATTAGCTCTATTTTCTTCTTCAGGTCATTTAGTTGTTCTTCATGCGTTTCTATTGTCATGTTCGTCAAGTAGGCAATGTTGCTATTACTTGAAACTAAATGGTTTATGCTTGTCTCCGGTATGTAAATTTCATCATCATTGTCCAATTTCATTTTACTTTGCAGATTATAGTGCGAGTGAATAAGGTGATTGTTACCACGCATCATGCATCCTGTCGCTAGGGCGATCGTCCCCGTATTACGTAGTGTCTGTGACGTAATGCCAGTTGGACAGAAAATGCGCATAGTGCATTCCTCGCAACACCTAAACAACCAAGCGTCTTTGCTGTGTAGCTTAATCCAGTCATTCGTGCAACTTGATATTCTTGAGCGGCAACTGGATGCTACTCGGTTGTTTATTATGTCTGCTTCGCACATGCTTGTTGCTGTTTTTATTTCATATAGAGGTAGGTCGAAATTGCATAACAGCTGATTTGTGTTGATTTGTATGCACGATAGAAGTTGTTGTTCGTGCAACGGTATTATCATGTCCTTTCTTAAGTTCACGGCCATGTATTTAGCTGTAGGTACTATGCTGACCATGGAGCTTCCGTTTATGTTGCTAATAGGTATAACGTGCGTTAATTCATATTGCTCGTCTGTCACCAAAGGAATTGTTACTTCAAATATAAGGAAGTCTTCGACAAGTTTTCCGTGAACACTTGATAGTTTGTACATTTTTCTGATGCATTTGAGACTGCTTGTACAGGGTAGTGATAATCCTTTCGGCACTTGTCCTGATATAATGTTTAGCTGTTTTTCAAATGCATCTGGTTTCAACAAGTGAGTGTCGACCTTGCCGTTGTGAATATCTGTGATAAGGTCGATCAATGTGTCTTGTATTCTTCGCAAGTTCTCAACCATCATATTCGCGGCTACTGCAGTGGCTATGATGAAAGTTGCCTTGTCTTGTTCTGTTTTCAATTGCTGAATACACTCTCTTAGCTGCTTATTGATTACGATGAACTGTCGGTTCATTACTTGCTCGTTTCTCTTGAGTAAATTGTATTCGCCTTCAATGATTGACGTTTGGTTCTTGTAGAGATTTATCAAGTGATTTTCGTTGCTTTGTATCAATTTTATGTCTTGACTGTATTTCTCAGCGAATTTATCATCGAGCACTCCAAACAGGGAGTTGGCAATGTTACCTATCCCGTTTATAAGACCTCTCCTAATACGTTTTCCGTGTTCATATTTTAAGACATCATGATAATGCCTTAGTTCGTTCAAGTTGTGCTCAAATTGTGTTGATATAGCAAAGTAGGCTGTATTTCGCTGATCGAGTTCTTGTAATTGCTTGACATATTGTTCTACAGCGGAAACACTTCTCCAGTATGTCGACATGTTGTAATAAATAACCAATCGCCATTCATCTTGAATTATCTGTACGTCTGCGGTTTTATCGAAGTATACAAGGCGGGATGGGTCGAGAGACGTGACGTTCACTAATTGTTGTATAGACGGTGCCACACACATCATCATGAACAACAGCATCGTACTCAAGCACGTTGTGAAGATTCCTTTCTTGGCAGTTGCAGGTCTCTTTCGACGTTGCGGCGATGGTGTGGCTGAAGTCGTCTCCATTTGAATTTTGTCAGGCTCTTCAGTGGTTTTGTCCTCAGTATGGCGTCCTGTTTCAATGGGCAACCGTGACACCTTTGTTATCGGCCGCTTCATGATGTTTGACTTAGTTTTCAATGTCACTACTCGTACTAAGTCATCAGCTCCCGGATGTGTTTCTGTGACGCGTCCCAGTAACCATCTAGCAGGGGGTATCTGATCTTCCTTTATAAGGACAACATCACCTACTGCTATGTTTTGCGTAGGAGTTTGCCATTTTCCTCGCACTTGCAGTATCTGAAGGTAATCTTGGGACCACTTTTTCCAAAATTCCTTGTATATGTGCTCTGTCAGTCGCCATCGTATGGTTAATGTTGTGTTGTCAAATTCTGAAGTCATAGGTGGCGCCAGCACAGGACCGCCGACTAAAAAGTGCCCTGGTGTCAAGTAGTCCAAGTCATCGGGGTCGTTTGTTAGAGCGAAAAGTGGCCGAGAGTTGAGGCAGGCTTCGATTTGTGATAGGATGGTATTGAACTCCTCGTACGTCAATTTTTGTTCGCCAATAGTACGTTTGAGATGGTGCTTCATGCTTTTAACTGCAGCTTCCTATAAACCTCCAGCTGTTGGCCATGATGGAGCATTAAAATGCCACTCAATGCCGTACTCCGAAGTGTTTTTTATGAGGTCGTTCTTGCTTAGTAGTTGCAATGCCTCTTGGCGTTCTTTTGCTAGTGCTCTTGCTGCGCCAACGAAGTTTGTTCCATTATCACTGTAGACATGTTTCGGTGTTCCCCTTCGTGCACAAAATCGCTTCAATGCTGCCAAAAATGTTGCGGTGCTGAGATCTGACACTAGCTCGAGATGTGTTGCTTTCGTACATAAACAAACAAAAATAGCAATGTATGCCTTTACTGTTTTTATGCCACGGCCTTTGTTGGCTTTTATTTCAACATGACCTGTAAAATCCACACCTGTATGTGTGAATGGCCGGGACGGCGTAACTCGAGCCGGCGGTAAGTCCGCCATCAGCTGATTGCTGCGTTGCGTTTTGTAGCGATGACAAGTTATGCATTTATTTAATTGTTTCTTTATTGTTTTCATTCCGCCGAGAATCCAATACTTGTTTCGAAGATGTCCCAAGGTGAGCCTGGCACCACCATGAAGCGTTTGCTTGTGGGCTTGCTCAATCAACAGTTCTGATAATTTGTGGTGGTTAGGTAAAATAATCGGATGTTTTTGAGAGTTAGTTAACTTGGCATGTTCGAGCCTTCCGCCCACTCGAACAATTCCTTGGTCGTCTAAAATTGGACACAAGTTCAAGAGTTTACTCGTGGCCCGTACTTTCTTGTACTTCTGCATGTTTGCAATATCGTCGCCAAACGAGTTGTTTTGTACAATTTTGATGATTGTGTATTCAGCTAATTCTAAGTCTTCGGTCGTTAGCTGAGTTGTCCGTTTGGCCTTCGTTACGTCACGTGAGTTGTTTATAAATCGTAGTATCCAACTTACGATTCTTGTTACACGAGTCATCGAACTGTGTTTTTGCAAAAGGGACTCACTAAGTGGTGTTTGACTTGTCTGTGTTGCACAACTTTGCTCCCGGTTCCTTAGCTCCTCGTTGGTTGCGAAAATCTCTTGTTTGGGTATGTTATTGTCTTGGAGCCAGGCGGGGCCATTCCACCATAGTGTGTGATTCGAAAGGTCGGCTGGCAAGACTCCTCTGCTTGCGCAATCTGCAGGATTTTCTTGCGATTTCACATGTCTCCATCCGTTAGGTGGAATTATCTGTGTTATTTTCGCTACCCTATTGGCCACGAAGCTCTTCCAGCGCTTCACATCACCCTGTAACCACCCTAGTACCACCATCGAATCTGTCCAACAGTAGGTTGTAACCTTGTGTTGCGTGTTGATGGAGTCCTCGACCTTTTTGATTAGTTGGGCGAGTAGGGCCGCGCCACATAACTCTAATCGAGGCAAGGAGATGGGTTTCTTCAGCGGAGCTAGTTTGGTTTTTGCTGCCACTAGTCGAATCAGCTGTTGACCTTCCTTGTCAATGGATTTGCAGTAAACGACACATCCGTAAGCTCGTTCCGATGAATCGCAAAAGCCATAGATTTCGAAAGGCAGTTCTGTGTTGCCAATCCAACGTGGTATCGAAATATTGTGAATGTAGGCCATCTGTTGGCGAAATTGCTCCCATTCTTGTTGTATGTTCAATGGAAGACACTCATCCCAGCCTGTCGTTGTTTTCCAAGCTTGTTGAAAGATCAACTTGGCCCTTAGCGTGACTGGCGAGAGCCAACCTAATGGGTCATACAATTTGGATATATCAGAAAGCAATGTGCGCTTAGTGTTGACGTCACGCTTGTTAATAAGCGGTATTCGTTTGTATGTAAATTGATCCGTGCGCGGATTCCATGTTATGCCTAATGTTTTGTTTGTTTCTGTATATTTGAAATCAAACATTCCTTGACTGACTAGGTCATTAGGCAAATTCTCAAGTAGGCATTTATTGTTGCTAGCCCACTTTCGAAGGTTGAATCCACCGCCCTTCAACATCGTTATCAGTTCATGTTGAGCCTTCTGTGCGGTAATTATGTCGTTACAGCCTCCTAGCAAATCGTCCACGTACAGCTGATTTGAGAGCATGTTCGCTGCCAGAGGAAATTCAGCGCCGTCATCTTTGATCAATTGTTTTATTGTTCGCATGGCCAAAAATGGAGCTGATTTGGTGCCATACGTCACTGTAGTCAGTTGAAATTCTTGTAGTGGCTCTGTGGCAGAATTTCGCCAGACTATTTTCTGTAAGTGTTGGTCTGTATCCTGAATTCGAATCTGTCGGTAAAACTTCTCGATGTCAGCAGTATACACGTATCGGAACGCTCTCCATCGCAGAATCATGGCTTGAATATCTTGTTGCAAATTGGGTCCGCATTCCATGAGTTGATTCAAACTACGTCCTGTAGTCGTGGCCGCCGACGCGTTGAATACCACGCGTAATTTTGTCGTAGTTGACTCAGGTCGTAGTACTCCGTGGTGAGGTAAGAAGCAACTGGGTGTTGTCAGCATTGTGCATGGTCTCATGTGCTTGAGAGCTATGTATTCATCAATGAAGGCCTTGTAGCTTACTGCAAGCTTTTCATCTCGAGCAAATCGTTTTTCCAGTTGTTTGAATTGTGCGACCGCTTGTTGTTTTCATTGTCCCAGATGTTGATCAAAGTTTTGTTTCATGGGTATTCTCATTGCGTATCGCCCATCTTCAAGCCTTTTTGTAGTTTGAGTGTACAGTGACTCACAGTAGTCTTCCTCGACTGTTAAGGATTCGTCTTGAGCTGTGATCTCTTCCATCTCCCAAAAACGAGAGATGTCCTCAGTATTTATCACTACATGGCAGTTAAATGTCTTAGTGTTTCCGACTAAAACCCATCCGAGTTTTGTTTGTTGCGCAATCGGTGCGTATATGTTTCCTCGGAGGATATTGTTCATGATGATGTCGGCGTATACTCCAGCATCAAGTAGGATGTCGACTGGCCGAGATAAGTTGAAATTTGGATCAGCCAATTGGATACTTTGTATGTGAGGCCAGTCTTGTTTGTCAAAGGAATAGTTAGGCAAATTGCTAAGTAATTTTGCCATAACTAATGCCTGTGTTGTGAACTGGTAGTCCCCATAAAGTGACTCGCATTCCAGCTGAACTGTTCCATTGCTATGACTGGCAAGTGTTCCGATCCCGGATACCGTAGAGTTTTGGTTGTATCTCCGAAGGCCAAGTCGTTGAACCGCAGATTCCGTAATAAGGTTTAGTTGGGATCCTTGATCAAGAAGGCATCTTAATGTTGTATATGTTCCATCTATGGCTCTAACTTTGAGCATGACTGTTGATAGTAGAACTTCATTGAAATTGCCTGACACGTGATTGGCTGTGCCTTGTGAAGTCGACGGTTTATTGTTGGGTCGTTGACCGTTCGATAAAGTCATCGGCGCAGTGTCACGAACTATGTCATGTAATATGGTGTGATGTGTATTGTTGCACACTCTACACCTTTTATGCGAATTGCATTTATTTTCTTTGTGCGAATACATGCAATTCTTGCAAACATTAATTGCTCAAGCGTCCTCAATTTAAGTTCCGGACTCATCTCTTGAAATGTTGAGCACTTAATTAAGACGTGATTTGTTTTGCAGATAGGACAATTTTTGTCGGAGCTTGTGTGATTCGCCTTGGGTGCCCGTTTGTATTTGTGCATGTCCCTTAGGAATGATGTAGTCTCCTTGTCCTGAGATGAAGATGCTTGTTTGTTGAAGTTAGTTGGATTCCTTTTCTTCGTTATTGATTCTAGCGTTGTAAACTTGTTCTCGATAAACTGTATAAGTTCTTCAAACACAGGAAGCTCTCTGGGATGTTTCCTCGCTTCCATGTAGTCGGTGTAGGTTTGAGAGTCGAGTCGTCCTCCAAGGATGTGTACTAGAATGGGATCCCACGTAGTAGTGTCTATACCCAAGTTGCGAAGGGCGTGCACTACTTCCAGACTAGTGTCATGTAGACGCTTCAGCTCGTACGCATTTTGATGTTGAATCGTCGGCTGACTCATAAGTGTTTGCATCTGTTTCGTGAAGAGCAGCTGTCGATTGTTGTACCTGTGGTTAAGTAGTTCTCAGCAGGAGTCGTAGTCGGTTTCAGAAACAGGTAAATGTTGCACCAAGCGCTCAGCCTCTCCCTTTAGCTTCCCCTTCAAATGCTGCATCTTTTGGGCTTTGGAGAAGGTAGGGTTGTTGTGGATGGCAGCGGCGTATAAGTCTAGGAAGGTCGGCCACTGTGAGTAGTTTCCTGAAAACACCGGTATTTCGATCTTCGGGGCGCTGTCGCGTTGCTGTACCGCGAGATTTAGTTTGCGATTAAGATCTCGCTTTGTTGACTCGTACGTTGCCTCGTACTTCGAAAACTCAAGTTCGTAGTGTTGAGTTTGTCCTCGATGTCCCATTTTTCAGTTAAGTCATCAATAATCATGTTGCGGGTGAAGCGTGAAAAAGCTCTAAAATTGGTGGCTTGTTGTGTCTTGAGCTCGTCAGATTTAGAAGGGACTCATGTTCTTGGTGGTTTCACCTTGATTTCCGAAAGTTTCAGAATCCTTGTCGCCAGCAGTATAAGAGGGCCAGGCTTGCAACTTCTGCACTATGGTTAGGTATTCACCTTTGACTCTCTCATATGCTTGAGTGGCGTAGTATTCGTTTGCCTTGTTTTCAGCACCTTGCAGAATACTATGGTTCATCTCAAACTCGTTCCAGTGAGCCTGGAGGTTATCCAGTCTAACTTTGATGTATGCAGTGTTTTTGCGGTCAGGGCCATCCTTTCCGAAGTTGACACCGATTTTCCTGATGCCTTCAGCAATGATTTCCTGCCGCTTCAGAAGTTCTTGTTGTTTAGCGTCCATTGTAGTTGTGGGACACTAACTCCTGTTGACTTCAATAGCTTCCGGATCACTCACTGTTGATGTTGCCTGTTGTGATCGCAGGATCAGAAGGTATCTCTAATACGATATGTGCGCCTTCTCAATATGACTGGGGCGATCCGCTTGTGGAAGACCAGTCAAACCGATTCGCTATCGTATGTAGAACCTTGCCGTACCTGATAAGGTTTGCAGGACTATTTTGTTCCAGTTGTGATAAATCCGGCTCGAAGGACCAAAATGTACGAGCCGCTAACCCGTACAGTAGAGTTGTAGCTTGTAGAGTTGTGGTGAAGTTGGTTGTTACAGTAGACGGGATGTAGACAGGGAATAACAACACTGTATTGTGTCCGTGCTACCGGAGTGGATTTATTGTTCACACTAATCATATAAAATATTAACCTAAATAACATCGACTACGAGTGTGAGTCATATAGCATAATCAACAAAACAGTTGAATGCTAAGTAATGTAAAAAGTTAAACAATTAAAGTCATGTGGCGATGCTCGTACAAGTGTAGTGTTCTGTCCGCGCGGACCGCAAATTTTTAACCGTTGCCTCTGTGTTTGCACAAGTAACCTAGCCGGCACTTGTGTAGACACAGGGGGAGCACCCCGTGCTGCCCGGTGAGTCGTCACTGGTGCGGTCGCGGAGGCCACGCCCCAAGGATGCCGAAACCCGGCAAGCGCGGCTCGTTGGGCCGCGATGCCGGGACCCAGGACGTCCCTCCGGCGTTGGACCGGGCAACGTCGCTGCCGAACATCGGCGACGCGTTGTCCGGTGCGCTGCCGGCCGGAGCGCCCCAAGACGAAGGAAGAAGAGGGAGGGAGGAGAGAAGAGGAGGGGGATCCAGCGCCGCTGTAGCCGCCGGCCCACCGACGACATCAGCGCCTGCGCGCGTTGCGCCGACGCCGTCGTCTGGTCGACGGCACGCGGTACCCGTCCGCCCCGCCGCGTTCCGCCCGGTACCCTTACAGGCCCCGGGGCCTGCCGCGAATCCCGGCCGCGCGCCGCATGCGCAGGCGGTACCTTCATCCGCGCGCGCACCCGCGCCCACGCGTGGTGCTGCGCCGGCCGCGCGCGCCGTCGCGCCCGCTGCGCCCGCCGCACGTATCGCCGCGCCTGTGGTGCTTGCCGCTGCGCCCGAGGCGCGTGCTGCGGCGCCCACTGCGCGCGCCGCCGCGCCCGCCGCGGCACCGACAGCGTGCGTGCGCCCTAGCGCGCCGCCTGCGCGCGCCACTGCGCCGCCGCTACGTTTCGCCTCGCCGCCTGCACCCGCCGGGGCTGCGCCGGCTGCGCCTGCTTCCAAGAAGCCACAAGCTGTGCCAGCTTCTCGCACCGCCACATCTGGCCCCCGCCTCTCGCTGGCGGGACCGGCGTTGGCTGAGCGAGAGCGGCCAGCACTTATGACGCCAAGGGTGCCCGAGTCACCGGCGCCCCCCCGCATCTCTGCCTGCGACTCGCCCGCCATGTTGTCGGCATGCTCATCGCACGCGGGATCGAGCATGTCGCTGGCATCAGTGGGCTCGGCCGCGTCCGGTCGCGGGGACGTGTCCCAGGATACGACTCCGCGATCCGGTCCGCGGCCCATCGTGGGAGGAGCTGAAGCCGCGCCACTACGTAGGATGTCACCAACACCGTCGCTGGGGTTCGAC
Organism: Fissipunctia ypsillon; assembly: GCA_947568875.1. Taxonomy (NCBI): domain Eukaryota; kingdom Metazoa; phylum Arthropoda; class Insecta; order Lepidoptera; family Noctuidae; genus Fissipunctia; species Fissipunctia ypsillon. The sequence continues at coordinate 26,324,195 of OX387649.1, forward strand.
TTTGAACTCCAACTCGAGGCCAGACCCCAGCGACGAAGGAGGAGCTCCGACGAGATCGCGTCGGAGGAGGCGAAGAGATACTGCCTTGACCCGCCGCGGCCACAACGCGAAAGCGCGCCGCGGGGTCAGGGTGCTCCAGTGTCACCCACCTTCGCCGGCGCGGTGCGCCGCACGCCGCCAGCATCGCCGTTTCCAACACCGGAAGAGTCTCCAGCAGGGGTAAGTGATATTAATTTACCCCCTGCCCCCACCGTATCCACTGCAACTACTGCACCCCCTGCCGCCGCCCCCGGCGCTGCGACGACGACGAAGACGAAGCCGGGGAGGAAGCCGCGCTACCCTCCGTTGGTAGTGGAGAGGCTACCCAACTAGGCCGCTCACTTCAGGGCCATCAGCGCCAAGCTGGGCCGGCCTCCCAATGCGCGTCCTTACGGGACGGGGGTGAAGTTCTCCCCCGATACCGAGGACGAGTACAGGCTGGTCCAGCGCTACCTGACTGGCCTGGAAAAGGATAGCGGCGTCTCCTGGTTCGCCTACTCACTGCCGGCGGACAGGAACCTTAAGATCGCCATCAGGGGGCTGCCTGCAGACACAGACCCCAAGGAGATCGAGGAGGAACTCCGAGCGTTGGGGTACCAGCCGGAGTATGTGCGCCACATTAAGGGCGCACAAGGACGACCCGGCTGCGTGTTCCACGCAATTTTAAAGAAAACCCCCGACGTTCGGGCTATCTATGACACCACTGTGTTTCTTTATATGCGGGGTGTCAAGATAGAGGCTTGGCGAGGCAAACGTGGGCCCGCCCAGTGCCACCGGTGCCAACGTTTTAGGCACAGCTCGCATCAGTGCCACCGCCCGCTCGCTTGTGTGCGATGCGGAGGCGAACACGCGGCACGAGACTGCCCACGCCCGCGGGAGGAGCCGGCCACTTGCGCTAACTGCGGTGGCCCGCACCCCGCGTGTAATATAAAGTGCCCCGTGTTCCAGGTAGAAATTAGGAACAAGCGAGCGGGGACTGTCGCCATCACGGCCGCTACACGCCGGCCGTTAGTGGCCACCGAAGGGCTACGAGTACTCGGTGGCAGTATTCCTCGACATGGAGAAGGCCTTCGACCGTGTGTGGCACGACGGCCTTATTTACAAGTTGGCCACGTCAGACGCGCCCCGTCGCGTTGTTAAAGTGGTCTCTACTTTTCTGTCCCACAGGAGCTTTAGGGTGGTGGTCGACGGAGCGCTATCAAGCGCCCGCCCGGTGTTGGCTGGTGTGCCGCAGGGTAGCTGCGTCTCGCCGGCGTGTTACTCACGCTACACCGACGACATCCCCACTACGCCCGATGCGACGCTAGCGCTGTATGCTGACGACGCTGCGTACATTACCACCTCGCTTAATGCGAAGCACGCGGCGGTCAAAATGCAGCGCGCCCTCGATCTTCTTCCCGAGTGGCTGTCGAAGTGGCGGCTGTCGGTGAACGTGGGTAAGACGCAGGCGATGGTCACCGGAGCCGCGCCCCTCCCACCACCTCTGAAGCTGCAAAGAGCCGACGTCGAATGGTCGCCCCGGGTCAAGTACCTGGGTGTCACTATCGACCGTCGGCTCACGATGGGGCCACACGTCCGCAAGGTCGCCGCACGGGGGAGGGTCGCCCGCAACCTCCTTAAACCGGTGCTCTCGTCCCGCATCCCGGCGCACGTCAAGTTGGGCGTGTACAAACTGTACGTGCGCCCAATCTTGATGTACGCCGCCCCTGCTTGGTTCGCCCTCACGAGCGAGTCGAGCCGGAAGTTGCTCCGCGCGCAGCAGAGTCTTGCGCTGCGGACCATAGTTGACGCTCCTTGCTTCGTGAGGAACGATGTCCTGCATCGGGACCTCGGGATCGAGAGCCTGGATGAGTTTGCTGGGCGCCTCGCGAAGGGAATGTTCGCGCGTGCCGACGCATCCGCTTGGCCCCACGTCAAGCAGATAGCGCCCTGGCATGCGCGCCCCCCCGACGCGAGACCCCTCCCCCGCGACCTGGTCGCGGACGATGACCCCGTCCACCCACCGGATTGACCTCCGAGTATGCCGCCGCCGGTCTACACGCAGCATACTTGTGACAATAGACTCCACATACTACATGCATCTGTTGCGTAGCGCGTGCTAGGTTAATATAGGCGCGTTACGTAGCAAACATCAGACATTCACCTCTAGACAGGCACCCAACTCACACGTGTAGGTGCGGTGCGGGCCGCAGTTCACGTAGACACCGGAGGGTGTTACACAATACAATACCGTCCTTACACACACGACAGCCTCTTAGCCCGGACTGTGATCGGCTAGCTCTGAGATCAGGACGGGCGGGGGCTATTCACCTTATCTGTAGGAGCGTGGAGTCGGCACCTCTGTCGCTGGTCGTCCTCGTCGGGCCTCCCCCAGGTAACTGGGGGTCTCACCTGGCGGGGGCTGACCGCCGAGGTGTCGTGAAGCAAGCGGCGTTGTGGATCAACGTCGTAACGTGCCTACAGAAACACGAATAGCAATCATTCACATGGGCGTGCACGCACGCCCACTACCGCCAGCCGCTATAGGCGCATACATCGAGGGGCCCGTATTTGCGGGCCACAGTATAGCTTCCGCGGGAAGGGGGCTGAGCCCCGACACCGCTAGCCGCGCCCCTTGACGGGGACGTAGCGACATCCAACGAGCTTAAAGGCACTTGTTTCTCAACCCTTGAGGAAGCAACATATCTAATTATCCGTGCTGTGTGAGAGTTTAGTGAGTTTCTTTATGGCTGCATTTGTTACAAACTTGGACATTTTTATGTTCCTCCGTGTTGAAGGAGACATGAAAAATTGGGCACGACTCTATGAAGCTATATATATACATATCCCAGTTCAAACATGTTCGGAAGATTTAGAAATAATCAAGACCTTTTTAAAGAACTACATCAGTAAAATCAATCGCAGATGGGTAAGTGCTTCTAGAAATCAGAAGACTTTCATGAATAGACATGCTGCGTGGTTACAATCAAATATTAGTTGGCCAAATTGCACTACTGTTAATTTATCCGAGATTTTTCAAGCCCAAGATGAAGTTATCGAAAACATATCGTCAGACAATACTTCAGTTGACATCGATACTACAGCAGCTGTGATTCCGTCGACATCAAGTACAACAACTGTGGGCACATCTACCGAAGTTCAGATTAGGAAGCCGTTTGTTGACCTCAGCAACAAACAGAAGAAAAGACGTTCAGAGTCTCTTTTGGACTATTCGCTGGAAGAACTTACTTTTGCATTAGTCGAAAGACTTAGGATAGACAAGAAGAATGACTTAGCTTGTGTTATTGCCCATATAATGAAGAACCCTGATAGCGTTGCTATTGTTCAAGCCACATTGTTTAAGAAAAATAGGAAAAAATCTTTTGATGAAGATCATGCTCTTGGTCTTTATACATCATTGAACCTGTCAAAATGGAAATACTTGTGTTTAAGGAAAGCGCTGTCAGATTGTGAAGTACCAGTGTAACCATCGTATCACAAACTCCTTGAAGCTAAAAAGAGATGCTATCCACATGATTTAGAAATTACTGAGAGAGGAGCCAGAGTGAAACTTCAAGCCCTATTGGATCTGACAGTCCAGAAGATTCTTCAAATTACCTTCAAATCCTTAGATTGAAGTTAATTAGTAAATGGGGTTTCGATGGAGCTTCTTCACAAAGCACCTACAAGCAAAGGAGTGAAGACGTAGACTTCAGTGATTCATCGGTTTTCATGTCAAGTCTTATCCCTCTTAAATTAGTTTATAATAATAGTACTATATGGGAAAACCCAACACCTTCTTCAACACATTATTGCAGTCCCATTAAGTTCGAGTTTTGTAAAGAGACAGCAGAATACATCAAGCAAGAAGAAGCTGCATTGAAGGAAGAAATAAAAAACATCAATTCTACAAAATGGGCCGGGCTAGAGATTAGTCACGAGCATGACAATGATCGACGGAAGTGGCCACTATTATAACGGATACTTCGTCTGCATCTGCCTGCAATATTTGCCTTGCTAAGCCGACTGAGATGAACAAGCTGTCAGAAGTATTTTCAAGACCTATTCGAGAAGATGTTTATAAATATGGACTTTCTACTCTTCATATGTGGATTCGTTATATGGAGTGTATTCTACACATATCTTACAACATGGACTTTGAGATGTGGACTGCACGAGGTGCTAACAAGCAACTAAAAGCTGCGAAGAAACATTTGACACAAGAAGAATTCAAACAGGAAATGGGAATACTTGTGGATTTTGTGAAGCAAGGCTTTGGAACCACAAACGACGGAAACACAGCCAGAAGGTTTTTTAGAGATTATGAGAAATCTGCCGAAATAACCAATATTGACAAAGGCCTACTGAAGCATTTTGCGGTTATTCTTCAAACGATTTCCTCAGGATGTGCCGTAGATATTGAAAAATTCAGGACTTATTGCAGAGAAACAGCTGAGCTCTTTGATCATCTATACCCATGGTTTTATATTCCCGCAAGTGTGCACAAGCTACTCATACAAGTGTGCACAAGCTACTCATACAAGTGTGCACAAGCTACTCATACAAGTGTGCACAAGCTACTCATACAAGTGTGCACAAGCTACTCATACAAGTGTGCACAAGCTACTCATACAAGTGTGCACAAGCTACTCATACAAGTGTGCACAAGCTACTCATACAAGTGTGCACAAGCTACTCATACAAGTATGCACAAGCTACTCATACAAGTATGCACAAGCTACTCATACAAGTGTGCACAAGCTACTCATACAAGTGTGCACAAGCTACTCATACAAGTGTGCACAAGCTACTCATACAAGTGTGCACAAGCTACTCATACAAGTGTGCACAAGCTACTCATACAAGTGTGCACAAGCTACTCATACAAGTGTGCACAAGCTACTCATACAAGTATGCACAAGCTACTCATACAAGTGTGCACAAGCTACTCATACAAGTGTGCACAAGCTACTCATACAAGTGTGCACAAGCTACTCATACAAGTGTGCACAAGCTACTCATACAAGTGTGCACAAGCTACTCATACAAGTGTGCACAAGCTACTCATACAAGTGTGCACAAGCTACTCATACAAGTGTGCACAAGCTACTCATACAAGTGTGCACAAGCTACTCATACAAGTGTGCACAAGCTACTCATACAAGTGTGCACAAGCTACTCATATAAGTGTGCACAAGCTACTCATACAAGTGTGCACAAGCTACTCATACAAGTGTGCACAAGCTACTCATACAAGTGTGCACAAGCTACTCATACAAGTGTGCACAAGCTACTCATACAAGGTGCAGACATTTGTCATCACTATGGCCTCCTACCAATTGGCATTCTTTCCGAAGAAGCAGGTGAAGCAAGAAATAAAGAATTTCGAAGAGTTCGTGAATATCACACAAGAAAATTTAACAGGATGAAGACCAACGAGGACTTGCTCCATAATTTATTAATTAGTTCAGACCCATATTTATCCCATATTTGACCAAAATACAGCAACTCAAAGCAATTCGATTTTTTTCCAGATGTTAAAGAGCTTCTGTTGTTGCCTGAGGTAGTAACAGAAGAAACCGAAAATATGGATCTACAGGAGTTGCAGCCTGAAGATGATCCATTAATGTAAACGTGACAGATTTAGTGATGTTGTTATTGTTAGAATTGAGTTTGTTAGTAGTAGTAGTTCAGTTGTAGTCCTTTTCAGGACTTCAGAAAAAGCCATTTTCAGGGCTACATCTATTTCTAATTGTTTCTTTTAAGATGAGTCACGCTAGTAGTATAACCAACAATATCAACCATGCTTTATCAATAGGAAATATCAACAGATGAAAGAATAAACAACAGATGATTAAAAGAATAAACAACAGATGATTATTAAAATAAAAATTAAGCAAAAATGCTTATTTTATCACAGCGTTCGGCAAAGGTGTATACTACACTATAGTACACTGTCATTTTGCCAGTTATATTTAAGTCCCATGTAATAGGGGGCGAGCCGGATGGGGCGCGCGGGGGGGGAGGGGCATGTTTTATTAAAAATGATATTTTGGATTAATTTCAATTGAAAAACTCGTTAATAATATTAAGATAATTCAACATTAAAATTTAAAATTTGAAGCATCGTAAGCGCCAAGGCCGCAGGGATACGCAAGCAATTTATATGTTGTCGTATTAAGAACAATAGGTACCTACCAGAATATAAGGTTTGCTTGCTATACTTTGATACTGAACGGAGAATAAAAATAAAATTGATTTTCTCCCATACATTTTTATTTTCAATATTTTTTTTTTGACGTGAAGGAGCAGTTTTTTTGAAAAATTGTAGTAATAAATATTAATCAGCATTAAATTTCCTATACGAAACAATTTTTTGTTAACTTAAATATGCATTTTCGATCCTATGTCCACCTTTTTGAAAATCCGGACCACTGAGCGTCGTCCCCGCTGGGCACGAGTGGAAAAAAAAGGGTTTATTCTCGGTCGTCCCCGCCCCGTCGTCCCCACTGGGCACGAGTGGAAAAAAAAGTTCCAATCGTCGCCACTGGAGAGGAACGAAACTTTTTTTTTCCCACTCGTGCCCAGTGGGAACGACGGGGCGGGGACGACCGGGAATAAACCCTTTTTTTTTCCACTCGTGCCCAGTGGGACTATGCCCATATTAACATGGAGGTGAAAGTCAGCAATGCCGTGTCAAGTCAGCAATGGTGGTGTTTGTATATTCTGCCTAAACCACATTGAGTACAAAATACTGACGCAATTGAAAAAATATGCGTCTGAAAATGATTTTGAGTGTTGTGGGATTGAACTCTTACAATATAACATTGTAATAATAGCCTTATATCGTACACCAAGCTCAAACCCCTTTGTTTTCCTACGTAATTTAGAAGTTATGTTATGCAACCTTAGAAATAAATCTAAGAAACAATTAGTGATAGTAGGTGATCTTAACATTGATATTTTGGGGAAAAAAATCGATAGAAATAAAAAATGCTCAGACGAATTGACTAGGATTGTAAATAATTTCGGTTTAACATTACACATAAAACAACCAACAAGAAGAAATTCATGTTTGGACCAAATAATAAGTAACTGTAAGGATGCAATATGCGAAGTTATACCACTGGGACTGTCAGATCACGAAACAGCTCAGATGATATCCATAAAAATAGACAATAAAGTTCCACCTCTACGCTTTCGTACAATTCACAAGCGAGATTTTAGCGCCGAAAATAAAGAAAAATTCTCTAGCTGCTTATCAAATTTAAAATGGACTGACATATTTTCTGATCAGGAAGCTAATAGTTCGTTTAATAAGTTTCATGATTTACTGGTCTTATTTTTTGATTTATGCTTTCCTAAAGTTGAGATCAAAATCAAGCTAGTGAAAAAATATACGAAATGGATTTCCAAAGGTATTAAAAAATCAGCTAAAACTAAAAGAGACTTGCGTTTTAAATACTACTTCTCATCTGATAAAGGCAATAAATTGAAATACCTAAACTATAATAAATTACTTAAAAAATGTATACAAAAAGCACAAAAAATTCATAATACAAATTACATAACTAGGGCTAAAAATAAATGCAAGGCATCATGGGACTTAATAAAATATAATTCCAATAATGATAATCAAATTCAGGAACTAAACATTAAGGAGATAGAAACTGAAACCGGACTACTAACAAGCCCCACGGACATTGCCAATTATATGAATGACTATTATATCAATTTGACGAACAACGATTTTGACATTAATACTAATAATTATGACATTGACCCTATAAATTCTAGTATTTTTTTAATGCCCACCAATGATGATGAAATACAAAAAGTAATAAAATCACTTAGGGATACAAATTCAACAGGTTATGATGAAATACCTACAAAAATTATTAAATACATAGCCCCTATTGTTACCCCGGTACTAGTACATCTAATAGACTTATCATTATTCACGGGAGTGTTTCCTGAAAAATTAAAAATAACAACTATTAAACCAATACATAAAAAAGGAAATAAAAAACTTGTTGACAATTACAGACCGATAGCCCTATTGCCTATTCTAGCAAAAGTTTATGAAAAGGTCATGCATGCGCGATTAATAAATTTTATTGATAAGTTCCAAATTTTAAATCGAGAGCAACATGGATTCCAAAAAAGAAAATCGACAACCACAGCGGCATTTAGCTTAGTTAACCTAGTTACCAAAAATATTGACCAGAAAATTCCGACAACTGTTGTATTTTTTGACATGTCAAAAGCCTTTGACTTTGTTTCACACGAGTTACTCCTAAAAAAATGTGATAAATATGGAATCCGCGGAAAAGCAAATGCATGGCTAAAAAGCTACCTTACAAACAGATCGCAAGTTGTAGAAATTACAGTGGATAAACTCGATCAAAATGGTGAACAGAAATTTGATTCCAAATTATGTTACAATTGCACAGGCGTTCCACAGGGCAGTATTCTAGCCCCTCCACTCTTTCTGTTATATATCAATGACCTGACAAAAGTAACTGACCATCCCTGCATACTCTTTGCAGACGATGTGTCCGTAATCATCCCTAAAACTAAAGACAACTATAATAAGGAAATAAATAGTACCGTAAGCAAAATAATAACTTGGATGGAAAAGAATAACCTTAAACCTAATATAGATAAAACCAAATATGTACAATTTTGTAACAAAAACTGGAATAAAATTGATTTAAACATCACGTATAAAGATAAACAAATAGAACAATCAGATAGTATGACTTTTCTGGGTATAGTTCTGGATGGGAGGTGTTCCTGGCTTAGTCATATTGATATGATATGTGGAAGACTCAGTAAGTTTGCTTATGCTCTATGGCGTTTATCTAATCTAACAAATAGACAAGCCACACTGCAAGCTTATCATGCATATGTGGGTTCAGTATTGCGTTATGGTATACTGGTATGGGGAAACTCGGTGCATCTCGGAAGAGCTTTCATCGTACAAAAGAGGTGTATACGTGCGATTTGTAATGTGGACCCACTCACATCCTGTAAACCACTGTTTAAGAAACTCAGAATACTTACATTGACTGGTATTTATATTGAGGAAGTATGTAAATTTACCAAATCTCATCCAGAGATGTTTGAAAAACTGGGAGATAAATGTGTGTTCAAAACTAGATACCCTAATAGACTAATTAATACGAGAATAAAAACGGAACTATATAGGCGAAGTTGTTATCCTATGTGTATTCAAATTTATAACAAGATCCCTAATCAAATTAAAGAACTTCCAATGGTTCGCTTCAAAAGGGCTTTACGTAGGTGGTTAATTGAGAATCCCTTCTACAATATAAAAGAATTCTTTCAGTTTAAATTTTAAGTAATAATATAATTGTACCTACCTATAACAAAAATTTGCATGTCATTATGTTATGATTAAATATGCTAAGCTACTAATATTACCTACCATCTTAAGAACTATTGTAACCATATTTATCTGCAAATAAATCTTTGACTTTGACTTTGACTTTGACATGCAGTGCCCAAATTGCAGCTCTATGTCATACGATAACTTATTAACAGTATTTTTATGATATCTAGATTTAATGTCATCTATAGCACTGATTGAAAAGTTTGGACGTTAAACATTAACTGCCTACTGGTATTGTTTATACATTTTATCGTTTACAGACAGCATTGCTATTAGTTTTCCACTAGGAACTTCAACTTTTCGAAACATATTTAAAAATATTCAATAGGACAGTCTCAAATAAATACGTAATCTATATTCAAAGCACTATAGAAGGCACACAATATGAATACCTACTATAATCTACATGCGGCTACTTTTTGTGAAGTTTTATCTTGCCGATCGTATCAATAATACGCAAATAAAACCGCAACACTATAATAGTAGGTATTCGTTATCATCGGTAACAAGTAACAACACTATCACAACAAATGAATAAATCGGCCAAAGGACGTGATTCCAGACCGTTCCAGACCGTAATAAACTGCACTTTTAGTGCATGAATGAATGAATGAAACATTATTCATAGGTACTGCAATGTAAACAAGTCTTTTTTTTATCCAGTGCTTGTTAGGTTTCAAAATTAACAACTTAATTCTAGTTTTCATTTATTAGTACAATGTTGTAATTTACTTTATCCGGGCATTTCTGGGGCACAGATGGGCATGGTCTTGTATTATATTTTATTTAACTTACAAATGGGGCGACCCCTCGACGCAAGCTTGGTGACTAGCTGGGCCCGAGGCGAGGCGATGCTATTACGCGTTGATAAATGCGTGTAATCGAGGCGATGCCGATTCGGAGCCAAGGTAACACGGGTGAATAACAAACAGAAATAGGATAATAACATTTTATTCTATAGTTAAATGCAGATCAGAGACAACACAACATCGCGATACACTTCGCGGACTAGCGGACACATCACACGGCAGCCAGCAGCGTGTGCAGGTAGCGCGGGTCCAGGACCTGCACCGTGCGCGTGCGCGGGCCGGCGGACACATCACACGGCAGCCAGCAGCGTGTGCAGACGGCGCGGGTCCAGGCCCTGCACCGTGCGCCTGCGCGGGCCGGCGGACACATCACACGGCAGCCAGCAGCGTGTGCAGGCGGCGCGGGTCCAGGCCCTGCGCCATGCGCGTGCGCGGGCCAGCGGACACACCACACGGCAGCCAGCAGCGTGTGCATTCGGCGCGGGATCAGGTCCTGCGCCGCGCCATGCGCGTACGCGAGCCAGCGGACACATCACACGGCAGCCTGCAGCGTGTGCAGACGGCGCGGGTCCAGGTCAGCGGACACATCACACGGCAGCCAACAGCGTGTGCAAACGGCGCGGGTCCAGGTCAGCGGACACATCACACGGCAGCCAACAGCGTGTGCAAACGGCGCGGATCCAGGCCCTGCGCAGCCGCGCGGGCCACCGCGTGCGCGTGCGCGGGCCAGCGGTGCGCTAGCAACGCCAGCAGCGCCGTGGCCGCGCACAGCGCCGCCGCCAGCGGCAGCAGCGCGGGCGCGCGACGGCGCGGGAACACGGATAACGCGTGGTGCTGCGGCAGCAACTCGCGGTCTGCGCACGCCGCGCAGCCCGCGCCCGCCGCGCCGCGCTCCGCCGCCGCCCACGCCGCGCCCAGCAGGCGCAGCGCGCCCGCGCACGCGCGCCAATGTCGCAGGTGGAAGAACGCATAGGCCAGCGCCTCACTGTCGCCGCGCCGCAGCACGTGCTCGGGCGGCAGCGTGAGCGGCCGCAGCTCCAGCAGGTACTCGGGCACGTGCGGGTTGAACTCGATGGCGCGCCGCATGGCGTCTAGCGCACCCAGCTCGGCCGCGCCCCGCGCCGCGCCCCCCGCGCCCCCGGCCGCGCGCGCACGCAGCAGCGCGGCGGTGTAGCACACGCACGCCGAGCGCGGCAGGCCCACGTCGTCGTAGCGCGCCAGCACCGCCTGCACACGACCATGCAATACAACACGTTGTCTCGATCTCGACTAGCTCTACGCCTGCACCCTGTGACAGTGGCTTCTAGTAAGGTAAGGCAACCTATCCTTTGGAGCAGGAAAGAGAAAAGCCTAAAAAACATTTAATTTATTAGGTATTTAGTACAATTCTATTGAATATCGTCAAAATTAAAATTAAGAAGAGCTTGGATAGCAATTCCAATACAATAGATCGAATAATTCGGTTATATTTTATCTAATATTTTGTTCCCAGTGAAGTAAACTAAACAAACGTTGAACAATTATGTACCTGTTACAGATAGCAACTTCACTTGGGTAACAAGTTTCAATAACTATTTTTTACTGCAAAACCTAGTTCCCCTTTATGAAAATAGAAATGGCAGTATCAAGTAAATCTCAGCCGACCTGCACGTCCGCATAGGCCTTCTGCTCGAGCAGCACCTCGATGAGGTTCTCGTGCAACGCCAGCGCGTGAAGCGCGGGCGGCGCGTCGCGCGCCAGCTCACGGAACAGGCGCGCGGCGTCGCGCAGGCGGCCCAGGCGCCGCGCGCACATGGCGGCGCGGCGCTTCACGTGCGCGAGCACCGCCGCGTCGCGCCTCGCCTCTGCCGCGCTGGCCGCGCCGCCGGCCGCCGACTGCCGCCACGCGCCCTCGGCGGCGCGCCAGGCGCGGCGCAACACGCGCTCGGCTTCGTGCACGGTGGGCGCGTCCTCCTCGGCCAGCAGCAGCAGCGCGGCGGCGCAGTCGGCGCGCACGCCCAGCGCGGCGCGCGCCGCCGCCACGCGCGCGCCCGGCTCTCGCTCGCGCCACGCGCGCGCCATCGCCTCCTCCGCCGGGCCCTGCCACCCACAAAACTGAGCATTTCTGCGAGCGAGAGAATCGCGACGAATCCACGCTTCTATCGTCGGGTAGTCTCCACGAACGAGCGATTATCCCGCCAGCGTATCGTCGCGACTCGTAACGGAATCGCCACGTTTCCACGACGAGGCGTTGTACAAAAGGTATGTTCAAAGAGTTCAGTCAGGTGCTGCCAGACGAGAGCGAAATAAGTAGTATCATAATATATACAGTACATTCGTTTAAACGAGGGACGTATTCAAACCCACAATAGTACATGCTTACATGGTACTAATAACAATATTAACAAAAAAAAAACACTGGTAAATAACCAGTGATCGGAATAGGTAAGCTATTTAGGTTCATTGACCGCAAACATTGATGTTATATTCCACGGGATTTCGACTGATACTACGGTGTTTTACTGAATTTCATTATTTTTGTCAATATGTATAAAAATGGTTTATGTAAGCCAATAAGCGCATGAGCGACGTTGTAAATTTTACGTCAACAGCACGCTATAAAACTTTTTGCCAAGCGCGCGACGTTGCCGCTTTGTTGAGACGCGTAATGTCGCTGTATTATGGAAACAAAAGAAAACAATAGCGGGGTGTTTCTGTTGCTAGCACACGCACCTGTTTTTGTCTCTTTCTGCGCAACTAGAATTCAATTCTTTACCAACAGTAACTTGTTGTCTCACTCGATTACTTCGGTTCTAAAAGTGCGCTTGTTTGCTTCCTGTTGTGTTTTGTTGTATGGTGAATATCTTCTGACCCTGGCTCATTTACTGAATTCTGGAACCTTCTTGCTACTACGACTTTGGATAGCATTTACGGACTTTGATTTGACCTTATTGGATTGGACGTTTGGAGTTATTTTATTGGATACTGATTTGGTAAGTCCTATTTTTTAAGTAAAATATTGAATAAAATTAATGTATTAATCTTATTCTACCTTGACATATGTTTGTTGTTGTAATTGCAATAACAAAAAAATGTCTGACGAGTCGTTATTACGAAAGGTGTATTTGGACAAATTTTATAAAAATAAAATTGCCTCCATCTATGAAAACGTTAAGATGAGAAACTTTGGATATCGTTAGATGAGACAACTGACTTTTAGGTCGTTTTATTGTGCATTTCTTAATAAAGCCATTAAATGAAAACTTTTCTGGTCGACCTTATTTAATTGCCTGTAAAATGCTCGAGGTGGTTAACCTTTTGAACGCCATTGTCACATATACGTGACAAACAAGTGCGTGCCCTGTACGCCAACGACACAAATATGTGACAAAAAATGCGGTGCACTTTATCACGAAATAAACAATTAAATCATTACTTTTGTATGTTTTTATTTGTATACCTTAAATATTTAAGCTCTTGTCCATATTTAATTGCTTGAAACGAATTAAATTATACCATGGATATAGAGAAATTTGATGACAAAAAAAGAGAAATTAAACGTTTAAAAAGTGTGGCTTGGCGTGGAGGGCACGCGCGTGCGTTTATGCTCTGGCGTTCAAAAGGTTAATGGCCAAACTATTTCAAATTTTGTAATAGTGTTTGGAAAATATTTGGCAAGACAACTTTGAAAGAAAAGTTGATAATGTGTTAATATTATGTACTGATAGTGTTGCATACATGTTGTCTGCGGGCCGAAAATGAATTTTTTTTTTACCTCGATTAAAACATTTCACCTGTTTGGCACACGCTCTGCATCGCGTATCAGAACAGATACGGTTAGAGTACCATGATGTAGATGTGCTAATATCCAATGTGAAAAAAATATTTTTAAAAGCCCCTAGCAGAATAAAAGTATTGAAAGATACGTATCCTAACTTACCTCTTCCCCCACAACCAGTGATAACTAGATGGGGCACTTGGCTCGAAGCTGCATCGTATTATGCAAAATATTATGAAGAAATTAATTAATTATTTTTTTTCTTGTCTTTTAGCACTCCCCTTGGTTTGTATACCAATAATATATTATATTGCACTAAGTTACATATATGTGTGGACTTGTAATTAGCTAAATAGTTACCTAAATTGTAATTATTTTATTATTTGTCTGTAAGTCCTCCTAAAAGAAATAAATAAATAAATAATAATAAATAATAATAATAATAAATGTTATTTCTAGATAAAACAGCTTTGATTCAATGGCAATACGTAATGCGAAAAAATTTCTGGAAAAGGAAAATCTACGGAATCAATTAGTATATATAAAAAATCATTATACGATTATTTTATTTTCATTAAGAGTTGCAGAAACAAAATTTAGCATTAAGTGACTCGTTTTTGGCTTTTGATCAAGTCAGAGCTGCTTTAAATGAATGTAATTCTGATAGAATAAAAAACAAAATTGAAAAAGTTATGGATAGGAATCCTGACATTGACATCCTCAGAGAATATGAAGGAAAATTATCGAAAAATGATGTGAATGACGAAATTTTGTCATATGAATTCGCTTCACTAACATCAACAGATGTGGAACGCTCGTTTTCCACATATAAATGGGTGTTAGATGTAAAAAGAAATAGATTAAAATTAGATAATTTAGAAAAAAAAATGGTGATTTATTTTAACTCTGGTCATACTCAGTCTTCTAGTGAAGCTGAAGACGAACTAGACCAATGACATTTTTTTGTTTAACTAAGTGAATTATTGTTGAAGCGTATTGATTATTTTAATTAAGATTTTATTGTAAATACAAATTGTTCTATTTGATAATGATTTCATTTTCTGAGGAACAAATAATTTGTACGGTAATATGTTTTTGTACAACTTCAGAATAAAAATGTTTAAATGATTGTTGATTCTTGAATAAGAAATTGTTACGTAAAAAACTATAGGTATGTGGTTTAATGAATCAAGTTTATCTATTTATTATACTATCCTTAACCCCGTCCTTCTTATATTTACCCGTCAGAAAGGAAGTGTAATCTTTCATTAGTCCCGAAGGCGAGAATAGTTTTTTTTATGATTTTACTACTTAACCCTTTAACCGCCTACGACGGATTAATCCGACAAATATTTTCGTGTCCATTTCGCCAGGGTCGTATATTTACGACCAAATATCGTAATGATTCAAGTTGCCCGGCGCTGGGGGCACGACAACTGATATGAAGTCGGGCGGTTAAAAGGTTAAAAACCAAATCCCGGGACTCGGGGAATATCCATATTATTCTAACCTATGGCAAGTACGTAAAACAGCTCTACCTATTCCGATCTCTGTAAATAACAGACAGAACCATACCAAAAATTTCGCAAAAAGTCTCGCAACGTGTATGTATTTATTTAGTTATTTATTTAATACTTCATGCACAGAAGAGTACAGAGGCGGACTTAATGCCATAGGAATTTTCTACCAGTCAACCTTTGGGTGATGCAGAGACAAACAGTGGTAGGTGCAATTATGAGAAATTTTGGTATACATATTTATTTAAATATAAAGATACACATATACCTATTACAAACTATAAATATAATAATATATACCTAATTATATATAAATAAGCGCAAATAAATATATACATAAATACACGAATATACTAAAACAAATAAGACAAACAATGGGAAAACGTTAACGTTGTGATGATACTGCCAGCTTCTTACGAATGTGCTCGCGAACTTTTATTTTAAAGGATAATCGGTTGGTTGCCATCCTGATTTCCGGGGGAAGCGCATTCCACAGAGAGATAGACTGAACGAAGAAGGAAGAGTGAATAAAGTCTGTGCGATGAGAGGGACATTGAAGAAGGCGATTATTTGATGAACGTAGATTTTTATTGTGGTTGGCACAAATGTACTGAAAGTGGGGGGCAAGATAACTAGGGGAAGTGGGAGAGTCAAGAAATGAAAACAAGGTGGTCAGCGCCCTTTGCTCTCTGCGCTGGCGTATAGGCAACCACTTAAGAAGCGACCGATGCGCAGAGACATGATCATATTTACGCAGATTGAAAACGAATCGAATGCAGTAATTGAGAAGACGGTCAAGTTTGTCGAGGAGATCTGCATTCAGGTCATAGTAGCACACATCACCATAATCGATGATAGGGAAAATTAAGGACTGCACAAGCATTGTCTTGGTTCTCGTTGGTAATAAATTTTTCAGTCGGTACAGAGCCCGCAATGTTCCAGTAACCTTCTGGCTGACCCTAGCGACTTGGATACGCCAGTTCAGGGTACTATCAATGTGCAAGCCTAGGTCCTTCACGTCAGTACTAAATGGAACGATTGTACCATTGAAGAGAACTGGTGGCAAGGTTGTACTATCCACCTTACTCATACTCCGAGAACTACCGATGATGATTGCCTGACACTTATTAGGGTTTACTGCAGCACCAAATCTATCAGACCAGGTTTTTATGGCTATCAAGTCTCTATTTAATTTGTCGATAGCTTCAGGTATTTCATCAACCTTCCCTTGACTTCGCTACCGTCGTGGAGGTGATGCGAATATTTAGTTTCTGAAGTAAGTAACGAAACAGCCAAGCCATACATTTTTACTGATATGTAGAATTTGTGAAGTTAGGGTCGGTAGAGTTAGGCCGTGTAGATTCAGAAGCTTGGCTCTACATGAGATCTGATATCTTTTTCACAGGGCAAACCTTATGTGGTCGTCTTGGCAACATTTTACATGAAATGTTTTTGGTGGGATATCAGTCCTTTTTGTAAGTTGCTAGGCAGTCTTTTTAGTGTTTATTTTTTTCTTCTTTTTTTGGGGTGTATTTCTTGCATATCAGCAGTGCCGGTTTTCATAGCCCATTCTCTGTCTTTGTCTTTTTTCTTTGATGGTTGTAAAAACTGAACTTGTATATACTGAACTTTGTTTACATACCAAATTTCGGCTTTCTAGCACTTCAGGAAGTACCCTAACATTTTGAAGTCTCAAAGTCTCATACAAACTTCCACCCCCACCCCCCCCCCCCCCATTTTAGGGGATGGGGGCGAAAGTTATAAGTTTATGAATTTTTTTGTTGGTTGTATACTAAACTTAGATTACATACCAAATTTCAGCTTTCTAGCACTTCAGGAAGTAGCCAAACATTTTGATGATCATCAGTGTGTCAGTGAGTGTGTCAGTGACGAAATCGGTGTATTTTAGATATCAATAAAATCTAAAGTATTAGAGCTATTCAATTGAGACTTTGTATGTTTAATTAGTCTATTATTGACATCATATACCGAAAGAAAAGGGAGTCAGTGATAGTTTGACGAGTGACAGGACAGAATGGAAGGAAAAAACGTGTTGCGCCGACCCCAAATAATACGGGATAAGGGCAGGAAGATGATGATGATTGACATCATATCCTGAGAATATGAACTATCTGGTACATTGGCAACCAACTCTATGAGGGTTCAAAAAAACGACGAAACACTTCGAGAAAAGGTAGGTAGTGCCCTTGCGCTTCGCTTGGCTCGTCTTGGCGGGGGCACTACCGTGCCCCCAGATTATGATGAGACAAAGTTAATCATTATGCACCTTAGTATTTTGGCGTATTTAGAAAATGGAATCATACCTATTTACAACGATTAACTTGATTTACTATTTACAACAATTATCTTGATTGACTATTTATATATTTTTAGATTAATCTTAAAAATTGTTCAAAATGCCTCCACGTGTTGCATAGTTCAGTGGTGCTATTCTGTAAATATCCCACCATAAAAATTTAGGTGAAGTGAGCGTGATGTGAACTGTCATTCCACCTTACTCACTAGGAATTGAGCTCACTTCAAACTCACTTCACCTAAGTGCTCACGGTGTGATGTTTACAGAATAGATCGGCAGCACGTTTTCGCATATTGTCTTTTACGCGGTTAACAACAAACGGATCACTTCTTACACTAATAAAAGCGTTCGTGATACGCACCTTTAACTCTTCCCTGTTCGAGTACTCCGTAGCGTACACAATTATTTTTACTTCACCTTAATGGCTTTAATGGCTCCTCACACACTATCATTAGATAATGCGTAGGCACGGACCATATCCCAATATTCTGCATTCGAATATTGATAACACGTCATGTTTTTTTATTCGGTACGACTTTACTTTACCTGCCGCCGATTTAAGGAGGGAGAGGGGGCGGGGGAGGGGGAGAGGAGGGTGTAGAACCCCCCCTATGAAGGGAAAGTTGCCGAGCCCCCCTTTTTGAGATATGATTTTTTTTAATATTCTAACCTAACTTTCAAATTTTCTGCTTTATAACTAAAAAAACACCAAGTAGCGGGTCTAAATTCATTTCCAAACAATAATAAGGGCTAAGTTTTACTTTACCAGCCGTCGAGTTGGGAGTCAATATTTTTTTACAGAAAGATCATATTAATGGAAGCCCCCTCGTAAAGTTTTAAGTTGCAGAGATAAATGGTTTATGAGAAAAAAAAAATGAAAATTGTAAAAATTTTGCAATATTTTGTCACTTTTGACATGTTTTACTTCTTATTAATTATGAAATAAATATGCAAAGAATCATGGCCACGCTCCTAACATGCTTGGACTAGTTTCAATTCAATTCAATTTATTCTTAAACAATTTACATTGTGTGTGAAATAATTCTACATAATAAAAATAATAATTAAAAAATACACTCATGATACACATATACATTAGTTATATAAAAAATTACAACTCATCCCACATCAAAAACAACAATATTATTCAATGTCAACTTTACTAAAATTGGAAATAGAAAATCATTTAAAAATTAAAAACAAATAAAAATTGCTAAAAGTCAACTCAAATAAATAAAAGGAATAATATAATACATTTGTCATTTAAAAATAATATCCATCACATACATTAACCAATAGTTCAGCCGACTTTAGTAAAATAATATCCATCACATACATTAACCAATAGTTCAGCCGACTTTAGTAAAATAATATCCATCACATACATTAACCAATAGTTCAGCCGACTTTAGTAAAATAATATCCATCACATACATTAACCAATAGTTCAGCCGACTTTAGTAAAATAATATCCATCACATACATTAACCAATAGTTCAGCCGACTTTAGTACAATAATATCCATCACATACATTAACCAATAGTTCAGCCGACTTTAGTACAATAATATCCATCACATACATTAACCAATAGTTCAGCCGACTTTAGTAAAATAATATCCATCACATACATTAACCAATAGTTCAGCCGACTTTAGTAAAATAATATCCATCACATACATTAACCAATAGTTCAGCCGACTTTAGTAAAATAATATCCATCACATACATTAACCAATAGTTCAGCCGACTTTAGTAAAATAATATCCATCACATACATTAACCAATAGTTCAGCCGACTTTAGTAACATAGGTACGTACCTACATAATAATATCCATCACATACATTAACCAATAGTTCAGCCGACTTTAGTAACATAGGTACGTACCTACATAATAATATCCATCACATACATTAACCAATAGTTCAGCCGACTTTAGTACAATAGGTATGTACCTACATAATTATTTAAGTTGACAGGAGAGAAAAAAGAAAAAACGCATGGTCATAATAATTACATGTCGTCAACGGAGTAGAGACACTTATCTAGTAGGAATGCTTGAAGCTTAGTCTTAAATGCAGATGTATAAATTAAGCTTTTTAAGTGTAGTGGTAACTTGTTAAATATTTGCACTGCTCGATATTGTGAACTGTGCTTCACAATGTTGAAGTGAGGACTTATCTTACTTCTCAAATCTTTCCTATGTGTGCTCTCCCTAACCAGTCTTTCCTCGTCTGTCTCATATTCATGTATGTATTTCTTAAGATTAGACTAGTAAAATTTAACAAAACGACTCTTGATGAAACATGCGTTGTTTCATTTGTCTAAATAAACAGTAACAAGTATGGCCTTCAAAATATTTTTAAAAGATGGGAGAGTCAGTAATTAAGAAATATATTTTTTGAGGTTAGGTGGTATATTATTAATCTGTGGCTTTTGAATTGAGAGGTTTTTCATCTGTTTTTTTTATTAAGTTACAAATTATGTCAAATGCAGGGCCCATACTCTACACATCCGTTAAGGTTGAATTATCTTCATTCATAAGTGCAGAAAATTTTAAAATCAGGTTAGAATATTAAAAAAATCATATCTCAAAGGGGGGGAGGGGGCCTCCGCAACTTTTCCTTCATAGGGGGGGTTCTACTCCTCCTCTCCCCCTTCCCCCCCTTAAATCGACGGCAGGTAAAGTCCCACCGCCATTTTATCTTTACATATTAAAAACATTGAGGAATGCAAATAAATGCCATCATGAGTATGAGTAGTACCTCGGCGCCGCAGCCGAACCAGGCCTGGTGCTCCTGAGCGGACAGGTTCATGTCGTAGTAGGTGAGCGGCGCACGGCGCGCAGCGCTCCACAGACGGCCGTACTCCGCGCCGCGCAACAGCGACAGCGGGTTGCGCCACACCTTGCAGTCCGCCGCGTCCGGCTCGGGGGTAGCGCCACCGCCGCCCAGCCACGGACCCAGGTGCGTCAGCGATACCTGTTCGATGAACGACGTGCCGTATTTTCGGAAATACCACCACTCGAAGATCAGAATCAGCCCCGAGATCAGCGACGACGTGCCCGTCAGCGCCACATAAAACTTGGGCGTCAGCGCGCCCAGGAACGCCGATGAGTCCCACATCGCGAACACCGTGATTGATTGCGGTCGCGCCGCCGCCGCAGTACACACGACACGAACTAGGGCCGCTCGTCGACACCGAGTACCCGCCTTAATTAAACTCTCGAAACAACATTGTATTGATTTATTTACTATTTTGATTGATTTTTGTGATAGTTTACCAAAGACTTAACTACAACAATACCCATAACAAACACTGCACACAGCACACTTCACTTCATTCATCCTGACTTTGACATTGATACAATGCAATTGACATATCCTAAGTTCCGAATTGCGCTGTAATCGATTTGAGCGTACTTACTGTTGCTGTTCCGAATTAGCGTAGCGTGAGCGCGATAACGATGTCCCGTGAATCGTTATAGATGACGTCATAGTGTAAAGTAATATAACAGGTAGATGACGTCATGACATGCGCCATTTTACGATAATGCTGACCATGCCCTAAATTGTTATCACCGTGAGCGCTGTGAAAAATGACAGTTGTGCTGTTTTGTTTTAAGTTGCATCATATCTTTATACTAACGTCGCATCTTCGAAATTGTGTTTCTGGCTACAGCCGCCACTTAACCAAAGTGGCGTATACTCAAAAAAATACTGTAATCGAACCATGAGTATTAAAGTGTACTGTGATCGCGTTCACAAGTGTTCAGAATTGCTGACAGTTCTCAGCTATCATAATCGTGATAACTAAATCGGAACGCAAAGGATTGATGTAAGTGCTGTGAGTGATTACGGTGTAATTCGGAATATAGCCATAGGACGCATTCCGAATTGCGCTGTAATCGATTTGAGCGTGCTTATAGCCATTCCGAATTAGCGTCAGTCCCGTGAATCGTCATGCGTGACGTCATGACATGCGCCATCTTGCGATAACGCCGACCATGCCCTAAATTGTAATCACCGTGAGCACTGTCAAAAATGACAGTTGTGCTGTTTTGTTTTGTGTGATGTCGCATCTAGAAAAATACCCATTTTTACCGGGTATATTTTAAAAATACCGGGTAAAATTTAGACATTGATTGACAGTTGTTTGAAATGATTTGATAGTTAAAAAAAACACCGTGTTACGGTATTTACCAAAAATTTATAGAGTTGGAATAAAAATGTTGTATACTAATATTATTTTTGTCAAATATAATTAAACCATAATGATTTAAAAATATGTATTACTTTAATTTGTAAATAACACAGTGGTGCCGATTCTCTTGTACACCGAACTAAACTACCTAAACTATCACTAAAATTCCTTACTTTTGGCTATGAGAATCTTAAAGCTATTTTGCAAAAAATAATTTTGACAGAACTAAAATCGAATTTGATAATCGCGTGACTCCACGTGTTTGCACTACTCCGTGATTTTTTTTTAGAACCGGAGGCGCGCAGGGGGTAGCCTCGACGTGTTTTATATGGAATTTTTCACTTTTTGTATGAAAAATATTAAAAATTATTACCTATATGTTGAGTTTTAGAAGTTTATGGGCTTCATAAAAGGGGTCGAAATTTTCATTATTTTTGCGATAGGACACACCGTTTTCGAGATATAAGCAAAATAAAAGAAACAAAGCTACAGTACTGTTTTTTTTTGTGTTTTTGAGGTGATCCGGCAGAGAACCAAAGTTGTCGACGAACGAAAGTGTGTCACTTTAGTCAATTTCAGAATGGGAAATCGTCGTTTGACGTAATAAACTAAATTTTGGTGATTTTTAGTCTAGTTTAGAGGCATTTGTGACAAGAGAATCGGCATCAGGTTTTTCAGTCTATACATTTCTGATTACCGTTAACAGCACTATATCAAAACAAAAAATAATTAAATCATTACGAACTAATATAACCTATACCTACATCACTAAGTCGTATTATTGTCGATCAAGACTAGAGCCAACGCACGCGCACTTTAAACTGACTAAACAAAATGGCGGAGTTTGGGCTATCAATCAACCAGGGTTGCCATTAAAATATTTTAAGGTGTGTGTGTAAATGAAAACAGTATTCTGGGTATTTTATTTCCATGTTTGTGCCCGGTAGATGGCAATTAGCTCGCCCCCTATTACATGGGACTTAACTGGCGAAATGTGGGTGTACTATAGGTACACCACTGCCTAACCCTTCGGGGAAACAAGGCGTGATGTTATGTTATTTCCATGTTGTAATTTAGAAGTTGCTGCTTTCAACATGATTAATAGTTCTGATTGGTAGCAGGACACTTGTGCGAAAATACATTTCCGCGAACGGACTATTACGCGAACGGACTTTTGCGCGAATGTACATTTGCGCCAAAGACACTTGCGCGTGTGGCGATATATCTACATCGCCACATGTGAACGCATCACACTGACATCACGCAATCAGAGTTTATCGCGCGACTCCTCGTTGTTCCTCGTTAAAAACCGATTGTAATTACGACATTCAAATATTAGTCTTACAACAAGAAATTAAAATCCTGCAACAAAAATTAAAAGATGCAAATCAAGAAATTACATGTCTAATGAAACAAATAGAGAGTCTTAAACAGTATCGATACTATAATAACACAGCATCGGAAATACTAGCAGTACAGACACATACAGCCCCAGTACAGCAAAAAAGTCAAACGAAAAAAGAAAATTATTTTTAGGAATAAAAAGGACAAGAAGCTTGTGATCCTTAGTAGCAACTCAACCAACAAAATTCTACCAATTGCTACCAGATTATTTGGCGACACTTTTCAAATATGCCACTACATAAAACCAAATTGTGGCGTAGAACAATTAATATACGGATTGGAGGATAAACTAAGAGAATTAACCTGTCAGGATTACTGTGTCATCCAAATTGGAGATGAAGATTTCAAGACCTCATGTGACTACACTAAGCTGGTAAAACTAATACGGGATAAAGTGATGTCTATTAAGCATACAAATATAATACTGTGCGTACCTACTTTTAAAAATCATTATTATAAAGAGATGTATAACTGGCGAATAGAAGCATTTAATAATATAATTTATAATGATAATTTAACTCATGATTATATCTATTTAATTGACTCAAATTTAAATCTGACTTATGACTTCATGTCTTATAATAAACATGGAAATGTAAATAATAGAGGTATATGTAGTATATTTGATCAAATACAGCAACTTATATTAGAAATTGACACATATTCTGAATATTCAAATCCTTCCTTTGAGGAAGATGAACAAAACAGTCAGCTTTTTCGAGATTAGTACCTTAACTGGTGGTTTGAACAACTTGGCTATATTTAAGGACAGTCACTCGAATGTTACTATTTTACACCAAAACTTATGCGGAATAAATAATAAGAAGGATGAATTCGAAGTGTATGTTACGGAATTACCAAACGAAATAAGCTTTATTTGTATAAGTGAACATTTTTTAAACCAAATCATGGTATCACAATTTGATTTTCCTAATTATATTATAAGCTCTTGCAACACAAGGTTAAATAAAACTAGAGGTGGCACTTTAGTATTAACACACAAAAACAGACAAGTTGTGGACTTGGACATTTATTTGTAAAAGGCTGTATAAAACGGATAGCTTTGAGGTATGTGGAGTAAAGGACATTGAGACAAACTCCTACATAATCTGTTGCTATAGAACGCCAGTAAATAAAAACTTTGACGATTTTCTAGATAGATTGGAACAATTACTGCAGTACTTTTTCAATAAAATTTGCTTTATTTGCGGAGATTTTAATATTGACTTGTTAAAACAGGACAATAAAAGAAGTTCATTTAGATCATTGTTGAAATGCTACAATTTTAGATATTTATTTGATTCATTTACATTTGTGCGAAATAAATCCGAATCGTGTATAGACAATATATTGACCAACACCTGTGATAGAAATATTAGTAGTACAGACATTGACCACAATCAATTAGCGGATGGGCATGCAGCTCTCTTTTGTACAGTCAATTTGGAAAAAGTTACTACTACACAATCCGTCCGTTTTAAATACATAGAGAGATGATTATATAACGAGAAGAATAATAGTGCATTCAGGCAGAAACTACTGGAGCACGACTGGAATTTAGGTACAAACACGTTTATACGAAAAATTAAAGAACTACATTCAAGCACTTTTAAAAAAAGGAAAGTTAAAATCAATATAAAAAGAACTTGTCGATCTACATGGCTAACAAAAGGGATAAAGATATCCAGCAAAATGAAGAGATTACTAAATTTTATAAATAAAGCTAAGTGTGACAAATCGTTATTGCAGTATCGTGAACAGTATTTTAGAATTTATAAATAGGTGATTAGGAACGCAAAAAAAAGGAAGTAACTAATCAAATAAATAAAGCAGCTAACCGTTGCAAAGAAATTTGGAGAATAGTCAATAAAACTCGAAAAAAAAAATTGACAATAATTTCGAAAATGATAATATAATACTTAAACATAATAATAAAATAATTTGTAACCCAATAGACATTGCTAACATTTTTGCAGAACAATTTGACAACAGTAAAGGCATAAACACTGGTAATCCAGAACTAGCTAAGAAGCATTTAATTGAGAACACTGATAGAGTGATAAGTCTATGGTTTTTAATCCTGTTATGCCGATAGAAATTTACAAAATGGTAAAGGGTATGGACAGTAAAAAGGCATTTGGACACGATGAAATACCCCTGAACGTAATCAAAGATAATATAGATATACTGGCATACCCAATATCTGAAATAATTAATAACTGCGTCAATGAAGGCGTCTTTCCTGACCAATTTAAGTTGGCCAGGGTTCTACCACTATTTAAGAAAGGTGCTAAAACGGATCCAGGAAATTACAGGCCCATTTCATTGTTACCGGTTTTATCCAAACTTTTTGAAAAAGTGATAAAATCTGGGCTTGTAAGACATTTGAGTAGTCTAAAAATAATAAACCGTAATCAGTTTGGGTACCAAAAAAGTAAAGGGACACTAGATGCAATAGACTCGTTAGTTAACAACGTAGTAAATAAGCTGAATAATAAACTTAAAGTTGCCGGCTTATTCCTAGACTTAAGTTCTGCGTTTGATACTGTAGAACATTGCATTCTAATGGATAAGTTAGAGCATTACGGTATAAGAGGAAACGTTTTAAAACTTTTTAGTTCTTATTTGACCAATAGGAAACAGTACGTCGAAATTAAATCACTTCAGGAAGGTGTGGAAGAAATTCATAAATCGAAACTATTTACTGTAACTAGAGGTGTTCCTCAGGGTTCGGTTTTGGGTCCCATTTTCTTTATATTTTTTCTTAACGATCTAACTGAATACATTAGGAACATTTTACCAGATGTTGATTCATTCATTCATTCATTCATTCATTCATTCATTCATTCATTCATTCATTCATTCATTCATTCATTGATAATATTTGCTGACGATACGAGTGCTGTTATAGCTGCTGACAATATGGAGACCTTAAAATGTAAATTAAATGTATTAATAGCTGTTTGTGAAAGCTGGTTTTCTATGAATAATCTTAAATTAAATGTAAGTAAGACAAAATGTATGATATTTAGATCTACAGTTAGGAATAAGACTACAATGGACGTAGAATCCTTGGGCAGCAAAATTGATACAGTAGAAAGTTTAAAATTTTTAGGGGTACAAATTGACTCTTTACTAAATTGGAAGCCAGAACTAAATTCAATAACGAATACAATAAGTAGTGCATGTTATGCTATAAGATCTCTGAGGGATATTTTGTCTATTGCCCAACTTCGTACTGTCTATTTTGCTCTAGTTGAATCCAAACTTAGATATAGCATTAAATTTTGGGGAAACAGCTATAAATATAATATTAAGGCAGCCTTTACTATACAAAAGCGAGCATTAAGAACCATGCTTCGTTTAAACCAGTTAGAATCATGTAAGGAGTATTTTATTAAGCTTAGAATTTTAACGGTACCATGTCTTTATGTTTTAGTTCTCCTTACTCATTTAAATAAAAACTTAAATGAGTATGAAACAGACGATGAAAGAAAAAATAGACTAGATACTCGCAGAAAAGATCTTCCTACTTTTCTGCAGGCAAAGCTTAACGTTGTCAAACACTCGTCACGCGTGCAATCTGTCAATCTGTTTAACAAATTACCAGCAGAATTAAAGAATATTCAGAATGTGAACATGTTTAAAAATAAACTCAGGGCTTTGTTAATCAAGAAAGCCTATTATTGCATTGATGAATTTTGTAATGACAAAAATCTTAAACATTATACTTAAATATCTGTATCCATTCTTCTTTGACTTGTTATAATTTTGGTTTTTTATTTTTATATTCTTACTCAAAATGTCGACATTAAATGTATTTTGTATCATTTTGCTAGGGACTATAATCTGTTTCAATATGACTATTAATGTTTGTAAGTTTAATTGGTTTTAATTTGGATAGACGTGCTAACTTCGAATGGGTGAGGAACGAGTTTACCTATTAATTGTTTTTGTTTATGTTGCTTTTTTGTTTACCTACTGTGCAAATATTTCGACACAAATGTATTTTTGTTATGAAATAAATAAATAACTGTGGCGGCATCGCCACAATGGAACGCGTCACACTGACGTCACGCAAAATCCTGCATCGCGCAAACAGAGTTTACCGCGCGACTAGCATATATACAACATCCCGACATCAACCGTCGGGCAGTAGCCCACCAGACACAACACCCGTCTGGTCGGAGGATCCTCCCTTTTCTATGGAGGATGAGTGAACTTTACACCCTGTTCCTCATGCCTCTATACTGGTGACCCCGAACATGAACGTCAGCGCAGCCTTCGTGCAACTACTACAGCGTGACGTCATCAGCATCACTTCCTCGAGCTTTCGAGCAGCGAGTCACACAGCCAGCCAGCACCCACGGCTACAACGGGTATCCTGACCACCAGCATGCAGCGACCGCGCATACCTGGTCATCACCCTCAGCCTCATCAGCAACCTTGGCACAGCACACTGCACTCTCGG
This sequence comes from Fissipunctia ypsillon, assembly GCA_947568875.1. Lineage (NCBI taxonomy): Eukaryota > Metazoa > Arthropoda > Insecta > Lepidoptera > Noctuidae > Fissipunctia > Fissipunctia ypsillon. Next base: position 26,352,107 of record OX387649.1, read on the forward strand.
CCGGTCAACAAGCAGAGCCCTTCAAACCTCTCCTGGTCGACGCCAGCAGTCAGCCTCAACCCGGCGCTGTACCACATCCGACGCACTGGAGCATAACGCAGCGCCACCCCGACTCACTGGGGGCATCTCCGCAGACAGTTCCGACTCACCGTGAACTATGCGGCACCCGGTTCCGACTCCCTGGAACCTCAACTGGCCCTGGCAAGCATCGCAAGATACACGACTCTGCCCACTATCGACCTCCGGTCTCCGGAGAGGAGTGATGTGGCGGCATCGCCACAATGGAACGCGTCACACTGACGTCACGCAAAATCCTGCATCGCGCAAACAGAGTTTACCGCGCGACTAGCATATATACAACATCCCGACATCAACCGTCGGGCAGTAGCCCACCAGACACAACACCCGTCTGGTCGGAGGATCCTCCCTTTTCTATGGAGGGTGAGTGAACTTTACACCCTGTTCCTCATGCCTCTATATAACCAAAAATAACCAAATGACTACTATATACAGGGCGTCCCACGGATATGCCTCATGGAGGGAAAGTACCTCGAATATTGTAGATGGAACATTTTACTGAAAGAAGACATTATTTGAATTTAAAAAACAATTTAAACTGCATTCATAGATATTTAAATAATTACATGGTTGAACCGGAAATCGAACCCGTTACATGAGAAAAATAATCATCCCTGTAGCTTTATCATACCGATCGAAAGGCTTCATCATAAGGATTATTTTTTGCTAAATAACATAGTATCACAAATAAAAGGAAGACCATGAATTTTAACATTTGATGTGAAATTTTGGGAGCGAAATAATCAAAAGAGTGCGACTTTGTATTCAATAGGAAGGGACTCATTTTGAGCATTTGATAAATTGATTAATTTTGTACCTTTACATCCTGTTCCTCATAGCTCTATACGCGAAAGACACTATGCGCGAATCCACTTGCGCTAAAGGATAGTTGCGCGACAAAGTTGCGGAAATGAGATTTCTTAATAATATCACGCCTGTATTCATTCAAAGGTTTGGGGCAGGCGTGTATGCTGTGAATAGTACACGCAGAATTGTATTCGCCAGTTAAGTTCCAGCTACAGACAGACTGGAAGTAAATAGTCTAATTAGTCGTCAATAGTTTTTTTCGTAGTTTTTTTATGTACTTTTTTTATTTATTTTCGACATGAAAACGACACCCATGACGAAAAATTGGCAATAAATGGCGCCATCTTGAATTTTGATTTTGACCTCATTATCGTTGTCAGCGCCTTCGAAAACCATGAAACAACTCTCATGTATGAAGAAATCTCATTTCCGTAACTTTTCGCGCAACTGTCCTTTCGTGCAAGTGGATTCACGCAAGTGGATTCGCGCAAGTGGATTCGCGCAAGTGGATTCGCGCAAATATCTTTCGCGCAAAAGTCCTTTCGCGCAAGTGTCTTTCGCGTAAATGTCCATTCGCGCAAAAGTCCGTTCGCGCAAAAGTCCAGTCGCGGAAATGTCTTTTCGCGGAAGTGTCTGTTCGCGCAAGTGGGATCGCGCAAGTGTCCCAGACCCGTTCTGATTTAGGAATAATAATTATGTACATGTTATAATATTATTTTTATTTATACAATATATTTTTGATAAAACTATATTTTATTATGAGATAATCCAGAATATTTGTGTAAATGGCTACCCTGCAGACAGACGTGAAAATTGTAATGTAATTTGGTTCATTTTTATTTTTACCCGGTATAAATTAAAATTGGGTAGGTAAAAATGGGTATTAATGGGTATTTAACCACAATTCGGGTTTTTACCGGGTAGAAACCCATCTCTATTCACTGCACCTCCTAAGTTCTCCAATTTTTGAAGACAGTTTTTCACCTTTCTTTGATGAAAAAATTAAACATTTTAAAAATAAAGCAAGGTGTTAAAAGTGAAGGAGGTTGTGTAAATAATCCTTCGTAAAGAATGCTACTAAAACTACAATTCTAACTTTTATTGTTATGACGAATAATGAATACAAAAATAATCAGTATTTTTATTTGTATAATTTGCCCTGTGTACAGTATTTTTTTGAGGTGCCTCCACAGACTAATAGGTATTTTCATAAAATTTAATCTGGTCACACTGTTGAAAACTGTCAATCTTAGGATTTATTTTTGACGTTTGATTTTACGCTACGAGTGCTGTGGCTGTGACTTGACTAGTGACTTTACGTAACAATTTGCTGTGCTAAAGAGCGGAGGTTATCAATACCTATCCACAAAAAAGAGCAAAATGTTGGGCCGTTTGGGAAAGAAACATGTTGAAATCGCCGCATCGTTCGCCACATCAGCGGTCGGCTTCGGAGGTGCGGCTTTCGTCGGTCTCCTATACTTCACGGACTGGAGACTGTTCTGTGCCAACATCCCCTTCTACGGAGGAAAATTCAAGGATGTAGAAGAAGAGAAGTAAATCAGATCAGAACATGAAGCTAGCAAATCAAACGTGAATTGTATACCTATTTATTTAGAATTTATGTAATTACAATATCTAAGTTACAGTGTTATCGATGTCATGTTTCTTTGAATTTACCCTTTTTCATCATCCTGTGCTCTTATGGGCGAATACTTGATAAGTTATACAAAAGTTACACAGCAGAGTCACAACTATGTTTGACGACATATTTCAACTCCTCTATGATGCATATGTGACCTTTGTGATGGATCGAAGGAGGCTTCAGAAAAGACAGTATAAAAGGTATACTGGCTCAGGGCAGAGCAGTCTGGAGTGTGTATATGGCGAGCAATTCCTATCGTACTCAAGCTTGTCGGACATGAGGAAACAATTGAAAATAAGTTGTATAAAATGTCAAAATGCAGTTTTCATGATACGCCGGGAGATGACGCCCTAGGAAGACATATAGTGAAGGTCAGGTGCGTAGTACTCGCGACCGGCATGCATGTACGACCAGATGTATGAATGTAAACGAGGCAAAAGGAGTATGTAAGGATAGTAGTAGGTGGCATTCTGTAGTTTCTGCCTATCCCCATCATGGGAAGAAGGCGTGAGTTTATGTTTGTATGTATGATACAGAAAATCCATTCTGCAATCAGATTGTATAGTGAAACTAGATAGTATCAGGAGTAGATGTCCTCCTAGTATGTTGCCACTGGCCTCAGTACGTCCGTGGGCAGGGCTCTCATTGGAGTTTTTCATTGTAAGTGTCAGGGTTAACTACAGGTAAAGGCTCATGCAGACTGGTGCCACACGACACTGTTAGAACAAGTTTTATGAAAACTTCATGGAAACATACATGATTATAACTATATAGCACTCTAACTTTCCTCACATCGGGGATGGTTAAGTTAGTTAGAATGCTTTTAACATTTTTCGGAGCTCTTAGGCCCGTATTACAGAATGTCACTCAATAATCGAGCATTACTTAACTAGATTCAAGCCATTTGATTGGTTGAAACTAGTTTTAAGTAATGCTTGAGTATTGAGTGACATTCTGTAATATGGGACTCATCATATTATACTTGTGGGTGACTGCTCATTACAAAACAAGTTGTAACTAGTTCAAGCTTATACCTGCAAGCTAGTATTTGTATTTGGAACTCTGACTGAGGTATAGTTCTAAATAATATTAATAATGAAGTTTGAAATATAAAACTGGCTTGAAGGACTGGATTAAAGACAAAACTCATTTCGTAAAGAGACAGTATGAGCTTTGTTATACATAGTTTGATAAAGGCAAGCAAACCTGAAATGAACATGGTGAGTGAAATTGTCGTGGTGGTCTAGTGATTACAAGTCCTACTGCTGAGCATGAGATCCTGGTTTTGACTCCCAGCTCGGCAGTGTTATTGGCTTTTTCATCAAGAAATTCTCAGAGTCTGGAGTTTGTGCCTAGTTGATGGCAATAGGCTCGCCCCCTATTACATGTGTTCATGAAGAAACCATAGCGAGTCTTGTAAAAAATCAAAGGTTTGAGGTCAAGCTCGATAGATGAATGAACATGGTGAGTGAAATTGTCGCGGTGGTCTAGTGATTACAAGTCCTACTGCTGAGCATGAGATCCTGGTTTTGACTCCCAGCTCGGCAGTGTTATTGGCTTTTTCATCAAGAAATTCTCAGAGTCTGGAGTTTGTGCCTAGTTGATGGCAATAGGCTCGCCCCCTATTACATGTGTTCATGAAGAAACCATAGCGAGTCTTGTAAAAAATCAAAGGTTTGAGGTCAAGCTCGATAGATGGCATTGGCGTCGAAATAGATCTCGCTATGGTTTCGTTACCAGCCACGATTTGTTAGGGTCTCGCAATTTTAATTAAATATACCAGCTTCGATCAGGACACAATTGTGGTTTTATTTTCAACCTTATTAGTGTTCTCACAAGTTCGTTAGTCCAACGTATTACCAGCTCGGTAGTAAACATTGGTCCTTCGAGCCGGATCAGACCCAGAAAGTCTGAAGTTTTTGAAGATAGCGGTGCCAGCTTTGGACCGCAGCCCAGTGTACTCGCAGTGGATCGCTGCGACAAGAGTACTGGGCATCCCGCAGGAGGTGGACGAGCTCAGCCGCTGTGGAATAGTTGTAGATCAGTGTTCGAGTTCGGGCGGCAGCTTCGTTCAGCAAGGTGAACGAAATCGACGTCATCAACAGGCAGTTGAAGTTCCAAGTGACGCCACAGGGGGCGCCACCAGTGATACACTACGAATTAAACCAACTTGCAAGTGTGAGTGAAGTGCAAACGTGAGTACAATTTAATAAATAATAGTAGCAGTGATTATGAAGATTTAGCCAAACAAATTTGAACTTCATTTTAAAGAAGATTTTTACTTTAACATTTAGATAAATAATTGGACTTAGTTTTAAAATTGTGCATGTTTGTTTAAGGACTTAGAATAGTTTTATTAAAAACGGTGGAACGGGGAACCTATGCCCGATTTCTACCAGTCAGTATTTGTTTTAAAAACACTTGTAAAATTTTTCGCTGTTATTGAGACTTAGAAAAAATCTGTACATTTTGCTTAGTACCTAACAAACTTGTGTTTTTACGTCTCAATATAGGATTTCCTGTATAAAGTTTTGTTGAACTTTACAGTTTATTATATAATTATTTTTATTGTTCTTCACGATGGAAGGTCAAGTTAATATATTGAAAGGCCTCCAAAATGTTATACAAAAGGCATTCATTAATTTTAAAAAGAGTCCCAAGGATAGATTGACAGTAGAGTATATCGAGACAAGGCTTGAATTATTAGAAAGTGATTGGTCTTCATTTAGGGAAACCAAATCTCAAATGTATGGTCATTTTAAGATAGACGACATAGGTCAAAAGGTGGACGATATATATGATTCCACCGAAGATACATATACAGCCTTGGCCAAAAGTATTGAGCACCCATGATATCTTTCAGTTTTATGCGGAGTATCAAATAGAAATAAAACAAAACGTTTTATATGGGTTTATTTTACTATTTATTAATAGAAAATTAATATTTTGTGGGTCCACCCTTTGCCTTAATTACGGCAGAAATTCTTTTTGGTAAAGAGTTAACAAGTTTTTTACAGTCGTCAACAGTAATCGAGTTCCATTCTAGGCGCAGGCAGCGTTTTAAATCTTCTTTGTTGTTAATTGTGTGGCGCCTAACCCTGCGCTTTAATAAACCCCATAAATGTTCTATGGGGTTCAGATCTGGAGACTGAGCTGGCCAGTCAAGCAGTTCCGTGTTATTTTCCCGAAACCATCTCATAGTGCGTGCAGATTTGTGGCATGGCGCGTTATCCTGCTGGAATTTGACACCATCCATATTCGTGTCGCCAAAAAGTTTCGTGAATGAAGGCAGTAATGCAGTTTCTAGTACATTTATGTACTTAGTACCATGCGACCCTCACACACGAACAATTCGCCAACTCCAGAATCGGTCATGCAACCCCAGACCATTATGCTGCCTCCACCGTGTTTAATGGTTGGGATCACACACTCTGGCTTAAATTCTTCGCCCACACGGCGACGCACAAAGGTCACACCAGGTGTACCAAAAATCTGCAATAAAGAGAAAAATATTGAGTTCCGTAAAACTAAAATAAATTCAATTATGCGTTTGGTTTTTAAAACATTTTATAAAATTGTATCAGGGCATTAAATTGACTTACTCACCTCAAAGTTTGATTCGTCTGACCAAACAACATTTGACCAATCTTCAGCGGTGAAAGTTCGGTGTTTTAAAGCCCATTTCAATCGAGCTTTTTTGTTGTTATCGGAGAGCCATGGCTTCTTCCTAGCTTTACAGCCTTTCAGACCAGCTTCTTGAAGTCTTCTGCGAGTAGTTCGAGCAGAAATTGGCTTCTTAATTTGTTCTGACAACTCAGCAGCGAGCTCTGAAGATGTTTTTTTCCTATTTCTTAACGACTCTCTCAGTAACTGACGATCTTGACGGTCTGTGGTGATGCGTTTGCGCCCGGTTCTCGGTCTATTTTCATGTGATCCGGTAGTAGAGAATCGCTGAATAGCATATTGCACGGATCGGCGCGAACATTTCACAGTTTTAGAAATCTCTACTTGTGATTTCCCTTGCTCATACAGAAGCTGTATCTGCACACGTTTTTCTAAAGAAAGTTCGTTTTGTTTTGGTATATTTATTTATTTATTTATTTAAGCAGTATAGAAGACTTACAGCTAAAACAAACAGGCCAAGTTCAGTAAATAAGACTGTCAGCCAATTACAAGTCTTCACTTATAAAAAATAGAAAAAGTAAGTAATTTCTATGGACATTGACACCAAGTTATTCAGTAATATAACAATACTATATATAAAGTTGCTCGCACTGCAAAACGATCACTATAACTATCAACAATGTTTAACAACTTGTATATTGCAACGATAACACTTAAAACTTCTGAAATAAAATACAAAAGGCGCACTAGATCACTGGATGTGTTCACAACGAGCGATGGTAGCGAACTGATAAATAAATACAAAAATTGTAAAAAACACATTTTATTGCACCCAGGTGTTTTATTGCTAGCTGTGCGGCGCGGGTCATTGTTTAAACCTTTGTAGATGGCCGACAAAAGAATTCTTCAACAATAGATTTGGTTTACTCCCATACTTTCCGTGAACGAGCGAAATTTGTAAGGTGCTCAATACTTTTGGCCAAGGCTGTATATCATGTAAATGTCTGATGAAAGCAACGCTAAATAAGATTAATCCTAGAGAACCGGTACCACAAAATAGTGGATCTAACAATAATAATTCTTCTAAGCCATCCAATTCATTAGTAAAGTTGCCCAAGATCACAATTCCCAATTTTTCTGGCAAATACAGTGAATGGACCGCCTTTCACGATCTTTTTAAGTCACTTGTACACAATAACGCATCTTTAGATAATGTGCAAAAACTGTACTATCTTAAAGGCCATCTCACTGGTGAAGCCGAACAGTTAATTAGGCATACACTAATCACAGACGCCAACTACAGCGAATGTTGGTCTCAATTAGAAAAACGCTATGCTAATAAAAAGTACCTAGTCAATTGTATTTTAAAAAGGTTGTTCAGCCAGAAGCGACTAAATGTAGAATCAGCTACCGCATTAAAGGATCTGTTAGATACCACAAGTGACTGTCTTAATGCGCTTACAAATTTGGACATCAATGTGAGTACATGGGACGTTATCATCATTCATATAGTAACGTTCAAATTAGATAATGAAACGCGAAAACAATGGGAGTTAAGCAGTTCTAACGATTTAAGCAACAAGTTGCCCACCTTGGAGGAACTTAAAATATTTATGGAAAGTCGTTTCCGCGCATTAGAATGTATAGAACCGAGAAAAGCCGTGGCTCACCAGGCCAGTAATAGTTCACAGGTTCATAGTTCGAAAGCAATGCTAGCCACAAAGCCATCCAATATGCGTTGCGAATACTGCTCGGAAGTCCACAAGCTGTGTTTCTGCAAGTAATTTGCAAAACAGCCCACATAAAATAGACGCGAATTTGTAGTAAAAAACAACATCTGTTTTAATTGTTTGGGCAGCAATCATAGAGTGCACGACTGTAAAAAGCAGACAGTCTGTAAAGTTTGCAACAAGCGCCACCATTCATTGCTGCACCCTAATGGAGAACCTAAAGGAGAGAATGAAGGCCGAGATGCTACCGTAAAGCCGGCTACAGATAACACTAGTTCTTTAACTAGTGATAATCCAATAGTCGCATGCTTGTCTACGGGCAAGGTCTCTAAACCCAGACAGGTTTTATTAGCCACAGCATTGATAAAAGCGAATCCAAGACGGGTCAATTTCAAACAGTTCGAGCATTACTAGACCAAGGTTCACAGGCTTGTTTTATTACAGAGGCCACAGTTCAACTTCTTAGATTAAAGAAAATTCCAGTCAGAGGTCTCGTTTCAGGCTTAGGTGACGATAGATCAACCATTGCGAAGCACATGGTAAATCTGACAATTGAGTCAACAATTGATCTCGATTTTCAACTTAAAATAAATGCCTACGTTTTAGTTAAGATCACCTCCTACTTGCCTGAAAGAAGTGTAAACACAAGTTCATTGGATTGGATTGCCATCAACGATCTGTGTCTAGCAGATCCTAATTTTAAAACACCCAATAGAATAGATATTCTTTTGGGTGCAGATGCTTACTGCTACATTGTTAAGGAAGGTATAGTCAAGAGTCCATCTGGCACTCTCATCGCACAGAGCACTACTTTAGGGTGGGTCCTTTCTGGTGTAGTCAGTCCAAGTAGTGAGAGTTCAAAGCATCACACAAAAAATATAAAGGTACATTGTGCACAGTTCAATGAAGATGATATTTTAAAGAAATTTTGGGAGATCGAAGAAAAAAGCAGTACAAAGAAATTACTTAATCCAGAAGAGCAAAGGTGTGAAGAATTCTATATTAAAACTACTAAGAGAGATGATACAGGCAGATACATTGTACGATTGCCATTCCGAGATGAAGAACCTGCTTGTAAGGCCGGACGTTCACGTGATATAGCTGAAACAAGATTTAAATCATTAGAAAAAAGACTAAGTAAGGATACAGATTTAAAAGAAAAATATACAGAGGTAATTAATGAATACTTACTGTTTGGGAGTATATCCAAACGGAATTCGGTCGCGTCATCGTAAGCCAATCACAGCACAGCTAAATGACGTGATAGCTTGTTGTGATTGGCCCGTTTGTTCCCGTCCCTTTTTCCTCGATCGCTGTATACATTAAAAAATAAATAAACACATTCGCTAACGACCATTTGTAATGATAACTTGGTTTTCATTTAAAAAATACACCCAGTCAAAGGGCCACAAAGTAGTAGCTAAACAAGCAGTTCGATCACATCTAAACATTTTGGACCTTCAGAGCCATATTTCGAGGATTTGAAGCTAAAAAACCAAATCGTCGAGTCAAGCGACCTTTGGACTGCCACGCTGCTACGACCACACAGGCACATAAATACGAGCGAAATTACACTTAAAAACGCAAATTCAGCAGCATATTCACGCAAGGACCTTCAATCTTACTGATGTGAAAGGACAATCGAAGATTTGAAAGAACAAGCGGACATACGGTGCGTTTATCAAGTTCCAGTTTTCAAGACCTGCTGAGTTCATAAGTGTAATACCGTTTTGTGATCTGATTCCAGTGAGGGTGTTGGTGAGGGTTGCCCATTGCGCAGAGCGACACACCGGCTGACCGTGTCACTACGAGCACCAGCCGTTTTCACACGCAGTCACTTTGCACGTGAGTACTCCACTTTTCACAGGCCACCGGGATGCCGTTAACGGCTGATGATGGGAAGGGTCCTAGCAAAACACGAGATAGGTCCCCTTATAGAACTATTAGTGATGAAAAAACTGAGCAAATCATGCGCGATTTGGTTAGGAAACGTGGTATCGTTAAGGGCAGGTTAACTAAACTTGCTAATTATTTAAATACTATCAGTGTAACAACCATATCTAGTGAGTTAAAAATAGATTTAAAATTACGTGTAAAGGGTGCTGAGATTTTATTTAGTGAATTTAATGAAATACAATCAAAACTTGAAGAACTAGTTTCCGATAGTGATATAGATGATCAGTTAGATCAGCGCCAACATTTCGAAGACGGCTACTATAACACTATTGCCCGAGCTGAATCCATTCTTAGCGTCAGTGAAGAGGTCACTGATTGTTCCAAACCATGTCAGCATATGAACAGACCAGTGTCCGTTAAATTACCAACCATCATGTTGCCTACGTTCGACGGCGTGTATGAACACTGGCTCGAGTATAGGGACACTTTTATATCTTTGGTGCACAATTCGACCGAGATTAGTAACATTCAAAAATTCCATTATCTAAAATCTTCGCTCAAAGGAAGTGCCGAGTCAGTTGTGAACGCGCTAGAGATATCTGCAGCTAACTACTCTGTGGCATGGGAATTACTCCTAAATAGGTACGATAATGATAGATTATTAGTGAATAGTCACCTAAAAGCATTGTTCTCAATACAACCATTGAAAGAGTCACCTTCACTAATTAGGAAACTTATAGATACAATTATAAACAATTTACGCGCTTTAAAAACCCTTGATGAGCCAACAGATACCTGGGATACGCTTATAATATATATAGTTGTTTCTAAGCTAGATAGAACCACAGAACGAGAGTGGGAACAACATAGAGGTTTATTATTGGCAAACACCCCCCCTAGAACTAAATTAAAGGTTGACAGTTTGATTAATTTCCTCAAATGTAAGGCTGACTTATTGGAAACATTAGCACTATCAGTATCGCACACAAAAGATCACCATAAGACAGAAACAAAAAATGTCCGAGGTAATGTAACACACTGCAATGTTTTCTCAAGTAATCCACCATCAGCGCCGGGCCGTAAAGCGCGTAGATTGTGCGTAGTGTGCAAAGGTAAACACCCAATTTACACTTGCACACAATTCATTAATTTGAACTTACAAAGCAAATTAAAGGTTGTCAAAGATAATAACTTGTGTGAGAATTGCTTGCGCTCTGGACACACTTTAGACGGTTGTTTGTGGGGACCTTGTAAACAATGTAACATGAAACATAATTCACTTATTCATCCTAATGATTCTAGCTGTACCGTGACTGGTACGACGACTGCGGCGGCAGTGGCTAGCGCACCATACGCGCCCCCACCGCGCGTCTCTGAGACAGTACATGATCCCAATAACGGAAAGCAGTTCATTCAAGTTAGCAATGTTCACACTGATACACACACACATACGCAATGCTTGGATGTGCAACCGGTTCTCTTATCTACTGCGTTAGTTGAGATTCCTGATAAACATAATAATTATCATGTCGCATGTGTATTACTCGACAGCGGTAGCCAGAGCTGCTTTGTTGCACGTTCGTTTTGCGAATTGTTAGATATTCCGCTAGTACAGTCCACTCATGAAATACGAGGAGTAGGTAATTTGGTATCACATTGTACACAAACGTGTGATCTAGCAATTAAATCACGTATTAATTCCTACTCAATTCACATTAAATGTTTCGTTCTATCTGAAATAACGGCCACATTGCCTGCTATGCAGGCACAAATCACACAGTTTAGGATTCCTGAACACCTGCAGCTGGCAAATTCGCGATTTTTAGGGCCGCAAAAGATAGATGTTTTAATAGGTGCGGATCGATTTTGGGACTTGCTTATCGATGGCAAGATGCGTTTACCGAACGGTCCGTTCTTACAGAACACGAAGTTAGGTTGGATAATATCGGGTCCTATTAATAATACAAATCATAATAATGGACATGTGCAATGTAACTTCACTCAATCCATGGACAATCAGCTACGTCAGTTCTGGGAGTTGGAGGAGTTACCCAAGCTTCGGAATACACACACAGACGAAGAGCAGGCCTGTGAACAGTCTTTCATCACAACCACTACGCGCAATAAAGATGGACGATTTTGTGTTCACATTCCTCTTAAAGAGTCACCCGATGCTTTGGGTGAATCATTTCTTCAGGCAAAGCGGCGTTTCTTGTCCTTGGAAAATAGGTTACTACGCGCACCTATTAGCTATAAGAAATTATACACTGATTTTATACACGAATATATCAATTTGGGTCATATGACTCAGGTTGATTCTTATACGAGTCCTTATTATTTTATGCCGCATCACGGCGTTTTTCGAGACCACAGCACGACTACGAAGCTTCGTGTAGTCTTTGACGCCAGTGCTGCGACTAGTAACGGCAAATCTCTCAACGATATCCAGCTTGTAGGACCTCCTATTCAGGGAGACTTGCTGGGTATTTTGCTACGGTTCAGACAATTTAAATTCACAGCAATTGCAGATTGCGAGAAGATGTACCGTCAAGTCCTTGTTGATCCTTCTCAACGTAACTTGCAACTTATTATGTGGCGTGATGATCCGGCAAGACAGCTCGAGTTCTATCAGCTGAGCACCGTAACATACGGCACAGCGTCGGCGCCGTTTCTTAGCGTTAGGTGTCTTAAGCAATTAGGAGCCGAGTGTACGGACCCCGAAGTTAAAAGGGTCATAACTGACGATTTTTACGTAGATGACCTTTTGACCTCGTATGACGACAAGGTCAAACTACTCGACATATGCAAACGTACATCAGACATTCTTAAGTCCGGCTGCTTTCCACTCCGTAAATGGACGTTTAACTTTGAACTCGACGACGGTGCATCAGCTCCAACGACGTCACAGTCGGCTCACAGTATGTTTCGTGACTTAAATTTAGGTGATAATAGTCAATGCAGAACATTAGGTATAGGTTGGTGTAGCATCGCGGACGAGTTTAATTTCCATACACAATTTCAAAACGGCAACAATCCTGTTACTAAACGCATAATTCTGTCAAGTGTTTCTCAGATATATGACCCATTAGGATTGTTAAGCCCTTCTGTTATCATTGGCAAGGTATTATTGCAAAAACTTTGGCTATTAAAATTAGATTGGGATGATCCGCTTCCCACTGATGTCGTGCGAACATGGAACCGGTTTGTTGACAGTCTTTCTTATCTTCGCACTATCAAAGTTCCACGACACGTCTTTCAGTGTGATTCTACTCGAACTGAGTTACACATTTTTACAGATGCTTCACAAACTGCATATGGCGCGTGCGCTTATGTACGTTGTATAGGTATTGGTGGGGTGACTGTAAAATTGCTTATTTCTAAGGGTAAAGTGGCACCATTGAAACCCGTTAGTATACCGCGTTTGGAACTGTGCGGTGCGTTGCTGGGTGCTAGGCTGTTTGACAGGATTAACGGTTCCCTTACTCGTAACTTTGATGACGTCACATTTTGGACCGACTCGACTATCGTGTTAGGTTGGTTACGCATGGCACCTAATTTACTTAAAACGTTTGTGCAAAACCGAGTCGCTGAAATCCACGAACTTACGAGTAGGTTTTCTTGGCGACATGTGAGTGGAAGAGATAACCCTGCTGACCTGGTTACGCGTGGTGTAAGTCTTGAGGACTTATCTTCATCGTCATTATGGTGGGAAGGCCCTAACTTTATGCACGGCTTTGACTTTGATAGCAGTTTAAATTTGCAATTAATTCCGAATGTTAATGAAATCTTGCCTAAAGAGTTACCTGAACTCAAAGCAAATGTTATAAACTCATTATCAACAAAAAATACTACACTCGAAACATTTTTTCCATTCAATAGGTTTTCACGTTTTAATCGCATGAGTCATGTTGCTGCGTATGTACTACGCTTTATTCACAACAGCTGCGCGCGCAACAAAACAAATCAGCTGACAGGTACGATCACTGTTATTGAGTTAAGACATGCCATTAATACACTTGCACGATTATCGCAAATGGAATCATTTCCAGTTGAGTATAATTTACTAAAGAATGGTAAAGATGTCAAGTCAAGCGTTAGCCTTGCGAGTTTAAATTTGTTTCTGGATACTGAAGGTATAATTAGAGTGGGAGGTAGGATAAAGAATTCGCCTGACTTTAATTATAGTAAAAAACATCCGATTCTTTTGTCTTCTGAACACCACTTTACACTCTTATTGTTTAGGCACGAACACAACCAATCTATGCACTGCGGACTTCAAGCGTTACTATACCGTTTGCGCGAAAATTGGTGGCCACTGTCAGGTAGAAACTTAGCTAAGAAGGTGACGCAACGATGTGTGGTCTGTAAGCGCATTCGAGGTAAAACGTTAACCCCACTCATGGGCAACTTGCCTAAAGAACGGGTAACCGCTGGTTTTCCTTTCATTCGCACAGGTGTGGACTACGCAGGGCCGGTGTTCATACAAAATCGAAAAGGCAGAGGCGCGAAACTAATCAAATCATACATTTGTCTGTTTATCTGTTTCACGACGCGCGCAGTACACTTGGAATTAGTTAGTGACCTCTCTTCTGATGCATACTTACTGGCGCTTAAGCGTTTCATTTCACGGCGCGGAAAGCCGTCGGAAATATTTTCGGACAATGGACGCAATTTTGTAGGGTTAAGTAATGATTTTGCTCAGTTTTTATTAAAATGTAGAAAAAATATTATTGACTATGCGAGGGGTCAACACATTCAATTTTCTTTTATTCCCCCATATTCCCCGCATTTCGGTGGCTTGTGGGAAGCTGGGGTCAAATCATGCAAGTACCATCTCCGCCGAGTAGTGGGCAACGCTCACTTAGCCTTCGAGGAGCTCACTACAGTATTATGTCAAATTGAAGCGATGTTGAATTCTCGACCAATGACTCCCTTGTCTTCGGATCCTCGAGACTATCTTCCCCTTAGCCCTGGACACTTTTTGATCGGACGACCACTCACCGCACCAGTCTGTGAAGATGACCTGCGAGACTTACCTGTTCATCGACTGACTCGCTACCAGAGAGTGGAACAGATCCGGCAGCAGTTCTGGTCGCGCTGGGCCATGGAATACATCTCGGAGCTACAAACTAGAACCAAATGGAGACAAAATATGGCAGACTTGAAATCTGACACGCTTGTCATTATTAAAGAAATCAGCCTTCCACCATTGAAATGGCAATTGGGTCGAATCATGAAGACGATACCTGGCAACGACGGTATCTCACGAGTAGCAGACATTCAAACATCATCAGGCATCGTGAGACGGCCATACACGAAGATCTGTCCTCTGGTCGAAGATGAATAAATGGAAAATCAATTGTAAGCTGAAGCTTTCAAGGCCGCGGGCATGTTTGGGAGTATATCCAAACGGAATTCGGTCGCGTCATCGTAAGCCAATCACAGCACAGCTAAATGACGTGATAGCTTGTTGTGATTGGCCCGTTTGTTCCCGTCCCTTTTTCCTCGATCGCTGTATACATTAAAAAATAAATAAACACATTCGCTAACGACCATTTGTAATGATAACTTGGTTTTCATTTAAAAAATACACCCAGTCAAAGGGCCACAAAGTAGTAGCTAAACAAGCAGTTCGATCACATCTAAACACTTACAATTAGGGCACATGAGACCTGTAAAAGATGAGGATAGTAAAGATGAAGCCGTTTATCTACCACACCACGCGGTGATAAGAAATGACAAGACCACGACTAAGGTTCGTGTTGTTTTTAACGCCTCAGAAAAGAATAAAAAAGGAATATCACTAAACGAGACTAATGGTAGGACCAACGCTGCAAGCAGATTTAAGACACACTGTTTTGCGATGGAGAATGCATGCTATTGGTATAGTGGCGGACATAATAAAAATGTATCGTCAAGTTAGAGTGGCCGATGAAGATACAGTCTTCCAGCGAATACTCTGGCGAGACGATCCTGCAAAGCCGGTCAGAGATTATGAGCTGATAACGGTGACCTTCGGGACAGCCTCTGCACCATATCAAGCAGTTAGATCGCTCCATCAGGTGTCATATGATGAAGGAGACAAATTCCCACTTGCAGCAGACAGAGTTTTAAATTGTTTTTATATGGACGATTTAATGACTGGATGTAACAACATCGAAGAGGGAGTCGAAATCTGTAATCAAATGGTAGAATTATTAGGAAAAGGAGGTTTTACATTACAAAAATGGAATAGTAATAATCAGCAATTATTAGATAAAATAAGTTCTACGGTTAGGAATGAAGGAATCTGCAAACAGGTCAAAAAAACATAAAAAATGAGGACATTAAGAATAAGGACAAACAGGACATGGTAGTAAATGAAAGGGAAATAAAAGATAAGGACAGAGAAATTAAACTAGATACTACTACAAAAATTTTGGGACTCACCTGGAATCGCCACGAAGATTCTTTTCAGTACGCGGTAAATCTTCCACCGCTGACGACGACACCTGTAACAAAAAGATCTATCATATCAGACATTGCTCGTTTGTTCGACCCATTAGGATGGTTAGCTCCTAGTGTGGTTGTAGCAAAGGTGTTCATCCAGAAGTTATGGCTCGCAGGTGTTAGTTGGGATGAGGAATTAACTACGGAATTAATAACAGAGTGGAGTACTTACCGCGAAGAGTTAAAATTACTTAACAAAGTTCGGATACCTCGTTGGCTTAGGACTAGTTCAACGGATGATCTGGATTTGCAAGGTTTTAGTGACGCCTCAAAGGCTGCATACTCAGCAGTCGTTTACTTGAGGTTAATTGATACCACAGGCAAGGTTCATGTTTCATTGTTGGTTGCAAAAACAAGAGTTGCTCCAATCAAACAAGTCAGCATTCCTCGATTGGAGTTATGTGGTGCAGTACTCTTAGCAAAGCTATTGACAGAGTCTGCAGAGGTCTTAAATATACCAAAGGAAAGGATTTCAGCGTGGACTGATTCGACTGTAGTGCTATCATGGCTCAACAGCCATCCTAGCAGGTGGAAAACATTTGTTGCGAATCGGACTGCTGAAATATTGGGTGCAATGAGTTCATCTCAATGGTATCACGTGTCGACCAAAGAGAATCCAGCAGACTGCGCTTCAAGGGGAATACTACCCAGTTCTTTGGTTAGTAACGAGTTATGGTTTTCTGGACCGCCATTCCTGAAAAACAAAATAATTGAGTACAAAAGGCCAAATGATTTGAAAATAGATTTAGAACAAACAATAAAGGCTCACGCTCACGCAGCTGTAACTTCAGAGCACGTAATTCTGGAAAATTATTCTAGTCTACGAAAATTAGTTAGAGTAGTTGCATATTGCCGACGATTTTTGAAAAAGGACAAATACAATAGTAAATATTTGAAGGATCAAGAAATAGAAGCAGCACTAGAAACCTGTATAAAGAAGATACAAACAGAGATATTTACAACAGAATATACACAGTTAAAAGAAAAAGGATATTTAAATATTAAATCTAGTAAACTGAAATCACTTTGCCCGTTTCTTGATAAAAAGGGTATCATGAGAGTTCGAGGACGACTTGCAAAGTCGGAACTGGACGAAGATTCGAAACATCCGATAGTCCTACCACATTCTAACCATCTGACTCATCTTATAGCCGCAGACGCGCATGAGAAAACACTGCATGGTGGTCCTCAGTTGCTGTCAAACTTCTTAAGGTCAGCCTATTGGATAATAGGTGCGAGATCTCTAATCCAACAATATGTTCGCAAATGTGTAATTTGTGCAAAACAGAGGGCTAGCGTCAGAAATCAACGGATGGGTGATCTTCCATCAGTTCGATGTAGACCAGCAAGACCATTCTTGCATATTGGAGTGGATTATGCTGGACCCATAAGCATAAGAACGACAAAAGGCCGCGGTCATCGATCATACAAAGGCTATATATGCCTTTTCATTTGTATGTCCACCCGTGCTCTGCACTTAGAGGTCGCCAGTGATATGAGCACACAGGCATTTTTAGCTGCCTTTCGGCGATTTGTGTCGAGACGCGGTCACTGTGCTAAATTGTGGAGCGATAATGGCACCAACTTCGTAGGTGCATCCAGAGAGTTACAACAGTTGGCCTCTATACAGCCAGAAATAGCAAAACACCTAGAAGCAAACAATACTGAGTGGCATTTTATACCGCCTCATGCTCCCAATTTCGGTGGTCTTTGGGAAGCAGGTGTAAAATCCACCAAGTTTCACCTTAAAAGAGTAATCGGCGACTCTACACTTATGTACGAGGAAATGTCTACACTCCTTAACCAAGTGGAAGCATGCTTAAATTCGCGACCGATAAGCGTTATTAACTTTGCTGATCCTGGTGAACCCTTGCCGCTAACCCCTGGGCATTTTCTGATCGGGGAACCGATAGTTCATGTGCCAGATAGAAATTACGAAAGTTCGAACGTAAATTATTTGACTCGATGGCAATTAGTTCAACGAATGATGCAGTCTTTTTGGAAACGATGGTCCAAAGAGTATTTGTCAAATCTCATGAACAGATACAAATGGTCTTCCCATGATCCGGAGCCCAATATCGGGGACATTGTTTTGATTAAGGAAGATGATTTACCGCCAAGTCGTTGGTTGTTAGGACGGGTTGTGGAGAAACACCCCGGTGATGATAACATCACCCGTGTGGTCACATTGCGCACTAAATCCACTACGATTAAGAGACCAACTTCCAAATTATGTGTTTTACCAATAGCTCAATGACTTGTTTAGTTTTTACCAAGTTTATGTAAAACTTCTGCAGATTAAATAATTGATGTTATTCTTAAGATCAAATGTCTATTTACTAAGTGCAAATTTTAAATTTAAAGATAATGTAAGAAGGACATTCCGTCACTAAATGTCCTTGGTGGGCGGTATGTTCATGAAGAAACCATAGCGAGTCTTGTAAAAAATCAAAGGTTTGAGGTCAAGCTCGATAGATGGCGTTGGCGTCGAAATAGATCTTGCTATGGTTTTGTTACCACGATTTGTTAGGGTCTCGCAATTTTAATTAAATATACCAGCTTAGATCAGGACACAATTGTGGTTTTATTTTCAACCTTATTAGTGTTCTCACAAGTTCGTTAGTCCAACGTATTACCAGCTCGGTAGTAAACAACATGGGACTTACATAACTGGCGAAATGTGGGTGTACTGTAATGGACAGATGATATTGTTACTTACCTTTCTCAAGGAAATCATTACCTATGTTTTATGTTATCTTTATTATAACAATGTTTACTTTTCTCATAAGACTTATGATGTTTAAGTATGTTATTACCATTAAGTAATTATTATGTTGTTTGATGGATATTAATGACTGTACAAGGGTCGTGGTGCTTAACTATCCTTTCTAGAATAATTTTACTATAAATAGTCACCTCCGCTCTTCCCTTAGTTAGTACAGTTCAGTCAGTCACAGACTGGCAGCTAGTTAGTTAATCTAGCTTGTAAACCCGTTGATAACAAGTAAAGCTCAGAAACTCAAATATTGTTGTCTCAATCAAGAATCTCGCACACCTATCACGAGCGCCACCGCTCGGGCCATTACAGAACTATAGGCACACCTCTCCCTCCGGATTTCAGATGTGATGTTATGTTATATGAGTGAAACTGTTTGCTACAGTCACTAATTCTTAATGTTGTTGATTGCAGGCAAGCAGGCTGGCAACTGATTCACTGAAGATCCAGCCCAGTTGTAATTTTTACTTAGGTAATGAGGAAAATACAATGAAATAGGGTTTTATTGATTTATTAAAGTACAGTGACAGATTTAAAAAAGTGCAAATAATTCTCTAACTAATGTGATTTTAATAGCTACCTGTACCTACTTACAAATTAAAATAATATTCTATATTAAGTATATTTAATTACAACACATTCATATGAAATAGTTAAACATAACTGCCATAAGGACGCAGTACGCCCTTACTAGCTCACTGCGGTACTGTACGTAACAACAGAATAGGCGTGCCGGGAACCGACAGTCCGACACACACCTGCGCCACTTAGTCCTAACTACGTAGTAATATCAAATTAATATTCATAAGTTTAGTGGTCATAGTTACTAAATCTGAGTAAATATTGGGTTATGTAATTTTGTAAACATAAGGCTGTGGCCTTTCAACATGAGTTCCTATATATATATGTTAACATAAATAGGTATATATTGTTTTGCCTGCACTTAAGACCAATGCAGCCACTGAGTACCTACACCATGTACTTCTATAGTACACCACAGAGTATGGGCAATGAAATATATTGGGCTGGCAACTAAATACCTACTTACTCACTTTCGAATGAATCAAATATTAATATTTGTATTCTTTATTAAAAACTATTATTCGACAATATAATAGCCGTGAAATCTATAATTTGTTTCCATCTATCTGGCAGAGATTGAATGCCTTGCTCTCAGAAATCAACGGGCTGCTGTTTAAAAAAGTTATCCAGTGTATTCTCCACTGCGCAAAAATCATTAAAGCGCTGTCCACGCAGAGAGTTTTTAAGAGAGTGAAACAGGTGATAATCGGAGGGCGCTTAGTCTGGAGAATACGGTGGATGCGGAACTGTAGTTCAGACACTCCTGCAATTGCTGACGTGTGGCGCAAGCAACGTGAGGTCGCGCATTATCGTGTAGCAAGCGGCTGTTGACTTTTCTTCGCCTTTTTTTTTCACAGCAGCCACTAACTTACGAAGCTGATTAACATAGACGTTGGCGTTGACAGTTTGTCCTTCGGGGAGTAATTCATAATAAATCATACCGCCTGCATCCCACCAACAACAAAGCAAAACCTTCCGTTTATAAGTTTGTTCTTTGACTTGGATTGGCGGTTCTTCTTCTCGTGGTAACCAGTAGACTTTACGCTTGTCATTCTTATACAGTATCCAGTTACTAAATCACTTAGAAACTCCTTTTGTTTGGGCTGGAGCAGCAACGATTGACAAATCGATATTCGGGCAGCTCAGTTTGCCATACTCAACTGATGCGGAATCCATTTTGCCAGCACTCGCCGATATCCCAGTGCATGCAGTCGCTTGTCGATAGCCGTGTGACTGCAGCCAAGTGCTTGCGCTAACTCGCGAGTAGTAGCATCCGGGTTTTGATTTAATTCTGCCAGCAGCATGTCGACATCGAATTCGACTGGTCGACCTGAACAGGCTCGATCCTCTAGTGTTGTATCGCTGGATCGAAAGCGACGAAACCATCGACTTACAGTTGACTGTGTGACCGTGCCCTCTCCAAATGCATTGTTGATATTCGCATTTATCTGCCTCGTACTGGAGCCACGTTTAAACTCGTACAATATTACAGCTCGAATAGCGTGCTCGTCCATGTCATGAATTAAACTGCCAAAGACGCGCTCTAGCCGCCTTTTATTTATTCAATAATAAAGCTTCTGGAATGTTCTAGATTTATCTAAAAAAAGAACTTTCTAGTTCATTTCGATAAGAAGAAAGAATTATTTTTTTCAAAGTGAGTCAATAGGTACTTAATTGCCAACCCAATAATTCCAGACCAATTGCCGTTTCCCTCTTATTTGCTGCAGAAATATCCAGGACGAAATGATGAGCAGGAAAAGTGCCAATTGCCATGTTGAAGTTAGCACGCAAAAGAAAAACTCCGAAAAGAGTTCAATGTAAATGTTTTTCCAGAGTCACTTTCCTCTTTCGCATTTCTTTTGAACCGACAAATGCGATTAACTTTCTTAAAAAATGCAATATGTTCTGGAGAGATTTGATCCTTAATACCTTACAGGTGTATACATAACAGGGTGTAGGTTTCAAGTAATGGTGCCACAATATATGTAGGTGTATAGCTAACGGTGTAATTTTTGTATTCAATTCCCAGCTGATGCAAGCGACTTTTGACAAAGAATAAAATGCAGTTTTACTTGCCTACTCAGTAAGGCCTCTGCCTCGAATTTTGCGGGCAGCGGCGCGGCGGCGGCGGCGGCGCGGGAGCGGCGCGGGCAACGCAGACCCGTTCTCGAAACCAGCGGGCAGGTCGCGCGGCACTATAGCGGCATAGTGTTGTGTCGTCGAGATATTTGTTTTTGTTCGCGAACGAAATGTCTGAACAACAAAAAAAAAAAAAAAAAAATTTGTACATAATCCCATTAATTACTAGTTATTTTATTAACATAATAAAACATTTTTATATTTGCCTTCAATATTTAGTTCGTTTTTAATTTCTTCCCATAACTGATTAATTAGCCTCCTATTTTTGTGGTTCACATCTTTGCTGTTCCATATCGGTGTCCTATCAAAAATAGCTGAAATAATTTGTTCCTGCACGTCCGAGGACATTTCGATACGTCACAAAAATAAATTGCTCAGCACTATCAATGCAGACGCGCGGCGGTCACCGCTTGACTGGAGTGCACCGCTCGTCGCCCGCTCCCGCCCCGCTGCCGCGCCGCTGTTTTCGAGGTCCGGTCCATTTAATTTTACGCATAAAATCCTGCCGCTCCCGCGCCGCCGCCGCCGCCGCCCCGCTGCCCGCAAAATTCGAGGCAGAGGCCTAAAGGTCGCTGCACACAGCGGGCGCGGCGCGGCGGGACGGGACGGCGACGCGACGCTCAGCAGTTGTAAGGCCTCTGCCTCGAATTTTGCGGGCAGCGGGGCGGCGGCGGCGGCGACGCGGGAGCGGCGCGGGCAGCGCAGACCCGTTCTCGAAACCAGCGGGCAGATCGCGCGGCACTCTAGCGGCATAGTGTTGTGTCGTCGAGATTATATTTGTTTTTGTTCGCGAACGAAATGTCTGAACAACAAGAATATTTTGTACATAATCCCATTAATTACTAGTTATTTTATTAACATAATAAAACATTTTTTATATTTGCCTTCAATATTTAGTTCGTTTTTAATTTCTTCCCATAACTGATTAATTAGCCTCCTATTTTTGTGGTTCACATCTTTGCTGTTCCATATCGGTGTCCTATCAAAAATAGCTGAAATAATTTGTTCCTGCACGTCCGAGGACATTTCGATACGTCACAAAAATAAATTGCTCAGCACTATCAATGCAGACGCGCGGCGGTCACCGCTTGACTGGAGTGCACCGCTCGTCGCCCGCTCCCGCCCCGCTGCCGCGCCGCTGTTTTCGAGGTCCGGTCCATTTAATTTTACGCATAAAATCCTGCCGCTCCCGCGCCGCCGCCGCTGCCGCCCCGCTGCCCGCAAAATTCGAGGCAGGGGCCTAATGTACTAGATATTATGGACGACGTCACACAGAGCCGTCGCGCCACGCCGCCGCGGCGCCGCCGCGCCGAGCGGGAATACAAGTCGGAAGGAAGCGGCGGGGCGGGGCGTGGCGGGACGCGAGCGCAGCGCGCGCCGGCAAGACGCCGACGCTTTGTGTTGTATGGTTTACGTAAGTAGTAGTCACACTGCCGGCGGGGCGTGAACACGTCGCGTCGGATGGGACGGCGCGTGAATGTGATTTTGTATTGTTGTACAAAAACGGATGTTGAAAAACTAATCGAATGTATTCGTGCTCACGTGTTTGTAAAGTCAAAGTCAAAGAATCTTTATTGTGAGACAGTGGTTACAGAGTTGTTATAAAGTTAATTGGTGTGCTTTTGCACTGCTCCACCATGTTAGGCATACAATAGTTTCCAATTTATTATGTTAGATCTTAGTTTACGTAATATATTATATTTATTCAAAGAGACATTTCAATTGTAAAATAGCTTTATTTTGCATCAAAACATAAAAACAGTTTGGCACTAACTCATCAGGAATCTGTCAGACAAAAATTCATGTACTGCATAATATGGTCTGTTTATTAGGAACTCATTTAATTTTTTCTTGAAAAGTTTTATGTTTTCAATTTCTCTGATCTTCATAGGAAGCTTGTTATAAATTCGTGAAGACATTCCGAAGAAACTTTTAGAAAGTAGGGCCGTTTTTGAGGGCATATTATTTGCTATTTTGTCGGCATGTCGACGGGAGTGCAGGTTACCAAACTTTTCCCTATTGGTTTTTACAAATGTAGCGACCTCATAGATGTAGAGGGCAGGAAAAGTTAAAATCTGAAGCTTTTTAAAATATGGCATACAGCTATCTGGGGCACGTATGCCACAAACGGCTCTAAGACATTTCTTTTGCGCCCTAAAAGCGAGTTCCCTGTCTGTAGCATTCCCCCAATAAATTAGTCCATATCTAAGCGTAGACGTTACATAGGCATGATAGGCGGTTAGTACTGCTGCTTGATTTACAATCTTAGATAGTCTGTATAATGCATAGGAAAATTTATTTAGTTTTTTACACACCGTGTCAATTTGAGTTTTCCATGACATATTTTTGTCAATCCATAGTCCTAAGAATTTGATGGTATCTGTTTCCTCTATTTTTTTCATTTCGTAATTTACATTTAATGTCAAAGGGGTTTTTCTTTGGGAATAACTGACTATTTTTGTTTTATCTAAATTAATTATGAGATTATTAGATGTTAACCAATTTATAATGTCATTTAAAGTATCGTTTATGTAATTTTCAAATGTGTTGATGTCAGTCGGAGAAAATACAGCAGTGCTATCATCAGCAAAAAGAACTAACGGAATTTTCACGGCTCTTGGTAAATCGTTTATATAAATAAGGAAAAGCAAGGGACCCAAAACACTTCCCTGCGGCACGCCATATGTAACATCGCTCGGGCCTGATAAATACTGCACTTCAGTTTCCGTCGCAAAAGAAAGCTTATTTATTTGAGTTATTTGTAATCTGTGGCTTAAATACGATTTTATCAAGTCTAGAGCATTACCCCGTATGCCGTATCTATACAGTTTTTCGATCAGTAATTTATGATCCACATGGTCGAAAGCTTTGGTCATGTCCATGTACATAGCCGTTACTGGTGTCCTATTGTTCATATTTTTGTAAATCTTAATAAGAAGATCGTAGATGGCCATATTGATAGTTTTGCTTTTACGGAATCCATTTTGTTCACTGACAAAAAGATTATGTTTTTCAAAATAGTTATAAATGCTATTGTAGATTACTTTTTCAATTATTTTGGAAAAAATAGGAATTAAAGCTATTGGCCTGTAGCAAGAGATATCCTCCTTTTTACCCTTTTTGAACAAAGGCTTGATGATTGATACTTTTAGCTTACTGGGAAATTTTCCGTTTAGGATGCATAGATTAATCAAGTAGCTTAGAACCGGACTAATGGATAATGCAACGTACTTTATAATTGACGTAGATATGTTATCGTATCCAGTACTATGTGTATTTTTTAAAGATTTTATGATTTTAAATATGTCATTTGGAATGGTAGGACTTATAAATAAGGAATTATAATTATTATCAATCAATGTCAGCGTTTTATTTTGATGTGATGTCAAAGAATTCAATGTTGAAGGGTTTGTAGGTTTAACAAGATTAACAAAGTAAGTATTAAAAGCTTCAGCAATTTGTTGCGGATCCGTTATAGATTTGCCATTTAGATTTATTCGTACAATGTCTTCTTTAGGAATATTGTGTTTTGTGGAGTTAATTATCTTCCAGGGTTTTAGTTTTATTACTGGATTGTTTTATACTGTAGTCATTTTGCGATTTTTGAGTCAAGTTAATTATTCTCTTCAGCCTTGAAGAATAATTTTTGAATTTATTATGATCCGCCTTATTCGACGTTTTGCGATACGTCCATAACAATTCTCTCTTCCGTCGACAGCATTTGGCTATTCCCCTTGAGATCCATGTAGGTTTTTTGGTTGGTGTATTTCTTATTCTTATAACAGGAAAGCAAAGATTATAAAACAACTGAAAGTGATCAAAAAAATTATTAAAAGCTATTTCTGCATCGTTTTCGCCAAAAACGTCAGAAAACGTCAGACTTTCTATACTACGATATATATACTATTTGTACGATTTGGGCCATAAGTAATATAAAAAAAAGACACTGTTCTTAAAAATGAACGTTGGGAATAATAATAATAAATATCTTGCGACAACTCACACACGGCCATCTGATCCCAAGCTAAGCAGAGCTTGTGTTATGGTAACCAGACAACTGATATACATACTTATATCATTTATAAATACATACATACTTATTATAGATAAATTAGGAATCTATAGGAAGAGAAATTAATCAAAGCGGTGACAGTTATTTTATATTTATTCTATTACTATTAAAATGGGTAAAATATTAATCAACCAATGTTAATTGAAAAATTTAGCTAGATACTTCATTAAACTATAATTGTGATTATAAAGACTGTTGATAATGAACATTACTCTAGATTTATTAGTAAATATTACTTTAATTTTGTTTTCTGCTTGAAAATGATAATAAGTGTTAATTACGTAGGGTGTTCTGAAAGTCGTGAGATATTTAATAAAAATATTACTAAGGCGAATGGTCGACGCGAGCATATAGTTGGATTGTTTATGTTATAAATGTTAGAACATACGTTAGTATCAGTTGTCATTTGATTGCATTCAGTATTGCCGCAGAGCGTGTTCGAACAAGTTCACTATAATGGCTTGGTGTCCAGTTTACTTATTGTGTCACATAAAATACTATGCAATTCTTCAAAACACTCTTGCGTCATTTTGAAGTAGGCGTAAAACTTATCTTCATGGGGTAAAATTTCGCGGCATAGTCAATGATACTCCCCATAATTACGATGTTTTATATTTAATTCATGCACCCATTTCCGTTGTTTTTTCATAGTTAGCGCAAATAAGAGCAAGACCGTTTCCACGTCTGAATCGCTCAATATCTTTTTGATGAATGAATCGCGTCACGACACGGTCGGCGTGAAGGGGCGCGGCGGGACGGGACGTGATCGCGCCGGCAGTGTGACCGCTGCCGCCGCGCCAGCGCAGCGTCGCCGCCTCGTCACGCCGCGCCCCGTCGCGACACGGTCGGCGTGAAGGGGCGTGGCGGGACGGGACGTGATCGCGCCCGTAGTGTGACCGATGCCGCCGCGCCAGCACAGCGTCGCCGCCCCGTCACGCCGCGCCCCGTCGCGACACGGTCGGCGTGAAGGGGCGTGGCGGGACGGGACGTGATCGCGCCCGCAGTGTGACCGCTGCCGCCGCGCCAGCGCAGCGTCGCCGCCCCGTTACGCCGCGCCCCGTTGCGACACGGTCGGCATGAAGGGGCGCGGCGGGACGGGACGTGATCGCGCCCGCAGTGTGACCGCTGCCGCCGCGCCAGCGCAGCGTCGCCGCCTCGTCACGCCGCGCCCCGTCGCGACACGGTCGGCGTGAAGGGGCGTGGCGGGACGGGACGTGATCGCGCCGGCAGTGTGACCGCTGCCGCCGCGCCAGCGCAGCGTCGCTGCCCCGTTACGCCGCGCCCCGTTGCGACACGGTCGGCATGAAGGGGCGCGGCGGGACGGGACGTGATCGCGCCCGCAGTGTGACCGCTGCCGCCGCGCCAGCGCAGCGTCGCCGCCTCGTCACGCCGCGCCCCGTCGCGACACGGTCGGCGTAAAGGGGCGTGGCGGGACGGGACGTGATCGCGCCCGCAGTGTGACCGATGCCGCCGCGCCAGCACAGCGTCGCCGCCCCGTCACGCCGCGCCCCGTCGCGACACGGTCGGCGTGAAGGGGCGCGGCGGGACGGGACGTGATCGCGCCCGCAGTGTGACTGCTGCCGCCGCGCCAGCGCAGCGTCGCCGCCTCGTCACGCCGCGCCCCGTCGCGACACGGTCGGCGTGAAGGGGCGTGGCGGGACGGGACGTGATCGCGCCCGTAGTGTGACCGATGCCGCTGCGCCAGCACAGCGTCGCCGCCCCGTCACGCCGCGCCCCGTCGCGACACGGTCGGCGTGAAGGGGCGCGGCGGGACGGAACGTGATCGCGCCCGCAGTGTGACCGCTGCCGCCGCGCCAGCGCAGCGTCGCCGCCCCGTTACGCCGCGCCCCGTTGCGACACGGTCGGCATGAAGGGGCGCGGCGGGACGGGACGTGATCGCGCCCGCAGTGTGACCGCTGCCGCCACGCCAGCGCAGCGTCGCCGCCCCGTCACGCCGCGCCCCGTCACGCCACGCCGGCTGTGTGTAGAGACCTTAAATTAACACCGTCAAGGGCGCTATACGGCTTAATAGCCGTCATAACAATTAAACTTCTATTGCGTCTCGTTTACCGCACGTGAACCTGTTAATGTTTCTTTTGAGTAATTAATTTTAATATTTAGGGTATCTTTCTCCAAGGCCTGTTCAATATTTCTGCCCTGTAAATTTCAGTAGGTACCTATTTGTATTACTTAAACAATTATTTATTAATAATGTAAAGATGTCCATAGTAGCTACACAGCCACATACTACCTACCGTACCATATCAATCATACTGAAGTGTATAACAGCCCTAAAGATGTCCATAGTAGCTACACAGCCACATACTACCTACCGCACCATATCAATCATACTGAAGTGTATAACAGCCCTAAAGATGTCCATAGTAGCTACACAGCCACATACTACCTACCGTACCGTATCAATCATACTGAAGTGTGTAACAGCCCTAAAGATGTCCATAGTAGCTACACAGCCACATACTACCTACCGCACCATATCAATCATACTGAAGTGTATAACAGCCCTAAAGATGTCCATAGTAGCTACACAGCCACATACTACCTACCGCACCATATCAATCATACTGAAGTGTATAACAGCCCTAAAGATGTCCATAGTAGCTACACAGCCACATACTACCTACCGTACCATATCAATCATACTGAAGTGTATAACAGCCCTAAAGATGTCCATAGTAGCTACACAGCCACATACTACCTACCGCACCATATCAATCATACTGAAGTGTATAACAGCCCTAAAGATGTCCATAGTAGCTACACAGCCACATACTACCTACCGTACCATATCAATCATACTGAAGTGTATAACAGCCCTAAAGATGTCCATAGTAGCTACACAGCCACATACTACCTACCGCACCATATCAATCATACTGAAGTGTATAACAGCCCTAAAGATGTCCATAGTAGCTACACAGCCACATACTACCTACCGTACCATATCCATCATACTGAAGTGTATAACAGCCCTAAAGCCCTAAAGAAGTAGGTACGGCGACATACCTAAGCGGGCATTATCTGTACCTACAAACCCACTACAACCAATTATTTGTTTTTATCTCCATGTACTGTACACCCTAATTGCGTTACACATTTACAGTAGGAATCGGTTTCATTTTGACATTTCAACATCATTCACTGCGTTGTTTACGTTGTTGAGCAGACAATTTTTTCGAACATATGAAGCAATGGATTACCAATGCTTCAAAATCATTCAGATTGGTAGTATGTTACACAATTAGGGTGCTGGTCTTGGGTTATTTGATAATATTAAGTAGACACCCATTACCTAATGTGTACCTATGTAAAGTATATAATTAACTAATTCCTGATCTTTGAGGGACGGTAAAACACTAAAATAAATTATAATCTTTTAATTTGAATACTTAGGCCAAGTGGGGTACTCCCTGGACAGTTTGGCAAGTTGTGTCAAGCAAGTAGTACCTGGAGTTATGTTACAAACGTAGGTAAGTATTTACCTAATGCTTTTTAATAAGCACATTAATAATCTATTTCCCAAAACTACCATATTTAATAATAAATTAATTAGGTTCATTTGGGGTCCTCACAAAGGAAGCATAATAATATTAAACTGTAACTTACACATACTACCTAAGTGTATAAAATTTTACATTAAAATCCGTTAATATTGTTAGGACGGTACCTAGGTCAAGGTACACTCACCGCGAGCAGTCGCTTCTCTTTTGGAAACATTCGTTGAGCGAGCTACTGTTAAGCAACGAACATTCATCCGCATAACTAACATTCGTTCGCGAGCAGCTTCTAGAAAATTTGTTTTTCGCGCGTTTATAGGCAGGTAAGTAGGTACTCGCCAAAGCGTTTCTGGTCGTTTCGCGAATGAATGTTCGTTGCGTTGCGTGACAATCTCAGGTAATTTTCAAAACAAGTTCGCGAAACGAATACTCGCAGCGGGTAGGTACGGTCCTACAAACAGACAGACGAGTAATTACGTCATGTTTTACTTATTAAGATCTTGTCATTCAAAAAATATAGCACAGAGTGTCGGCAAACAAAAACAACCTTTATAATAAGTAACTACAAGACCTTTGTACCTGATTTAAGAGAGGAGAGCATTCCAGTGTATAAGATGGGTAAAATGTATATTATAGGCGTTCTTAAATCACTCCCCTTTCCAATAGTAGGAACTCTTCGCCTCCATACGTGTAGAAGAGTGCCAGTATTAGGTAGGTCTGTAACGCTGTCGGACGATCGCGACTAAGTTCTGTAAGTACATATGAATAATATAGCCTGTGGGCTTTCATCGAGCTTTTAGCTTTTGGTTAATGAGTGACGAAGCGCTGTAGTGGAAGGTTGCGCGTTAGCTACGGACAGGTGGTGACTTGCAGAGCCGCGCGCGGCGGCTAGAAGCGCAGCTCGGCGTCCCCGCTGCCAGCGCCGTCCTCGTCGTCGGCCGGCGCGCCCTCCGCCCCCTCCGCGCCCGCCTCGGACTTCTCGCCTGCAGCCACATTCGTCGCTCTTTAATTTGCAAGTAAGTGATAAGTAAAAGATAGAAAAAACGTGAACGAGACAAAAGCAGGCCGAGGCAGCACGGTCACAGTCACAGAACAGATAAAAGAGGTTAGAAGCGCCTTGTGGGCGGGGCGGGCACGCCGCACTTATGAGCAAACGCTCATAAGTCAACCAAAATTTGCTTCACGTCAAAAATATAAAACTTATACATACATAAACCCAGGTGAAGTATAAGTGGTATTGTGATTTAAAATTAAAAACTAAATTGTAAACAATAGTGCAAACAATTTCAAAATTTAAAAAAAAACGGCGCGCTACACGACGACGCTTCTAAAACGGCGCGCTACACGACGACGCTTCTAAAACGGCGCGCTACACGACGACACTACTAAAACGGCGCGCTACACGACGACGCTTCTAAAACGGCGCGCTACACGACGACGCTTCTAAAACGGTGCGCTACACGACGACACTACTAAAACGGCGCGCTACACGACGACGCTTCTAAAACGGCGCGCTACACGACGACGCTTCTAAAACGGCGCGCTACACGACGACGCTTCTAAAACGGCGCGCTACACGACGACGCTTCTAAAACGGCACGCTACACGACGACACTACTAAAACGGCGCGCTACACGACGACGCTTCTAAAACGGCGCGCTACACGACGACGCTTCTCTAACATCGTATTCCCTACAAGTTACACAGCTATTTCAAGTGTTATCTGTAATCACGAATTGCAAGTACCTACGGTACCGAAGATGTATTTGGTCGACGAGGCCCACTTGCACGTTTAATCGGGTTAAATGATTAAATGTATGGATGGCAGCACATCAAGCTACTACAATCTGTCAAATTTCTTTAATAGATTTTCAACTTTATCTGTAAAGCATTAGGTTCAAGATTGATTGGGAAAATTTGACAGTTTCGGGTAGCTTGACCTGCTGGCGTCTGTACCTAGTTTGTAAACTCGGAGTTCAGTAATTTACATTTTAACTCTTATAACGCGTTGTGCCACTAAAAAGTAACACCGGGTTAGATAACCTGACAATACTGATTTTTGAGTTGGGAACATTGCAGTTCAATCGACGAAACATAAAATATGATTGCAGTGTCTATGGCCTGATAGGTAAGCTGACCAAAAATTAATTAACGAACAATGAACGGAAATTTTATACCCATCTCTTTTACACTACATTACGATACGTAATACTTTCTTGTCTTAAAATGTTATAACATGTTATTTCATTTTAATCTATTGTATGAGCTTTCCATGGAGACTTCGTTTATTGATTGACAAAGGAAAAATATGTTTAAGTTATTTTTATAATTTGTATTTATTTTTATATGAGATCATAAATATGTCGTGCCCAGAACTTAGAATTGATCTTTTCATGAATTGTTCGACAATTTCATGAAATGATTGTATTTCATGAAATAGAACATCGACACATCATGATGTGGTCTGGCCAGATCATTGAATACTCAACGTTTGACGATATGAACAGTTAAACGCACGACTACTTCATGTGGCCAAACATTAGTGATCATATCGTAAAATAGTTAGATTATCCACCGATAGAGGCGTTAATGTCGTTTTGTTTTTGTTGTGCATTGGTCCTAAAAATACTATATAGCCAAGAAACTTATCATTAAACGTTGACGTTTATACGATATGGCCAATTTTAGCTCGCCATTTCATGAAACGCAAATTTTCATGAAATGACCGAGCACTTCATGAAATGATCAATTCTAAGATCTGGCCACGACAAATATATTGCCTGCTGACATAGTACCGAATTTTCACTTACTACAACGTGGAGCAATATAAAATATAAAATAAGTTATCAGCGGGACCTCATAACGTCAATAACGGGGGGCAGTGGCGTGCACTCCATACATGCAAATAAGCTCTGCATACCCTGTAGTCCTACGCATACATGCCCCTCTAAATGATAAATAACTATAATTCAAAAAAATCACGGTAATTTAGCTTACGCGCCATCTATTACTTTTTTTGGAACTAACTCGTTGGAGCGGCGAACATCCACCGCCGCGCGCACCGCGCAGTCAGCGCTCCCGTGGGCAAAAGCATTACTACGTCTTGCTTATTCTTCATACAACGCATCTCGTGTAGTACACAGCAAAAGTGTGACTGTGTGCGTGAAAATGTGTGCGCGTGTTGGAGTTTTAGAAGCATAGCTTACATTGCAACCCGTCTAAATTGAGAAGCCGTAAAAGCACCGCTTAATTGTTCATTGCAGAGGGTCGACTTTTTTTAGTCGGATTGACCAAATGACCGACTACCAACTAATTCATTCTGTCGTATTAGTTCGTAATGTAATAAATTGCAAAGTTTTTTCGCCATATTGTTTTTCTTGGCGTAACTGTCGAGTACCTAATTATTTAGCAAGTTTATTGTAAAATATGGAAAATTATACATGTGAGACCAGTGCTGGCAAAGTGTGTTTATATAAATTAAAATCCGCCGCGTTTTCGTCGTTATCTTTTGAGGAAAAAGTTAGATTGATTGCAAAGGGAAAGTGTGCACCCTGGTTGGATTTAACTCAAAGAACTTTATGATAACTATTACTGGCTAACTGGTTGTGTACACACAAACACATTGTATTGTTTCCCTTGCATTTTGTTTACTAATCAAGATAAAAAGAATGTTTGGACCTATAGCGGGTACTCAGATTTAAATAATTTTCACAAAGCGGCTGCTAAGCATGATTCTTCTGAAAAACATCTAGAATCTTGCTTAAAGTTCCAAACTTTTAGTAAAGGAAGAATAGAGACTAGTTTGAATAGCCAGTTAAAGTTAGATATTGAAAGGCACAACGCGAAAGTTGAAAGAAATAGAAACATTTTCAAACGGTTGATTGATGTAGTTTGTTTTCTAGGTAGGTAAACAAGAATTAGCATTCAGTGTTCATGACGAATACAGCTTGTCGTTTAATAAACGCAATTTTCTGGAACTTGTAGATTTGTTGGCTAAATAAATATGATAGGAATTTGGGAACCCACTTAAGGTAGGTACAACAAGCTGAAAGTGGTAAGTTTTTTTTTTTCTTGTGCATACCCTGTGAAATCTCTGTGCACGCCACTGACGGGGGGCTGCTAAAACTAGGTTTATTGTGGTGGAGCAAGCACAGAGAGCTATCCTTAAGGTGATGTTTGGCAGGCCATACAGATTCCTTACTACCGAATTATATGCGGACTGCAAATTACTTACTCTGAGACAGCTCTTTGTCCTTCGAGCTACTCTCAGAATACATAAAAAATTCCTCCATCAGATCCTACTGAGCGAAAGCAAAAAATGTATGCCCGTCAGTACATTAATTTACAAAAATATATGTAAAGCCTTTCAGTTGGCTGGGCTAAATCATCATGAAGTTAAGATTAAAGTACAAAGTTGGCTACAGGATCAAGACCACGCTCGTGCAGAAGAACTACTACTCCATCAGCAAGTAGGCGTATTTAAATTTATAAACCTGTGCTACTGTTGTTTGCAATTTTTCACCTTACTTGGAACATATTAGCAGCACATACCTATACAACACAATCACAAACACTTCAACACACCCTCACGCAGACGCTAAACACTACTACACTCACTTCCATATACACACCCTGACATACATACAATCATTCTAACAAACACACATATACACCTTAAAAGTAGTTTCCAATAGCCCCTAGTGTTCCTTCGTTGTTAAAGGTCATTGGGCGTTTTGTTCGGACAGTTGACCCACGGCGTACACAAACAAAATAGGGCAGACTGTGCAGATAACTATCTCTGCAACACAATGGTAACGGTCGCATTCTTGTAGACCGCGGGAGTCTTAAGAAAAGAAAAAAAAACATCAAAACTAATGTAGAAAATTAAAACTTTTAGGAGTTCACTGCGAAAGTCGCGTGCGCCGAGCCAAAGCTTGAATTCAGCGAAATCTATGCGTATCGATAGTGTTGTACAATGTCGATATTAAATAAGTGTTTATGTATACACATAACAATGAATTATTCGTAATATTATAATTAAAATAATTTTGTTTATTACCACCAGTTAATGTGACTTATCAATTTAGTTTGTGAGTGGGTTTTTCGTCTGAAATTTAGTTTGAGCTTAGCCATTTCCAATGAAAACATACATTTTAAATTTTATTTTTAGGTTTCTAACAAATCCAGATACAAGAAAACTGTGGATTAAGCCGAGCATTGAGAATCCAACAGAGCGCATCCCAGCGCTTCAAGAAAACACACTGTTGGACTATTTATTCATAAAATAACATGATCCTAGTAGAGTTAATAAATAGATTTTCAATTATAATTAGTACATTCATAAAATAAAATTGCAATAAAATTAAAATTCACAACAATTGAAGAAGATTTGAAAGATTTGAAGTGGCCGTGAAGTTCAAACGTTCCCCCTTAATTTGACATTATTATGTATCTATATGTATTTAGGAAGTCCACACTATTCGTACCCGTCCCTCCCAAAATTAAAGCAAAAAATTGCAAAACCTAACTAAAGTAACAAAATTACAGTAATTTTATCGATATAAATAATCGACCTTATGGTCGCCATAACATATTATATGAGAAATACATTGCTGTTAGGCGTGTTGAGACGTCAAGCGCACGCGCGCGCGCGTGTGAGTGTGGTTTATTTGTGTGCGTAATGCCCGTACGTATTGGTCTCTTGGAGTGGGAGACAAGCGGCGACACGCGTTCTAATACAAATCAGGAACTATTTCCTTTCTAACCTCTTTTATCTGTTCTATGGTCACAGTCGTGAGTCGACGAATTAAACGAGTACCTACGAGAAGATCGTAGGTAGGTCGGCACTTACCGGGGCAGGCGGGAGCACCCTTGGTGCGCGAGCCAGGCAGCTCCTGGCCGTGCGCGTCCACGCACCAGCACACGGCCAGCGCGGCGTGGCACTGGCGCGGCCGGTAGTAGCCGCGCGCGTCGCACGCCGGCACGTAGGCGCCACCGCCCGCGCTGGCCGGGTGCGCGCGCGCGAGCGCCGTGCAGGGCCGCGCCGCGCGCCGCAGGCAGCCGCACCACGCCGCACGCGACACGCCGCCCGAGCCGCCCGCGCCTCCGCACGACGACAGGAAGGGCCGCAGGCAGCGCTCGCGCTCGTCGTGGCGCAGCGCATACAGGTTGGTGGCGGAGAGCAGGCCGTCGCCGTCCGTGTCGAGGTGCGCGAACATCCAGCGCACCTCCGGCTTGCAGTCGCTCGGGAAGCCTGCGGGGAACGAGCGTTAGTTCTGGC
This sequence comes from Fissipunctia ypsillon, assembly GCA_947568875.1. Lineage (NCBI taxonomy): Eukaryota > Metazoa > Arthropoda > Insecta > Lepidoptera > Noctuidae > Fissipunctia > Fissipunctia ypsillon. Next base: position 26,387,740 of record OX387649.1, read on the forward strand.
ACCTGTCTCTTGTCATCAGATGATCGCTGAAACCGTTTGCTTACCGTCCGCCGGCGGCGCTGATGCTCCCGCTTCGTCCATTAGAACCGAAAACCAGTCGAGAAGTCGATTCGCCATCTTGTCCAGCGCGCAACCCTCGGATCCTGTTGATGTTAATATTTATAGGAAAAAATATTGTAACCATAATAAGTATACCTACCGAATCGAAATCACTCGGAGCCCTTCATTGGGTCATTGAATTTATCATTATAAAAAACTTTTAGTATGTGAACAACTCGCCCATAATGGAACAAAGCTTAGCGGTGTCACCTTGTGCGAGTCGCCGTCTCGATTGCTTTTCCGGCAGAACCTCGTTGTGTGAAGACTCAGATTTTCGTCGCCGCCAATCCTGTAACAGTAAGAGTTGCAAAGCAATCATAATGATCGTTGTATAATACATACATACATACATAAACTCACGTTTTCCACGTTTTTCCGGCGTGCGTGTATGACCAGATGTATGAATGTAAACGAGGCAAAAGGAGTATGTAAGGATCGTTCCAGGTGGCGTTCTGCAGTTTCTGCCTACCCCCACGGGAAGAAGGCGTTGTATAATTTTCAATTAAAATTTCGCGGGCTACCTTAGAGCATCCCCCTATTAGTGCAATTGCGCCGATCGATTTACGAAATGGATTGCAGGTTCATTGTAACGTAATGTGGTGGTGCAGCTGCACGTTACGTACCGTGTCGTAGTCGTGCTGGCGCGCACGCAGGCGCTGGTGCGGGCGCGGGCGGCGGCGCGGGCGCGCGCACGGACAGAAGCCGCGGCACGCCAGGCGCACGGGCCGCGCGCCGCGCCGCACGCAGTTGTGCAGGTCCAGGCGGCACAGCGACGAGTACGTGCGGTTGTCCGAGCCGCACAGGAACTGCGCGCGCAGCCGCCCCGGGCATCCCACGCATCTGCGCAACCTTACTTTACAGTCGTCACCAGGCTACACACAGGAACTGCGCGCGCAGCCGCCCCGGGCATCCCACGCATCTGCGCAACCTTACTTTACAGTCGTCACCAGGCTACACACAGGAACTGCGCGCGCAGCCGCCCCGGGCATCCCACGCATCTGCGCAACCTTACTTTACAGTCGTCACCAGGCTACACACAGGAACTGCGCGCGCAGCCGCCCCGGGCTGCCCACGCATCTGCGCAACCTTACTTGACAGTCGTCACCAGGCTACACACAGGACTCGCTTGCGAACACTTCGGCAACTTTAACCCTAGATAACGAAACATTCTTTCGCACGACGATGCACCTCCACGCGAATGTCAAGTTCGCAAACAAGAAAGGAAATAATAATATGTTCATTGAATCTTTATTTAATTTAGAGGCTTTTGGTGTTACATACACACCTAGCCATGTCAGCCCTATCCCCGGCGTCAATTCATCACACACGAGATTAGTTCTTAATCGAATAAATTATTGCGTTTTAACGATGGTCTACCTACACCTTACTGTAGCTGGTTGGTGGTATAAGGTCGCTCACCGCTTGGCGTCATCGGCGTCGAGGTCGGCGTCGGCGTCGGCGTCGGCGTCGGCGTCGGCGTCGGCGTCGCGCGCGCTGGCGTCGTAGAATACGTCGTCGTTGTCGTCACGCTCCCACTGCCCCCCGCCGCCCGCGACCCCGCCCTCCCGCGACTCGCTCTCCCACCCGCCGCCACTTGCAGCCACTAATATGTCACTGGGGAGTTCAAAGAATACCAACTAGTGCATAGCCTTTTCTAGGCACGACTCCAGCCTCAAAATATAGAAGCGAAAGTATGCTGGCTGGTAGTTGGGCCTACCCAAGTTAAACTTATAACACCGCACTGTTTCCATCGGAGGTTAAAAATGGGAACCTATTCCTATTTTTAACCCCCGACGGTCACAGTGCGGTGTTATAAGTTTAACGTGTGTATTTGTATCTGTGTATCTGTGCGTCTCGTCTGGATGCGCCACCGTAGCTCCCAGACGGCTGAACCGATTTTGATTTTTTTGAAGTGAAAACTTCTATGAAGTGAAAACGGTGTGGAAGCTGTCAACATGTGCGTCCGCGAACATGCCCGATGCACTGCATCAGCGCGGCAGCCCCAACGTGTGCGTCCACGAACATTCCCGATGCACTGCACCAGCGCGGCAGCCCCAACGTGTGCGTCCGCGAACATGCCCGCCGCACTGCACCAGCGCGGCAGCCCCAACGTGTGCGTCCGCGAACATGCCCGATGCACTGCACCAGCGCGGCAGCCCCAACGTGTGCGTCCACGAACATGCCCGATGCACTGCACCAGCGCGGCAGCCCCAACGTGTGCGTCCACGAACATGCCCGATGCACTGCACCAGCGCGGCAGCCCCAACGTGTGCGTCCGCGAACATGCCCGATGCACTGCACCAGCGCGGAAGCCCCAACGTGTGCGTCCACGAACATGCCCGATGCACTGCACCAGCGCGGCAGCCCCAACGTGTGCGTCCACGAACATGCCCGATGCACTGCACCAGCGCGGCAGCCCCAACGTGTGCGTCCACGAACATGCCCGATGCACTGCACCAGCGCGGCAGCCCCAACGTGTGCGTCCACGAACATGCCCGATGCACTGCACCAGCGCGGCAGCCCCAACGTGTGCGTCCACGAACATGCCCGATGCACTGCACCAGCGCGGCAGCCCCAACGTGTGCGTCCACGAACATGCCCGATGCACTACACCAGCGCGGCAGCCCCAACGTGTGCCTCCACGAACATGCCCGACAGTTCAGTAATCAAACAATGTATCCTAGCCGTGTTGGGGCTTATTGGAATTGTCATGAGATGCACTCTGGCTATAAATTATTTTTAACCGACTTCAAAAAAGGAGGAGGTTCACTGTTCGTCGGAATCTTTTTTTTTATCTGTGTCCCCGATTACTCGAAGACGGCTGGACCGATTTGGAAAATTCTTTTTTTGTTTGAAAAGGTATACTTTCTCGGTGGTCCAATTGTCATCAGGTCAGGATCTGATGATCTGGGATCCTGGAGAAATCGAGGGAACTCTTCAATATAGGCACACCTATAGCGATTTGGGTATTTTTTATAGTAACTTGTGCATTTGCTCTCGGAAAGCACTATTTGGTGAAGTGGAACTGATGACGAAGACCACAGATGGTAAGATGGCCACCGGAACAACTCAATAATAAGTATTTCACGGGTTACGATTCCATTAAAATTAAAATTAATTAATATTCCTTTAAAATTATTGCTAAGCAATAGAAGCTCGTCACAATGCATATGGTGAAGTGGAGCTGATGGTGAAGTACCAGGAGAACTCCTCAACAATTAACGTCCCTGCATCGGGAAAAGCAATGTTTTATAAAAGGTGATGAGCAGTTGTCATTAGGCTATTGTAACTCAGATAAATTACAAACCGACCCACTAAAAAGTGAAAAATAAAAAATAAAAATTGCAAAAAAAAAACAACCGACATCCAAAACAAACACTACAAAGTGAAAAATAACTTAATTTCGGAAGCCAGTGGCAAAAACCTAAAATACAGATCCAAAGACACCAACTTCCGAAAAAGTATTAGTACCGAGTTTCGAGTTGATCAGACAGCGCGTTAAAATTTTTCCTTACGGTTTCTTACTGTTCTTACGGTCCTGAGTATTCCTTATTTGTTTTAAAAAACTAAAAGTGACAATTTTTATTATTTCCTGAGGCAAATATTGCCAAGTTTCAAGTGTATTAACAAAAGGAATAAGATTTTTCATCTAAACTATATCCCCGCTTTTCACCCCCACAATTTAAAAAAATCGTTTAGGATATTATATTTCCAAAACTTGACTCAAACATTATTTATACCAATTTTCGAGTTAATCAAGACACGCAGTAAAATCCTGCCCTGTAAAACTGACAACCCCTTTTTACCCCGTCAGGGGTAGTTTTGAAAAACCAATAGTAAGAAACTTTATTGCTTATATAGGCTAATATTCGTGCCAAGTTTCAAGTTTATTAACCAAATGAATAAGATTTTTCATCTAAACTATATCCCCACTTTTCACCCCCACAGGGTAATTCCAGACAAAAATGTGTGAGTGAAGTAATCGATTTTGCATTATAAGACCACACTGCAAAACATGCACACTAAATTCTTGGCACATTCACAAACGTAACTTATCCAAAGAAAATTTAACATTATTCAAAAAACACCTTCAATGTCTGTCTGTCTTTTTCAGAAGTTTTCGAAACAGACAACCCTAATGAGGCATACGATGAGTTTATAGATATATTTCGTTTATTTTATGATTTATGCTTTCCAAAACAATTAATTAATGTAAGACCAGATAAAAAGGTAAAATGGATTTCGCGTGGAATAAGGATTTCTAGCAGGAAACAAAGAAACCTACTTTGGAAATATAGAAAAGCACCTTCAAGCGAAAGTAAAAATACATTTAAAAATTATTCACGAAGACTAAAAAAAATAATAAATATCGCTCAAAAAGCTCAGAATAATTACCTTATTAATTGTTCTCAAAATAAATCAAAGGTCTCATGGCAAATAATTAATGATAACAATCGGGTAAAAGAACCTATTTTGCAAATAAATAAAGATAATAAACTAGTAAAAAACCCGAAGCAAACTGCTGAGTCATTTAACGATTTCTTCGTTGATCAGGTACAGAATGTAACTAGCAAACATCTGGGCAAGACAAGTGGCAATACTAATATCAGGAATTCTTTATTCATGCCCCAGTAATACCGCAAGATATTCTACGTGTAATAAAACATTTAAAAAATAAAAAAAGCTTTGGATACGACGAAGTTTCTACCGCGGCAGTAAAATTTGTTTCGGACATCATAGCCAAACCGTTGAGCCATATCATAAATGCATGCATAAGCTCAGGTATATTTCCAGATCAATTGAAAACAGTTGTCATAAAACCACTACATAAAAAAAACAATAAGGAGGACATGTCAAACTACAGACCAGTTGCTTTAATTTCAGTATTTTTTAAGATATTTGAAAAGATTATATATGAATCTATTTACACATTTGTAATTAAAAATAATATATTATGCGAAGAGCAAAAGGGCTTTCGAAAAAATAAAAATATTAACATGGCAATATTTGATCTTTTAAAAGTGATCATGAATAATGTGGATAAGAAAAATCCTGTATGTGCAATTTTCACAGACAGGACAAAAGCCTTCGACTATGTAAAACATGACACCCTGTTAAATAAACTTGAAGACGATGGTGTAAGAGGCAACGTACTAAACCTAATAAAGTCTTACCTCACGCCTCACGCCTCACGCCTCACTGATCGACAACAGTATACAGAAATATCGAGAGTATGTACCTACTAAAACTAAGCGTGAATTCAAATATGTACTATCTTCTAGTAGAATACCTAAATTTGGGGTTCCACAAGGTAGTGTACTTTTTTTTTTTCTTTGTGGATGGGAAATCATCAAATGACTTCTCCCGCTCTGGGCGGAGCGGGAGGGCGTGTCAGACTTTTACTGACTAAAACCCACCCGTGTTCCTTCTGTTGCCTGTGCCGGGGCCACGGTAACTCTTTCGAACATCCCGCAACCCTAGCTGGCATTGGCCCTAGCGGACCCTGTCAATAGTGCTGACATCTCTTTGAGGCGCGCGTGGAACACGACGCGCCGTCGACTCGGGCTTGGTCCTTACCGGACGGCGAGCTACCCATTGCTCGCCATCCGCAAGCCCGCGCCTACGGTGGAAGGTAGTGTACTTGGGCCATTATTATTTCTGCTTTACATTAACGATCTACCGCGTCAACTTCATCATCCAATGACTTTATTTGCGGATGACAGCACAGCGATAATTGAATGCATAGATAAAACGGAATACAAAAACAACACCCTTAAAACTATAATAGATTGGCTTAGTAAAAATAATCTAGTGAAAAATCTAAATAAAACACAAGTCATGCATTTCTACCAGCGGCTAGGGCCAGAAAATATTACAATTAAATATAATGACCAAAACGTAGATACAACTACAGTAACAAGATTCCTAGGAGTACACAGACAATAAACTGACATGGAAACATAATGCTGAAATCGTGTGTACGGCATATGTACTCTATAGCCTTTCAAAAAAAGTGAACATAAATACATTAGTAGCAGCATATCATGGTTTAGTTGCTTCCCACTGCATATTTTGGGGAACTGCAGTGAGAAAGAAAGAATATTTATTTTATTTAGGGCCCAAAAACGTTGCCTTCGATCAATGACAGGTCTTAAGACTACAGAAAGCTGTCAACCGGTTTTTAAATCTCTAAAGATACTTACATTGCCATCGTTGTATATACTAGAAGTTGCCCTATTCGTTAGAACGAACAAGCATCAGTTTACGTCAGTAGTGGATACAAGACAACGCTTAGGACCAATAAGGTCACAATATAAAAATCTACTTTACACAGGTGGTTACCAAACGTCTTTACTTAAAAAAAATATTTTAACCATGGGTCCTCTTATATATTAGGTTGGGGAAAAAGTCTTTTCGCATTATAGTATGTATGAACTTGTAATAAAATCTCTTTGGCTATACCTACTATTTGTATCTGGCTGGTTTTGGTATCATTGAAAGTTTAAATTTTAAAGAACATAATTCCAAATTTAAATTAGGAAAATGTGTGATTTTCATTTGTTTTTCGTACTGTCAAGATGAGTGAATCTAATGAAGAAATTCGATACATTTTAAAATTTTACTACAAAAAAGGTAAAAATGCAAGCAAGCCGCGAAAAAAATTTGCGATGTTTATGGAACTGATGCAGTGTCTGTGAGAGTAGCACAAATTTGGTTTAAGCGTTTTCAATCCGGAAATTTTGATGTCAAAGATGCACGTCGCTCTGGTCGCCCTATTACGGATAAAATGGATGCCATTTTTGAAAAAGTGGAGCAAGATCGGCATATCAGTAGTTACGACGTAGCTGAAGAACTGGGAATTGACCACAAAACAGATTTGGCGCATTTGAAAAAAACTGGGTACACAAAAAAGCTCGATATTTGGGTACCTCACGAGCTCACTGAAAGAAACCTAATGAACCGTGTACTCATTTGTGATTCTTTATTACGACGTAATGAAACCGAACCATTTTAAAGAAGCTGATAACTGGTGATGAAAAGTGGATCACGTACGACAAGAACGTGCGAAAAAGGTCGTGGTCAAAGGCCGGTCAGGCTTCACAGACTGTGGCGAAACCCGGGTTAACCCGCAACAAGGTGATGCTGTGTGTGTGGTGGGATTGGAAGGGCATTATTCATTATGAGCTGTTATCACCAGGCATGACCATCGATTCTGAACTCTACTGCGAACAACTGATGAGATTAAAGCAAGAAGTTGAGAGAAAGCGGCCGGAATTAATCAACAGAAGGGGTGTGGTTTTTCATCATGATAACGCTAGACCTCACACATCTTTAGCCACTCAGCAAAAATTAAGAGAGTTTGGCTGGGAGGTGTTAATGCATCCGCCGTATAGTCCTGACCTTGCACCTTCAGATTTCCACCTGTTTCGGTCTCTTCAGAATTCTTTAGGCAGTGTCAGGGTAACATCACGAGAGGACTGCCAAAACCACTTGTCGCGGTATTTTGATCAGAAGTCCCAAAATTTCTATAGCAATGGGATCATGTCCCTACCTACAAGATGGCAAAAAGTTATCGAACAAAATGGTACCTACATACTTTAGTTAAATGTGAATAAACTATATAAAATTTTTTTTTGAATTTTCTTAAAAAATGCGAAGAAACTTTTTCCCCTACCTATTATAATAAACTACCGATACACTTAAAAGAATTACCCTCCAATTTTTTTTTTTAAAGTTAACAAAACTGCTACTGGACAAGTGTTACTACGCAATTAAAGATTTTGTTAGTGACAAAACTTTCTGTTAATGGTGTGTATGCCGCTTTTTTTTTCTTTTTTCCTTTTGTGATTTAAATTACTGACATTTCTATCTCCAGTTTTATTGCAATTAAAATTTTATTTTTATTTTTTGCTATTTTTTTATTTAAATTATTGATAATTGTAATTTAATTTATTGTCATTTTAACTTAATTTGTTGACATCTGTAATTGAATTTTCTGACAATTTTAATTTGATTTGTTAAATTTGTAGTTTAATTTGTTGACATTCGTTAATTTAATAATTTTCTGCCATTTTTTAAATTGAATTTGTTGACATTTGTAGTTATTAGTATTTTTGTTCTCTTATGTTTGTTTATGTTTTTTTTTTTGTTCTAGTAAATGTATTATATAATATTAAATAAATGTGCATGCCGTAAGGCAAAATGTATCGGGACCCTCATCAGAATAACCACCATATCTGTATACCTACATTATTGGCAAATAAATGATTTCTATTCTATTCTATTCTATGCGCAGTAAAATCTTCGACAACCCCTTTTCACCCCATCAGGGGTAGATTTTCGAAAAACCCCGATACAAGTTATTCTTTATTTTTGGTCTTAGGTATAAATACTGAGTTTCGAATGAATCGGACTTCATGTTAAAATTCTTCCATACAAACTTTGTCACCTCTCAATCCCCCTCTTGGGGGTAGATTAGAAAAACAAAAAATTACAAAGTTCATAATTTACTTAGATAAGTATTCTTGCCAAGTTTCAAGTTTATTAACTCAAGGAATAAGATATTTCATACAAACGATTTCCCCCCTATCCATCCCCTTAAATGTCGAATTTCCAAAACCCAAGCCTTGTCCTAGTCCCAGTAGTTTCGGCTGTGCGTTGATATGTCAGTCAGTCAGTTTTTCCTTTTATACATACATATACTAGCTTCTGCCCGCGACTTTGTGCGCGTAAAATTTCTTGTTCTCCCGACCCACCCCGTCGCATCGCATCGTCTACCCGCGCTGTTATTTCGTTTTCGCTTAGCGCTCGTTCTTGCTTTTTTTCTTTTTGCTCAGCTTCTTAGGCTCCTAGCGTAATGTTACATACCCTATAGCCTTTCTTAAGAATTCAGCTATAAAATGCAAAAAGAATTTTTCAAATCCGAGTGGCAGTGACAGAGATTAGCGCGTTCAAAAAGTCGATGAAAAATAAAATGTGTAGGTAACTAATAGATTAAGTGCATTTTTCTTACTTTAAGCATTTTTATACCCGTCGTAATTTCTAAACGAAAGAGCCGATTCGAATAAATTAAAAAGGAATTTACATGAAGTTAATCAACCTTGATTATGAAACTATTTATTTGAATAAGGATTTATACCACGTTTATGAAAACACCTTCGCAAATAATGCATTATTTTATAACTTTGATTACCATTAAAAAGGTTATAGTGAGCCAAATTTAAAAGATGGACATATGCTATCGCGGACTTTTTTTAGAGCTTTTTAAGAGGAACGATTCCGTCATACATGACTTTTGTGTATCTTTAATCGAAGCTCTCAAAAGGATTTTTTTTTCCAGTTTTTGTAACATTTTTCATTGATGCTCCACTCCTATTTGTCGTAGCGTGATGTTATATAATAACCTATAGCCTTCCTCGATAAATGAGCTATCCAACACTAAAAGAATTTTTCAATTCGAACCAGCAGTTGAAACAAACTCTTCAGCTTCATAATACTAGTATAGACGTCGACGCCGAGCTGCCAAACTCTTCAGCTTCATAATACTAGTATAGACGTCGACGCCGAGCTGCCAAACTCTTCAGCTTCATAATACTAGTATAGACGTCGACGCCGAGCTGCCAAACTCTTCAGCTTCATAATACTAGTATAGACGTCGACGCCGAGCTGCCAAACTCTTCAGCTTCATAATACTAGTATAGACGTCGACGCCGAGCTGCCAAACTCTTCAGCTTCATAATACTAGTATAGACGTCGACGCCGAGCTGCCAAACTCTTCAGCTTCATAATACTAGTATAGACGTCGACGCCGAGCTGCCAAACTCTTCAGCTTCATAATACTAGTATAGACGTCGACGCCGAGCTGCCAAACTCTTCAGCTTCATAATACTAGTATAGACGTCGACGCCGAGCTGCCAAACTCTTCAGCTTCATAATACTAGTATAGACGTCGACGCCGAGCTGCCAAACTCTTCAGCTTCATAATACTAGTATAGACGTCGACGCCGAGCTGCCAAACTCTTCAGCTTCATAATACTAGTATAGACGTCGACGCCGAGCTGCCAAACTCTTCAGCTTCATAATACTAGTATAGACGTCGACGCCGAGCTGCCAAACTCTTCAGCTTCATAATACTAGTATAGACGTCGACGCCGAGCTGCCAAACTCTTCAGCTTCATAATACTAGTATAGACGTCGACGCCGAGCTGCCAAACTCTTCAGCTTCATAATACTAGTATAGACGTCGACGCCGAGCTGCCAAACTCTTCAGCTTCATAATACTAGTATAGACGTCGACGCCGAGCTGCCAAACTCTTCAGCTTCATAATACTAGTATAGACGTCGACGCCGAGCTGCCAAACTCTTCAGCTTCATAATACTAGTATAGACGTCGACGCCGAGCTGCCAAACTCTTCAGCTTCATAATACTAGTATAGACGTCGACGCCGAGCTGCCAAACTCTTCAGCTTCATAATACTAGTATAGACGTCGACGCCGAGCTGCCAAACTCTTCAGCTTCATAATACTAGTATAGACGTCGACGCCGAGCTGCCAAACTCTTCAGCTTCATAATACTAGTATAGACGTCGACGCCGAGCTGCCAAACTCTTCAGCTTCATAATACTAGTATAGACGTCGACGCCGAGCTGCCAAACTCTTCAGCTTCATAATACTAGTATAGACGTCGACGCCGAGCTGCCAAACTCTTCAGCTTCATAATACTAGTATAGACGTCGACGCCGAGCTGCCAAACTCTTCAGCTTCATAATACTAGTATAGACGTCGACGCCGAGCTGCCAAACTCTTCAGCTTCATAATACTAGTATAGACGTCGACGCCGAGCTGCCAAACTCTTCAGCTTCATAATACTAGTATAGACGTCGACGCCGAGCTGCCAAACTCTTCAGCTTCATAATACTAGTATAGACGTCGACGCCGAGCTGCCAAACTCTTCAGCTTCATAATACTAGTATAGACGTCGACGCCGAGCTGCCAAACTCTTCAGCTTCATAATACTAGTATAGACGTCGACGCCGAGCTGCCAAACTCTTCAGCTTCATAATACTAGTATAGACGTCGACGCCGAGCTGCCAAACTCTTCAGCTTCATAATACTAGTATAGACGTCGACGCCGAGCTGCCAAACTCTTCAGCTTCATAATACTAGTATAGACGTCGACGCCGAGCTGCCAAACTCTTCAGCTTCATAATACTAGTATAGACGTCGACGCCGAGCTGCCAAACTCTTCAGCTTCATAATACTAGTATAGACGTCGACGCCGAGCTGCCAAACTCTTCAGCTTCATAATACTAGTATAGACGTCGACGCCGAGCTGCCAAACTCTTCAGCTTCATAATACTAGTATAGACGTCGACGCCGAGCTGCCAAACTCTTCAGCTTCATAATACTAGTATAGACGTCGACGCCGAGCTGCCAAACTCTTCAGCTTCATAATACTAGTATAGACGTCGACGCCGAGCTGCCAAACTCTTCAGCTTCATAATACTAGTATAGACGTCGACGCCGAGCTGCCAAACTCTTCAGCTTCATAATACTAGTATAGACGTCGACGCCGAGCTGCCAAACTCTTCAGCTTCATAATACTGGTATAGACGTCGACGCCGAGCTGCCAAACTCTTCAGCTTCATAATACTAGTATAGACGTCGACGCCGAGCTGCCAAACTCTTCAGCTTCATAATACTAGTATAGACGTCGACGCCGAGCTGCCAAACTCTTCAGCTTCATAATACTAGTATAGACGTCGACGCCGAGCTGCCAAACTCTTCAGCTTCATAATACTAGTATAGACGTCGACGCCGAGCTGCCAAACTCTTCAGCTTCATAATACTAGTATAGACGTCGACGCCGAGCTGCCAAACTCTTCAGCTTCATAATACTGGTATAGACGTCGACGCCGAGCTGCCAAACTCTTCAGCTTCATAATACTAGTATAGACGTCGACGCCGAGCTGCCAAACTCTTCAGCTTCATAATACTGGTATAGACGTCGACGCCGAGCTGCCAAACTCTTCAGCTTCATAATACTAGTATAGACGTCGACGCCGAGCTGCCAAGAACCCGATTATAACCATAATACAAAGGTGAAAGCGCCGGTAGCCGCGAAATTCAAATTTTCTTACGTTTTTTGCAATTTGCAGGTCAGTATTAGGTTGTATATTGATTAAAATATGATTCGCGACCATAACAATATGTATTTACAGAATTATAATCATTAAAGTCATAAATACGACTCTCTAAGACCAAGTAATTCTATTGAATGACTATTTCATGAAATCTTAACATTTCAGGATACCGCAAGTTGATGTCAGAAACGTCATTCAAAGCATGTCAGATCGAATGCAGGCCGTTATTAGGGCTAGAGGAGGAAACACCCGATACTAAAACGTAGAGACAATGAACCAAATTTAGGTTTTTTTATTATTCTATAGTGTTTTAAAATTGATAGTGTATAATAAATAAACTTATTGGTGTTGTGACGTTTTCAATTTCAAGTTCTAAAAGCTGAAGAAACACTTACTGAGTGCATCTACGCTTATTTTAGTGTCAAAAATACATTTAAGTGCGAAATATGGTGAAATTTATATGTGGCCAAGTTTCCATGCCGGTGAGGTTAAGGAATTTTATTACTGATTCTGATATTATAATTCTGTAAATACACATTTGTTACGGTCCCGTATCATACTTTAATCAATAAACACCCAGACACTGAGCTACAAAGTGCAAAAGTCGTAAGAACATTTGAATTTCGCGGCTACCTTAGGGCTGCCCCCTAGGGCTTTTAAGTTTTCACTTTTATCGGCAGTCCCCATGATGTTTATTTTTGTTTGAAATGTGGCTTGATCGAGTCTTCTTAGATCACCTAGAATTTGCAGGATACCCAACTCCCTCACCAACTTACAGCACAGGTATTGTGTTTGGGCTCATTGGAATGGTCTCAATGATTAGGTAATAGATAGATGGTGAACAGGGTCTGATGATGGAGTAGGAAAGAGAGATGAGGATAAATTAGTAACTAGCTCCACTGTGGGAATAATACCTACAGCTGCGCAGATGTCGGCGAGGCGCGTATAGTAGGTAATAATACCTACAGCTGCGCAGATGTCGGCGAGGCGCGTGTAGTAGGTAATAGTACCTACAGCTGCGCAGATGTCGGCGAGGCGCGTGTAGTAGGTAATAGTACCTACAGCTGCGCAGATGTCGGCGAGGCGCGTGTAGTAGGTAATAATATCTACAGCTGCGCAGATGTCGGCGAGGCGCGTGTAGTAGGTAATAGTACCTACAGCTGCGCAGATGTCGGCGAGGCGCGTGTAGTAGGTAATAGTACCTACAGCTGCGCAGATGTCGGCGAGGCGCGTGTAGTAGGTAATAATATCTACAGCTGCGCAGATGTCGGCGAGGCGCGTGTAGTAGGTAATAATATCTACAGCTGCGCAGATGTCGGCGAGGCGCGTGTAGTAGGTAATAGTACCTACAGCTGCGCAGATGTCGGCGAGGCGCGTGTAGTAGGTAATAGTACCTACAGCTGCGCAGATGTCGGCGAGGCGCGTGTAGTAGGTAATAGTACCTACAGCTGCGCAGATGTCGGCGAGGCGCGTGTAGTAGGTAATAGTACCTACAGCTGCGCAGATGTCGGCGAGGCGCGTGTAGTAGGTAATAGTACCTACAGCTGCGCAGATGTCGGCGAGGCGCGTGTAGTAGGTAATAATATCTACAGCTGCGCAGATGTCGGCGAGGCGCGTGTAGTAGGTAATAATACCTACAGCTGCGCAGATGTCGGCGAGGCGCGTGTAGTAGGTAATAATACCTACAGCTGCGCAGATGTCGGCGAGGCGCGTGTAGTAGGTAATAGTACCTACAGCTGCGCAGATGTCGGCGAGGCGCGTGTAGTAGGTAATAGTACCTACAGCTGCGCAGATGTCGGCGAGGCGCGTGTAGTAGGTAATAGTACCTACAGCTGCGCAGATGTCGGCGAGGCGCGTGTAGTAGGTAATAGTACCTACAGCTGCGCAGATGTCGGCGAGGCGCGTGTAGTAGATAATAGTACCTACAGCTGCGCAGATGTCGGCGAGGCGCGTGTAGTAGGTAATAATACCTACAGCTGCGCAGATGTCGGCGAGGCGCGTGTAGTAGGTAATAATACCTACAGCTGCGCAGATGTCGGCGAGGCGCGTGTAGTAGGTAATAATACCTACAGCTGCGCAGATGTCGGCGAGGCGCGTGTAGTAGGTAATAATACCTACAGCTGCGCAGATGTCGGCGAGGCGCGTGTAGTAGGTAATAATACCTACAGCTGCGCAGATGTCGGCGAGGCGCGTGTAGTAGGTAATAATACCTACAGCTGCGCAGATGTCGGCGAGGCGCGTGTAGTAGGTAATAATACCTACAGCTGCGCAGATGTCGGCGAGGCGCGTGTAGTAGGTAATAATATCTACAGCTGCGCAGATGTCGGCGAGGCGCGTGTAGTAGGTAATAATATCTACAGCTGCGCAGATGTCGGCGAGGCGCGTGTAGTAGGTAATAATACCTACAGCTGCGCAGATGTCGGCGAGGCGCGTGTAGTAGGTAATAATAGCTACAGCTGCGCAGATGTCGGCGAGGCGCGTGTAGTAGGTAATAATACCTACAGCTGCGCAGATGTCGGCGAGGCGCGTGTAGTAGGTAATAATATCTACAGCTGCGCAGATGTCGGCGAGGCGCGTGTAGTAGGTAATAATAGCTACAGCTGCGCAGATGTCGGCGAGGCGCGTGTAGTAGGTAATAATACCTACAGCTGCGCAGATGTCGGCGAGGCGCGTGTAGTAGGTAATAATATCTACAGCTGCGCAGATGTCGGCGGGGCGCGTGTAGTAGGTAATAATATCTACAGCTGCGCAGATGTCGGCGAGGCGCGTGTAGTAGGTAATAGTACCTACAGCTGCGCAGATGTCGGCGAGGCGCGTGTAGTAGGTAATAATATCTACAGCTGCGCAGATGTCGGCGAGGCGCGTGTAGTAGGTAATAATATCTACAGCTGCGCAGATGTCGGCGAGGCGCGTGTAGTAGGTAATAGTACCTACAGCTGCGCAGATGTCGGCGAGGCGCGTTGTAGTAGGTAATAATATCTACAGCTGCGCAGATGTCGGCGAGGCGCGTGTAGTAGGTAATAATATCTACAGCTGCGCAGATGTCGGCGAGGCGCGTGTAGTAGGTAATAATACCTACAGCTGCGCAGATGTCGGCGAGGCGCGTGTAGTAGGTAATAGTACCTACAGCTGCGCAGATGTCGGCGAGGCGCGTGTAGTAGGTAATAGTACCTACAGCTGCGCAGATGTCGGCGAGGCGCGTGTAGTAGGTAATAATATCTACAGCTGCGCAGATGTCGGCGAGGCGCGTGTAGTAGGTAATAGTACCTACAGCTGCGCAGATGTCGGCGAGGCGCGTGTAGTAGGTAATAGTACCTACAGCTGCGCAGATGTCGGCGAGGCGCGTGTAGTAGGTAATAATATCTACAGCTGCGCAGATGTCGGCGAGGCGCGTGTAGTAGGTAATAATATCTACAGCTGCGCAGATGTCGGCGAGGCGCGTGTAGTAGGTAATAGTACCTACAGCTGCGCAGATGTCGGCGAGGCGCGTGTAGTAGGTAATAATACCTACAGCTGCGCAGATGTCGGCGAGGCGCGTGTAGTAGGTAATAATACCTACAGCTGCGCAGATGTCGGCGAGGCGCGTGTAGTAGGTAATAATACCTACAGCTGCGGGATGTCGGCGAGGCGCGTGTAGTAGGTAATAATATCTACAGCTGCGCAGATGTCGGCGAGGCGCGTGTAGTAGGTAATAATATCTACAGCTGCGCAGATGTCGGCGAGGCGCGTGTAGTAGGTAATAGTACCTACAGCTGCGCAGATGTCGGCGAGGCGCGTGTAGTAGGTAATAATATCTACAGCTGCGCAGATGTCGGCGAGGCGCGTGTAGTAGGTAATAATATCTACAGCTGCGCAGATGTCGGCGAGGCGCGTGTAGTAGGTAATAGTACCTACAGCTGCGCAGATGTCGGCGAGGCGCGTGTAGTAGGTAATAATATCTACAGCTGCGCAGATGTCGGCGAGGCGCGTGTAGTAGGTAATAATATCTACAGCTGCGCAGATGTCGGCGAGGCGCGTGTAGTAGGTAATAATATCTACAGCTGCGCAGATGTCGGCGAGGCGCGTGTAGTAGGTAATAATATCTACAGCTGCGCAGATGTCGGCGAGGCGCGTGTAGTAGGTAATAATATCTACAGCTGCGCAGATGTCGGCGAGGCGCGTGTAGTAGGTAATAATATCTACAGCTGCGCAGATGTCGGCGAGGCGCGTGTAGTAGGTAATAATATCTACAGCTGCGCAGATGTCGGCGAGGCGCGTGTAGTAGGTAATAATATCTACAGCTGCGCAGATGTCGGCGAGGCGCGTGTAGTAGGTAATAATATCTACAGCTGCGCAGATGTCGGCGAGGCGCGTGTAGTAGGTAATAATATCTACAGCTGCGCAGATGTCGGCGAGGCGCGTGTAGTAGGTAATAATATCTACAGCTGCGCAGATGTCGGCGAGGCGCGTGTAGTAGGTAATAATATCTACAGCTGCGCAGATGTCGGCGAGGCGCGTGTAGTAGGTAATAATACCTACAGCTGCGCAGATGTCGGCGAGGCGCGTGTAGTAGGTAATAATATCTACAGCTGCGCAGATGTCGGCGAGGCGCGTGTAGTAGGTAATAATACCTACAGCTGCGCAGATGTCGGCGAGGCGCGTGTAGTAGGTAATAGTACCTACAGCTGCGCAGATGTCGGCGAGGCGCGTGTAGTAGGTAATAGTACCTACAGCTGCGCAGATGTCGGCGAGGCGCGTGTAGTAGGTAATAATATCTACAGCTGCGCAGATGTCGGCGAGGCGCGTGTAGGTAGGTAATAGTACCTACAGCTGCGCAGATGTCGGCGAGGCGCGTGTAGTAGGTAATAGTACCTACAGCTGCGCAGATGTCGGCGAGGCGCGTGTAGTAGTAATAATAAAGATAAAAAAAGAAGGAAATAAAAATTAAATTTAAAAACCCCGACACAAACAAAAACATTTGGAAAGTAAAAAAGTAATATGTATTGGCCCTCTATGTTTATTAAGAGTTGTTCGTAACATTATTAATTACGTAGAGGTAAAAGTCAGAAATTCAGCATGTATTACCCTCTCCGCAAGATGTCCTTCTTGGTGGCGCAGAGCGCGGTGAAGGCGTCTCGCAGCACGCACACTTCGCGCTTCTTGCACACCAGCGCCCGACACAGCGAGTCTGCAAATATATTACCAATACCATGACTACCTCCTCCTTTCTTACTTTCTCTTTATTCCTCAACTTCTCCAATTGACAGATAGGTGAGTAATGTTCCCTTTGCCTTCATGCGGAGATAGACTGCTAACACAGGTACTCACTGTGGGGATCGTACACAAATCGGCGAGGTCTGCGCGAGTGAGCACCATGCGCCACCGCTGGCACTCCGGACTCCTGTCGAAATAACCAAAACTTGATCGTTATTTATTTATACTTATTGTACACCAGATTAAACATTACATAAAAATAAATTGTAAACTACAAAACATACAATTGGCGACCTTATCGCACACTGCGATCTCTTCCAGGCTACCTTAGAATGCAAAGTGATTATACCAATTACACCAGTAGTTATTGTGATTAACTTAACTACCTACCAAAACCGCTGCAATAATCAAACACCTATCCATAGTGCACTGATTTTTGCACGCATGACCAACGTTGGCCCCTGCAATCTTGTGTTCTTATCACGCACTACAACAGGTTGCCAAGCGTATTTCTCAGGCGCTCCATAATGCAGCGGCCACATTGCCGCGATAAGGCGAACTACACTTGGCGTGCTCTCTCTCACACACCGCTCGACGGGGGTGCGTCTCATATATATCATATAAAGTTATTTGGTATATTTTCATTTCAATAACGTTCACAAGATTTAATAAACGTCGCGGAAGCGATCGGCGGCGGCGATCTCTCGCGTCCGGCCCTGGTCCAGGCCATGGTACGGAGCGAGAGTACATGGGAAGCCATTACCTCCTTCTGCGAAGCAGTAATGCTCGCGAAGGAGGAACTACTAATCTTCGTGTTTTAAAATGTTTCGATGAACTAGTACTGTGCTCGTTTTCATTTAATGTCGTACGTTCAGATCCACATTGTATATCCCTGGAGAGCTATGAAGCCTCGTAACCAACCTCATCGCGGTCATTGTACGATTTCCTCGAGCAGTGACTTGTATGTAACGATCTTGTCTGCGCGTGGTGATGCGAGCTCGTCCTCCAACCAAGCCGCTCTGCCACACGACGTAACACACTTACAGTAGGAGTTTGGACAGTTCAACAACATTAATTGCGTTATTTACGTTGTTACGCAGAAAAAGGTTTCGAACATAACATTTATGAAGCAATGGATTAGCAATTTGCTTCAAAATCATTCCGATTGTGATTGATAGTGTGTTACGCAATTAGGGTGCTGAGTGCTGTTGGTTTTGTTCGAAATGGATACCTCTGTGCCTCATAATTTTTTTTAAAATTACTTTTAAGAAGGCTTACAGGTTAATTACATAATAATGGGTAGCTACAACACATTATCAAGTTGATAACACACAGATATATAACATATCGATTAATTAAAGCCGAAAAGTAAAGTTGACTGTGTGCAGTACATAGGTACATAGGTAGGTAAGTTAGTTTTGTTATCTTCGTATGTCAAACTATTAGAGTGTGTACGACGTGCACTGTATGTTTAAATACACGCAAACTAAGCGACAAGTGAGCCGTGGCCAGCGAGTAGACCGTGGGTCGAGGTAAAAACTTAAAAGCCGTGCCGCGACTTGTGACCCGCACCCTAATTGCGTAACACACTATCAATCAGAATCTAAATCATTTTGAAGCAAATTGCTAATCCAATGCTTCTTAAGTTCGAAAAATTTGTCTGCTCAACAACGTAAAGAGCGCAATGAATGTTGTTGAACATTCAAGTGGGGAGACAGTAGTGAGGTTAGACAGTAGTGGGGTCAGTGGGGAGACAGTAGTGAGGTTAGACAGTAGTGGGGTCAGTGGGTAGACAGTAGTGGGAGACAATAGTGGAGAGACAGTAGTGAGGTTAGACAGTAGTGGGGTCAGTGGGGAGACAGTAGTGAGGTTAGACAGTAGTGGGGAGACAGTAGTGAGGTTAGACAGTATTAGACAGTAGTGGGGAGACGGTAGTGAGGTTGGACAGTAGTGAGGTAAGACAGTAGTGGGGAGACATAAACCAATTAATTCATTCGATTATCACTCAATGTTTAAATATTTCAACACTTTGCAAATTCAACCTTTTCCAGCATTATGGACTGTTCCGCCGGCACCTCCAAATATGTTTTAAACTTTTGTACCTCGCGCCTCGTTATATCTAACGAAGATGATGAAGAAAATGAAGAATATGTCTTCCCCGTAATTGGTACACTTAATGCCTTTGTAAAATTTTGAGATAACTAGTGTCGAAAGTTCAGGTGGGTAGGGTTTTTTGTATATCAATGGGTGGGTACATGATTTTTGTATATCAATGGGTGGGTACCTACATGATTTTTGAAAATAGTTAATTAACTACTTCCCTTTAACTTTTAGAAAATTTGGTTACAGCGAGAGGTTTGTTAAAGTTTTTTACAAAAGCAGGCGCCTGAACAAATCATATTTAACTATAATGCAGTAGCTCATTATTTTTACAAAAGCAGGCGCCTGAACAAATCATATTTAACTATAATCCAGTAGCTCATTATTTTTACAAAAGCAGGCGCCTGAACAAATCATATTTAACTATAATCCAGTAGCTCATTATTTTTACAAAAGCAGGCGCCTGAACAAATCATATTTAACTATAATCCAGTAGCTCATTATTTTTACAAAAGCAGGCGCCTGAACAAATCATATTTAACTATAATCCAGTAGCTCATTATTTTTACAAAAGCAGGCGCCTGAACAAATCATATTTAACTATAATCCAGTAGCTCATTATTTTTACAAAAGCAGGCGCCTGAACAAATCATATTTAACTATAATCCAGTAGCTCATTATTTTTACAAAAGCAGGCGCCTGAACAAATCATATTTAACTATAATCCAGTAGCTCATTATTTTTACAAAAGCAGGCGCCTGAACAAATCATATTTAACTATAATGCAGTAGCTCATTATTTTTACAAAAGCAGGCGCCTGAACAAATCATCATCATCATCTTCCTGCCCTTGTCCCATGTTACTTGGGGTCGGCGCAACACGTTTTCTCTTTCCATTTTCCCCTGTCAAAAGTCACGCTACCATTCACTCCCTTCTCTTTCATATCATTCCTCACACAATCCATCCATCTTTTCTTTGGCCTTCCTCTCCCTCTCCATCCATCAACATTTATATTCATCACTCTTTTAGTCACATGCGTTTCTTCCCTCCTCTTCACATGTCCATACCAAGCCAAACGATTTCCTTTTAACTTTTCTGTCACTGGCGCCACTTTCAAACTTCCCCTTATATACTCATTTTTTACTTTATCCAATTTCGTCACTCCACACATCCATCTCAACATTCTCATCTCCGCTGCATGCAATCTTTTTTCATCCGTCTTCTTCACGGCCCAGCATTCCGATCCATACAGTACGACAGGCCTTATCACGGACTTATAAATTTTTCCCTTTAATTTGAGGGGCATCCGTGGGTCGCAAGTTGTTCCTGTGACCTGTCGCCATTTCATCCATCCTGAGTTGACCCGGTGTGCTACGTCTCGGTCTACTTCGCCATCCCCTTGGACAAACGACCCGAGGTACCGGAAGTCGGAGCAGCTCGGTACGGGCGTTCCGGCGAGAGATATGGGCACAGGACTGGAGAGACCGCCAAAATCACAAAACAAATATTCTGTTTTGGTCCGACTTAATCTCAGGCCAGCGGTCTCCAGTTTTGCCCACCACACCTCCAATCTGCTCTGGATCTCTAAGCCGCTCTCAGCAACCAGCACAATGTCATCAGCGAACAGCATACACCAGGGCGCCTCTTCGTGGATATCCGACGTAAGAGCGTCCATTATCATCACGAAGAGGTAAGGGCTGAGTGCTGACCCTTGGTGCAAGCCGACAGCCACATTGAAGCTGCTGGTAGTGCCCACTGTAGACCGGACTTGGATACTGCATCGACTGTACATCGCTCGAATCAACTGCACATACTTCCCTGGCACACATTTCTCCTTAAGGGCCCACCACAGAACTTCACGAGGCACTCGGTCGTATGCCTTTTCGAGGTCAATGAATACCATGTGCAGGTTTTTATGCGCACCTCTGTATTTCTCGCACAGCTGGCGGATAGCAAAGATGGCATCTGTTGTTCCCCGACCAGGCATAAAACCGAATTGGTTTTGCGAAATTTCACTCTCTTCTCTCAGTCGCCTTTCAATAACTTTTTCCCAAACCTTCATACTATGTGATATTAGTTTTATTCCTCTATAGTTGTTGCACTCCAGCACATCACCTTTGTTTTTAAAGATGGGCACCAGTGAACTGTTACACCATTCGTCAGGTATGGTTTCTTCCAGCAACAATTTATTGAAGAATAAAGCTAACCACGTCCATCCATGTACCCGTAATAACTTCCATACTTCAACTGGTATTCCGTCCGGACCTACTGCTTTACCATTCTTCATTTCATTTACTGCTATTCTCACTTCATCCATACTAATCATTCTCACTAACCCCTCATTTACTTGTTTATTCTCAAGCACACCACTCCAGTCATTCTCCTCATTCATCAGTCTTTCAAAATATCCCTTCCACCTATCCTTAATTTTCTGATCATCCGAAAGCACTACTCCAATTTCATTCCTTATACATTTTATCTGACAAACATCCCTCATCTTTCTCGCTCTAGCTCTAGCAAGCCAGTATAAGTTTTTTTGGCCTGCTGGACTATCCAGTGTGTCATAAAGCTTGTCCTGGGCTTTTGCTCTCGCTACCGCCACAGCTTTTTTGGCTTTTTTCTTTAGAGCATCATACTGACACTTTTTTTCTGTTTTCAAACTAACATTCTCATCTTCAACACTCTGCCATTCCTTGAACTTTCTCTTCTTATCCTGCAACACCTTCTGTATTTCTGTCGACCACCACCATGTATCCCTATCTATCGTACCCTTTCCTTTAGTCTCTCCCAAAATATCTTTCGCTTCACTCCTAATATACTCCGCCATTTCACTCCAACATTCATTTACACTTCGATCATGCATGTCCCCCATATCTGTCATTTTATCAACTACTCGCTCTTTAAATTTCTTCGCACAATCATTCTTCTCCAGCATATGCCATTTTATTTTAGGGGGAGGTCGCTCTTTGTTTTGATTGAGCTTTATTTTTAAGACCATTTCCATAATTAGGAGTCTATGCTGTGAGACTAAATCTTCTCCCGGTAGTACTTTGCAGTCTTTGATGTACTTTAAGTTGTTGCGTCGTACTAGAAAATAATCAATTTGCGTCTTGTGATTGCCACTTTTGTACGTAATTAGGTGTCCGTCGTTCTTCTGAAACCAGGTGTTGGCTACTGCCAGGTCAAGTGCGGAAGCGGATTGCAGCAGTGTCTCTCCCTCATTATTTTGGTTACCAAATCCCCACCCTCCATGCACTCTTCCATAAACCCCTTTCATTCTTCCCACATGTCCATTAAAATCACCTCCAACTATCAATTCCTCATGCACCGGGATGTTCATCAAAACTGTGTCAAAGTCCTCCCAAAACTTCTCTTTCACGCTTTCATCACATCCTACCTGCGGTGCGTATACGCTAATTACATTTAGTATTACGTTAGTATTACGTTTGAACAAATACGCCTGAACAAATCATATTTGACTATAATCCAGTAGCTCATTATTTTTACAAAAGCAGGCGCCTGAACAAATCATATTTAACTATAATCCAGTAGCTCATTATTTTTACAAAAGCAGGCGCCTCACATACGGCAAAATGACCACATTAGAGGGTCAAAAATTAAATATGTGAAATAATATGTACATTTATACTTAGATATGTTTCTTACTTAAAGGGTTACTTTGTGTTGAGATTTGAGAAGATTTCTAAGTGCCTACCTACCTAAAAGGTATTTACAGATTATCAAAATAAAATAGAATTGAAAATAAAATTTGTATATTTTAATTAAAGTACACATAATTATAAATTGTACATCAATTATGTTGTAAACAATGTAGTTAATTACTATCACTGTCGTCATGATCATCCGTTGATTCTTCGTCATTACCATCCGTTGATTCTTTGTCATTACCATCCTTGTCTTCGATTGTTTCTACAAGTGGCACGTCCAACTTTCCAGCACCTCCTTAGAAAACGGTATCCTTTTTTTTTATGGTTTCTCCTCTTGGATGCAATGATTGGATCGGAAGCATTAGCATCCAATGCACAATGTCGGTATTGGTGTGGATTCTGGAGGTTTTTCTAGCATGGAAAAGTCGTAAACCTTTGTATTCTTTTTGACTGGTTTCCAGCACATCTTCTGAAAACAACCCCACAGGCAAAGGTAGCTCCTTTATTATGTCTGCACCGTGTATTAATAGTTTGTGCACAGATGCACTCATTTTGTACCAATTGTAAAGTTCTAAGCACATTTTTGCAGTTTCGATGCTGTAGTTTTTAAAACTAACGTAGTGCACGCTAAATCCACATGATAAAGCACTCAGGATGTTGGCAAATCTTTCTATAATTTCAGGATCTAAGCCTGTGATAGCCCCAGATTTTGTAGGTTCAGCAAAAAACTTCCTTGCCGTATTCCCATCATTAGAGTTGCCCCCACCTTGCTTCGGTTGGTCTACCACTAATCCCATTTGCTGGTAAAATTTAATGGTTATTTCTTCTTTTCTCTTTTTTATATTTTCTTTGGCTTCTCTGCCCCTCGCTTGCCATTGCCGTAATTCTAGTTTATAGGAGATATGTAATAAGTACTCATAACATGTAAGGTATGAGTGCAGTACAGATATTCCAAACTTAAATGAACTTGTAGGATATTGTTTCTGTAAAAGTAAGTCAAGGTTGTTGAGATCCTTGGGTGTTGCCTTGCACACATTACACGCTTGTGACGACGAAGTGTCTGTGAGTACGTTGCATGTCTTTCCGTCCATCATTGTACATACAGGATGATGTTGGAATGTGTAAGATTTATCTCCAAGAGTGACTTCGTTTTCTTTCTTGGTGTGTGTTTCCCATTCGTGGTGACTTCTGACATTTGCAATGGAACGATGGTACATAGAATTATGTTAGTGTCTCCATACAATGAATTGTTGGCAAAACATTGCTTGTAAATCGAATGTTCACCACTCTCATCAAGACCCCACTTGTAAACGACTTTGATCGGTGAGTTTTTCTCGTGATCGTGGTGTAATAGAAGTACATCCTGCTGCGCATGAGCAAGTCTTTGTATTGTGTGGTCCAAAATATCTTGAACTGGAATTTGCACTTCAGTCTCCGTGATTTTTATGTTATTTTTGTAACACTGCCTTTTTGTTTGTGCTATGACGTTGTAAGCTGGATATATGTTGGCGCCTCGAGATTTCGCTCCTTTTTGCACATAAATGTAATCTTCTTTTCCCACGTCTGAGTCGATTATGAGCGCTAAAGCTTCCTCAGGAGAGTACGGCTTTAAAGCCGAATATGATGGCGTATCGTAAATTTTTTTCATGCGTTTGTATCTCCTAGGGCTTGTAGTTAAGGCTAAACTCACTAATTTGGCAGCTGTCCTTTTTCCGCTCTTAGTAAGGCTGGCTTGAGCAGCAGAACATAATAGCTCTGGGCTTGACTCAGAAACAAGTGGTTTCATTACCCTTCGTTTTGTTCGTAAAGAGCTCTCTTCAAAAGATTTTGCAGGTCTGCCTCTGGTCTTTTTCATTTGCAAATCATTGTTCGAGCTTATAGTGCCTACTGCTGGCAAAACCAAATCGTTCATTAACCATTTTGAATTGGATTTCATAAATCTTTCCATGTTCCAATTCGATTTTTTCCACTTTTGTAACAATTTTGAAACAAACACTTTCAAAACACAATTGATTTTATCTACACAGTCTTTTGACAGTTTATATTCACTAAACTTGTTCATTATGTAACTAGTTAATCGTTCCACACACTGAGACGATGATTGTTTATAAAAGTTTTCGCTTTTTAACACTAAAACCAGATCCATTTTTTTATATTGAATTCCGAGTGACTTGGTCCACTCCGACTACCTGTGAAAAAAAGGGTCTAGTGTCACAATGAGTTGGTTTGAGTTTCTAGAATTCACAGTATTAGTAGTCAACAAACACACAAGTGTAAATATTTAGGACAGAAAGCGGTACTAAGCGGAACTTTTTTTGAAAGTCTAAGGAAGTATATTTTTTTAATGAAAAGTAGGAGTGGAATGAAAGCGTCATTTATTATTAGATATATTGTATAACTAGGATGAAAAAATAATTAATTAATAAACATACCTGTGACCTCAATGTCCATAATGAATTTTTAGATTTTTGCACGAGTCGAACGAAAATAACACGTTATAATGCCTTCTGGTTTCGAATGCAACTAGCCGTACGCTGCACAACGCTTATCTGTCGGACCCTCGGGCGCCTTTGTTATAAGCATAACAAATGATGTTTATGGCCAGCACGATGGCCTAGGTACTTGACTCAAAGAATACAAGGAATTTTAGACCTCATATTAAAGTAGTAAAATCTATTTCTGACCTCCTAAAGTGGTCATTTTGCCGTATGTGCGCCTGAACAAATCATATTTAACTATAATCCAGTAGCTCATTATTTTTACAAAAGCAGGCGCCTGAACAAATCATATTTAACTATAATCCAGTAGCTCATTATTTTTACAAAAGCAGGCGCCTGAACAAATCATATTTAACTATAATCCAGTAGCTCATTATTTTTACAAAAGCAGGCGCCTGAACAAATCATATTTAACTATAATCCAGTAGCTCATTATTTTTACAAAAGCAGGCGCCTGAACAAATCATATTTAACTATAATGCAGTAGCCAGTGTTGGCATTAATCAATTAATTTTTTAATCAATTAATTAATTTGATTAATTTTAATCAGATTAAATTAATCATGATTAGAATAATCATGATTAAAAAAATAATCTTAATCATGATTATTGACGTTAATCATTAATCATAAATCATTAATTGATTAACTACCTTATGACTGATTTAAAAATGTTTATACACTTCTTTTGATCAGCTGCAGTTAGACATACTAGCCACTTTTTTTTAAATCTGGGGTAACACAGAGCTGCAACGGCTGCATATTTACTAGTTTCACTCGAAAGAGTGTAAAACTCTTCAAATCTTTTCTCTACGCTTTGTAGATATTTTTCAGCAAGTGGTTCACAGAATTTTAGATTTGGAGTAGTCGTGATCTTCTGTAATTTTTTTTTTCGTAATTTCTTACAATTCAATCGTAGGACATAGTGTAAATAAGTCAGTATGTTCTTTTGGGTTTCGTATGTTCGAATGAATAACGGAACCCTTATTTAGGAACGAAGTTCTGTAACGCGGCTTGCGGTAGGAGTTAACTGGTAGAAATCGTCACGACTCGACTTTCAAAGTGAAAATTTGGTCAAAAAGAAAATCCAAGATGGCGGCCGTGAAAATTTCCAAATTTTCCTTCATACGTGTCGTTTTCAAGGTTTTCGAGGGTGCTAAAACCGATAGTAAAGTCAAAATGAAAATCCAAGATGGCGGCCGTGAAAATTTTCAAATTTTCCTTCATGGGTGTCGTTTTCAAGGTTTTCGAGGGTGCTGAAACCGATAGTAAAGTCAAAATGAAAATCCAAGATGGCGGCTTTGAAATTTTGCAAGTTTTTCATCATGGGTGTCGTTTTCATGGTTTTCGCGGGTGCTAAAGCCGATAGTAAAGTCAAAATGAAAATCCAAGATGGCGGCCGTGAAAATTTTCAAATTTTCTTTCATGGGTGTCGTTTTCAAGGTTTTCGAGGGTGCTAAAACCGATAGTAAAGTCAAAATGAAAATCCAAGATGGCGGCCGTGAAAATTTTCAAATTTTCCTTCATAGGTGTCGTTTTCAAGGTTTTCGAGGGTGCTAAAGCCGATAGTAAAGTCAAAATGAAAATCCAAGATGGCGACCGTGAAAATTTTCAAATTTTCTTTCATGGGTGTCGTTTTCAAGGTTTTCGAGGGTGCTAAAGCCGATAGTAAAGTCAAAATGAAAATCCAAGATGGCGGCCGTGAAAATTTTCAAATTTTCCTTCATGGGTGTCGTTTTCAAGGTTTTCGAGGGTGCTGAAACCGATAGTAAAGTCAAAATGAAAATCCAAAATGGCGGCCGAGAAAATTTTCAAATTTTCCTTCATGGGTGTCGTTTTCAAGGTTTTCGAGGGTGCTAAAGTCGATAGTAAAGTCAAAATGAAAATCCAAGATGGCAGCCGTGAAAATTTTCAAATTTTCCTTCATGGGTGTCGTTTTCAAGGTTTTCGAGGGTGCTGAAACCGAGAGTAAAGGCAAAATGAAAATCCAAGATGGCGGCTGTGAACATTTTCAAATTTTTCATCATGGGTGTTGTTTTCGTGGTTTTCGAGGGTGCTTAAGCCGATAGTAAAGTCAAAATGAAAATGCAAGATGGCGGCTGTGAAAATTTTCAAGTTTTTCATCATGGGTGTCGTTTTCATGGTTTTAGAGGGTGCTAAAGCCGATAGTAAAGTCAAAATGAAAATCCATGATGGCGGCTGTGAAAACCATGAAAACGACACCCATGATGAAAAATTTGAAAATTTTCACAGCCGCCATCATGGATTTTCATTTTGACTTTACTATCGGCTTTAGCACCCTCTAAAACCATGAAAACGACACCCATGATGAAAAACTTGAAAATTTTCACAGCCGCCATCTTGCATTTTCATTTTGACTTTACTATCGGCTTAAGCACCCTCGAAAACCACGAAAACAACACCCATGATGAAAAACTTGAAAATTTTCACAGCCGCCATCTTGAATTTTCATTTTGACGTTACTATCGGTTTCAGCACCCTCGAAAACCACGAAAACGACACCCATGATGTAAAATTTGAAAATGTTCACAGCCGCCATCTTGGATTTTCATTTTGACTTTACTATCGGTTTCAGCACCCTCGAAAACCTTGAAAAGGACACCCATGAAGTAAAATTTGAAAATTTTCACGGCCGCCATCTTGTATTTTCATTTTGACTTTCCTATCGGCTTTAGCACCCTCGAAAACCTTGAAAACGACACCCATGAAGGAAAATTTGAAAATTTTCACGGCCGCCATCTTGGATTTTCATTTTGACTTTACTATCGGCTTTAGCACCCTCGAAAACCTTGAAAACGACACCCATGAAGGAAAATTTGAAAATTTTCACGGCCGCCATCTTGGATTTTCATTTTGACTTTACTATCGGCTTTAGCACCCGCGAAAACCATGAAAACGACACCCATGATGAAAAACTTGCAAAATTTCAAAGCCGCCATCTTGGATTTTAATTTTGACTTTACTATCGGTTTCAGCACCCTCGAAAACCACGAAAACGACACCCATGATGTAAAATTTGAAAATGTTCACAGCCGCCATCTTGGATTTTCATTTTGACTTTACTATCGGTTTCAGCACCCTCGAAAACCTTGAAAAGGACACCCATGAAGTAAAATTTGAAAATTTTCACGGCCGCCATCTTGTATTTTCATTTTGACTTTCCTATCGGCTTTAGCACCCGCGAAAACCATGAAAACGTCACCCATGATGAAAAACTTGAAAATTTTCACAGCCGCCATCTTGGATTTTCATTTTGACTTTACTCTCGGTTTCAGCACCCTCGAAAACCTTGAAAACGACACCCATGATGAAAAACTTGAAAATTTTCACAGCCGCCATCTTGAATTTTCATTTTGACTTTACTATCGGTTTTAGCACCCTCGAAAACCTTGAAAAGGACACCCATAAAGGAAAATTTGAAAATTTTCACGGCCGCCATCTTGTATTTTCATTTTGACTTTCCTATCGGCTTTAGCACCCGCGAAAACCATGAAAACGACACCAATGATGAAAAACATGAAAATTTTCACAGCCACCATCTTTGATTTTCATTTTGACTTTACTATCGGTTTCAGCACCCTCGAAAACCTTGAAAACGACACCCATGATGAAAAACTTGAAAATTTTCAGCCGCCATCTTGAATTTTCATTTTGACTTTACTATCAGCTTTAGCACCCGTGAAAACCATGAAAACGACACCCATGATGAAAAACTTGAAAATTTTCACGGCCGCCATCTTGGATTTTCATTTTGACTTTACTATCGGCTTTAGCACCCTCGAAAACCTTGAAAACGACACCCATGAAGGAAAATTTGAAAATTTTCACGGCCGCCATCTTGGATTTTCATTTCGACTTAACTATCGGTTTCAGCACCCTCGAAAACCTTGAAAACGACACCCATGAAAGATAATTTGAAATTTTTCTCTCTTGATAGAGAGAGAGAGAGTGAAAGTGTGAATTTCAAAGAAGAAAGTAGGAACGCGCATTTTCATTAGTGACGATTTCTGCCAAGCCGCGTCAAAGAACTTCGTTCCAATGAGTTGACCTACTGCCTACACGGCACGCTTACCTATACTGTGACACATTTTGGGTTCATGCAAGTTCACGCTGGCGAGGTAAGCGCACGGCTCGCTCCGTGGGTAGGTTGGTAGCGTTAAATACCTACTTCGCAGGGTCTACCTCGCCTTAAAATCGGTAGAAAAATCGGGAGAACAATTAAATAAATAAATGAGTAGTTAATAGTTAGTCAAATAATCAAATTAACGATTAAAATTAATGATTAAAAATCATAATCAAAAAATTTGATTACGATTAATTAATCATAATCAAATTTTTTGATTATGATTTTTAATCATTAATTTTTAATCGTTAATCAGATTAACTTTGGGCCTACACTGGCAGTAGCTCATTATTTTTACAAAAGCAGGCGCCTGAACAAATCATATTTAACTATAATCCAGTAGCTCATTATTTTTACAAAAGCAGGCGCCTGAACAAATCATATTTAACTATAGGTAATCCAGTAGCTCATTATTTTTACAAAAGCAGGCGCCTGAACAAATCATATGTATTTAACTATAATCCAGTAGCTCATTAGTTTTAATAAGGTACAGCACATTAGCGTTTACAAATCTTCGGAATATTGTACCATCTTTGATTTCTCCTTTACTATAAAGTATCCACAGGAGTTACAAAAAATAAAAACTTGAAACCTGACTTTTAGTAACCAGCAAACATTACTTTTGATGCGTGTAATTCCTTAATTAGAGGAGCATGTAAATTCTCCATCTCCCATGGTTTCTGATTTGTCCAATCCTACCTACCAACTAATATCCATCTCAACTCTCAACGGATCATCCTTTTACGTATAAATAAATTATCTACTTACTTACACAGTAGGTAGGTGTTTTAGATAAGTAAAGCTATATACAATTAAATATAATTGTAATAATTCATTAAATTCGATACTTGCGGTACTCAAAAGATAGCTATTATGGCTATTTGGCTGTCGTGAATTTTGACATTAATTTCACGATGTAAGTGATGTAACTTGTCAAAATCAAATTATCGGTCGGACTTTTCTCGTTCAGAGTAGGGTTTACGATACAACAAACGTCAAAATAAAGTTCGGTCGGCTCCGAACCGAGCGAACGAAATAGAATGAAGTTCGCAGTAGGAAACGTCTCGACCGAAACTTCGGATCGCTTCGGAGTAGAGCCCAGTGCAATGTGCATCACATCAGTCCGAGGCAGCCGGATACTCAGTTGTCTGCTCGGCACTAAATTACACCTCACTGTGGTAGATACTTATCTACCTGACACTACAAAAAAACATGAAATAAAAAAAACATATAAACCTCCTTTTTTGGCTTCTCCGCAGTTGGGTAATATGATACGTACCTATAGTTGATAATTTACCTAACATTATTGTTGCGATGCAGGGGTGAGGAGAGAGCCTGATGTCGTAGGTGAGTACGCACACATGGAAGGTGAGCTACCTACCTATACTGCACCGTGACACTTACCCGCTAAAAAGAAAATCTAAATAACAAAAAGCTAATTTAATTTGACCGAAAAACCTTCACTAAGGACACTGCTTGAATAAAATCAATAACTATAAACGTCGCTATTGTAAGTGCATTGAATCAAGTTCGCTCGAGCGTGTCTCGGCTGGGTCGTGGGTCGTGATCTGTGATCCACGTCCCTGCATCATCTGCCAAGGCGTACGATTGGATAGTGCTTGTCAGGCTCAGGAAGCGGTAAGCATTTTAAAAACATCCCAGGACGGTCGAGCCGTGAAGTAGGGCCGCGTCATGTCACCGTTGTGTGCCCGGGGAGGGGAGATGGGCCTCACCGCATCGTCGTCGAACTCGAAGTCCTGGTCGGAGCGTCGGGCTCCGGCCGCGGCCGCCGCGAGCGCCAACAGCGCCGCCAGAGTCACCGCCCTCACGAACGAGTGCATCGCGCCAGCACACTCGCGCCACTGCCGCGCCGTGCCGCGCCACGCCGCGCCCCCGCGCCCCGCGCCCCCGCGCCCCCGACCCGCCGCCCTCGTCCCACCGAACCTGCTCAAACTGCCTGATCGAAGCCTACAGCCGCTCGGCTTCTGAGATGAAACAAATATGACCAACATCAATTACAGCTATCACGTGATCAATGTACTACTCGCGTCTGTTGCGCCAGGTTTTGGTTTCCGAAAACGGAAATTCGTATAAGCAAAGTATTAGTTACTATTTAGTATAGTATTACATACATTTTATTCTATTAGAGGAAAATGATGGCGACAGATGAACAAATTGGTAAGGCTTAAACCCTCTGTGGGAAAATCGGAAGACGATAGTTCGGGTTCGCCGAACAAAATGAACGCGCAAATCCGAAACTACATTTCTCATAGCTCATTTTAGAGCAGTTTCCAGTTTTTTTAAACCCATGCTTCTTCTAGGAATCGATCCCGAACTCTGCAAAAAACGTGTCGAAAATGATACATTTCAATTAATTACCTGATTTGTTTTGCCCCCGATCGCAAAATATAGATATCGGGAGAATAGCGGTTACTTATTGGATTTAAACTGACAAAATTTTCTGGTTTTGGATTTGTGAACAACGTTTATGACTCCTTCAATAACATTCATTGGCGTTCGATTCGGCACCGAAGCGTTTCGAATGGTTGTGAATAACTATGCTGGAGTCGGACTGACATAGTGGCGTTTTCGTACAGACACTTCAGCATCTCGATGTACCGATAGTCAATCTGGTGCCGTCGAAGAGACTGCAGTACGTACCTACAGCGCATGTCTCGGTCGAATCGAAGGCTCTCTCGTACACAAACGCTAAGTAGAGAGACCGGTTATAGGTACTCCTCGGTCTTCTGTGTACCCTGCCGCAGCGAATGTATGTATGTGGTCTACGGTGCTCAGCTAAAGCCATTACGGTATGCAGCTTGTCAAACCTGCGCGCGAGACGGTTCGTGATGACTTTTGTAAACAGCTTGTAGACATGGCTCAGAACTGAGATGTGCCTTTAATTCTTAAGAAGGGCATTGTCTTTAAAAAAGTATCAGCTCTGTTCCATGTCTGTGGCATTTTGCCCTCGAGGATGACGGAATCAAAGAGCTTTTGAAGGGACTTAAGAACAGGTTTTCTGCCGGCCTTTAGAAGTTCGGCCGTAATTCCGTCATACGCCCAGCGCCTTGTTGTTTTTGAGCCGCTACAGAGCCATCCTAATCTCGTACAAGCTGATGTCTGTCTGGGATGTCTCCGGTATAGTGTCCAGGTCAGTACTTAAACATTTCTTTTTGAGCTGCAACAGAGCCATCCTAATCTCGCACAAGCTGATGTCTGTCTGGGATGTCTGCGGTATAGTGTCCAGATCAGTACTTAAACATTTCTTTTTGAGCTGCAACAGAGCCATCCTAATCTCGCACAAGCTGATGTCTGTCTGGGATGTCTGCGGTATAGTGTCCAGGTCAGTACTTAAACATTTCTTTTTGAGCTGCAACAGAGCCATCCTAATCTCGCACAAGCTGATGTCTGTCTGGGATGTCTCCGGTATAGTGTCCAGATCAGTACTTAAACATTTCTTTTTGAGCTGCAACAGAGCCATCCTAATCTCGCACAAGCTGATGTCTGTCTGGGATGTCTGCGGTATAGTGTCCAGATCAGTACTTAAACATTTCTTTTCGATCTGTGACTATGATCATGTTTACTTACGTCATTACGTAGTTTTGTTATGCTAGGTAATACTTACCTACATTTGGTATCATAAAGTTAGGAAGGGTGTCGCATCTGGAGTGTATAATGTTTGCATGGGTTGAGCGGGATCCGGCTCCCGCCCCCGCACCCCGCGCCCCGCACCCCGCACCCCGCGCCGCACGACACAGCCTTCACGGCTTCAGATCGCTCGAGTCGCACAGCTTCTTACCGCTCACCACCGCTACATAACAAGTTAGGTCTGCGCCTCAACCAAGCACTGGCGAAACGTATCAGTAGATACATATGAGTGAATGTCACATTTCATTTTTAAAATATAGATCATCATAGACCTTCATCCATCGCTTTCCATCAGGCGTGATCGAGGTGAAGAGCAGGCCCATTCAGCAATAAAACAAAAGATAAGTACTCCTAACGAGGTGCTTTGTTGTGTTTAAAAACCAGCCAAGTGCGAATCGGACTCGCATACGACGGGTTCCGTACCACCATAGGTAAATGAAATTAAATGAAAACGGTCGTTCTTACATAGCAACTCGGCGACTGTTTTGCTCTCAATACGGATTACGACAAATTCGTGAAGCTCCGAGTGCAAATTTGATTAACATTTGGGTTAAAAGTTTAGAACAAACAGGTTCAACATTTAAGCCACGTACTAAAGGTCGAGGAATATTGATCAGCTCAAAGAGAAAATGGCTATAATCACACCAGTATTATTGAAGAAAGTTTTTACGAACCTCCGCTCGCGATGGGAGGAGTGCCGCCACCGAGAGGGCCATCATTTAGATGATTTAATAAAAAAATAAATAAACTGCAATTAATAACAAATTGCTCAATAGTTTTACTTCACATATCCATGTTCTAGTTTTGCCCTGCGACATCGTTCGCGTGGAAGTCGTAAGATACAGAATATACTAAAATAACAGCCACATTTTAATAAAACTCCCTCGTCTCCCGACCCGTCGCGTTGCATCTCCCGCCCGCGCTATTATTTCGTTTTCGCTTAGTGTTCTTTCTGACTTTTTTCTTTTTGCTCGGCTCCTAAGGGTCGTAGCGTGATGTTAAATAACCTATAACTTCCTCGAGAATTGGGCTACTCAATACAAAAAGATTTTTTTGTTCACAATTTCATGGGTTTTAATTTTTTTGCGCGGAACCCTAATTATTTTTCTAAAATGAAAGTAGCCAAGTTACTCCCCGTAACATTAGCTATCTGCAAGAGAAAATCCCGTCAAAATCGGTCCAGCCATTTCGGAGATTAACCGGAACAAACAGACAGTCAAAAATGTTAAAAATTGCTTTTTTGTTATAAGAACCGTTTATACTTTCCTATTTCCTAGTAAAAAGTTGTTATTTTGATATTACAAACAGACACTTCAATGTTATTTATTTGTATAAGTAGATAGATATTTTATTTAGTTATTATGTATTTTAAATATACACGTCCTATTGCGCCACCTGTGTTTGTATTCTACTCGATGAGTTCTAGACAATGACACCCCACATGTATAAACGGTACTTCCGTTTATACTTTCTTATGTATTTAGTAAAAAGTTGTTATTTTGACATTACAAACAGACACTTCAATTTTATTTATTTGTATAGATGTGTGCTAAAAATTAAATTAAATTGGTATTGAGTAGAGTAGGCACAAATACATTTGTACTCTTCTCGATGACTCCTAGACAATGACACCCCACATGCCAGGGTAACAAAAAAAACCTAAAAGTTTCTTGTATGGGGACCCTCTTTAATTTTTAACTTTATTTTATTATTTTTTTTATGTCTTTGACATTTCTCGGGACCCTGGGGTCCCGGAACTTTGGAAGGCGTGTGAGGAGCCGAAGCCAACTCGCAGAGGCCCGTTAGACGCTTTCAATGAAAATGAGGCTACAACCGACGATTATCCCTGTTCGCACTATGCAAGTGCACTCAATGACAACCCCCGGTTGGTGTAGGACTATTGCAGGATATAGAAACAAAAATAATTATTAGGCTATGGGTTTGGGTGGCTAAAGTAGACTGGTTATCTAAAACTATGGAAGGACTATGGCCCCTGCCTGACCAATGTTTTATAAATACAATACACGGGTAAAATGGCAGGGGGTTACTTGCACACTCAATAATGGGCCCCTAGAAACGGTCGCTAGCACATAGTGTCGTAGCGACAAGGGGGCAACATGTCTTGAGGTGCTTAAGAGGAGTGGAGAGGTATTCCACGGCTATCAGGATAATCCCGGAAGTATGGTCAAGACCCCTACCAGCATCTTACTGGAATACTTCCTTCCTCCGAGCACGTGTGCTCTTGCGAATCTCTACTCAAGCCAGCCAATAAACGCCAGAATGAGGTGGGAGGTCAGTTCCTCGTCAGTGTTCACTCCAGCCGGCCAATAAAGGCAAGCCAGAGATGAGGAACATGACTTCTCCCGGGAGATAGGGTCCGTAGGGACGCTACTGCCCAACAGCTCGCCACATGCTGCCCTGCGGGTTTCTGTATCTCTCTTGGTCTGGCTCCTCATCTTAGACCTGTTCCAGCAGGATTATTTTTTTTAAATTTCATTTTCGGCAATAGAAATACACAATCTGTGAAAATTTCAACTGTCTAAATATTAAGGTTTATGACATACAGCCCGTTGACAGGCAGACGGACGGACAGCAGAGGTTTAGAATAGGCTGTTTTTTATATATTTGTATGGTAATAGGGTTCCGTTTGGCACCCTTCGGGACGGGACCCTAAAAAAGTAAATAATTTTGTGACGTGGACTTCTTCGATTCGATAATGACTGTCCTTACAAGCGCTTGATGGAGTGACGTGGAGGAGAGTGAACCTTGTACATCATACCTTACAAGCGCTTGATGGAGTGACGTGGAGGAGAGTGAACCTAGTACATCATACCTTACATGCGCTTGATGGAGTGACGTGGAGGAGAGTGAACCTTGTACATCATACCTTACATGCGCTTGATGGAGTGGCGTGGAGGAGAGTGAACCTTGTACATCATACCTTACAAGCGCTTGATGGAGTGACGTGGAGGAGAGTGAACCTTGTACATCATACCTTACAAGCGCTTGATGGAGTGACGTGGAGGAGAGTGAACCTTGTACATCATACCTTACATGCGCTTGATGGAGTGACGTGGAGGAGAGTGAACCTTGTACATCATACCTTACAAGCGCTTGATGGAGTGACGTGGAGGAGAGTGAACCTTGTACATCATACCTTACAAGCGCTTGATGGAGTGACGTGGAGGAGAGTGAACCTTGTACATCATACCTTACAAGCGCTTGATGGAGTGACGTGGAGGAGAGTGAACCTTGTACATCATACCTTACAAGCGCTTGATGGAGTGACGTGGAGGAGAGTGAACCTTGTACATCATACCTTACAAGCGCTTGATGGAGTGACGTGGAGGAGAGTGAACCTTGTACATCATACCTTACAAGCGCTTGATGGAGTGACGTGGAGGAGAGTGAACCTTGTACATCATACCTTACAAGCGCTTGATGGAGTGACGTGGAGGAGAGTGAACCTTGTACATCATACCTTACAAGCGCTTGATGGAGTGACGTGGAGGAGAGTGAACCTTGTACATCATACCTTACAAGCGCTTGATGGAGTGACGTGGAGGAGAGTGAACCTTGTACATCATACCTTACAAGCGCTTGATGGAGTGACGTGGAGGAGAGTGAACCTTGTACATCATACCTTACAAGCGCTTGATGGAGTGACGTAGAGGAGAGTGAACCTTGTACATCATACCTTACAAGCGCTTGATGGAGTGACGTGGAGGAGAGTGAACCTTGTACATCATACCTTACAAGCGCTTGATGGAGTGACGTGGAGGAGAGTGAACCTTGTACATCATACCTTACAAGCGCTTGATGGAGTGACGTGGAGGAGAGTGAACCTTGTACATCATACCTTACAAGCGCTTGATGGAGTGACGTGGAGGAGAGTGAACCTTGTACATCATACCTTACAAGCGCTTGATGGAGTGACGTGGAGGAGAGTGAACCTTGTACATCATACCTTACAAGCGCTTGATGGAGTGACGTGGAGGAGAGTGAACCTTGTACATCATACCTTACATGCGCTTGATGGAGTGACGTGGAGGAGAGTGAACCTTGTACATCATACCTTACAAGCGCTTGATGGAGTGACGTGGAGGAGAGTGAACCTTGTACATCATACCTTACAAGCGCTTGATGGAGTGACGTGGAGGAGAGTGAACCTTGTACATCATACCTTACAAGCGCTTGATGGAGTGACGTGGAGGAGAGTGAACCTTGTACATCATACCTTACATGCGCTTGATGGAGTGACGTGGAGGAGAGTGAACCTTGTACATCATACCTTACATGCGCTTGATGGAGTGACGTGGAGGAGAGTGAACCTTGTACATCATACCTTACATGCGCTTGATGGAGTGACGTGGAGGAGAGTGAACCTTGTACATCATACCTTACAAGCGCTTGATGGAGTGACGTGGAGGAGAGTGAACCTTGTACATCATACCTTACAAGCGCTTGATGGAGTGACGTGGAGGAGAGTGAACCTTGTACATCATACCTTACAAGCGCTTGATGGAGTGACGTGGAGGAGAGTGAACCTTGTACATCATACCTTACAAGCGCTTGATGGAGTGACGTGGAGGAGAGTGAACCTTGTACATCATACTTAATGAATAATACGCGGCAGTGCCTTGTTATTGTCGAGGGGTCATAAATGTAGGTATAATGTAGCCATCTAAGAGTAGGCAGTATGGGTCACTGTGGGTGGTAAATCAAAATATTTTATTTCACTTATGCCTACATGGACACTTATGAAAGGTCAGAAGCTAGGTGCACGATTCCAATTGATCGTTTCCTATGGAGAAGAACCGGCAAGAAACTCCACAGTTACTGTTTTAAATATTGGGTTGGCAACAAAGTATTGACTCACTTTGAAAAAAAAATTTCTTTCTTCTTATAGAATTGAACTAGAAAGTTCTTTTTTTAGATGAAACCTCAGATCAACAAAAAAAGGAAGATGGCGCGCTGCGAACAACAAAAGTGAAGCCACAAAACCGTGCTCCTGCAAGTAAAATACACGCTCACGCACACACATACAACTCAAACCATGCTCACCGCTCTTAGAACGTGATGAGTCGTCGTCTAGTTAACATAGTTTTAAAAAATAGAATTATGCCTTTCTGTGTAGTGAAAAGTTGTAAAAACAATAGTAAATCACATAAAAAGTCTCAAGGAATCACTTTTCACTTGTAAGTACTTGAAATAACATCGTTTTTTTTTATTGAATAAACTATAGGTTTTACGTTACTTTGAACAAAAAAAGCCAGTGAACGAATGCAGTGACATCAAGTGCGAGGGTTGCCATAATATGATTTTTTTCCCCCATTCGAAATGTGATTTCTTACATCGCGTTTTATTCCTATTTTCTTATTTTAATGTATCTAACATTTTAGCTTTCCTATTAATACTGAAACAAAAAGTAAATGGATAGTAGCTATAACAAATAGTCGAAATGATCCCGAATGGCTGCCATCGAAAACCAGCGTGGTTTGTTCCGATCATTTTGATAATAACGACCTTTATACAACTAATAATCATGGACTTCGCCGTGTGATCAAAAGTGGATATCCTAAAAAATTATGTACAATTAAAAAAAAGGATAATAAATCAATACAATAATTAAACACAGGCTGTATTTTTCCGATTTGATTTAGTTTCGCAGCTTAGACTAACATTAAAATACTACTGTCCCAAAATTTTATTTTTATATTTTAGATGTCATTTCCATCGTCCGTGATTGCTGAAAACTCAAAAAAAATTGTTTATTTTTCCGGAATAGAAGTCCTTCTAAACAATTGAGGTACAATACCATACTAAGCAATATTTTGCAATATTATCTTACCCATACATTATTACTCCCCAAATTATAGGGAAAAAATTTAACAAATGGCAACCCTTCGATACACACAGATAAAAAGGTGGCTTCACTTTTGATGTTCGCGGCGCTCCATCTTCCTTTTTTGTTGATCTGAGGATGAAACTAGAACATTCCAGAAGCTTTATTATTGAATAAATAAAAGGCGGCTAGAGCGCGTCTTTGGCAGTTTAATCCATGACATGGACCAGCACGCTATTCGAGCTGTAATATTTTACGAGTTTAAACGTGGCTCCAGTACGAGGCAGACAAATGCGAATACCAACAACGCATTTAGACAGGGCACAGTCACACAGTCAACTGTAAGTCGATGGTTTCGTCGCTTTCGATCCAGCGATACAACACTAGAGGATCGAGCCCGTTCAGGTCGACGAGACATATTGAATGTCGACATGCTGCTGGCAGAATTAAATCAAAACCCGGATGCTACTACTCGCAAGTTAGCGCAAGCACTTGGCTGCAGTCACACGGCTATCGACAAGCGACTGCATGCACTGGGATATCGGCGAGTGCTGGCAAAATGGATTCCGCATCAGTTGAGTATGGCAAACTGAGCTGCCCGAATATCGATTTGTCAATCGTTGCTGCTCCAGCCCAAACAAAAGGAGTTTCTAAGTGATTTAGTAACTGGATACTGTATAAGAATGACAAGCGTAAAGTCTACTGGTTACCACGAGAAGAAGAACCGCCAATCCAAGTCAAAGAACAAACTCATAAACGGAAGGTTTTGCTTTGTTGTTGGTGGGATGCAGGCGGTATGATTTATTATGAATTACTCCCCGAAGGACAAACTGTCAACGCCAACGTCTATGTTAATCAGCTTCGTAAGTTAGTGGCTGCTGTGAAAAAAAAAGGCGAAGAAAAGTCAACATCCGCTTGCTACACGATAATGCGCGACCTCACGTTGCTTGCGCCACACGTCAGCAATTGCAGGAGTGTCTGAACTACAGTTCCGCATCCACCGTATTCTCCAGACTAAGCGCCCTCCGATTATCACCTGTTTCACTCTCTTAAAAACTCTCTGCGTGGACAGCGCTTTAATGATTTTTGCGCAGTGGAGAATACACTGGATAACTTTTTTAAACAGCAGCCCGTTGATTTCTGGGAGCAAGGCATTCAATCTTTGCCAGATAGATGGAAACAAATTATAGATTTACACGGCGATTATATCGTCAAATAATAGTTTTTAAGGCGACCTATACCCAATAATGCATCACTTTGATCCAATAACAAACAAATAGTGATTGTTTAAAGCCAAAAAAATATATATTGTAGTTTACTATAATTACTTTGACTTTTTGTGGTTCAAAACATGATATCGAAAACTTCGCTCGATCAAAAAAAAATCGGAAGAGGAGTCTAATCGATGATTTTTTTGTTTTTCTAATTTTGCTTGAAGCTTATGAAAGCAATACTTTCAAAAAAATATATCTGTAAAAAGTTCATAACAAATAGAAGAACAATTTGTGGTTACATTTTGCAAAATAGATAAATTCATTTAATAATAAAATATTATATAATACAGCGGCTGGCGCACTGCGATTCAGTCGCCCGCCGGGCCTTGACGAGGTAGGAGCTATGTCCAATTTGCTAGCGCACGGCTGTTCCGCTAATTTATCGAACAATTCATTCGTAGGACATAGTGTAAATAAGTCAGCATGTTTTTTTTGGGTTTCGTATGTTCGAATGAAAAACGGAACCCTTATTTAGGAACGAAGTTCTGTAACGTGGCTTGCGGTAGGAGTTAACTGGTAGAAATCGTCACGACTCGACTTTCAAAGTGTGGTCAAAATGAAAATCCAAGATAGCGGCCGTGAAAATTTTCAAATTTTCCTTCATGGGTGTCGTTTTCAAGGTTTTCGAGGGTGCTGAAACCGATAGTAGAGTCAAAATGAAAATCCAAGATGGCAGCCGTGAAAATGGAGATGTCCGACTAATGGAACAGCGTCGGTCGCTGCTTCGCGATGTCCTGGTGGCGGAATGGCGGGACAGGCTCTCACGTCCTACCGCCGGCCTCGGCACCATCGAGGCGGTCCGGCCGGTGCTCGACCTTTGGCTCGGGAGGAGGCACGGCTCCTTGTCGTTTCGGGTGACGCAGGTGTTCTTGGGGCATGGTTGCTTCGGGAAGTACCTGTGTCGCATAAACAGGGAACCAGACGCCCGGTGTCACCACTGCGTCGACTGTCGGGAGGACACGGCGCGGCATACGCTGGCAGAGTGTGCCGCTTGGGAGGAGCCGCGCCGTGCCCTCATCTCTAGAGTAGGCAGTGACCTGTCGCTGCCGGCTGTCGTTAATTCGATGGTCGGCAGCGAGGAGTCCTGGGACGCGGTGGTTTCCTTCTGCGAGACAGTCATCTCGCAAAGGGAGAGGGAGATCACATCCTCTCACCCAGCCCGCAGCAGGCGCACTGGGCGTCGGCGGAGGGCGGACAACGCCCTCTTCCAGCCCCCCTAAATGGGTCCAGGGGCGACGGACTCGGGGACGTCCGTCGCCCCCCATACATCGGACCCGAGGTGGCGGCGCGTAGTGTTCCACGCGCGCCCCTCTTAGACGTCGCGGGGGGAGTCAAACACCTCACTCCCCCCCTCGACACGAGGAGAGGCCTGCCGTGGCGGGCCGGCACCAGCCGGGGGTTGCGGAAGGATCGTAAGTTCCCGCGACCCTCGGCGTAGGTGTGAGATGGAACACCGGGGTGGTTTTTAGTCAGTAAGAGTCTGACAGACCCCTCCGCCCAACCTAAGGCGGAGGACATCCATGAGGATATTCCACCCCGAAGCAAAAAAAAAAAAAAAGGAGAACTGGTAGAGATCGTCACGACTCGACTTTCAAAGTGTAAATTTGGTCAAAATGAAAATCCAAGATGGCGGCCGTGAAAATTTTTAAATTTTTCATCATGGGTGTCGTTTTCATGGTTTTCGAGGGTGCTGAAACCGATAGTAAAGTCAAAATGAAAATACAAGATGGCGGCCGTGAAAATTTTCAATTTTCCTTCATGGGAGTCGTTTTCAAGGTTTTCGAGGGTGCTGAAACCGATAGTAAAGTCAAAATGAAAATCCAAGATGGCGGCCGTGAACATTTTCAAATTTTTCATCATGGGTATCGTTTTCATGGTTTTCGAGGGTGCTGAAACCGATAGGAAAGTAAAAAAAAACACCCAAGATGGCGGCCGTGAAAATTTTCAAATTTTCCTTCATGGGTGTCGTTTTCAAGGTTTTCGAGGGTGCTGAAACTGATAGTAAAGTCAAAATGAAAATCCAAGATGGCGGCCGTGAAAATTTTCAAATTTTTCATCATGGGTGTCGTTTTTATGGTTTTCGCGAAAAAAACTATTTAATATTATAAAAAATTATAAAAAAAAAACAAGTTTTACAGCCGCCATCTTGGATTTTCATTTAGACTTCACTATCAGCTTCAGCACCCTCGAAAACCATGAAAACGACACCCATGATGAAAAACTTGAAAATTTTCACGGCCGCCATCTTGGATTTTCATTTTGATTTTACTATCGGTTTCAGCACCCTCGAAAACCTTGAA
Organism: Fissipunctia ypsillon; assembly: GCA_947568875.1. NCBI lineage: Eukaryota > Metazoa > Arthropoda > Insecta > Lepidoptera > Noctuidae > Fissipunctia > Fissipunctia ypsillon. The sequence goes on from OX387649.1 coordinate 26,430,650, forward strand.
AACGACACCCATGAAGGAAAATTTGGAAATTGAATTTTAAAAAACAATACGATTTCACACATTATTGTCTATGCATGGAGCTGAGGTTGCCGTTATTCTAGTCGCTTCAATAAATATACATTTTATATTGAATGATTTAAACTTTTAATTTTTTTTTTTTAAATTAGCTAATATATCAATAATTAGGTCGCCACAGACAAAAACTAATTTATTATCTTTAAAAAGTTTACTTTGTACTTCTTCCATAATGATTAAAAATAAAGACAAGTTTGAGACTGGTGGTCTATAAACACACAAGAAAGTATGGCCCTCAACCTCTGCACATGCTACCTCACATAAGCGATCAACAGAGCAAGCAGTGATACCTATCCTTCCTTGACTTATGTCTGAAACAACTATTACATGATATTAAGGTACCACCCCCTATTGAAGAGCAACGCACTGGCAACTGAAAAATTATTTACACAACATTATATCCGGTCTTAACTAGGTTTCACAAAAACATAAGATGTCCATATGGTATTTATCTATTAACAATTCCACGTCTAGGATTTTGCCAGAGAAGCGATTTACATTTTGGTGATATACTAAAATATTCTTAATATGTCGAGTCTAAAAGTTGAAAGAATCTATTACAGTATTATTAGATGTACTAGATAATACTGTTTCGTCACTTAACCTTATCTCACCGTGGCCACTGGTAAGATCCGCAGGCCAGCTCGCGTGCTGGTGCAGCGTGCCCAAGTGACGCAGCGGCAGTCTACTAGTTAATATTTGCTAAATCTCTTCGGCTTGGGAAATGGAACAACAGAATCACCACTTAGGTTTGTTAATAATATTTGCTAAATCTCTTCGGCTTGGGAAATGGAACAACAGAATCACCACTTAAGTTTGTTAATAATATTTGCTAAATCTCTTCGGCTTGGGAAATAGAACAACAGAATCACCACTTAGGTTTGTTAATAATATTTGCTAAATCTCCTCGGCTTGGGAAATGGAACAACAGAATCACCACTTAGGTTTGTTAATAATATTTGCTAAATCTCCTCAACTTGGGAAATGGAACAACAGAATCACCACTTAGGTTTGTTAATAATATTTGCTAAATCTCTTCGGCTTGGGAAATGGAACAACAGAATCACCACTTAGGTTTGTTAATAATATTTGCTAAATCTCCTCGGCTTGGGAAATGGAACAACAGAATCACCACTTAGGTTTGTTAATAATATTTGCTAAATCTCCTCGGCTTGGGAAATGGAACAACAGAATCACCACTTAGGTTTGTTAATAATATTTGCTAAATCTCCTCGGCTTGGGAAATGGAACAACAGAATCACCACTTAGGTTTGTTAATAATATTTGCTAAATCTCCTCGGCTTGGGAAATGGAACAACAGAATCACCACTTAGGTTTGTTAATAATATTTGCTAAATCTCCTCGGCTTGGGAAATGGAACAACAGAATCACCACTTAGGTTTGTTAATAATATAGTTAGTGTAAGATTGTATAAATAAATAAATATTTTTGGTTGGCAAAATTTTTACCAATTTGCAAATGAAGATTCAAAAGATTCAATTTCAATATTGTATCTTTTGGTACTTTCCTACAAAATGCCATGCATCGTCCTGAAGAAACCGGTAAACGATCAACTGGTTTGGTTTAGGTACCTATACCATACTTAGATATGGCTTTATAAAATGGGTAACTTTGCAGCAGTTTAGGAAGCGCGCCAACGGCAGTGGATATCTACACTACATCTCTGTTCTACTTGATCAATAGTACAGTCTGAGCAATTATTTCAACAAAGAATGTTAGTACGGTGACGGTTGGCATTCCCAGTTTAACTAGATCTGGCTGAATATGAAGCTAACCCGTACTTAGTTGTGTTCATTTATTGGGGTCAAACATTGCATTGTACGCGAGATTAGGACGCACAATGCGTGTAACGTAACGGCACATCAAATTTTCAGTGTGAGCGGCCGCGAAACCTCTGGAGCCGCCGCGCCGGCGAGGCGCGCGCCGCGGTCGATACGCGCCCCGGCGGCGCCCCTGCATCATCCGCGCCGACCCGCTGTCTGTGTGTCGCCACGGGCCCACATGAGCACTCGTATTCTGTTCGAGTCGGCACGAGACACGCCTCGCACTGGCACACCAAGCCCAGCGCTGGCGCACAGCGGTAAAGTACCTATCTGATAATCTGAAGAATGTGTAAACAACCCTGTTCAGATTAACTTCTTACGCGATCACTCACCAAAGGGAGTTTGTAACCCATTCATCTGTATTTAGAAGGTTTCAACTTTATGTTTCACCACTTTTTAACGCCCGACGGAAACCGAGGGGCGTTATAAGTTTTTCCACCAATTATTGTTGGAATAACATTAATAATAGTAATTGATTAAAATTGAAGTAAAAGCCTTTTTAAAAACAAGCTTTTAATCTAAATAAAACTTACGTTAACATAGAACTTCGAAAGGTATTTTCTTAAAAGCTTGAGGCTTATCTGAAGCTCACGCCTCAAGGTTTTAAGGTTTACCTAGGTCACTGGCAGTGTAGGCCCAAAGTTAATCTGATTAACGATTAAAAATTAATGATTAAAAATCATAATCAAAAAATTTGATTATGATTAATTAATCGTAATCAAATTTTTTGATTATGATTTTTAATCATTAATTTTAATCGTTAATTTGATTATTTAATTGTTCTCCCGATTTTTCTACCGATTTTAAGGCGAGGTAGACCCTGCGAAGTAGGTATTTAACGCTACCAACCTACCCACGGAGCGAGCCGTGCGCTTACCTCGCCAGCGTGAACTTGCATGAACCCAAAATGTGTCACAGTATAGGTAAGCGTGCCGTGTAGGCAGTAGGTCAACTCATTGGAACGAAGTTCTTTGACGCGGCTTGGCAGAAATCGTCACTAATGAAAATGCGCGTTCCTACTTTCTTCTTTGAAATTCACACTTTCACTCTCTCTCTCTCTATCAAGAGAGAAAAATTTCAAATTATCTTTCATGGGTGTCGTTTTCAAGGTTTTCGAGGGTGCTGAAACCGATAGTTAAGTCGAAATGAAAATCCAAGATGGCGGCCGTGAAAATTTTCAAATTTTCCTTCATGGGTGTCGTTTTCAAGGTTTTCGAGGGTGCTAAAGCCGATAGTAAAGTCAAAATGAAAATCCAAGATGGCGGCCGTGAAAATTTTCAAGTTTTTCATCATGGGTGTCGTTTTCATGGTTTTCACGGGTGCTAAAGCTGATAGTAAAGTCAAAATGAAAATTCAAGATGGCGGCTGAAAATTTTCAAGTTTTTCATCATGGGTGTCGTTTTCAAGGTTTTCGAGGGTGCTGAAACCGATAGTAAAGTCAAAATGAAAATCCAAGATGGTGGCTGTGAAAATTTTCATGTTTTTCATCATTGGTGTCGTTGTACGACCTGATGATGTCCAGCCAGGGTCAGCACAGGGCTTCGGATGGAACCAGGGGAGCCTTTGAATAAAACACAGCAACCCTGTTCCAACGGTATATTTCGCAGCTTGAAAAAAGGGCATTATTCTAAGTCCATATGATCCTTATATATTCGTCGGAGAATCTTAACACCGCGTGGTCTAATATTGGTACAACGCCATCTATCGAGGCACCGAGAACTAATTAAACAAAACAGTGTGCCTAGGGTATTTTCAACATAGTCGACATAATACTAACGAGGTTTTACATTCTCCCCCCATTAAGGGCAAGCATAAATTGACCTTAATATTATAACAAGTTGAGGCAACAACAAACATTAAATATTACGTACTAACCAACTAAACTAATGTCACATTAACAATTGTATAGGTATAAACTAAAATGGTAACAACAACAAAAAGAGAAAAAAAAAACAATTTGATTTTAACAACCGTGCGTACTTATTTATGCATTCTCCTTCCCACACAAATACACAAACATATTACACCAATTAAATAGGCTATTCAGTAACAGGAAGCAAACATAATTTAGATACAGGTCTTCTAATAATCGAGTTTTTCGTTTTAATAGTGACCACTCGTACGATCCCGTCATTACCTGGATGCTCTTCCTCTACTAAACCCCAAACCCAACGACACGGAGGAAGGCCGTCTTCCTTGATTAAAACCACATTTCCTTTTTTCGGAGAGGGAGTTTCCGAGGTCCATCTATGTCTATAAAAGAATTGCCTCAAATATTCCTGAGACCACTTTCGCCAGAATGTTTGCAACATACGTTGGGTATACTGCCATCTCTTTAACGAGCTTAAGTTAGAATTTTCAAAGTTATAATCTGGCGGCGTAACAAGAGGCTCACCAACCAGAAAGTGGCCAGGAGTCAAAATTTCCGTATTTTCAGAATTGGTTCCCAATCTAGACAGTGGCCGGGAGTTTAGACACGCTTCCACTTGTGCTAACACAGTTGCTAGTTCCTCGTAAGTCAGAGTGGAAGTACCAACGACGCGTTTTAGGTGATATTTCACCGATTTTATTCCAGCCTCCCACAGTCCCCCAAAATTGGGCGCATGAGGCGGAATAAAATGCCAGGACGTTCCATTAGTCCCTAAAGTTTCCGCTATCTCCGATAAAATACTATTCTTTTCCCTGGTAAAGAGAATACCCAGTTCTTTTGCAGCGCCTACAAAATTTGTGCCATTGTCGCTCCACACCTCCTGGCAATGGCCCCGTCTCGCTACAAATCTTTTGAAGGCCTGCAAAAATCCTTCAGACGTAAGGTCAGACACTGCTTCAATATGAACTGCACGCGTTGACATGCAGACAAACAAACATATATATCCTTTATAAGATTTATGTCCACGTCCCTTTGCTGTACGTAATTGAATAGGTCCAGCAAAGTCTACACCACTACGAAGAAATGCGCGAGAGGGTTTGGCACGAGCGGAGGGTAGCTGTCCCATCAGTGGATTACAGGTAAGCCCATTGTTTTTAACGCATAAAACACATTTCCGTATATGGCTGGATACAAGCTGTTTTGCTCCGAAGATCCAAAATTTATTATAAATGTAATTCAAAGTTAATTGTGTACCCCCATGAAGGGTTTGTCTATGACCGAAAGCAATAATTAAATTAGTAAAATGTGATTTTTTTGGTAAAACAATGGGGTGTTTTCTTGAAATATTTAACTCGGATGCTTCTAATCTGCCGCCTACCCTTAAAATATTTTTTACATCTAAAAATGGATTTAATGTTTTTAAAATACTTTTTGATTTAATTTGTTCTTTCTTTTCTAATGTCTTTATTTCCTCTTCAAAATGTTTTCTCTGACACAATCTCACGCAAGTCTCAAAAGCTTCATTTATTTCTTCGGTTCGTAAATAACCCTTCCACATTTTTTCAGATCTGATCTTCTTTGTTGCCAACATACGCTTACAATATGCTATAACCCTGGTAAGCCGCGTCAAAGTTGCATATCGTTCACAGATATCCAAATCTTCTACAACGTGATGGACTCCAACTGCCTCCAAGTCAGTGCTCAAATCTTGGGATTTATCATATCTTATGTTTATTTCCCGCAAGAAATCAGGTCCTTGAAACCACAATGAATGCTTGCTTAGCTCTGCAGGGAGCATGCCCCTGGATGCGCAGTCGGCAGGGTTTTGTTTTGTAGAGACATGCGACCATTGCCATGGATCCAACGAGGTAAGTATCTCTGACACCCTATTCGCGACAAATATCTTCCATTTATTTGGCAAACCATTAAGCCAAGCCAGCACAATGCTGGAATCAGTCCAAGCTCGCACATTTTGTTTCTCTATATGCAATACCTTTGCTACTTCTAGCAAAAGTCTTTTCAGCAATACTGCCCCGCACAATTCTAGTCGCGGAATCGACACTTGTTTTATCGGCGCGACTTTGGTTTTGGCAGTAACCAACGAAATCTGAATGTTGCCCGTCGAATCAATCACACGGAGATAAATGACCGCAGCATATGCCGATTTCGAGGCATCGCAGAAGCCGTGTAATTCTACTCTGGCATTGCTAGAGTTGGTACCTACCCACCTGGGTACCGCAATATTTTTCAACTCACCTAAACTACTGCGGTAAGTATACCATTCTTTTTTGATTTCATATGGGATTTCCTCATCCCATTTGATCCCAGAAATCCATAATTTTTGAATCTGCAGTTTGGCCAGTACAATCACGGGAGCTACCCATCCTAAAGGGTCAAATAATCTTGCGATTTCCGATAATACCTTTCTTTTTGTTACAGGTTCCTGCAGCGGAGACAACTTGACGGAGTACTGGAAGGTGTCGCAGCTTCTGTTCCAGGTAAGTCCCAGTGTTTTTATTATCGAATCTTGCTTAATGTTGATCTCTTTACCTACACTTTCTTGTCCTTTACACCTTTCACCGATTATTTTTTCCAGTAATTCATCACTGTTGCTCGACCACTTCTGTAAATTGAATCCTGCTTTAGCCAGTAACTCCTCTATTTGACTATAAATTTGTAAGCCTTCTTCAACAGTATCACAACCGGTCAGAAGATCATCCATATAATAATCGTTGAGGACTCTTTCAGCCGCCAGTGGGTAATTCGCTCCTTCATCATACGCCACTTGCTGCATCGCTCGAACCGCTAAGAACGGCGCAGAAGACGTCCCGAAAGTTACGGTAAGTAACTTATAATCCTTAATGGGCAAATCCTTGTGATCTCTCCACACAATGCGTTGAAAGTCTGTGTGTTCATCGGCCACGCGCACCATCCGATACATTTTAATTATATCCGATATTAAACAAATACGGTGAGTTCTCCACCGTATTAGTAAATGTCGCAAATCAGGTTGCAGCCCAGGACCGATCATTAAATCATCGTTAAGAGCTATCCCATTACTTCCCCTGCAGGAAGCGTCAAAGACGACTCGGACCTTTGTTGTGTCCTTGTCGTTTCTCACAACCGCATGATGAGGTAAGTAGACCGCATGTTTATTGTCTATATCCGCTTCGGCTACTGGCTTCATGTGACCTAGTAGTAAATATTCTTGTATTACCTCGGCGTATTTTGCTTTAAGCTCCACATTTTTATTAAGTTTGGCTTCCAGGGCATGAAATCGCTTTATGGCAATGGATTTTGATCCGCCATATTTGCAGCCTGGATCTTCGCTTCGGAATGGTAAGTTCACTATGTAACGGCCTTTTACGTCTCTTAGCGTCGTAGCTTCAAACAGCTCTTCGCATTTTATTTCTTCTTTTGTCATTTTCTGTTGACTAGGTGGTTCTTGATCTGTTTCCAGTTCCCAAAATCGTTTTAGTAAGTCCTCTTCCTTTTGCACTTGACAATGTAATGACAGTACACCTTCAGTTTCAATAGCCGATGAATCTACAACTCCAGATAAAATCCAACCTAAAGCTGTAGACTGAGCAATAAGCGAACCTGTAGGACTATGCATCAACCCTTCATTTATTATTTGACTGTACATCTCAGCTCCTAATAAAAGGTCAATTTTATTAGGTTGATGATACTTCGGATCAGCAAGATCAATCCCTCCTAGTTCTGACCATTCCAATACATCTACTTTCCTCGTTGGAAGGAGCGTAGTGATTGAGGACAGAACATGAGCCTTAAAGGTGAATGCGCAATGTGGATTGACTCTAGATCGAATTTTCATGTAGACTATTGATTTGGAAAGTAATTCTTGATCTCCCCCTAGACCAGAAATCTTACTTCTCAACGAAATCTTTTTTAATTTCAGGTCCTGAACCGTGCTTTCTGTGACAAAGTTTGCCTGTGAGCCTTGGTCCAGTAACGCTCTTAAAACGTGAAGATTACCGAATTTCGACTCTGCCTTGACTAGCGCCGTCGCTAGCAAAACCTGTTTACAAATTTTACCTGTCGAAAAACAGCTAACTACCGACGTTTGGTTCTCTGTTTTTTCAGCAGAACCCCTTGCCTTAGGAGATTCCGGCTCCTGCTGCGAAACGCTTTTGCCCGATTCCCGGTTTGAATTGACATCAGTGGTCTCAGGCGTATCTGAGTTCTTTGGGTGTAATAGTGTGTGGTGACGACGATGGCATAATTTACATTTGGTACTAATGCGACAAACCCTCGCAGTATGGTTATTGCGCAAGCAGTTAAAGCATAACTTTTTTGTAGTGACGAAATCGCGACGATTGTCCACTAATTCACGAGAAAATTTCTTACAGCCACTTAACCTATGTGTATCTTCAGAACAAAACGAACAGACAACTTCGGATACATGTAATGATTTCAATTTGGAATTATTATTGTTGTTAGTTCTGTTTGCTGAAGGTTTATTGTCAATAAACTCTAGGGCCCTGTATCTATTTGTTAGAAACTCCTTAAATTGCTGGTAAGTCGGCAAGTCATCGGAACTGTTGCTACTACTGAATTCAAACTCCCATTGCTTTCTCGATTCCAAGTCCAATTTTAAAGTTAAAATGTGAATAATTATTATATCCCAATTTGCTACATCTATTCCGAGGTTTGCCAACCCACTTAAGCAGTCACTGGTAGTGTCTACTAATTCCTTTAAGTGATATGCTGATTCTGCAGTAATGTTTTTCTGACTAAGAAGTCGCCTTATTATGTTGTGAGATAGATACCGTTTATTATTATACCTACTTTTTAATAACAACCAACATCTTTCGTAGTTGTCGTCTGCAATCGGTATTTGCCTTATTAATTGTTCGGCTTCACCGGTCAAGTAACTTTTCAAATAATGAATTTTTTGTACACTACTCAATTTTGAATTATTATGTACTAAGGAAATAAACAAATCTCGGAAACAAACCCATTCTTCATAATTTCCAGAGAATTTAGGGATAACTATTTTTGGTAATTGAACAGTCTGACATTTTGTTTCATCCTGTGGAGTCTCAGCGCATACGTTTTCATCTTTGGATTTTTTACCAAATAATAGCAAAACAGATTTCAATTCTGTTTTATATTCTAGATAACATTCTTCAGCTTCATCATACATATCGTTTTTTAAATATTCGTGATCACTTAACTGAGAACCAAATTTTTCGATTAACGTTTTGTGGGTATTAGTAAATACATCCCATAATTTTTCTAATGCTTCTAATCTCACTTGAACGTAAACATCCGTGATCCTTTCCTTAGGAGACTTTTTAAAGTTACGTCTGGCTTTAACAATGTTATTCAAATTGTCACTTTGAAGTAACAGTTTGGATTCCATCTTAAAAAATAACAAACAACTAGGCGAAGAAAAAAAAACAAAATAAATAATAACAAGGATAAAATTAATTATCTGTTCAGCTTACAACTAAACTAACTGTAAAGGAAGGCAAAGGACTCAAGTCTAAACCAATTTTGTTAAATATCTTAAAGTGTAAAGTCTCTGGAACGTTTTCATAAAATTTGTAGAATGGTAACACCGATGACAATTAACGTCACTTCGAATGACAGTCCGCGTCACTGTCAACGTCACTTCGAATGACAGTCCGCGTCACTGTCAACGTCACTTCGAATGACAGTCCGCGTCACTGTCAACGTCACTTTTGGAAATGACTGCCGTCACTATTTGACAGTGACAGTAAATGTCACTTTGACAGTCACCAATTTAAATTGTTCAAACACTCACGTTTCTTTCACTTGTTTCACTCACGATTGCACCAACTTCGTGACGTCACTCCACCTGGTCACCCTCGATTCTTCAGGTGGCTTCCGGGACCAATATCCTGACAGCGCCAGCGCCTGTCTCGAAGTCCAAGGCAGGATTCACCACCAAACCCTGGCTCCTGATGCAGCAGCTCCTCACGAGCTGGTCTGCTTGCTCGGAAGACCCCCCCGACTCAGTCACGCAAAAAGTGCACCACCGCTAAGGTGCCCAGATACTGGTGTATCCGGCTTCGAAGGACCATGTACGACCTGATGATGTCCAGCCAGGGTCAGCACAGGGCTTCGGATGGAACCAGGGGAGCCTTTGAATAAAACACAGCAACCCTGTTCCAACGGTATATTTCGCAGCTTGAAAAAAGGGCATTATTCTAAGTCCATATGATCCTTATATATTCGTCGGAGAATCTTAACACCGCGTGGTCTAATATTGGTACAACGCCATCTATCGAGGCACCGAGAACTAATTAAACAAAACAGTGTGCCTAGGGTATTTTCAACATAGTCGACATAATACTAACGAGGTTTTACAGTCGTTTTCATGGTTTTCGCGGGTGCTAAAGCCGATAGGAAAGTCAAAATGAAAATACAAGATGGCGGCCGTGAAAATTTTCAAATTTTCCTTTATGGGTGTCCTTTTCAAGGTTTTCGAGGGTGCTAAAACCGATAGTAAAGTCAAAATGAAAATTCAAGATGGCGGCTGTGAAAATTTTCAAGTTTTTCATCATGGGTGTCGTTTTCAAGGTTTTCGAGGGTGCTGAAACCGAGAGTAAAGTCAAAATGAAAATCCAAGATGGCGGCTGTGAAAATTTTCAAGTTTTTCATCATGGGTGACGTTTTCATGGTTTTCGCGGGTGCTAAAGCCGATAGGAAAGTCAAAAGCAAAAAACAAGATGGCGGCCGTGAAAATTTTCAAATTTTACTTCATGGGTGTCCTTTTCAAGGTTTTCAAGGGTGCTGAAACCGATAGTAAAGTCAAAATGAAAATCCAAGATGGCGGCTGTGAACATTTTCAAATTTTTCATCATGGGTGTCGTTTTCATGGTTTTCGCGGGTGCTAAAGCCGATAGTAAAGTCAAAATGAAAATCCAAGATGGCGGCCGTGAAAATTTTCAAATTTTCCTTCATGGGTGTCGTTTTCAAGGTTTTCGAGGGTGCTAAAGCCGATAGTAAAGTCAAAATGAAAATCCAAGGTGGCGGCCGTGAAAATTTTCAAGTTTTTCATCATGGGTGTCGTTTTCATGGTTTTCACGGGTGCTAAAGCTGATAGTAAAGTCAAAATGAAAATTCAAGATGGCGGCTGAAAATTTTCAAGTTTTTCATCATGGGTGTCGTTTTCAAGGTTTTCGAGGGTGCTGAAACCGATAGTAAAGTCAAAATGAAAATCCAAGATGGTGGCTGTGAAAATTTTCATGTTTTTCATCATTGGTGTCGTTTTCATGGTTTTCGCGGGTTCTAAAGCCGATAGGAAAGTCAAAATGAAAATACAAGATGGCGGCCGTGAAAATTTTCAAATTTTTCATCATGGGTGTCGTTTTCATGGTTTTCACAGCCGCCATCATGGATTTTCATTTTGACTTTACTATCGGCTTTAGCACCCTCTAAAACCATGAAAACGACACCCATGATGAAAAACTTGAAAATTTTCACAGCCGCCATCTTGCATTTTCATTTTGACTTTACTATCGGCTTAAGCACCCTCGAAAACCACGAAAACAACACCCATGATGAAAAATTTGAAAATGTTCACAGCCGCCATCTTGGATTTTCATTTTGACTTTACTCTCGGTTTCAGCACCCTCGAAAACCTTGAAAACGACACCCATGAAGGAAAATTTGAAAATTTTCACGGCCGCCATCTTGGATTTTCATTTTGACTTTACTATCGGCTTTAGCACCCTCGAAAACCTTGAAAACGACACCCATGAAGGAAAATTTGAAAATTTTCTCGGCCGCCATTTTGGATTTTCATTTTGACTTTACTATCGGTTTCAGCACCCTCGAAAACCTTGAAAACGACACCTATGAAGGAAAATTTGAAAATTTTCACGGCCGCCATCTTGGATTTTCATTTTGACTTTACTATCGGTTTTAGCACCCTCGAAAACCTTGAAAACGACAACCATGAAGGAAAATTTGAAAATTTTCACGGCCGCCATCTTGGATTTTCATTTTGACTTTACTATCGGCTTTAGCACCCGCGAAAACCATGAAAACGACACCCATGATGAAAAACTTGCAAAATTTCAAAGCCGCCATCTTGGATTTTCATTTTGACTTTACTATCGGTTTCAGCACCCTCGAAAACCTTGAAAACGACACCCATGAAGGAAAATTTGAAAATTTTCACGGCCGCCATCTTGGATTTTCATTTTGACTTTACTATCGGTTTTAGCACCCTCGAAAACCTTGAAAACGACACCTATGAAGGAAAATTTGGAAATTTTCACGGCCGCCATCTTGGATTTTCTTTTTGACCAAATTTACACTTTGAAAGTCGAGTCGTGACGATTTCTACCAGTTAACTCCTACCGCAAGCCGCGTTACAGAACTTCGTTCCTAAATAAGGGTTCCGTTATTCATTCGAACATACGAAACCCAAAAAAACATACTGACTTATTTACACTATGTCCTACGATTGAATTGTAAGAAATTACGAAAAAAAAAATTACAGAAGATCACGACTACTCCAAATCTAAAATTCTGTGAACCACTTGCTGAAAAATATCTACAAAGCGTAGAGAAAAGATTTGAAGAGTTTTACACTCTTTCGAGTGAAACTAGTAAATATGCAGCCGTTGCAGCTCTGTGTTACCCCAGATTTAAAAAAAAGTGGCTAGTATGTCTAACTGCAGCTGATCAAAAGAAGTGTATAAACATTTTTAAATCAGTCATAAGGTAGTTAATCAATTAATGATTTATGATTAATGATTAACGTCAATAATCATGATTAAGATTATTTTTTTAATCATGATTATTCTAATCATGATTAATTTAATCTGATTAAAATTAATCAAATTAATTAATTGATTAATGCCAACACTGGTCACTGGGCACGTCAGTTTTATTTAGAACCGTACTTTAACACTTTCGACTCCACCCACTTTCGTAGAGCACGTACGCCATGCCGCCATGGACATACTGCAAGTGGACCCTCCAGGTTGGGACCGGCATTACGTTTGTGCGACGAAGATCCTGAGACAGGGGTGTCCAACCCTTTGCGAAATTTTCATGCAAAATATTAATTTTAATTTAATTAAATTATGTTATTTTTGTGGGGTTTTCGTAGGGAGGTGGTGTTGGTGGTGGATGTGTGTAGGTGCTGTGTGTGTGGTTGGTGGTGGTGGTGGTGCGCCGGTGTGTGTGGTGATGGTGGCGTGGTTGGTGGTGGGTATCGGTGTGTTGTGTGTGGGGTCGTAGGTACGGTGGTTGGTGGGCGGGTTGTTGGATGGTGGTGGTGTGGTGGTGTGGTGGGTGGTGTTGGTGGTGGCTGTGGTAGGGTTCGTAGGTTGGTGGTGTGGATGCATAGGTGGGTAACGTAGTTGGGTGGTGGTGTTGGTAGGTAGGTTGACATTCGGTGTTGCCAAGTAATAAAAAATATTTTTTCTGTTCAGAATCGATAATCAGATGCAAAATGATTCACTTATGAAAATATAAGAGTTTTGTTGTTTAAGGTGAAAGCTCCAGGGTAGCCCGCGAAATTCAAATTTTCTTACGTTTTTTGCAATTTACAGGGCAGTATTAGGTTGTATGTTGATTAAAATATTATTCGCGACCATAACAAATATGTATTTACAGATTTATAATCATTAACGTCATCAATACAACTCTCTAAGACCAAGTAATTCTATTGAATGACTATTTCATGAAATATTAACACATTTCAGGATTATACAACTTAAGGAATTGTATTACTCATTCTAATGATTATAATTCTGTAAATACATATTTGTTATGCTCGCGAATCATACGTTAATTAACATACACCCAGACACTGAGCTGCAAATTGCAAAAATCGTAAGAAAATTTGAATTTCGCGGGCTACTTTGGCGCTTCCCCCTTAAACGTATGAGGGGTGTTCAAAAAGTAAGGTGACTTCAAATTTCGCGGGCTACGTACATTCAAGTTTTGAATTTTTTGAATTGTTGTGTTGGTACACTCGTCACGATCATATTGTAGCGAAAAAAAAATAAAAAGACGGAAGATTCACTTTTATTTTCTGCTACGTTACGTTTAATTTAGTTTTTAAAATAAAAATAAAAAATAACATTAAAAGGTAAAAAAAATGAATATTATTGTATAAAAAAGTTGCAGGTTGTCTTGTGTGAAGGGAATAAAATAGAGAACTTTGGTCCGATAGGTACGCGAATAACGAACGAGAGAATAAACGTACTACCTAGTCGATTGCAATCTCTAGTAAGTAACGCTACCAAAACATATCGTTATAAAAAATTGAGAACCAAAGTATCTCACATTTTACAAATAAAATTAAATAGTTAATGAATAAAAAAAATCTCGTACTATCTACACTATTAAATTTGTACGTAAAATTATCATAAAAAAAACCGTGGCATAAGTAATTGCGTCCTGGCGAGGTGACGTAGACTGTAGATTGTCGCAGGTTCAGGAACTGGCGTTGTTTATGAAACCTTCAGTGGTCTAAATGCGACCCAACTCTTGACGTTGGCCAAGGACGTCCAGCGTAATTTTAGGCCAAAACCTGGAGGCCGAAAGGCGGCCTGTTCAAAGCTGTTCAATCCAGAAAAAATAAAGATGAATTCTTAGAATAATACTTAATACACCATTCTCAATATAATTTTGCCATAAGGTATTAAATAGGACGGCACAGATAGACTGGTTCACTTGAAAAAAACTCGATAATTTTCCACAAAATGGGTCCGTATCAATAGATTCAACTTTTGCAACTAAGAAAAAAAATGGGGACCCATCTGTCAGAAGAAAAATAATTCGAATCACGAAATAAAAAGATAAAAATCGACCAGGCTCAAATACAAACGGAAAAAAGGTTGATTATAAAGAACCAAAAAGTTTTGACATGCAGAGTTATGCTGCAATATGTGCACAGTTTAGACTACATTATCATAGTATAAAGAGAGGAAGTAGGCTATCTCCTGCACAATCCGCGATATAATTGCTTACTGTCTCAGGGTTGTCACTTTTAGTTAAATTTTAATTCAGTGCCAATAAATTCTTCCGCTTCCGCTCTCCTTAAAGTGACTGGTGACGTTAGAGAAGCGATGGAGGATACTAAGGTTACTGTTTTGGTTTTAATTGATTTCTCCAATGCCTTTAACGCTGTCAGCCACGATATTCTCCTTGCTATGCTCTCTCATCTCATGGTTTCGTCCGAGGTTCTGGAATGGTTCTCTTCTTATCTTCGGGGACGCCGGCAGTCGATTCGCGTTGATGAGAGCTCTTCGAGTTGGCGTGACCTGGATGCTGGTGTTCCACAAGGTGGTATTCTTTCTCCATTGTTATTCTCCATCTTCATTAATTTTATAACTCACTGTCTTCGGTGTTCGTATCATCTTTATGCCGATGATCTTCAATTGTATACAGCTGCGCGGGTGGAAAGTTTATTGGATGCTGTAGCAGATGTAAACCGAGACTTAGATGCAATCAAAAAGTGGTCTGATAGTTTTGGGGTATCAGTGAACCCCTCAAAGTGTCAGGCCATTGTAATTGGAAGCTCGCGCATGATGGGTAGGGTGACGCTTAGCTCTCTTCCTCCTCTCATTTTCAATGGTACCGTCATACCCATTACCACTACTGTGAAAGATCTCGGTTTGCATCTTGACTCGACGCTTAGCTGGCAGCGCCAGGTCTCTAATGTTAGTCAAAGGGTCAACGGTACTCTACGATCTCTGTATCGTCTGAGAAACTTTTTGCCCGCTAAGACGAAAACTATGCTTGTGCAGACTTTGATTTTCCCTATCATTGACTATGGTGACCTGTGCTACTTTGACTTGAATGCGGTGTTGCTGGATAAGCTTGACAGACTGCTTAACAATTGTATCCGGTTCATATTCAACCTCAGAAAATATGACCATGTGTCGAGCTACAGGTCTGAGCTCAAATGGATGCCCATTCGCCAGAGAAGAAATTTGCGTGCTTTGACCACGCTTTTCTCCCTTCTTAACTCTCCCACTCATCCTTCTTATCTAGTGTCTCACTTCCAATATCTATGTTCTTCACACGCTAAGAATCTTCGTTCTTCTAACAATCTTCTCCTACTCTGTCCTTCTCATACTTCTGACTTTGTTCATTCTTCCTTTCATATTCAGTCCATTCTTCTTTGGAATGCGCTACCTCTTGACATCAGGATGGCCACCAGTCGGTATGCATTTAAGCGGAGATTGCGGAGTTATTTTCAAAATAAATAGCGTAGAGTCATCTCAAAACCTCTCTCTCTTGAATTTGTATATAATATAGGTATATATTATAGTAAATATGTATGTATGTGTATTATAAGTTTATGACTTATTTATGTACAAATTGTTCCATTTCTAACAGAGCACCTGCCATCTAATCTCTTCACCACCCTTGGTTGACTGGTAGAGAATGCCTAAGGCATTAAGTCCGCCTTTGTACTTTTTTAAGTGTGAAAAGTTTAAATAAATAAATTGGCAAGGGTCGGGAAGTTGTATTTTTTACTTGTATTGTCTGGGTACCTAAACGATGATGAAACCTTTCACGATGAAAGAAAGAGCGATGGGCCAGCAGACGGGCGGCGCGGGGCGGTGATGAGCACGAGTAAACGGTCGGTTACTGATAGTACTGTCACCAATTCATTAGTTTAAAGCCCGGCCCTTGCCAAAGATAACACATATCTCTGTATAACTAATTCAGTGATCATTAGTCAATAAAGTTCAACAATGGTTTTCCTAACAAACACAGAAATTTATTCAAGATTCATAGCAGTATTATTTATAAAAAAAAGCCAAACCCAAACACACAGCAATACGTTCTCCTGCGATTATCACACATTTTTCATTCATTTAGCGGTGCCGAAAACCCCGTGACGCGCGAACCTCGTGCGATGTTAGCCCCGACTGGCGCGCTGCGAAACGGGCCGAGATTTGTTTAAGTGTGCGTGCGGCGATGCATAGATACTTTGGCGCACACATACAAGCCGCGCGCGGTGCGTTTGTATAAAGATAACGTACTTCCTCTCTTTATACTATGACATTATAGCATGTGTAGTTTTTATGGCAGAGGCATAAAAGGTTAGAAGTGTTTGGTGTGCTCGGCGATTTTCTTCTATCGAAAAAAATGGAGCAAATAGTTTGCACTAAATGATAAATGATTTTATTTCTGTAAGTAGGTTTATACAAACACTTTTACACGTCAAACATTTTTTTTTTAAACTAGATGAGGCCGGCGTTTCCTATCTGACTACTCTGAGAAGAAAGGCCGAAACAAACTCAGAGGTCACAGTCTCTTTTAAAGTCCAGACATAATCTTGGTCAGATCATGTGAAGACCATGTAGGTTGGTGTCTGAAATGGTCTTTTGAGGAAAAACCACACAGATTGAGTGGACCTGTCCAGTCAGTACAAGCATCTGTCAGTAATCGTACAGCTCAACTTAAAAGTTAAGGAGCTCAACGATTCGACGAACAATACCAAAGAAAGGATATTTGGGTAGGCCGCATAATTTACTCAAACTGGCAGACTATGATTAAAGCTGAGAGAGAAAAAGAAAGAAGGACCCACAATAAACTTTAAACATAAAAAAATGGAATCAAGTGCTCTAAAACTACTGAAATGTTGAACGCCGTTTGCGAGAGGCGATACGCAAAAAACGTCCGGAACTGTAGAAAAACAATTCGTGGCTTTTGCATCACGATAATGGACCTGCTCATTCATCATCATCATCATGCTTGGATACGTTCTTTCGAATGTTTGCTTCACATAAGCTATCGTCTCGAAGTTAAAAAATGGCAGGTTCGAGACGAAAGTGACAAAGAAAACGTGAAGCAACGTTCGGCTCGTATCCAAGATAGGTTTAAGGCTGAAATGGGTTTAATTGTAGATAAACCAAAACCAGGTTTTGGTAACACGAATGATGGGAATACTGCTCGTCGGTTTTTTGGGAATCCTGAACAGGCAACTGATATTACAGGTGTGGATGTGACTCTAATTAAGAACTTTGACACTATCCTTAGAACTCTGGCTTCGGGTTACGATGTTGATGTCGCTAAATTTAATTCTTTCACACAGGACACAAACAAACTGTACCTTTGTCCCTATTCGTGGTATTACATGCCTGTTACTGTGCACAAAATTCTTGTGCACAGTGTAGATATTGTGAAATCGGCTCTTCTACCTATCGGGCAGCTTTCGGAGGAAGCTCAGGAAGCGCGCAATAAAGATTGTAGAAGATTCCGAGAGCACGATACTCGAAAACATTCTCGTATTGCCACGAATAGGGATTTACTTAGTATGTTGCTTATCACATCTGATCCCGTAATAAATGGTCTTAGAGAAGTTACCAAAAAACCGACAAGCAAACTTCCTTCTGAGGTTTTAAAATGAATAATACCCCCTACTGTGAATATAAGTTCTAGTGTAAGTCTCAGTAGTTTTTGTCAAAATATTAGTATACCAGATTATAATGTAGAAGATTCTTCAGAAGAAGAATTTAGTGATGTAGAATAAATAAGACTTGTAAATACTATTGTACTAATAAATTTCTAATCTGTGTGTCCTACTAACGTTATTATTAGTTGAAAACATATTGTTTTTTTTTAATACTGAGTTAGTTTTATGATCTGCATGTGTTATATTTACAGTAAAAAAATATTGTTGATGAGTAGTAATGATATCCCATTATGTGCAATTGTGTAATTAGTAGCTGGGGGGGGGGGGGGGGGGGGGGAAGCTAGGGTTGTGTATAATTGTGTAGTAGTAGTTGAGTATTTTATGACTGTTGTTAACAATTATTTTATTGTTATTTTTCTATCTGTTTTAATATACGAAATATCTATTGTAATTTTTTGTTTTGTATGTACACGCGACCCTGCCTTATTTTATTTGGGTGTTTTGTGCTGAAACCGCATTAAAACATCATAAGAAAGCCGTACGACGCAAAATACCCCAGTATATAATTTTGTCTAGCTAGCTTGTTCTAATGAAAATACTGTGCGCTGCCGGTAGCGGTGATAATAAATTTATTTGCGTACCACACCGCGGCCGGTGGCGGTGATAATAAAATTATTTGTGTACCACACCGCGGCCGGTGGCGGTGATAATAAAATTATTTGTGTACCACACCGCTGCCGGTAGCGGTGATAATAAAATTATTTGTGTACCACACCGCTGCCGGTGGCGGTGATAATAAAATTATTTGTGTACCACACCGCTGCCGGTAGCGGTGATAATAAAATTATTTGTGTACCACACCGCTGCCGGTAGCGGTGATAATAAAATTATTTGTGTACCACACCGCTGCCGGTGGCGGTGATAATAAAATTATTTGTGTACCACACCGCTGCCGGTAGCGGTGATAATAAAATTATTTGTGTACCACACCGCTGCCGGTAGCGGTGATAATAAAATTATTTGTGTACCACACCGCTGCCGGTAGCGGTGATAATAAAATTATTTGTGTACCACACCGCTGCCGGTAGCGGTGATAATAAAATTATTTGTGTACCACACCGCTGCCGGTGGCGGTGATAATAAAATTATTTGTGTACCACACCGCTGCCGGTAGCGGTGATAATAAAATTATTTGTGTACCACACCGCTGCCGGTAGCGGTGATAATAAAATTATTTGTGTACCACACCGCTGCCGCTAGCGGTGATATTAAGATTACGTCGCATGCGCATGATGTCTGCACTGCACCTGCACCTGACTAAAACCTGCAGGTTTCACTTTTATAACTCCCGACGTATTATATATAGGTGGGTGTAATTCTAATAAACCTGAATAAACCTTTGAAAGCATGAACTGGGCTAGGATGACAGTAGTAAAATGGCACAGTTATGTTTTCCTTATACAGTAGACCTGAATGATATAATAAAATGAACGTTTATCTCCATACTAAATTTAATTGAACATACATTACACTTATAATAGATAATTAAATACTTATGGATATGGACAGCGCAATATTATGTATCACACAATCATGGCAACTGACGCACGTGAACAGTGAGGTGGCGTCCAGTCAGGCTGTCGAGTACTGTCGAGTCCGCGGCGGAGCGCCACAAGTATACAATGGGACCAGCCGAGCCGCGGGGCGGGTCGCAACCAGTGGCACGGGCTAGTGAGCGAGTGCAACGGCGTGCACGAGCACTGCTCCTGTGAGGTCACTCCATTCGCTGACTCGTCCGTGTGCTCTCGGCCGCGCGCCTCCCGCGCACTCACAGGCTGGAGATGAAGTGCCACTTGTCCACTGCGAACAGACATAAATATTTATAGTTCTAACCCGCCTAATGTACGGCCGTCGAGTAGGCAGCGAGGTCTGCAGTCATCAATCTGATCGGATCATTATCATCCTTAAATATGGCTATGGACGCTATGGTGAACGCAAACAACTACCGAGTGGTCTAGTCGGTACTAGACCACTCGGTAGTTTAGTGATATGCAGAGAGTAAAGAGACCCATCACTTAGCTGTTATCTACGCATTCTGAACATCAAACTTGGTAACAATGAGCAAAAATTATTACTGGGAAACGACTTTTATTCTTGGTGTGAGATATCGCTGAATAAAAATGCGCAAAGTTTTCAAGTAAAAACCTATCGGAGTATTATTTGTTGCGCAATGTAACGCACGCAAAACATAATGCATACGGTGCAATCAAATACAGGAGTAGTGGGGGTATTTAAAGTTAAGGCCGAGAATATACGTCAGCTTTTTTCATCAGATAGTCTGACCCTACCGGCAGGCCTTAGAGCCATTAGTTTGTATGAACGTTCAATACACATCCGATCCGATTGTCGGGTCGGACGTCCGAGTCGGA
Source organism: Fissipunctia ypsillon (assembly GCA_947568875.1). NCBI lineage: Eukaryota > Metazoa > Arthropoda > Insecta > Lepidoptera > Noctuidae > Fissipunctia > Fissipunctia ypsillon. The sequence continues at coordinate 26,451,257 of OX387649.1, forward strand.
GACTGGCGTGCGGCGTTTCCGATTTTATTGTCGGTCCAATTCTGTCTGCAGGCGCGGTTTGCATACTTGGACAGAGACAAATAGACGTCCGATTCCTACCTCCGACTTGCCAGTTGATTCTAGCGTTGACACTGAACGGACAATGGGCGAAAATGATTTTTAAATGAATAATAAAGTTTGTCATTATTTAGTTTTTCAAAACTACCCGTCAAAGGGGGTGCTAGGGGTTGTATGGAAGAATTTTAAAGCGCTCCTAACGGTTACCTCGAAAAATTACGGTATTAATCAGTGGCGAGGCTAGACATTTCGAAGGAGGGAAGCCGAAGAAGAAATTGTTCAGGTCTGTAAATAGAAATAGTTTTTATTACGTCAAAATTTACACAGAAATAAAAATCATTACTTTACTCAATTTAAAACCATCTGTTGTCAAGTAGCAGAACCAACGAGACGCATCAACACACTTCTAGTATTTTACTAATAATTTTAAATTATTATAGGAATATAACGAATCGAATAAAATGCTATTTAACAGATGAAAATAAAATAAAATGCGTGATATTCCTCTATCTCGTTCTCGCCGACGGATTTTTCTGTCTGTCTCGGTCGTAAGTCATACATAATCATCAGTCGCGTCCGTAAGCGCTAGCGAGCGAACGTACTGTTGCGTCGTCGGTGACTCATCGCACAAAGATGACGTCTAATAATATTGTAACCAGTGGCGGTACCTTCATGAAAGCCAAAAAGCCGGGCTTGCCCTAATAAAATCATAAATTACAACAACAAACGTAAGCCTATCAATAAAAAAAAAAATTCCAAAAAACGCCAAGTCAATGAATTCGAACTCAAACATTCATGTCTTAATAATAAAATTTCGAATTCCACCTAATTTGCCGCGCGCACTAGCACTCATTGGAACTCGATCATTCATAGGTAATCCTAACTCTGTTGCCAAATCTACGCGTTCAAAGGCACCTTCTCGCTCACACCCGTCTCGGCTTGGCATCGGGCTTTTTATACCTGTCTTTGTCTCGCAGTTTTCGCCTACAAATTACTATAGAAACGTTTACATTTGTTGACATATTGGTAAGTACCATGTAAGTACTTATACGCAGATTTCTATGAAATCAAAAGCCAGCTTGAGAGGCATTAAGTTCGCGCAAATGCACTATCCGCGTTGACCCGCGTAAAGTGAGTAACGAGAGGGATTCCACGCGAAGACAGTTTGATACACTGAGTTTGTTATTTGTTTTGATAGGTACCTATTTTACGAATAATATTTTTCATGTGCTGAGGTTATGAATTAGTTTTATTATTTAAAATGATGTGATAGTTAGTGCGGTGCTGTGATTTTGTGATTATATATTTAGTATTTTTATCAAAATGTGAATTCGGAAACTGTCGTCGAAAAGGTATGTAAATACATTAGGTTTTCTGATAATAAGTAACTCTTTACTTCACCGTAACCAACCTCTATTTACTGTATTTCTCCGAAATAAAAACAAGTATTTTTGTTACTCGAAGAACAGATTAAAATAGGTACAGTACTCATTCGATTGTTTAATAAGCATGAATATGTTGCACATGAAATGACATGAATGGTGTTTTTATGGCATTTGTAGTTTTTGTATACCACTGAAAAACTAAATTCTTATCGAGACAAAACACATTAATTTTCGTATCGAAAAGGTTCTTCATAGGTCTTTTGAAATGAAGATTAGAGTTGGCATGATCATTATGATTAAGTATAAATGTTTTAGGGGAACATTTTCAATGCATACGGAAATAGAACAACAAATCGATAATTTGGAGGCCATCTAGTGGCATTTGATTGAAAAATTTTGCATGTGACAAGCGAATTGTGAATTAAGGTGAAAAGGTGCGGCTAAGCAATGTAGCCATGCGTATCCAATAATATAGATGGCGCTTATGTTAATTATGTACCAATTAACATAAGCGCCATCTGATGCTTGAAATATACGTAGTACTCTTCGTATTGTAAAGGTTATGTAACCGACATTTTAATAATGGTTTTAGTATGAACAACGTAAGAAAATCCCTGTTTTTTTTTTTTTTTAATCGTCGGCTTGCCCTAATTTTCACCCTTAGGCATGCCACTGATTGTAACATGCAATCAGTGCCATTTAGTAGTCAGTGAGTTTCATTAGCCTTTATCTATACTAATGAAGAGTTTGTTTGGTTGAACGCGCTAATCTCAGGAACTGCTGGTTCGAATTGAAAATGTTTTTTAGTGTTGGATAGCCCATTTGTCGAGGAAGGCTATAGGCTATAAAGGCTTTAAGGGACGGCCCTCCGCAGACTGATGCGGTGAATTCGGTATATCATACTAAGATGACCGGTATATGTAATTATTTCAGGAACGTTATGGGAATCCAATAAATCGGATTTGTTCTATTACCTCACACGCAATGCATCGTTACCGTGGCCATCGCGCGCAGCGAGCGGCAGAGCAGCGCGCTTTCGGCCGCCGAGTATTTCAACATCCATTGCCGATTTTTTATTTTAACTATTTTATTTACATACATGTAGTGCTGCGCACAGATAACGTAATTTTACATCGAAATAAAGGAATAGTAAATGAAAATACGATAAAAAATATGAAAACTTTCCTGAGAATCTTTTCGGTGGAATATGATTCAAAATAAGGAGCTGAATGCACCCTGTTACTTTGCGGAGGGCTGTCTCTTACACCCTGTATAACATCACGCTACGACCAATAGGAGCGGAGCATCAATGAAAAATGTTGCAAGAACGGGAAAAACGATTCCTTTTGTGAGCTTCCGTTGCGTACTTGCGTGCGCTGCGTAAACGGTAAAAGTTACACAAAAATTATGTATGACGGAATTGTTAGTCTTAAAAAGTTCTAAAAAAAGTTCGCGATAGCATATGTCTATCTTTTAAGGTTGGCTCACTATAACTTTTTAATGGTAATCAAATTTGTTACAAAATCATGCATTATTTGCGAAGGTGTTTTCAAAAACATGGTATTAAAAAAAAAATCCTTATAAATAGTTTCATAATCAAGGTTGATTAACTACATGCAAATTCCTTTTTAAATTATTCGAATCGCACCTTTCGTTTAGAAATTACGACGGGTATAAAAATGCTTAAAGTAAGAAAAATGCGCTAATTCTATTAGTTACCTACACAGTTTATTTTTTGTCTGTCACTGGCAGTCGGATTTGAAAAATTCTATTTGCGTTTCAAAGTCCAATTCTTGAGGAAGACTATAGGGTATGTAACATTACGCTAGGACCCTCAGTAGCCGAGCAAAAAGAAAAAAGTAAGAACGAGCGCTAATTGTAATATTTTTAATTTCATTTATTTATTTATTTAATACTTCATGCACAGAAAAGTACAGAGGCGGACTTAATGCCATAGGAATTTTCTACCAGTCAACCTTTGGGTGATGCAGAGACAAACAGTGGTAGGTGCAATTATGAGAAATTGTGGAATACATATTTATTTAAATATAAAGATACACATATACCTATTACAAACTATAAATATAATAATATATACCTAATTATATATAAATAAGCGCAAATAAATATATACATAAATACACGAATATACTAAAACAAATAAGACAAACAATGGGAAAACGTTAACGTTGTGATGATACTGCCAGCTTCTTACGAATGTGCTCGCGAACTTTTATTTTAAAGGATAATCGGTTGGTTGCCATCCTGATTTCCGGGGGAAGCGCATTCCACAGAGAGATAGACTGAACGAAGAAGGAAGAGTGAATAAAGTCTGTGCGATGAGAGGGACATTGAAGAAGGCGATTATTTGATGAACGTAGATTTTTATTGTGGTTGGCACAAATGTACTGAAAGTGGGGGGCAAGATAACTAGGGGAAGTGGGAGAGTCAAGAAATGAAAACAAGGTGGTAAGCGCCCTTTGCTCTCTGCGCTGGCGTATAGGCAACCACTTAAGAAGCGACCGATGCGCAAAGACATGATCATATTTACGCAGATTGAAAACGAATCGAATGCAGTAATTGAGAAGACGGTCAAGTTTGTCGAGGAGATCTGCATTCAGGTCATAGTAGCACACATCACCATAATCGATGATAGGGAAAATTAAGGACTGCACAAGCATTGTCTTCGTTCTCGTTGGTAATAAATTTTTCAGTCGGTACAGAGCCCGCAATGTTCCAGTAACCTTCTGGCTGACCCTAGCGACTTGGATACGCCAGTTCAGGGTACTATCAATGTGCAAGCATAGGTCCTTCACGTTAGTACTAAATGGAACGATCGTACCATTGAAGAGAACTGGTGGAAAGGTTGTACTATCCACCTTACTCATACTCCGAGAACTACCGATGATGATTGCCTGACACTTATTAGGGTTTACTGCAACACCAACTCTATCAGACCAGGTTTTTATGGCTATCAAGTCTCTATTTAATTGGTCGATAGATTCAGGTATTTGATCAACCTTCCCTTGACAGTACAACTGCAAGTCATCAGCATACAGATGATACGCACACTGAAGTTCGGAAGTTAAGATAAATAAAAATAGAAAACAGAAGAGGAGAAAGAATGCCGCCTTGAGGAACGCCCGTTACCAAATCACACCAGCATGATGAAGAATCCCCAACCTGGACGGACTGTTGACGTTCCTGAAGATAAGAGGAGAGCCATCCCAGTGTCTCGGGAGAGACCAGAACATTGGACAAAATGGCTAGCAGGATGTCGTGACTGACGGTATTAAAGGCATTCCAGAAATCGACCAACACTAGTGCAGTAACTTTGGTGTCTTCCAGTCCTGCCCTTGTATCGCCAGTCACTTTAAGGAGGGCGGAACGGTGCTGTGCCCGGGCCTGAACCCGGACTGAAGAGGGCTAATGAGTGAATTAAGATGAATAAAAGTGGAGAATTGTTTGTGGACGCAGGCCTCGAGCACTTTGGATAGGAAGGGAAGGATAGAAATGGGCCGGAAGTCATTCATTGTTAATTTCTTGTATCTAATATTTTTAATTTCACATGTACGCATACGGACTGGTTCTGAAATAAATGAATTTATATTATATTATGTGAAAGAGTATGTGAAAGAGATGGTAAAAATGAAGAAGGATGAACAGGAAGAAAAGTACAACAGGAAGTTCTCTGAAAACTTCAGGACCAATGTTAAGCTGTTCTGGAAACAGGTAAGATTGGCTCGCGGAGTGACAAGAACATCAAGCATGAATGTTATAAGAGCAGAAGATGGATGTTTACTAAGCGAAGAATGTAAGGTCTTGGAACGATGGAAGGGATACTTTGAAAGTTTGGCGGTGACGGGGTGGTAGCAAGTCTGTTGTGCCGGATCTTTAATATGTGTTGGAGATATGGCCGTGTGTCGGATGATTGGTGCAAGGCTGTAATCGTACCACTATATAAGGGAAAAGGCTCTCAGCAGGAATGTAAAAACTACCGCGGCATTAGTCTTTTGAGTGTTGTTGGCAAACTGTATGCAAAGGTTTTAATAAATAGAGTGATAAAAGTGACAGAGGAGAAAATATGGGATGTGCAGGCAGGATTTAGAGTGGGAATGGGCTGTACGGATCAGATCTTCTCCGTAAGGTGCATAGCCGAAAAACATCTGGCAAAGCACAAGAAAGTCTACTGTGCTTTCGTTGACTTGGAGAAGGCCTATGACAGTGTGTGGAGGGAGGAACTGTGGTCGACACTGTCGGTGTACGGTGTGGACTGGCGCTTGGTACGGGCACTGAAATCTTTATACAAGGATTCCAGTGCTTGTGTTAGGATAAATGGGGCATACACGGACTGGTTCTGCATCTCGAGGGGTGTTAGACAGGGTTGTGTAGCGTCACCATGGCTGTTCAACTTGTACATGGATAGTTGTCTGACAAATTTGAAAGAGGGTGAGTGCGGATTGAGGATGAATGATTTGCTTGTCAAATGCCTTCTCTACGCAGATGATCAAGTTCTACTTGTATCGTCAGCAGAACAGTTGCAAGACATGATGACTGTCATGGATGAAGCATACAAGATGAAAGGGATGAATATAAATGTGAATAAGACGAAGGTCATGGTGTTTGAAAGAGAAGAGGACGTATCGATGTGTGATGTGAAAATAAATGATAAAAGTGTGGAGCAAGTAAGTGAGTTTGTATATTTGGGGAGTCTGTTTACAAGGGATGGAAAGATAGATGAAGACGTGGAAAGGAGAGTAAATGTGGGAAATAAAGTGAATGGTGCTATACATGCAGCTGTGACCAACCAGTTAATGTCCAAAAAGGCCCGACTGGCTGTTCACAATGGTGTGCTGGTGCCTACGCTTATGTATGGAAGTGAATGTTGGGTATGGCAAAAGAAGCATGAAAGTAGAATAAATGCTGTGGAAATGCGTTCCTTGCGAAGCATGTGTGGTGTGACTATAAATGATAGACTGAGAAATGATGTGATAAGGCAACGGTGCGGTTTAAAAGAAGATGTAGTGACAAAAATTGAAAAGAGTATGCTTAGATGGTTTGGTCATGTTGAGAGGATGAATGAAAGTCGACTAACAAAAGGTATTTACACGGCAGATGTGAGTGGAAACGCCGGAAGAGGACGCCCTAGGAAGACATATAATGATCTTATTGGTGATGTTCTTCAGAAAGGTCAGGTGCGTAGTACTCGCAACCGGCGTGCGTGTATGACCAGATGTATGAATGTAAACGAGGCAAAAGGAGTATGTAAGGATCGTAGCAGGTGGCGTTCTGTAGTTTCTGCCTACCCCCATGGGAAGAAGGCGTGAGTTTATGTATGTATGTATTATATTACTAGCTGGTGCTCCGCGACTTCGTTCGCGTGGAAGTCGTAAGATATACAAATACTAAAATAACAGCCACAATATAACTCCCTCCGTCCCCCGACGCGTCGCGTTGCATCGTTTTCACTTAGTGTTCTTTCTGCCTTTTTTCTTTTTACTCGGCTCCTAAGGGTCGTAGTGTGATGTTAAATAGCTTGTAACTATCCGCGAGAATTGAGCTATCAAACGCAAAAAGAATTTTTCAAATCCGATTTGTTGTTCACAATTTCATAGGTTTTATTTTTTCTTGTGCAGAACCCTAATTATTTTTCTAAAATAAAAGTAGCCTAAGTTACTCCCTGTAACATCAGCTATCTGTCAGTCAAAGTCCCGTCAAAAACGGTCCGGCCGTTTCGGAGATTAACCGGAACAGACAGACAGACAGACAAAATTTTTAAAAATTGTTTTGTTGTTATAGATACCGTATATACTTTCTTATACATTTAGTAAAAAGTTGTTATTTTGACATTACAAACAGACACATCAATTTTATTTATTTGTATATACAATATCCATACTTTCCATACTTTAATATTATAAATTCGAAAGTAACTCTGTCTGTCTGTCTGTATGTTACCTTTTCACGTCTGAACTATTGAACGGATTTCGATAAAATTTGGCAAAGAGATAGATGGCATCCTGGGGAAGGACATAGGATACTTTTTGTCTCAAAAATAACCCTACAGGGGGTGATATAGGGGATAAAAGTTTGTACGGGAAACCCTGCATTTTTTAAGTTAGGGATATGAAAATTCAAATTTATGCTTTTGGTAGGAAATAAAGAATTATGTGGTTCAGCGTTTTTGAAAAATCATCCCCTAAGGGGGTAAAATAGGGGTTGATTTTAAAAATCACAAATAATATTAAATATTTTGTGTACCTCTTTTTAAGAGATTTAAGGGATTGAAAATGTATAGTTCGTATCTTGACTTCTTGAGGTACCATATTAGTCTTTATTTTTAACCGACTTCAAAAAAAGGAGGAGGTTCTCAATTCGGTTGTATGTATTTTTTTAAACCGATTTGGAAAATTCTTTTTTTATGTTGAAAGGACATACTTCCAGATTGGTCCCATTTTTATCAAAATCCAGTTCTGATGATAGGATCCATGAGGAATTGAGGGAACTCCTCAAATATTATAGGCATTTCATTATTGAAATGCCTATAATATTTAAGGAGTTCCCGAGGAGGGGTTAGAAGGGTATTAATTACGTATTTTCATCAACAAGTCAAGCATTTGCATTCAGATAGTATCATTTGGTGAAGTGGAACTGATGCAGAAGACCACATTATGTCCACGGGAACTCCTCAGTGATAAGTATTTCACGGGTGGCGATATCTCGATTAAGTTAATTAAGCGACTAAGACGAAGTATATTTAAATAAATGGTTCTGATGAAAATGGTAGCATTTAACTGATCTGATGATGAAGCCGGAAGGTAGGCACCGGAACTCCGTAATAAAATAATGTATCCTAGCCGTGTTTGGGATTATTGGAATTGTCATGAGATGTACTCTGGCTATAAATAATTTTAATGGTAATATGCTCCAAATTGCGCTACTTGAGTCGTATGTTTTGTGTGGCCTTGATTGTCAGAAGACAGATTTGGTCAACGATCTGTCGTCGTGTGGTTGACTTAATAACTTGTTGGTGATGGCGTCCAAACCTGATGAAACTACGCTTTCCAAACTTCGGACTCGACTTAGCGCGACATAATAATATTTGCCTTTTTGCAAAGTTTTTATTTGAAAGGGTATAGTCCTGAGGTGGTTGCATATAGATTTGGTCAAATTCTGTTGAATGCGTTTTGAGTTAGCTTCAATAATACGTTTTTTTTTCCATTTAGTGTATCTTGATGATGTTATAATAACTTCCTGTCACTGTTATTTACTTAGCAAGTAGTGGTATACGAATTTGGGTGGGGTAGGTTCCACAACTAAAAAGTGGAAAATAATAAAACCACCGACTTCCAAACAACCAGTAAAAAATTACTTTTATTTCGGAAATCGGCGGCAAAAACCGAAAGTACTAAACCAAAGACACCGACTAAAAGTAATTTTCCACTTTGTAGTGGTTTCCTTTTTGGAAGTCGATTGTTTTTTATTTTTTTATAAACCATTTTTTGTTAAAATCGGTTCACTCGGTCAAAAGTTATTGTTACTGAGCGGCATAATAGTTTTGCAAATTCTTTTTGCAAAGTCCTCCCGCCGCGTCTGTCTGTCTAAACGCGATAAACTCTAAAACTACCGAATGGATTTTTATCCGGTTTTCACCAAAGGACGGAGTGATTCATGAGGAAGGTTTAGGTGTATAATTCATTAAGTTTTTATATAAATTGGCTGAAATATGATGATATGATGATTATTGAAGATGTCCAAAAAAATCATGCCGACTGGGAACTTTCTGGCGTCCGCCGCGAAAACCAATACAGTATTACGGAACATAGGGTACTTTTAATCCCGGTACGTTCCCGTGGGATATTTTCCGACATCCACGCGGGCGAAGCCGTGGGCAAAAGCTAGTAGGCACAAAAAAAATTACTCTTGGTTGTACATCTATATATATGTATAAAAGTAGAAACTGACTGATTGACTGACATATCAACGCACAGCCGAAACTACTGGGACTAGGAACGTGAAATTTTGCACACGGCTTTCTTTTATAACGTAGGAGAGCACTAAGAAAGGGTTTTTGGAAATGCGACCTTTAAGGGGGTGAAAAGGGGGGATTTCGTTTGTATGAAAAATCTTATTCCTTGAGTTAATAAAATTGAAAGTTGGCACGAATACTTATCTAAATGAATTATGAACTTTGTATTTTTTTGTTTTTCTAATTTACCCCCAAGAGTAGGGTTGGGGGAAGTCAAAGTTTGTATGGAAGAATTTTATCGCGCAGTCCGATTAATTCGAAACTCAGTATTTATACTTAAGACTAAAACTTAAGAATAACCTGTATCAGGGTTTTTCGAAATCTACTCCTCATGGGGTGAAAAGGAGTAGTCAATTTTTAAAAGGGAGGATTTTACTGCGTGGCTTGATTAACCCGAAAATAGGTATAAATAATCTTTGAGTCAAGTTTTGGAAGTATCCTAACATTTTTTTAAATTCCACTTCTGTGGGGATGAAAAGAGGGGATACGGTTTATATGAAAAATCTTATTCATTTTGTTAATAAACTTGAAACTTGGCAGGAATATTTGCCTACATAAGCGATAAAGTTTCTCACTATTAGTTTTTCAGTGTTAAAAGTTTGTACGGAAGAATTTTAATGCGCCGTGTGATTAACTCAAAACTCGGTATTTATACTTAAAACCATAAATAAAAAATTAAGTGTATCAGGGTTTTTCGAAAATCTGCCCCTAACGGGGTGAAAAGGGGTAGTCAATTTTACAGGGTAGGATTTTACTTGGTGGCTTGATTAACTCAAAAGTTGGTATAAATAACCTATAAGTCAAATAATGGAAATTGGGGGTGAAAAAAAATCTTATTTCGTTGATCTTTTAACTTGAAACTTGTCTCGAACACTTCATCATCATTCTCCTGCGCAAATCCCAATATATCTGGGGTCGGCGCAACATGTCTACTTATACTGATGTATAAATAAATAATAATGGTCTTAATCTAGAATACTACCATCTACAGCGGGCGGAGGGGGCGTGAAGTGTGCAGACGAAAGTAACAAATCCGCAGTAGCACAATTATGTACGTCTATCTTCTAAGGATGACCCGCAGTAATCATTTGTATCTTTCAGAATTTGATAAAAATTTCATTGTTAGTTCCGATCGCTTCGCTTCTTTTTAATTCAGGTAGTACGTTCCCGTGGGATATTTTCCGAAATTCACGCGGGCGAAGCCGCGGGCAAGAGCTAGTAATAATATATAAAATTGTAAGTCTAGTCTTTGTACTCTATCATAACGGGTGCCATGCTGATACTAATACAGGGTGTAAGGGACAGCCCTCCGCAAATTGTAAGTCTAGTCTTTGTACTCTATCATAACTCTAACTACACTCTTGTATTACATACTAGCGACCCGCCCCGGCTTCGCACGGGTGCCATGCTGATACTAATACAGGGTGTAAGGGACAGCCCTCCGCAAATTGTAAGGCTAGTCTTTGTACTCTATCATAACTCTAACTACACTCTTGTATTACACACTAGCGACCCGCCCCGGCTTCGCACGGGTGCCATGCTGATACTAATACAGGGTGTAAGGGACAGCCCTCCGCAAATTGTAAGGCTAGTCTTTGTACTCTATCATAACTCTAACTACACTCTTGTATTACACACTAGCGACCCACCCCGGCTTCGCACGGGTGCCATGCTGATACTAATACAGGGTGTAAGGGACAGCCCTCCGCAAATTGTAAGGCTAGTCTTTGTACTCTATCATAACTCTAACTACACTCTTGTATTACACACTAGCGACCCGCCCCGGCTTCGCACGGGTGCCATGCTGATACTAATACAGGGTGTAAGGGACAGCCCTCCGCAAATTAACAGGGTGCATTCAGCTCCTTATTTTGAATCATATTCCACCGGAAATATTCTCATGAAAATTGTCATTTTTCTAGTCGTATTTTCAGTTACTATTCCTTTATTTCATTGTATAATGATATTCTCTGTACGCGGCACTCCATGTATGTAAATAAAACAACTAAAATCAAACAATCAGCAGGACGTCGCAACACTCGGCGCCGAAGGCTCGCTGCGGTCGCTCGCTGCGGTCGCTGCGCTGCGGTCGCTGCGCTGCCGGTCGCGACGCGCGTGTTGCCACGGTAGCGATGCATTGCGTGTGAGCTAATATAACAAATTAGGTTTATTGGATTCCCATAACGTTCCTGAAATAATTTCATGAACCGGTATATGATATACTGAAGTCACCCCATCAGTCTGCGGAGGGCTGTCCCTTACACCCTGTATACTACAGATAATCAAAAATTCTCAACAACAAAAGATACCTATTCTATTCAGTTCTTTTTTGAACTTAAATACCTTACCTTAAACTACGTTTTCCATAATTAAAAATACTTGCCCTAATACAAAATTGCCTTAGCTCTAAATTTAAACCAACATCTTAATAGAAGAAATACAATTGATAAATTATGGTTTTAATCTAATCCTATCTAACCTAATGTACTTACTATAAGTGCGGTTTAAAATTAACCTTAATACCGACTAAACTACGAACATACAATTTCGTAAAAATGGTCGCGCTGAAAAGCACGTTTTGTCTTAAAAAAGAATTCACTTTAGTATTTAAATGCTATCATACAATTTCGAATATATATATATTTTAATTTATCGTAACGTACTTACAAGTACGGATTACGTTGTCGCGCTGCACGTTTTTATTAAGTAATAATTGTTATTTTCCTCGCTAGACAGTTCCGATAAACGCGTGCGATCGCTGCTAATCATAAAGTGCTATAGGGCGAATCGTTTTTGTTTTTGGGGAATGGCATCTCGCAGTTCAACCTATAGGAGGTTGTCGACTGCTTAACCGGGCTTGCCTGTGGATGCCTCAATACATTAAGGCCTCCAGCCAGGCATAAAAACTAAAACTAAGCGACTACTCGCTAAGGGCACCCCCTGTGGGGTACGGACCTCGGTTTAGGGCGTCGCTGGGAGAGGACAGCAAATGGACATGCTGGATCGGATTAAACAGGGCGAAGCGCACCTTCGACGCGCATTTATAGGCACGCGCCGCCGGGCCCCGCCTGCCTTGTAAATCTGTAATATCTTCGAAAATATTCATTTAAACTACATGCTGTAAAGGGCCATATTGATCTATATTACATGCACAATGTATTTAAGGTACTTAATTGGATAAGGATTTATGCGGTATTGCTTAAAATCGCTTCGTTAATAAGCCATTATTTCTCGTAAAAAGTAAAGGATAAAAATGGTTATTGTGGGTTATCCCTAAGAGATACACATATACCATCGCGGACTTTTTTGTAGACCATTTTAAGGTGTACAATACTGTAGTACATTATTTTGATCTATCTCATAGGGTTCAGCCAGCGTTTGCAATGTAAGCGCAAAAAAATGTGTTTATTTACGACATCACATTAGAAACCTCTAAAATTATCAGTGTTTCTCTACGATATTATGCATGTATTATACATATAAACCTTCCTCTTGAATCACTCTATCTATTAAAAAAAACCTCATCAAAGTCCGTTGCGAAGTTTTAAAGATCTAAGCATACCTGGGCATGACTGGGCACAGACAGCGGGACGCGGCGGGACAGTGGCACAGACAGCGGGACGCGGCGGGACAGTGGCACAGACGGACAGCGGGAAGCGACTTTGTTTTATACTACGAGTATGTAGTGATAGTGACAGTAATTATTTTAATCATTTTTCAAGACTCAGCGAATTGTGCTAAACAGTCTTACTACCTTTTATTTATATAAAAAATAAGAAAAAGTGTCTGTTTTGTAGTTATGCGATTGATTAAACATTACGAAAAGGAGTAACTTTGGGATTTTTTTATATCCAGCAAACTTAATATAATCGTGTTATTAACACTCTCACCGCCATGTGGTACGCCGGCCGCCCACGTAAATTCTAGTGCAGCAAGCAACTGTATATATGCGTGGTGGTGAGAGTGTTAAAAGCGATTGCATGTCCGCCAGATCCTTAAATAAGATATACACCACCGTCTAAAAGTTTGGAAGCACAGCTGTCTTCAAACAAAACAAATGAATACCGACTGCAGGCGGCAAAAGTTAGCAATAAACTATCGCTTTACAAGCTTTTACAATTGTTTACTTACATAAAAATAAAAGGATTGTTATTCCACATTCATGAAGTTTTAAATAAACTCCTTAGTTTTGATGAAACACGTGTTTTATGACTTAATCCGTCGGGTACTTTATTGTTGCATTTTTTTTTGCAATGGTGTGGTTTCATTGATAATATTTGGTGGTTTTAACTTTTTAAGACCCTGTTTAGTCCAACTGGAACATTGGCACGTGAATGTTGTGACATTAACATTGTCCGTATTCGAAAGATATCGACGACTTCTTTGACCTTATTTTTTCTTCTGAAAATGGCAAAACGCAAGCAAATCACACTCGAACAAAGATGCGCTATTTGTACTCTTCGTGAGGAACGATACAGTGAACGTCAAATCGCAGAAAAGCTCGGAATCTCTCGTAAAGGTTTCCACTATACTCTAGTTAGAAAACGAGAAACTGGGAAAAATTAAGATAGAAAAAGATCTGGTAGGCCCAAATCCACAACAAGGCAAGAAGACAACTTCATCAGGATTCTCTCTAAATGGAAACGACGCTTAACTGCACTACAAATCACCGCAGCTCAGAATGAAACGCGAGAAACACCCGTTTCAAAAACAACTGTTAAAATACGTTTATTGTCTGCAGGACTAAGAGGATGTGATGCAGCTAAAAAACCACAACTAACAATTCGACATAAAAAAAATAGACTAGAATGGGCAACAGCGCACCAAAACTGGACAATAGAGCAATGGGAAAATGTCCTTTGGAGTGACGAATCAAAGTTTCAGATTTTCGGATCCAATAGACGTGTGTTTGTACGCCGGTCAAAAGAAGAGAGGGCTTCGGAGGCATGTACTGTGTCTACTATCAAACATGGAGGTAATATCATAGTTTGGGCATTTCTTGGCAACAATAAACCTGGAAATCCGAAACAAAACCAAAAATACTAATTAGGAACCCCATAGCTTCACAGAAAACGACCTACGTGACTATTAATGGATAAATCTACCCACAGTTGAGGAAATTAAATATCTAGGCACATACATAACATCTGCATTAAGCAGGAAAAGCACAATTAAAAAACGTTGTCAACAAGCCACTAGAAACGCGAAGTCACTACTACCATTCATAATGAACTCAAAGATGGACTGGAAATTAGCCAGACTTATGTACCGAATGGTGATCGTACCTTGTATGATACACGGTTTGAAATTATCGGCACTCACTAAAGCTAACAGGTCAAGACTGAGAAAATATGAGAGAGTTATCATGAGAGACTTGATTAACCACGCCAGAAATAAACCAATACAAAAGAAAATGCATGATATCTTAGACGGAAAAACCGTAACTAAAAGCATCAAGAACTACAGGATGTGCTATCTCGCACATGTTCCCAGGCGCCGCGAACCGCACCTGTTCCATGCAGCAATGCAGTACAAGGCCAAATCCAAAAAGTCGGCCGACCTATTTACACGTGGAATGACAACCTAAAACAGGACATGACTTACTTCGATAAGGACATCAATTTTTGGATGGACACGGCTGATGAACGAGATAAGATTAAGAAGGATGCTAGCGAGATCTACCAGAAACCTGAAACGGATAGCAGCGAGACCTCAGACGAAGACTTTGGAAACAGCAACACGTAATACAGCATAGCATAAGATTCTCCGATGAAGCTGGACTTGAAACAACCTGGCGGCGACGTCGTTAAAAGATGCTCATCCATGGATAAATATGTCTCTCCAATATTCCAATGTTTACTCTAGGGTGCATACTCGGTAGACTCTAATAATCCTTCCATATCCTAAGGGCACGTCTTCCCTACCATTACCGCGCCCCCCGGTCTACTCCTTGATATGCAATGGCCTATCTATGTAGCCCCATGATACATGAGGCTACAGGGGCTAGTATGAATCTTTGGGTTCATTCGAGCAATCGAGTCTGGTTAAACTACGCTGGGGTCGGTGCATTTCATTCATTCATTCATTCAACAATAAACCTGGAAATCCTGTGAGGATAACCGGAAAACTAAACAAGGAAGGTTACTTGAAAATTCTCCAAAAATCCGCCGTTTTCAGTGGACTAAATCTAATTGGTCCTGGATTCATTTTCCAACAGGATAATGATCCTAAGCATTCTTCTAAACTGTGCCAGACCTATTTGAACAAGAAAAAAGATGAAAAATCTTAAACATCATGCAATGGCCATCTCAATCACTTGATCTTTCTCCCATTGAGCTTGTTTGGAATGAACTCAATAGAAGGATGAAAAATTGTTCTCCTAAGAGCTCAGAACATATGTGGAAGCTATTAGAGAGCGAATGGAACAAATTAGATGAAGATTATTTTAATAAATTAATTAATAGAATGCCTAGAATATGCGAGAAGCTACTATAGGAAAAAGGACACTTTGATGAAGCTAAAATTTAATTTAATTTTACATTATACATATGTAAAATTTTTGTTTTGCTTAATTTAGTTTTTGATTATATTTTAATTTTTTATCAATACATTGAAATTGAAATGACTTTGTTTTGTTTTATTTGATTTTATCTTGCTGCTTCCAAACTTTTGGACGGTAGTGTATATTTTTTTCAGAATTTTATAAAACTGATTGTTACGTTTCCCATGGATTCAAAAAACTAGTAATCGTGGTCTCGGTCGGATAGTACGGCCTTAAGTTTTAACATTTTAAAACTTGTTTTCGTGAAAGAAAAAAGGAATAAAAAGGTGGCTTTGACCTTTAATATCTCCGTAACCACAAGGTTCCCAAGTGGTCCAGTAAGAAGAAATGATCACAATGACCCCCGTCTTTGTGATATTTTTTTGTAAAAGTGGCTCTCGGCTTCTTTAACCGTCTTTTTCACCCGTTATATCCATTAAGCTGTAGTGAGTGTAGCTAAGGGAGTAAGGAAGGTGGTAACTGGTAAGGTGTGCAGTACTGACCGCTGAGCGGGATGGGCTGCGGCAGGCCGCGCGGCGGCGCCTTGCTGAGCACGGCGCTCGCCTCCGAGCGCTCCACGCGCGTCGTCACGCCCTCCACGCTCACGTTCATCCTGCGGGAGAGCGGCCACACGGTTACTACGCGCACGGACCACGGACCACACGACGCGCCGACTGCCGGCTCGGGCTTACTTGTTGATGTCCGTCGCGTCCGCCACCTCGCCCGCCACCAGCGAGCGCCAGAACTCGTGCACCTGCAAACATAAGACTATCACACACGAATCGGAGGCTCGACCTAGAGGCGTATCGAACGCTATGAGGACCGCGAGTGGCTCACCTCGTCGATGACCTTGTAGGCGAACTCCGCGTTCTTGCACTCGCCGTCGAAGGCGAAGCGGTTGACGGGCTTGCCGTCGGGCACCTTGTAGAGGCGGAACCACTCCACCGTGGCGCGCAGCAGGCCCGGGAAGTGCGCCTCCACGTCGGCCACGTCGTTCAGCTTGTCGGCGGAGGGGTCGCGCGCGTCGATGGCCAGCAGCTTCCAGTCCGTCTCGCCCTCGTCGATGAGCGCCAGCGTGCCGAGGATCTTGACGGCGTACACGTCGCCGCGCGCCGCCACGCGCTCGCCGATCTCGATGACGTCGATGGGGTCGTTGTCGCCGCGCGCCTGCGTGCCCGGGTCCACGTGGTGCGGGTTCTCCCAAGTCTGCGGCAACGCGCCGTAGTTCCAGATGTAGCCGCGGTGCGGAAACACGTTGCACACGAAGCGCAGCGCGCCTTTCTTCACGTCCTGCTTGATGGGGTTGAGCGGCTCGCCGAGGCTGATCTCCATCTTGGCGTTGCTCCAGCGCGGCACCTCCACCACCATGTTGACCAGCCGCCGCGCCTTGTCCGCCCACAGCGGGATGTCGTGCAGTGGCGAGATCGGCCCGCTCTCGTCCTCTGCAACACGACACTCACATACACATCGGTACACGACATGGTCTGCCAGCTAGCAGGCATGGGTACACGTCCTGTGCATCCAGTTCGTTCCAAACTAAATACTTTATTGTTGGCGTTAATAATGCATGCTGTGGCTATCGCACCATATTGTACACTATGCTGGTATCATATCGCTTGTGTTATTAGGATTAACAGTGCGACCATTGTAGATAGGCCAATAAATAAATAAATAGAGGTGCGAACAGACTGGTCGATCGACGGCGACCAGTCGGTTTCTATGTGTACATATAACTATATTTATTTACTGTGATATAACACAGGGCTATTTTTAAATCACTAGCTAAATTTTCACAGGGTGTTCTACCCATGAAAATGAACAACTTTCACTATGGGACTAATTCTGAAATCACGAAAAAAAATCTGCTGTTTCATACATTTTGGCCGAGCTTTTGTATAAAAATGCTGGATTTTTTTTCGTGAGTGTTAATTACTTATCTTGACTGATTCATCAACGCAGAGCCTAAGCCGCTGGGGCTACAAACTTGATATTTTGCACACGGCTTCCTTTTATAATGTAGGGAGCACTAAGAAGAGGTTTTCGGAAATTCAAGTTGAAAAGGGGGGATTTTGTTTGTTTGAAAAATCTTACTCCTTGAGTTAATAACTTGAACTTGGCACGAATACTTATCTCAGTAAGGGTGAATTCAATCAAACTTTTATACCTAATACAGGGTGGCGATTAGGTTATCACATTAATTGAAACCACGCAATCAGTACATGATTCGGACCCCGCTGCGTTGAAATTTTTCATCGGTTATTAAAAAAAAAAATTTGCTGCTCCATATATTTTGATCTCGTAGGTAGGCAAAAATGTATGGAGCAGCAAATTTTGTTTTTTAATAACAGACGAAAAATTTTAACGTAGCGGAGTCCAGAATCATGACTGAATACGTGGTTTCAATTAATGTGATAACCTAATCGCCACCCTGTATAAGTTTAATCCAACGAATTAATTTTTAATTTTTAACAGATTTTCCATACACAAACTGTCAAACATTAAATTTATTCCGCGGATAAAAGATATCTGACTTTGGGACAGGTAAAAGAGGTTAAATCAGCCTAAATTATAAAGTTCGTCATTTTTGTTTTCCTAAACTACCCCCCTATCTAAAGGAGTATATTGGGGGGTGTCAGTTTGTATGGAAGAATTTTAACGCGCTGTCCGATTAAATCGAAACTCAGTATTTATACTTAAAGGGGAAGCGCTAAGGTAGCTCGCAAAATTCAAAGGACATTGTTTAAAATGGTCTATGGATCAACACGTATGACACCTTTACAGTAAGGTGTACTGGGGTAATTCCGACGGGAATTTTTACGAGATGTCTAGAGGTCTACATTTCGGTTAGTTATGTAAAGTAGTTTCATATTTACTGCCATTAATAAGCGACTTCGGTTAACTTAATGAAAAGATTTAACCAATGGATATATTAGATTCATAAATATGTAGTTGGATTCACTAGATAGAGCATTTTGAATTTTTGAATTATAATTTTTTGGTTTACGGGAAATTACGAACTATCTTGGGGTTATTCCGAAATTATTTAAACGTCGACTTTATTGTACTTTGACCAAAGGTTTACATTTCTTTTTCAATCGTATTTACCCCTTACACAAAATATCATGAGTTTTAGTATCATTTCTTATAGTTTTGTATTTCGGAATTACCCCAAGAAGAGAATTTTATGGATTTTCGGAATATACCCTTTTTGGAATTACCCCAGTGCACCTTAATTACTAGTTTTTTTTATTTATTTACATTACAATTATGACAATAGAACGGACACTTCAGAATTTCGAAAACATTTTAAAACGTAGCTCACTTCGGTCTTATTCCCCGGCTTAACTTCGGTCTTATTATTATCCTCTTAAGGGGTCATTCATTGTACTCATCATTATAAACAACTTTTACTATGATACCAAACATGAAATCGCTGAAAACGGAACAGCAGTTTTCTTTTTTTTTTTTGCAATGACCCCTTAAGAGGTTGTGCGTTCTTTATGTTACATCTTGTATGTATAGATAGATAGATAATAATGTAACAATATTGCTAATCAATTAATTTTTTTATTGGATTAAGTATAAATAAAATAATAAGTATGAACCCAAATGTTTACATGTCACATTATTATGACTCAGTGTTATGCATCGGTATGACTATTTATGTTGAGACCGAAATTGTACCAACACTGATGGCGAATTAATTCATATGAATTTGATCAGAGGCAATCTCAATGCACAGATTGATGCTGAAACGATTGTATCAGATGTTGTCATTCCTTTGCGGACCCAATTGGGTGCTTCATTTCTGCTTATGCAAGACAATGCACGTGCACGCACTGCACAATCGTTGCGAACACACTTGCCGCAGCTGATATCTACGTCCTACCACGGCCTGCACAATCGTTGCGAACACACTTGCCGCAGCTGATATCTACGACCTACCACGGCCTGCACAATCGTTGCGAACACACTTGCCGCAGCTGATATCTACGTCCTACCACGGCCTGCACAATCGTTGCGAACACACTTGCCGCAGCTGATATCTACGACCTACCACGGCCTGCACAATCGTTGCGAACACACTTGCCGCAGCTGATATCTACGACCTACCACGGCCTGCACAATCGTTGCGAACACACTTGCCGCAGCTGATATCTACGTCCTACCACGGCCTGCACAATCGTTGCGAACACACTTGCCGCAGCTGATATCTACGACCTACCACGGCCTGCACAATCGTTGCGAACACACTTGCCGCAGCTGATATCTACGACCTACCACGGCCTGCACAATCGTTGCGAACACACTTGCCGCAGCTGATATCTACGACCTACCACGGCCTGCACAATCGTTGCGAACACACTTGCCGCAGCTGATATCTACGACCTACCACGGCCTGCACAATCGTTGCGAACACACTTGCCGCAGCTGATATCTACGTCCTACCACGGCCTGCACAATCGTTGCGAACACACTTGCCGCAGCTGATATCTACGTCCTACCACGGCCTGCACAATCGTTGCGAACACACTTGCCGCAGCTGA
This sequence comes from Fissipunctia ypsillon, assembly GCA_947568875.1. Classification (NCBI taxonomy): domain Eukaryota; kingdom Metazoa; phylum Arthropoda; class Insecta; order Lepidoptera; family Noctuidae; genus Fissipunctia; species Fissipunctia ypsillon. Next base: position 26,471,816 of record OX387649.1, read on the forward strand.
TATCTACGACCTACCACGGCCTGCACAATCGTTGCGAACACACTTGCCGCAGCTGATATCTACGTCCTACCACGGCCTGCACAATCGTTGCGAACACACTTGCCGCAGCTGATATCTACGACCTACCACGGCCTGCACAATCGTTGCGAACACACTTGCCGCAGCTGATATCTACGTCCTACCACGGCCTGCACAATCGTTGCGAACACACTTGCCGCAGCTGATATCTACGTCCTACCACGGCCTGCACAATCGTTGCGAACACACTTGCCGCAGCTGATATCTACGACCTACCACGGCCTGCACAATCGTTGCGAACACACTTGCCGCAGCTGATATCTACGACCTACCACGGCCTGCACAATCGTTGCGAACACACTTGCCGCAGCTGATATCTACGTCCTACCACGGCCTGCACAATCGTTGCGAACACACTTGCCGCAGCTGATATCTACGTCCTACCACGGCCTGCACAATCGTTGCGAACACACTTGCCGCAGCTGATATCTACGTCCTACCACGGCCTGCACAATCGTTGCGAACACACTTGCCGCAGCTGATATCTACGTCCTACCACGGCCTGCACAATCGTTGCGAACACACTTGCCGCAGCTGATATCTACGACCTACCACGGCCTGCACAATCGTTGCGAACACACTTGCCGCAGCTGATATCTACGACCTACCACGGCCTGCACAATCGTTGCGAACACACTTGCCGCAGCTGATATCTACGTCCTACCACGGCCTGCACAATCGTTGCGAACACACTTGCCGCAGCTGATATCTACGACCTACCACGGCCTGCACAATCGTTGCGAACACACTTGCCGCAGCTGATATCTACGACCTACCACGGCCTGCACAATCGTTGCGAACACACTTGCCGCAGCTGATATCTACGACCTACCACGGCCTGCACAATCGTTGCGAACACACTTGCCGCAGCTGATATCTACGACCTACCACGGCCTGCACAATCGTTGCGAACACACTTGCCGCAGCTGATATCTACGTCCTACCACGGCCTGCACAATCGTTGCGAACACACTTGCCGCAGCTGATATCTACGACCTACCACGGCCTGCACAATCGTTGCGAACACACTTGCCGCAGCTGATATCTACGTCCTACCACGGCCTGCACAATCGTTGCGAACACACTTGCCGCAGCTGATATCTACGACCTACCACGGCCTGCACAATCGTTGCGAACACACTTGCCGCAGCTGATATCTACGACCTACCACGGCCTGCACAATCGTTGCGAACACACTTGCCGCAGCTGATATCTACGACCTACCACGGCCTGCACAATCGTTGCGAACACACTTGCCGCAGCTGATATCTACGACCTACCACGGCCTGCACAATCGCCAGACTGGTATCCCACTGAGCTCGCATGGAATATGCTTCAAAGAAGAGCTCTGCCAAATATAATGCTGTACACACACCAGAAAATCTTTGTTTATCAAATCTATTCAAAACGATAATATGTATTCTTCGTAGACTTCAGGGACCAAATTTTTTTTGGAAGTCGGTTGTTTTTTTTTTGTAAAAGTTTTTTATTTTTCACTTTTTAGTGGGTCGGGTTGTGACTTACTAAGTTACAATAGCCTAATGTCAACTGCTCATCCCCTTTTAGTGGGTCGGGTTGTGACTTACTAAGTTACAATAGCCTAATGTCAACTGCTCATCCCCTTTTAGTGGGTCGGGTTGTGACTTACTAAGTTACAATAGCCTAATGTCAACTGCTCATCCCCTTTTAGTGGGTCGGGTTGTGACTTACTAAGTTACAATAGCCTAATGTCAACTGCTCATCCCCTTTTAGTGGGTCGGGTTGTGACTTACTAAGTTACAATAGCCTAATGTCAACTGCTCATCCCCTTTTAGTGGGTCGGGTTGTGACTTACTAAGTTACAATAGCCTAATGTCAACTGCTCATCCCCTTTTAGTGGGTCGGGTTGTGACTTACTAAGTTACAATAGCCTAATGTCAACTGCTCATCCCCTTTTAGTGGGTCGGGTTGTGACTTACTAAGTTACAATAGCCTAATGTCAACTGCTCATCCCCTTTTAGTGGGTCGGGTTGTGACTTACTAAGTTACAATAGCCTAATGTCAACTGCTCATCCCCTTTTACAAAATATTGCTTTTCCTGATGCAGGACGTTCATTGTTGACGAGTTCTGCTCCACTTCACCATCTGCATTGTAACAAACATAAATTGCTTAGCAACCATATTAAACCATATTAAAGTAATCAAATCGCAACCCGTGCAATACTTAGGATTGAGTAGTTCCGGTGGCCATCTGTGGTCATCAGTTTCACTTCACCAAATGGTGCTTTCCAAGAGCAAATTCACGAGTTACTATAAAAAATACCCAAATCGCTACGTGTGCCTATGTTTGAAGAGTTCCCTCGATTTCTCTAGGATCTAATCATCAGATCCTGACCTGATGACAATGGTACCACCTGGGAAGTATACCCTTTCAAACAAGAAAATAATTTATCAAATCGGTCCAGCCATCTTCGAGTAACATCATAAACAGAACATCACGCCTTGTTTCTCCAAAGGGTTAGGCAGAGGTGTACCTATAGTACACCCACATTTCGCCAGTTATTTTTAAGTCCCATGTAATAAGGGGCGAGCCTATTGCCATCTACCGGGCACAAATCCAGACTCCGGGCTGCTACTGAGAAATTACAGACAGAAAAACCCAATAACACTGCCCGACCTGGGAATCGAACCCAGGACCTCATGCTCAGCAGCAGCGCTTGCGACCACTAGACCAACGAGGCAGTCGAGCATCTTCGAGTAATCGGGGAATACACATAATAAAAAAGAAAAAAAAGATTACGACGAATTGGGAACCTCCTACTTTTTTTAAGTCGGTTAAAAGTTGAAGTGTCTGCTTGTAATGTCAAAATAACAGCTTTTTTTAATAAGCATAACAACAAATATATGATAAACAAAAAACAATTTTTAAAATTTTTGTCTGTCTGTCTGTTTGTTGCAGCTAATCTCCGAAACAGCTGGACCGATTTTGACGGGACTTTCACTGACAGATAGCTGATGTTTTAAGGAGTAACTTAAAATGATTTTTTTGTACACTTATTTATTTAAGAACAATTAATCGACAATATAATCACCATCATTATCGAGAACATGTAACCATCTGCTAGGCCAAATTTCAATACCCTTAGACCAGAAAGAAAGTGGTTGACAGGCAAAGAAATAGGCAAGTTCAATTTTTAGGTCACTGAAATTTTCAAAGTTTTTGTTATGAAGATGCTGTTTTAAAGCCTGGAAAAGATGATAGTCAGAAGGTGCCAGATCAGGGCTACAAGGTGGGTGAGGTGTCGTTATCCAACCGAGCTTTTCTAGAAATTTACGGGTCACTTTCGCTATATGTGGTCTTGCAATTATCACGCAATAATGATACTTCAAGATTTTTTGGTTGTTTTTCTCTGTAGTTGATTCACGTAGACTTCGGCATTGATAGTCTTGATTGCTGTCCATTAACTCCCAAAACAACATTCCTCGCAAATCCCAGAAGACTGACAGAAGAAATGTGTGATCATGATCATACAAACTGCTTTTTGGCTGTGTTAGTGGCTGTTTATTAGCAGGCATCCAAAAGGCCTTTCGTGTGACATTCTCATATAAGACCCAAGACGCGTCACTGGTGATAATCGACTCGAGAAAGCTCTTTCTTTGCAGGTGCAACAGCAGACTTTCACAAATGTTGACAAGTATTGCATGTTGAGCATCCGTAAAAGCATGGGGCGTCCATCTTGACAAAACTACAGTAGCCCATTGCCTGCAGATGGCGATCTGTAGTGATATTTTAGTTTTCTCTAAATCCCTGGTGCTGGAACCCAGGTGCAACTCAAGCTCGCACTGCAACACATCTTCGTCAAAAGTGACGGGTCGACCAGTATGAGGAACATCTTTTAGACTTGTGTCTCCTTCATCAAAGCGTTGAAACCAATTTTGTACTGTGCGATCGGTTGTAGTGTTTGGGCCAAAAACGATGTTGATCTTATTTGCTGTTTCCTTCGAACTAGTTCCCAATTTGTGTTCATATAAGTAAATCACTTGAAGATGTTGTTGATCCATTTGTCAATTTTAACTAAATTCCAGTAATGAGCTCGTGCTTATATACCCTATGTGAAAGATACGAGAACATTCTACTACATACTAGATTTATTCTAGAAAATTTCTGAGACAAGTGGAAATATTAAGGAAATTTAAAAGTGGGAAAAAAAATTATGCAACAACCCAATAAAATGTGGCTGTTATTTTAGTACTTTTAGAATTTTAGTACTTCCACGCGAATGAAGTCGCGGGGCACAGCTAGTAATAAATATGAGTCTGAAATCTGCCTTAAGCAAGTTTAGTGTGGTGTTCATTGCTAAATATTGCTCGCGCCTTCTCTGTATGAGAAGAGCCCTGTGCTCAGCAGTGGGACAGGAACAGGCTCTTATTTTATTACTATTCTCCTTGTGCAGTTTCCTCTATATCACAAAGTTCCAATTTGACCATTCTCAAACCATTTTAAAATATATCTTAATGGTTTCAGCATCGTATGCTGCAGCTAGCCAGCAGCTTAGCACATCATACATACCATCGTATAATAGACAGCAAGTGAATGAATGTGTTGCCTACAATCTGTACAGGGAACTAACTAACGAGCCCCACTACTAGCGACCTAAGAGTCAAGTTATAACATACTACTTATATAACTACAATGAACTTATACAATCTTATCACAGCAGTGAATGTAAGTGATATGGTTATTATAATCTTGACCTTATCAGATAATACAATTTTATGCTCTGAAAGCAAGTTGCAGAACTATGACTAAAATATGTGATATAAATTTCACCACTAAAATGCATGATGATAATAAAATATATAAAAAAAGATGAAAGAAATCATAATTTTATTTTAAACATACCACTAAAAATCTTTTTTCAATGATTGCATGATGTACTGCAAGATAAAACACAAAAGCTACGCAAAATAGACCCAGAAAAAGTTGTTTCACTCAGATAAAATTATAATAATAATAGCTCATACGTTTTAGAATGTTAACACTCAAGGTCACAGGTGATAGGTTATACCAACCAGTACACCCATTTAGTACAACATTTTGCAAACTATAGGGAGTGACAATGTAATGACAACAACAAACTTGATAATGACAGAAAAGTTCAAAGTCCGGCCAGTTCCCATAGTTTAAATAGGTAATGTATCAGGTAAAAGGCAGCAGCCTCCAAACATGCGCAGGCCAGATGTCAGGGTCAGATGGTGGGCAGCCAGGACAAGGCAGTTCAAACTGTGGCTCTACTTACTGAAATACACCCGGTAGTCAGGCGCGTAAGCCGAGCCTCGTTCTTCTGCGATGTACATTTTGTTGTTCCCGAGTGGCTGCGTGGTCGCAATGTTGACGTCGTTAGCACAGGTCTGCACGTAACTAACGGAGCCTGTCACGAACGTTCGTCTTATTAACGACAAACAAACCGGAACCGACACAACTGCAATACAACGTGTTAGTGACATTTTGCTCACTGACAACTCACTGACTTTGACAGGAGAGACAGTGCTGCCCGCGTAAATTTCTTTTTTTATTCTGGTAATAACAAAACAGTGTTAAATTCGAGGAATTAGTATGTACTAACTTTTTGCCAATGGCTTCGCCCGTGTGGATGTCGGAAATTATCCCACGGGAACGTACTACTGGGAATGGGATAAAAAGTATCCTATGTGTTAATCTCTCTGCTCGACAGGATTTTGACAAGTTATACACCAGTTGACTCGACGGGGTGTTGCGAATTATGTCATGAAATTCAGGATTCATTTAAGTATATGAACTTCCAGCATTCGAATTCATTAAGAAAAATATGTTACCGCGCCTATTTTATATAATAAGTTTGTGGCAAATATCTTTAATTATATATGGTGTTTGGTAGATGGGGGCAACGCCTGAAGGGGGTGATATCTTAGACCATTTAGAACTTATTAAGCTAAACTTGTCTTAGACGAAGTCTGTTCCTTGTATTTTTTTTTTTGAAACTCTAAGGTTTTTAACAATAATACCCATTTTTTTTCAATTAAATTGTGTCCGTCCATCTCCGCAGACAGTTCCGACTCACCGTGAAATATGCGGCACCCGGTTCCAACTCACTGGAACCTCAACTGGCCCTGGCAAGCATCGCAAGATACACGACTCTGCCCACTATCGACCTCCGGTCTCCGGAGGGGAGTGATGTGGCGGCATATCTACATCACCACAATGGAACGCGTCACACTGACGTCACGCAAAATCCTGCATCGCGCAATCAGAGTTTACCGCGCGACTAGCATATATACAGCATCCCAACATCAACCGTCAGGCAGTAGCCCAGCAGACACAACATCCGTCTGGTCGGAGGATCCTCCCTTTTCTATGGAGGGTGAGTGAACTTTACACTCTGTTCCTCATGCCTCTATAACCAAGCATGTTTTTAAAAAGGTTTGAACAACTGAGGGTATTTTTAATTTTTTTTTATTATGCCGTAAACAAAACATTTTCTTGATTTTTAAAAGTTTCTTAAACTTGAATATGGCGTCGAATGTTTCTCTTATGACACAGATGCTGGGGAATTATTTTGTTTGAGTAATCACACATTACATAAATAAAAAGTAAATTAAAAATAATAAAATAACAGCTTTTACTGAACACTATTAACAATTAACTGAAAAAAATGGGTATTATTGTTAGAAACCTTAGTTTCAAAAAAACAAAAAAAAAACAAGGAACAGACTTCGTCTAAGACGAGTTTAGCTTAATAAGTTCTTAATGGTCTAAGATATCACCCCCTTCAGGCTTTGCACCCATCTACCAAACACCCTGTATGTTGAGGTCGGTCAAACCGCGTAGTTTACTGCGAAAGTTATATAAAATAGGTATTACTACACCTATCCAAAAAGTAGGCAACATAAATTCGCTGAAAATATCGGGTGTATAAAGACACTTTCTGAAGCCGAAAGCCACTTCTACCCATTATTTGGATCATTTTTTCCACCAGACCATACCTGGGAATATATTGGTTCTGGAGATATTGAAGGTCAAAGTCGCATACATTTATTTTTATTTTTTTACGAAAACGAATTTTAAGTGTTATTACTAAATTAATTAATTACGCATTTGAAGTTACAAAAACGCAATTAATATCAAACGCACAACTACCAAGACAACAAACGCACGATACAGGGTGGCGCGGTATGAGCTAGCCCGGCCGAGCCGTGAACGTTACGACGCGCGACGACCCGTGTTTGTAACAGCTGGTCGGTTGTTTTTGACATTTGTTGCAGTTTTTGATTTCAAAGACGTTGATATGAGTTGCAGTCCTTTGTCTGTAATGTCGAAGAGCACGCCCTTGTAAAAACTACAAATCTTATCTCTAGATAAACTTCTTGCATATTCAATTAAAAATGTTGACGAAGTTTGTCCTCATTCGTGACATTTATAAAATAACAAAACCACCTTCTATGGTGAATAATACAATATTCAATCAAAATCGTTTATTTATTGAAAAAAAAAACTTACAGACTAATTTATAACGAGAGCCCATATCGGTAGAAATACCGAAAAATCGGTAGGTTCGAGACCACTGCTCCTCGTGTTGAGGGGAGGAGTGAGGTGTTTGTGTGTGTTTATGGTTCAACCTGGTTCAACTTAATCTGAGAAATAGGTAGGTACTGAAAAGGATTTATTTAAGAACCTTTACTAATAAGACAATTTATAATAAACCTCGGAGTGAATACCTAAGCTTTTATGGTGCTTCCCCTGTATGAAGATATAGCTTCCGCCCGCGACTTCGCCCGCGTGAAATTTCTTGTTCCCCCGACCCACCCCGTCGCATCGCATCGCCTGCCCGTGGTTACTTCGTTTTCTCATAGCGCTCGTTCTTACTTTTTTTCTTTTTGCTCGACTTCTAAGGGTCCTAGCGTAATGGTACAAACCTATAGCCTTCTTTAAGAATTGGGCTATAAAATGCAAAAAGATTTTTTCTAATCCACCTGGTAGTGACTGAGATTAGCGCGTTCAAACCGTCACTAAAAAATAAAATGTGTCGGTAACTAATAGACTAAGCACATTTTTCTTACTTTAAGCAATTTTATACCCGTCGTAATTTCTAAACGAAACGTCCGATTCGAATAATTTGAAAAGGAATTTACATACATGTATGTACTTAATCAATCTTGATTATGAAACTATTTATTTGGATAAGGATTAATACGATGTTTATGAAAACACCTTCGCAAATAATACATTATTTCATAACTTTGATTACCATTAAACAAGTTATAGGGAGCCAACATTAAAAGATGGACATATGCTCTTGCGGATTTTTTTTTAGAACTTTTTGATAGGAACAATTCCGTCATACATGATTTTTGGGTATCTTAACCGTTTACGCAGCGCACGCAACGGAAGCTCGAAAAAGGAATAAATTTTCCCCGTTTTTGCAACATTTTCCATTGATCCTCCGCTCCTTTTGGTCGTAGCGTGATGTTATATAGCCTATAGCCTTCCTCGATAAATGAGTTATCCAGCATTAAAAGAATTTTTAATTCGAACCAGGAGTTTCTGAGATTAGCGAGTTCAACCAAACAAACAAACAAACGAACTGTTCATCTTTATAATATTACTCGTAGTATAGATATAGTATAGATTTGTAATGATTATAAAATAAATATAAAATTTAAAGTACCTATGTGATTTGCCTCAATAGATTTTTCTAACAGTGTAGTCATGAAGTTTAAAGCATCTCAATTGACAGTTACCGTAAAAGTACTGGGTTTTTTTAACGAAAGGGCAATAGAAACATGATGTTTGGAGCGTGGCGCCTGTTTAGCTAAGTTAGTTCTCTTTGGGCCTCGGAGCCAAAAGGCTATCTTTAAGAAGTCTAAATTATATACCTACTGTTAAATTGAGAGTAGTAAATAGTGCCAAGTTTATATATATGTGTGAGAATATAAATATAGCAATATTCGTACTGAAAAGGTGTATCATTTCAGTTCAGAAGTGGGATATACCAAAAAGGTAAGGTACAGGTTTAAAAATGAATTGCTTGTAATCAATTTTATTTTTAAACACAATTGGTAAGCGCTCACTTTTGAAAAACTTACCTAGTAGAACAACTAGGTGCTGTAATGATCTGCCAGGGGTTCTGAGGGCCAGCAGATTATTACGTAACCTCTAGAGGAACAACTAGGTGCTGTAATGATCTGCCAGGGGTTCTGAGGGCCAGCAGATTATTACGTAACCTCTAGAGGAACAACTAGGTGCTGTAATGATCTGCCAGGGGTTCTGAGGGCCAGCAGATTATTACGTAACCTATATGTGGTGTGAGATGTATATTTTGCAGTGTAGGGGGGCATCAACACTACAATGACTTCGGAGACTAATGATGATTTCAAAGCTGTATTTATCACTTCCAAGAAAACACGTTACAGGACTAGCGCTATATTACCACTTTTTTTTGGATGGGAAAACATCAAATGACTTCTCCCGCTCTGAGCGGAGCAGGACGGCATGTTAGACTTTTACTGACTAAAACCCACCCGTGTTCCTTCAGTTGCCTGTGCCCAGGGCCGCCGGTTCCGCAACCCCAGCTGGCATTGGCCCTAGCGGACCCCGTCAATAGTGCTGACATCTCTTTGAGGCGCGCGTGGAACACAACGCGCCGTCGACTCGGGCCTGGTCCTTTCCAGACGGCGAGCTACCCATTGCTCGCCATCCGCAAGCCCGCGCCTACGGTGGCCGGGAATCGGCTGCCAATTCCCGACGCCCAGGGCGTCTCCAGCAGCGACTAGGGGCGTGAGGGCGCAAAGCTTGCCTCTCCCTCACGCGTTTCGCCTCCTCCTTCACGAGCATTACTGCCTCACAGAAGGAGGTGATGGCTTCCCATTTACTCTCGCTCCGTATCATGGCCTGGACCAGGGCCGGACGCGAGAGGTCGCCGCCGCCGATCGCTTCCACGAGGACACGGCGGTGCTCCGCCCAAGCTGGGCAGACCTCCACCATATGCTCCACCGTGTCCTCCGAGCGATCCACACAGTGGTGACACCCGGGCGTTTCCTCCCGCCTTATCCGGAACAGTGGTGCTATTCTGTAAAGATCCCACCGTGAAAATTTAGGTGAAGTGAGCGTGATGTGAACTGTCATCCCACCTTACTCTACTAGGGATTGAGCTCACTTCAAACTCACTTCACCTAAGTGCTCACGGTGTGATGTTTACAGAATAGATCGGCAGGTACCTCCCGAAGCACCCGTGTCCAGTGAGGAACAGCGTCAGGCGGAAGGTGAGGACGCCGTGGCGCTTCTCCAGCCAATCCTAAAAGAGGGGACTTATCGCCGCAATTGTGGCGTGTCTGGGTTGCGACAACCGCACTCTCGATGCCACCGGAGCTCAGTCCGCCGTGCTGCGATTTCTCGTTCGTTAATTAATAGAAATAAGATAGACGATAAGATGTCGAATTAGAATATTTCTTTCAGTTAGTGTTTTTGTTGTTTGTGGTCAAGCCACAGGAAATATTATTTATTATCTCTCCTTGTTTGTTTTGGTTCCAAAAGCTTAGGATAGCATTATTGTTTTCATAAATAATATACGTCGCAGAAGCAAGGTCTCTGATCATGTCAGAGGGACACTGAGCAAAGGCAGGAGTGTGGTTTTAGCCGGTAAGAGTCCGGCACTGCCCAGACTGTCTTATTATTATTATATCCTTTATTCCATTTTTATATATAAATCTTACATTTTTAAATATTTTTATAAAAACATAAAAAAAAACATTTAAAAATATAAAAAATAGTAGCCCACCGGTATCGGGAATAGGATCCAAGCTACCGGTGGTCAGGGCTCCTGAGAGAGGAACCTCCTAACGATACGTGCCGTATCGAGAAGTACTGCTTTCTGGATCAAGCCCTTGATCCAGCTGCCTAACGAGAGCCTCCTCAGATGTTGGTCGAGACTCTTTGCTATTAAGCCATTGGCTGGTACGACTATCGGCACAATGACTGCTGTATCCACATCCCACATGTCGACAACCTCGCGAGCCAGGGCAAGATACTTAATCTGCTTATCTTTTTCAGCTTTCACGAGGTTCTCGTCATGCGGAACCGCTATATCAATAATCATTGTGCGACGCTCTGTTCGATCTATCACCACTATGCCTTGTTGGCTTATTGGCAACAATAGTCCTGTCGGTGACGATAGACCTATCCCAATACAACGTGATATTGCCATTTTCGAGTACTGGGTCGGCCACATACCTATAGTACGGTACTTCCGGTGGATAATCCTGGCGACAAGGTTTTGCTTATGCAAGTAGTCTCCGTTAGCCAGATGAGAATAGCCAGAAATAATGTGTCGGATTGATTCCCCGGGACGGTGGCATGCCCGATAGATGTCAACCGTGCCGTCCTTCACAATATATTTCCGGTAGTTGTTCGTCATCATAACTTCGTCCATAATCGCAAAGACAAAACCTTCGGTTTCCCCAAAGAGGTCTCCGAATCGCAACCAGGATACGGACGCTGAGAGGTCTACATCGGGCCCATGTAGGACCCGCTAAAAGCGCCCGTGAAGCTCTTTACTCTGCCATACCTCCCTGCGGTCATTAGTATCTAATACTATAGGTTGGCGCCAGTTATCGTTAGCCAAGGAGAGCGGGGTGAGGCCCTTGTCCACTGAGACCACATCTCGGTGCATCCCCACGTCGGCTTCTAGGAAGTATTCCCTGAGACTGCATACCTCACGATTGTGCAGGGTCTTAGCATTTAAAAAACCTCGACCTCCGCACTTCCGCGGGATATACAGTCTCATCACCGATGACCGTGGGTGATGCATCCGGTTTGCGGTCAGCAGTGTACGGACCCTCCTATCCAGGGCGTCTAGTTCGGTCTGAGTCCATTTGAGTATGCCGAAAGAGTACATCAAAACCGGCATGACCCAACCGTTGAATACGTGCACCTTGTTTCCGCCTGATAGAAGACTTTTAAATACTTTCTTCAGGCGGCCAAAGAAGCGCTCCCTCAGCGATTTTTTCATATCAGTAGCGTTGATGCCTAACGCTTCAGACATACCCAAATACTTGTAAGTTTCGATTGAGGAGAGGGATCTTAGGTATATGGTATCCGAGAGTTGCGTTCCCACGGATTCCATAATCCTGCCTCGCTTTACATGCATGACCGCACATTTGTCCACACCAAATTCCATCCTGATGGCGCTACTGAAAGTTTCGGTTACCTTCAGTAGCTCCAGCAGTTGCAAATTGTTAGGGGCAAAAAGTTTCAAGTCATCCATGGAAAGGAGGTGGGATATGACCTGACCACCTCTCTTCAATCGGTAACCTAGACCTGAATTCTCCAGCAGTGTACTTAGAGGATTCAAGGCTAGGCAGAACCAAAGTGGACTCAAACTATCACCCTGAAAAGTCTCTAGTCTAGTTATTAAGTGTCTGCGACCTGTAAAAAGGCCGCAGACATCTACAAGCAGCTGGCATGCGCGGCGAGGGTGACCTGGGGTCTCAACAGAGAGATAATCAGGACGATATACGTGTCGGTGATAGAGCCCATCGTGATGTATGCAGCGAGTGCGTGGGCCCCTGCGGCTGAGAAACTGATGACGAGGAATCAGTTTGACTCACTGCAGAGGGGCTTCGCGCAGAAGATCTGCAAAGCATACCGCACGGTGTCTCTGACATCGGCACTAATTCTGTCAGGCCAACTCCCCCTAGATCTCCGGGTAATCGAGGCCGCAACCCTGTTTAAGATCAGAAAGGGACATTCCCAAGAGTTCGTACCACCGGGCCGCGAGCTGGAGTGCAACGTGCCCCACTCCCAAAACCCCCACCCGTCGCTACTCACAACAACAGAGTACGCACGCCTGGAGGACTTGACTCCCGAAACGCTGGAAACCCACCAAGTAATCGGTCCCCAGATATACACCGACGGCAGCAAGATAGACAGGAAAGTTGGAGCTGCCCTAACTTGGTGGGAGAACGGAAAGGAGTCAAAGTTCTGCACCTTTGGCCTTGAGCCTCACAACTCAGTCTTCCAATCGGAAATGTACGCTCTCTTCAGAGCTGTCAGGATGGCAAGAGAATCCAAGGCGGCCTCCGTAAGCATCTTAAGTGATTCAAGATCTTTTATTTGATTTACTGATTAATTTGAGTTATAAAACATAAAAATATAAAATCACAACATTTGCGATTTTTTGCCATTTTTTTTTACAAATTCCGGGACGGAATTTCCATTGCCATTTTTTCGTTATGATGTTTAGAATGGTATATTTTATTGTTAGCTCTTTCTTTCCTGGTTATTTTGATATAAAAACGAAAGAGATAGGGCGCTTATTTTAAAAGAAAATAGCAATAATGTAAGAAAATAAGTAGATTTCTATTTTTGTTTTAAACAACCATTGTAAACCGTTACAACACTTATTTCATTATAAGTCACTAACTTCACAAACGCTAGCATTATATCAATAGAGCGTACCCTAAGAATAATCGATTTAGTGGAAATCGATAGTTACAGATCGTTAAATAATACTCCATCGGTTTAAAGACATATTCTAACTCTACGTCACAAGTCATCCTACCTAAACTATTTTAATCTGCCCATTTATCTATGCTATTTATACAATTTTTTTAACCTATTTTTATTATTATGATACATAATCTATATTATATATTTAGTATCATATTTTTCTTAAGCTATCTTATTTCTATTAATTACTAGCGATGCTATTACTGTACAACAATTGAGAAACTCTTTTCTGTCTTTCCCTTCCAGTAGTGTTGGTAGGTTTTGGGCAACCAGGTTAGGTTAGGTTGAGTCATCAGAGGGTATCGCACGATCTCCTACGAGGCGGCTTGTGCACTGGTCGGAACCCCGCCGTGGGACCTGGAAGCGAGAGCCCTCGCGTCACTGCATCGGTGGCGTGAGGAGGCGCGGACGCGGGGCGTAGTACTGGTGCAGCGGCAGATCACGCTGCTCCGGTCCGAACTCCGCCAGGTCTTGGTGGCGGAATGGCGGGACAGGCTTTTGCGCCCTACCGCCGGCCTCGTCACCATCGAGGCGGTCCGGCCAGTGCTCGACGACTGGCTCGGGAGGAGGCACGGCTCCCTGTCATTTAGGGCGACGCAGGTGCTCTCGGGGCACGGCTGCTTTGGGAAGTACCTGTGTCGCATAGGCAGGGAGCCGGACGCTCGGTGTCATCACTGCGTCCATTGTCTGGAGGACACGGCGTGGCATACGCTTGCAGAGTGTGCAGCTTGGGAGGAGCCGCGCCGTGCCCTCGTTTCGGAAGTGGGAAGCGACCTGTCGCTGCCGGCTGTGATTCGTTCTATGGTCGGTGGCGCAGCGTCATGGGACGCGGTGATCTCCTTCTGCGAAAATGTCATGTCGCAGAAGGAGGCAGCGGAAAGGGAGAGGGAGATTTCAAGTGATCTCCCAGCCCGCAGCAGGCGCACCGGGCGTCGGCAGAGGGCAGATAATGCCCTCTTCCGGCCCCCCTAAATGGGTTCAGGGGCGGTGGACTCGGGGACGTCCGCCGCCCCCACTCCACAGGACCCGAGGTGGTGGCGCGTAGTGTTCCACGCGTGCCCCTCTTAGACGTCGCGGGGGGAGTCAAACACCTCACTCCCCTCGCTCGACAAGACGAAGCCCGCAGACGCGGGCTGGCACCAGTCGGGGGCTTCGTTGAAGAGTGCTTAAGTGCCCCGTAGCCCCCGGTGCAAGTGTGCGAGGGAACACCGGGGTGGTTTTAGTCAGTAAGAGTCTGACAGACCCCTCTGCCCACCCCAGGGCAGAGGACATTCATGAGGATTTCCACCCCGTCACGAAAAAAAAAAAAAAGGTTAGGTTAGGTTTTTTTTTTGTTTTGGCAGGAGTGAGAAATCCTCCAGGACGCCACACTAATAATGCTGCTAATGGTGCTGCTGAGCCCTTCGGTCTGTGCATTAAGAAAGCTTTTACATATGTGTGAATCCTATGCGGAGGCCCATGGCCTCAGGTACAACTCAGTGAAATCTGTAATAATGGTTTTTAAGGCAGGGACTAAATGCTATGAAAACGTACCTGAAGTTTTCTTGGGTGGGACCTCTTTAAAAAGAGTTACTGAGTTTAAGTATCTGGGTCACTGGGTCACCGATGACTTAAAGGACAGTACTGACGTTGAGAGAGAGCGCAGGTCATTATCGGTACGATGTAATATGTTGGCTCGCAGGTTTGCACGGTGTTCAGGAAAAGTAAAAATAACGTTGTTCAGAGCATACTGTCAGTCCTTTTACACGTGCGGCCTGTGGGTTGACTATTTGCAGAGGGCGTACAGTGACCTGAGAGTGCAATACAACAATGCATTCAGGATGCTGATGGGGCTGCCGAGGTATTGCAGTGCCTCTGGTATGTTTGCCGAGGCCCACGTTGACAGCTTCGCCGCGATCATGCGTAAGCGTTGCACCTCCGTCCTAACACGCATGCGTGCTAGTACTAACAGCATCCTGTGCGTATTGTCTGACCGGTGGGATTCTCCGATGCTCGAGGCCGGCCACCGATGAGCTTGGGACTTAGGGGCCAACCGGCCCCGAGCCGGGTCCCCGCTGCCGGTGGTTGTGTGCAGCGCATGAGATGGACTCAGTCTATAAACGAGAACGTCATGCGCGCATATTACGGGTGTACAGAGGGGGGAACTAACCTCACTGCGTACCGTGTTAGAATGCTGTCTCTGTTTCAGGAACTAGAGCCAACCGTCAGCGTCTCGGCCCAACGACTATCGGATCAGGTGCGGGTCTGATTTAATGGCCTGAGAGCAGATGTCGGCCGTGAAGCCGTCGGCTCCCGGGGCCTTTTTTGGGTTGAACGACATCATAGATCTATCAAGCTCGCTTGGGGTAAACGGTGGGTCATATCGATCATTTTGGCTCCATGCGTTTACTATCTCTGCCAGTTCTCTGGTTTGGCGATGATCCATGCTGTCGTCCTCTTCTCGGTCCTCGGGATAAAACGTCTCAGTCAACAGCCTCACTGAGCCTTTTGCATCCAGTGTCTTCCCATCCATCTGCAGCGGCAGATCTTCTTCTCTCTTTGCTATCCTTCCCATTACCCTATAAATACCTTCCCATACCCCCTCTCTGTCCTGTTTCCCGAAATTTTTTTTCCAGCTCTCCGTTTGAGCTTTCGTCACTGCTGCCTCATACTCCTCTTTCGCTTCCAGGTACAGGCCTACAACCATCGCTCTTCGGACCGGCGCTGCGTTCCTGACTCTCACTTTCCTGGTGGCAACCAATCTCTTCATCTCCGCGAGTTCCTCGGACCACCACGGCATGGTAACCATTTCTGTGCTATGTTTATAAGGTATAGCGTCTCTGCACGTTTCGGTAATAGCCTGTGTGTACGTCTTTACTGCCTTTTCTATTTCTTCGATGCTTTGTATGCTTGACAGATCCACTAGAGTTAACTTTCTGTTCTGCATAGCCTGAGACAGTTTGTCACGAAACCGTCCCCAGTTTGCTTTTTTTGGTGTTGTAAACTCTAGTGGTTCGTTTGATCGCTATACCTTTGGACTTTGTTAGGTGTATGCTCAAGGTGATACTATTGTGGTCGGAACTCGTGAGACCCTCTTCAACCCGCCAGCCGTCCA